>JAZHFQ010000413.1:0-1200000 GCA_038387885.1 Spodoptera picta | reverse complement strand
CATCAACAGCCTATAAATGCCCACTACTGAGCAAAGCCTCTTCTCACACAGAGAAGGTTAGAGCATTAATCACCACGCTTGCTCAATGCGGGTTGGCGATTTCAAACTTATAATTAGAAATTATAAGCCCAGGTTTCCTCACGATGTTTTCCTTCACCGTTTGTTAGTGGTGTCTAAATAATCTTAGAAAGCATATAACTCGGAAAAAGTCACATTGGTACTTGCCGTTGGTAGGTTTCGAACCCGAACCCTCATGCATGAGAAGCGGGCGTCTCCGGGTCACCACGACACATATCCATTTTTAATAATTCACAAATAATCATGATAATGTAATCAGGGCGCTTATCCTAAGCTTAATGAGCCCACACCAGGTCAAATTCGAAAGTCTATGCTGCTAATACACATATACAAAAAAAACACCAATAAATAAAACACTTTCCCTGCCCCTTACACAGCACACGTCTAGGTTACGAACTAAGACCCTACGCAGTAAGACAACAATAGCCCAACCATTTACCCACTAAAAATATAGTCCCCATATTTGGACAAATGCAAAAGCCAAAACAAAACATTCCACAGAAAATATATGCCAGTAATATAACAGTGAAACTTCACCTCGTGGACTGCAGTGAAATTTCCCGATATTACTTGTTAGTTGATATTAATTAACACATGCCTCTGGCGTCCTCTATAAATCTCCGGTGTCGATCTATCGATATGTCGATGTCGATAAAAGTTGACGCGCGCCGGACCTCGAACCACACTACGACCGACACTATTTTGCCGGCAAAAGATTTAAATTGAATTCAATAATATTCTTGGTTTAAATGCAGTGTGTTTTGGAACCTGATTTTGGTATATGAATCGAGTTCTAATGAGTTGAAAGTTTGGCAAGGTAATAGTTGCTGTTGTCAATAATTGACGTTCAGGACTTTTTTTTATAACCTCTCACGGTGTCCGAGGAGTCTCATTAGAGACACTGGTCGTGTAGTGTGTGGTTGTCTTATAAAAATCATATTCCAACATGACCTTACAAGTAGGATTCATAAAAGGACCCTGCGTTTTAGGATGCTTTACCTAGCTAGAGAAGGTGACAGTTAGGTTAGAACTAAGAACTAACCAAAGAGTAGAATAAGTATAGGGAAGTAACTCATGAGATTTAGAACTATTTAGTGTAGAGTACTTATATTTGAAAGCCCCAGAATCCAATGTGGCCCTAATAATTCAGTGTACTGCCAATGTTGGTCGCGTCGATAATACCTACCTACTTGTCAACAGTAGCGAACGACATCGCCAGCCAGATTTGCGTGCACGCACTGGTCACTTAGTTAATGTCTATAATTATGTTTGTATAGGTATTTTTTAGTTTGGATAAGGCCTTACAAGAGAGCAAAGAGCACTATCTTACAGTTGCATGAGAATGAAATTGATATTAGGTGTCACTTAGTTAAGTGTAAAGTAAAACGTCCACTCATCATCATCAACAGCCTATAAATGCCTACTGCTGAGCAAAGCCTCTTCTCACACGGAGAAGGTTTGAGCATTAATCACCACGCTTGCTCAATGCGGGTTGACGATTTCAAACTTATAATTAGAAATTATAAGTCCAGGTTTCTTCACGATGTTTTTCCTTCACCGTTTGTCAGTGGTCTCTGAAAAATCTTAGAAAGTACATAATATTACTCGGAAAAAATCACATTGGTACTTGCTGTTGGTAGGTTTCGAACCCGCACCCTAATGCATGAGAAGCGAGCGTCTTATACCTCCGGGCCCCTACGACACGTCACTGCCTTCCAATATTATTTCCAGAAGTTTAAGTTAAGTTCATTATCACGTTAAACGTTATGGGAGTCATCAGTGACCGAGGTTAGTGGAGAATTTGCCTTTTGTAGTTTTCTATTAGCAGTCAAAAGCTTAATAATCACTATTTTGATTATAACAACATTGTAAACTATCATTATAGTAAAGGATACGTAAAACATCGACCTAGACTGAGCTGTTTCATGGATATAAACTAATGGCTATCCATTAGTTAGCAATTTAGTTCATTAAAGTAAATTAAAAAATGGGCTGCCTGGTAAAATCTTGACCACGTATGTGTGGGAGATGTTTTTATTTGTCAGAAAACCAACGTGAAACGCTTTCGTTGTGTGTCGGCGTGTCAGAGAGGTTACTGGAGGCCCAAATACACCCCTCGTACATCACCACAATCCCCGAATCCCCAATAATCCTCAAATTCGTAATCCCTGAAAGGCTGGTAACTCACTTGTAACACCTCTTGTGTTGCGGGTGTCCTTAGGCGACACCGATTACTTTCCATCAGGTGATCTGCAAGCTCGTTTACCGGCTTATTCCATAAAACAAAAATATAAAGACATTCATTAAAAAAAGGTTTTTTATTAAACTGCACCATGAAGGTGGAGGTCAATGTTATCAAATCTTATACTATTCATACCTTTAATTGATGCCCCAATTCAAAGATAATTTTTATCACAATGTTATATTTTTAAAGGTCATATATGTTCTTAAAATGAAAGCAATGACATACGCATTAATGTTTCATTAGCAACCATATTCGCAAATAATAATAATTAAATAATTAAGTTGCGAAGTGCACTCATTATATGCAATTAACATTAACGACGGGATACAATTAAGTGGATTGATGAATGACAGGTTATGAGTGATTTTATTGTCATCCGTCCTTCTATACGATTTCTTAATTAATTTTTTTCGTCATTATTATTTTGAGAATACTTTTTGCATAGTAACTATCGTGGGACATTCTAAATGAATATAAGAAATATTGGAAAATCGCAGTTACAAGTCACACCAGGATACCCCAGCGTACGGCGCGTCGCGATCCGCGCGTGCTTCAAAGAATTGTGTATGTCAACTTGTGTGTTCGTAAACGCACCCTAAAATAAAATAAATAAATAAAGAGCCATGAGATCACCACGGATGGGGCCCAATAGGGCTGATGCCGATACAGAGCCGCGGAGAACTTAACTGGTTACCGGAGCTCCGGCTCGAAGTACAGGAGAAGGAACGGGGTGGTTTTTAGTCAGTAAGAGTCTGACACTCCCTCCCGCCTCAGCCAGGCGGGAGAAGTCATTCGATGATTTTCCCCCCTTAAAAATAAAGTCACCGGTACTCATATTCTAAAGCAGCATGTGCGATGCGTCTCCATCTCCCTAAAAGAAAACTCAATTAACACTGCACTAAGCAATTTAATTTTTGAAAAGATTAAAAATATTTTATTTATGTACGGTTTTCAAGCCTTTCTGTAAAAATTTTTGTATCAATCAACTAACCAGTAACCTGTAAAACTGTACCATCGAGGAAGATTAATTAGACACTTACACACTATGATATCCAAATAAGTACTCAAACGCCACTCAATGTTAAGTTGCGCTTAAGTATAATTCTATCACTACAATTTCTTTATAAAATGATAGAGAAGTATGGGAGAGCCATGCTTCGGCACGAATGGGCCGGCTCGACCGGAGTGATACCACGGCCTCACTGAAAACCGACGTGAAGCAAGCGCTTGCGTTGTGTTTCGTCGTGCGAGTGAAGATGCCGGAGCCCTAATTACCCCCCCCCCCCCACCCTTCCCCAATCCCCGAATCCCCAACAATCATACTCGTAATTCCCAAAAGGCCGGTAACGCACTTACTTGTAACGCCTCTGGTGTTCCAGATGTTCATGGGTGACGCCGACCATCCGTCTGCTCGTTTACCGGCTTATGACATAAAAAAGGACACGATATTTAAGTACAAGTTAAAATACTGAAAGACTACGTTTATATACTATATATACCATTGTTATATTCACTGTCAAAACATAGCCAAACAAAAATGAACCAACCTGGAACTTCATTAAAGAAACATTTCATTAAACCGATCTACTTTCCTAGCCAGCACATCAATAATACATGTATCTGCTGGAACACATCAGATATTCATAATGAATGTACATATGAATATACATGCTGATATAAATGATTTTCTAATCAAAACTTTGTTATTTATAGCTAACTAACTGGTCGTGGAGATTTGCATAGCTAGGCCGGGTAATAGTTATTTCTTGCCTTAATTGGAGCGCTAATTAGAAGTATTATAAAACATTTTTATTTGAGGGTGCGTATAATAATGAATCAGCCATGTGGTGATGGCAGAATACATTTATCACCATTCACCACCACTTCTGTTCCCGTGGGTATCATAAGACTGACTATGGGACACTTTTTTTATCTGTGAAATGGGTCATTCGACAAATTTATACCAAGCAGTGTTCTGTATAAATGCCATCGTTTTTTGCCAGAGTTTGTATTACCTGGATATCTTCAAGGCCCGAGTGAATAGTTTGCTTATGGAACGACGTGCTCCATCGTAGACCGCATCATCGCTTACCACCAGGCGAGATAGTGGTCAACCGTCGGCCCATCAAATATATAAAAAAAAACTGCGCAATGGTTCCTACCGTATTTTTGCTCACCAGATGTCGCTAGTGTGAAGCTCTCGTTCTTGGTTCAATACGGAATTAGCTAGTATCACACGTTGGACGTTTAATACTTGGTAGCTTCTGTGATTGGATGAAAACCTCATCCTACACTTGTGCCATCTGTTGCAAAAAAAAATGGTAGCCTCTATTTGTCAACGGGCTGGTCTACAACTTTAGACAAAGAGGTACACCAAATCTTTGCTAATTTTACAAAGAGTTGCAATTAAAAGAACAAATTATCATGGATGTATTAGCAAATTAAACATGTCCTAACTAAAACATAATATTTCTTGAGTTAAACCCACAACAATGTGGCACCACGATCCGTTGCACTCGAACCAAACAAACACTTGACAATCACCGAACGTGCTGCCCTCTACGAGTGATGATATTAATATTCACTGTTTACTTTAGCACTTGATATTATAATGATTATCATGGTAATTTTAAGTGAGCCGTGGTTTTTGTAATTAGGAGACTCGCAGTATGAAACCGTACTTTGGAGTTGATTGTTAAAAAGTGCAATACTCTAGCCACCTCTTAAAAGGGGTTCAATAATATCTACAACTGGCAAAATTTAAAGTATTCTAAGGTTTAACTTTCTTCTCAAAGTTTTAACAAGAAATATTACTATTTTAAAATAATAATATACCTAGTAGGTAGGCATTAGGTAACTGAACTAAACTGATTGTATGAAACAGCTTTAAGCCATATACACATATCTAATTATTATTAAGGTGTTGAGGAAAAAATCTTTTGCTATAAACGAACCGATACCGTCCAATTAAATAAAATTTCACCGAAAACATAACCGACGCAGAACATAAAATAGTAGCAAGAGACATAAAAAGCAATGCATACAAATACCGCGGCAGTACGCATACATTAAGTTTCAAACATCAATCAATTGTGACTCCAAGCTAACGAGTGCGTTTTCTCCGAGACACATATGCATACAGAAACCATAATTTAGACATTGGCCCACTCACTAACTCATAGCAGACTGGCGACAGGTTGATTTGGCATGTACACAAATAATACTAACCTACATGCATATGCTGAGGTAAGGGTGCATTCAAAATAAACGCTACTTTCCTTATCGATCGTGAAATGGAAAATGAGTATTGTTGAAGTTCTTAACTTGAAGCTGCAATCAATACTTAGAAAGGTTCTAAATACTTTACCTATAACTATGAGATTTTTAAGACTAAACAAAAGACAACAACGGGATAAATATAGTGGAACCATCACTTCCTTACATTTTGGTTATTATCAATAAGAAATTATCAACGACATTTGTACACTAGGTAGTTTAAACCTAGTTGGCTTCGTCTCAGGTAAAAAACACACAAATTATTATGTATGACAGTTCTTTAAAAATACTTTAGGTAATTGAAGTTGATTCTTGCTGTAAGAAAGCATTTCCTTTTGGTTTTACCAGTCACATTCCACTCTCAACAATTACACTTATGACTAATGATCCTCTATAAATAAGACCACAAATCTAAAACAGATTACAATCCATCTGCACCACATTTGCATACATTTTCTATAACATTTACTATTTTGACTGCGACAATATCGTCATTATTTAGACTCATGCCACTTCAACTCCTAAAGAAGGAATCAAGGTCGAACCACTATCGCCTGCAACTCGCTTAATATGGAGCAGACGCCATACAATTCCGTTAAATACATGCTGATTGTATTTATGTAATGGCACTTAAGGACATGGGCACTAAATGTGTAGACAAAGAAAGTAGGGAAGGCAAAGACTGTTTCAGATACGTTAGGTTTCGTAAATTATCTAGTAACTACCTTTTGCCAGCTGTTTGCTTCACTCGCAATCTTGGTCGATAAAAAGAAGCCTATTTAAAAAAAAATCGTTGTGCCCCACATTAGGATTTTCTCCTGTGTCGTGGGTGCGTTTACAAACATACAAGTTCACATACACATGCCTATGTGCCTGGAATAACTCCAGACACATAAGCTCTACCTCTTTTCCAAATTTCAACTCGATCCCTTCAGCTGTTATGATGTGATTGAATAACAAACATATACAGACACAAACAGGTATCATCATCATCATATCGAACTTATAACACCCTTATTTTTACTTTAGGGGTTAAAAATGTATCTACTTACAACATATACGAGTAAAACATGAACGTGAGTAGAACCATCAACAAGATAATAGAGAAATGATAAATTGTTCCTCCTATTTAGAACCATAAAGGATAATGGTATGGTATATTATCGCATGGCATGCATGCGTGAAAAATATGAAGGAACAACGCTCGCTACAGGTGGTCTAGCGTTGTGGAAAGCATGGAAAAACGTGAGCCAGGATCTTACACGTGAAAATGTTATAAAAGGAGAATTCTTTCCTCGATTATTTTATTAAACTTGTGAACTTAAAAAACGTGGTAGTTTGGTAATAAACATTGATTTTTAGGAATGTTAAACATTTTGATATTACGCTATTTTTGGGACGCTTCTATTTAATAACGATCGTTCTCCATTCTCCCCCATACATCCAACCCCTTACATTTTAAGCATAATTTAGGTATCATCTCCAATTCCGACTAGAAACTCCATAACTAAAATAGAAATACAAGCGTTAGTGTGAGCGTGTCCTAACGGTATACTACCTCTAAATAACAATCTGTGCAAACGAGTGGTGTTGATGTTGATACAGCGGAGTCCACAAATCACAGCTCTCAGACACACGATGTGTGCTCGATTGTGTCCACCGTTGTGTCTGACACTCCTGCTGAATATTACCGCAGTTGTTAGAAATGTCGCGTGGAAAGTGGAATTTATTTTTGTTCCTTATGTGTGCTTTTGCATGTCTATGAGTTTTGTGTCTAGATTCTTGGTTATAGATATTGTTTGAGGAAAATATTAGGATTTATGGTTGTTTATCTCGTACATATGCGATGTCGAATCATCATCATCATCATCATCATCATCATCATATAAGAACGTTCACTGCTGAATCTTCCCAATGACTTCCAGTTATGCCAGTTGGGAGCGACCTGCATCCATCGTAACGATATTAAATATGTTAGTTAAATAAAGTACCTCGACTTTAAATATTTTCATTACGAGTAACTTTTTTTCTTTTTAACAACAAATTAAGTAGTTTCTTCGAAAATTTTGATATTTCGAGTACCTTGAGAAGTTAGCTTGCACCAACTAAACAATTTTGTGATTTTTGTCACTTATTAACTGACTCCCACATTTGTGTCAAATGTCAGTTACACAAGATAGTGTCGTGACAAAAGGTTAGCCCTTCAGCATGCCATTGTTCGAATGTGATATGATTATTTGCTAATCTTTGCATAACTCAAGTTGGGTCGATACGGTGATACAGTATGAAGCGTTTGAACTGAATTTATGTGATTACTGACTTGCAGTAAAAGATAGGCTACTAACCTAGGCTACATTTACTGTCAAAATAGTACTTACTAAAACGTTTGTTCTATTTTGGATTTTATGTACATGAACATAAAAACGTTTCCTATTTGCTTAATAAATTAACTTTATACTAACCGAAACAATGTTCCATTTATTGTGTTCTACCCATTGTTAAGAATCATAATTTTCGCAATGTTAGCTATGCCCTATGCAATAGAATATCAAGATTAGTTAGGTTAATAACGATTTAGCATAGTACAACACTTATCTCTGGTACACATCTCTCGCCTACCTTATTTTCTTTCTTAAGCCAAGTTTGTTTACCACTACTAATGTCCAAGCAAGTTCTTTATCTCTGGAAATTTATTCGCATTCGCCAATCAGTTTTGCATACGACACGTTAGCTGTCCGCATCGTAAACCAGTGGTAGGGCCGTTACTCATAATGTTATGATAATCCATCGAGTGGTCCGTGTACGAGTGACTTGCGCCACTCACTTGCCTTGTGTAAACGAGGCTTAAGTAAACTTTAGACAGAGCTATTGTTAAGCGAAGTGCAAATGAAGTGGTATGGTTTGACTTGAAATGATTTATTGTCAAAAAGTTTACGTTCGCTATGGATTGACCAGGTGTGCGTGGTTTTGGATATTTTGCTACAATTAACAAACAATGTGAACTGTATTTGTCTTGAAAAGGAACTTTCGGTACTTGCACTGCAAATTACACCCTAACACCTTCAGCTGTTGTCACATTTTCAACTGAAAGTTCTCATCCAGATTCACATGTTATCGATACTTGACCGTTATCTTTTGAATGATCGATGCTACTATCCTACTGGTACCATCTCTTTACATAAGCTAAGCTAACAGTGAACCGTCCTCCAATATTTCATATGCCATATAACCAGCAGCCCCATATATCAACCTTCAGTTCGCAATCAGCATTTCAAAGGAGGTTTACTCACAAATGCGATGAATTCGTTTCAAGCACACACGGCTTTGCATGGTAAGATGACGGTAACTTATACTTATGAGGCGCAAATCTTAGAGGATTTACTGTTTCTGAGGATTTTAGTGTTTATTTTGTTTGATATAGAACACATATTTGGATAAAGTGTAAGATAAGTTTGGTGAATGAATGGTAGATGTTTAACGTAAAACTGCAGCAGTGGTTTATTTTCAACTGAAAGAAAGAATAAAATACTCATCCTTTGGCCACGACTGCCTCATTGGCCGAGTGGTCGCAAGTGCGACTGCCGGGCAAGGGGTCTCGGGTTCGAATCCCGGGTCGGGCAAAGTATTACTGGGTTTTTAAAAAATTCTCAGTAGTAGCACGGAGTCTGGAAATGTGCCCGGTATATGGCAATAGGCTCACCCCCTATTACATGGGACTCGTAACATAAATAGTGAAAAGTGGGTGTTACATTGTACAGTGGCATTAATTGCCGTAATGTGCACCTCTGCCTACCCCTTCGGGGATAAAAAGGCGTGATGTTATGTTATGTTCCTTTGTTTGAGAAGTGCTTAATCATAGTTTTCCAAAATTTTAACTAAAATGCTTTCACCATTGTCATCTGAGGCTAGAAAATTGTATAGTTTAATTATTTTGTGTTTGAGCTTAAGGGCTAGTTAAACCTATAAACGGTTTAGCTGCTTTATTTTTAATATTGAATTTTGTATCCTATAATAGGGCTGACATTTTCCTCTACGGAAAAAAGCCCTTCTTATTAAATACAGATTAAAAAAAAGAAAAAAATGCTTTCACTACTTCGCAGACAGTAGACGCCGACAGACAGCAGCTCCTACGGTGTTTTTCAGAGAAGCAGTCTTCTAAATGTTACAATTTTAAATGAAGGAGAACCATGCTTGGCAGTGAATGGGCAGGCTCGACCAGATTGACCACGGCCCTACAGAAAACCGACGTGAAAAAACCCTTGCGTTGTGTTTCTTCGTGTGAGTGAGGTTACCGGAGGCCCAAATACCGGGAGGGTAATTGGGACTCCTTCCCCAATCCCTCAATCCCCATCAATTCTCAAATTCGTAATCCCCAAAACGCCGGTAACGCATTTGTGACAAATCTTGTGCTCCGGGTGTCCATGGACGACACCGTTTGCTTACCATCTGGTGATCCGTCTGCTCGTTTACCGGTTTATCCCAGAAAAAAAATTAAAACAATACAAGGTTCATTTTATTTTCGAAAAATGTCAATGCAAGTATGCCGACTTGAAAATATTTTATGGATCATACAAATAGGCAAATAGATGCAATCACAAATAGACTGCCTCGTTGGCCGAGTGGTCCCAAGTGCGACTACCGGGTAAGGGGTCTCGGGTTCGATTCCCGGGTCGGGCAATGTATTAATGGGTTTTCAAAAACAAATATCAGTAGTAGCACAAAGTCTGGAAATGTGCCCGGTATATGGCAATAGGCTCACTCCCTATTACATGGGACTCATAACATAAATAGTGAAAAGGGGGTGTTACTTCTGTGTGCACCTCTGCCTACTCCTTCGGGGATAAAAGGCGTGATGCTATGTTATGTAGATGCAATCACAACATCAGCTTCCAGTTTAAATTTGAAAATTATCAATATGTACGTGGTCCTGGAATATACGATTTGTGTATACTGTGGTGCATTATGCAACCTAGTGATACAAAATCAAAACATTAAGAGGTCATAAGTAAAATTGAATAATAATCCAATGCAAAACCGTTACGAGGTATAAAGTTTGTTTAATATCATTATAATATTAAAATGATAAAGCTCAGGCACCTTCTAACTGTAACGGGTTAGGGTTGGCACATTATTGCTAATTAAAAAACCTTTATTCCAATAAATAATTGTTATAGTATTATCTTGAGACAGTTTTTATATAGATTAAGCTGTTTTTATAAATAAACTTACTTTGTTGGTTAAAGTAAATCAAAAAATCAAATAAAAATACTTGATGTTTGATCATAAAAGTGTTTAATTCACAAGATTGTAGTCTATCACCTGAAAATACTACCTATCCATCACCATTTCACATTGCAATTGAATTTTTAGTCTGAATAGGTAATTTAGTAAAAAAGGTTAAAATCTTAAAATTAAATTATGTATAATATATACAATAGGGTAGTTTACTAAATTTTATTTTAATGTTTGTCTGGTACATTAATTTAAAACTTTAGACACGTATTTTTTCTTTTCTCACAAAATTAAATACTTTTGACGATATATCGATTTCTAGAGGTAATATCGTGTGACGTCACAGCGTGCCACATTTTATAGCACGTTATGACGTAACGACCTCCCACTCCTAAACTTAGTGACATTTTATCTAAGTATTGCAACTTAATACGAGAAAATAAAAGAATACGTGTCTAATATTTTTTATTATTCAACTGACGGACTAATTAGATTTGTAAAGTTCATGCCCTGAAAAGTACCCAATTACCGAACATTCAATTTTAACAGCTAGTGCTTGTTTAAAATAATATGACCTTATATTCCATTGGCGCCATGAGTTTGACTACTGATGATTAGTCAAACTCATGTAGCCTTCATTGAAAAATATCCCATAAATTTTGCATAGAACCCTAGCGTCCTTAAACACACGTGTGGTAGCCCTGTGCAATGTGTGAGTTGCGCGCGCGCCGCGTCCGCGCCCGTGGGCGAGCGGTAGCACCCACGATATCGAAGGACAATGTACCGTAAGAGAAACATATTATACAGCGCGAGATTGTTTTAAACTGCTATTTTGTTTAGATTTTTGTTGGTAGATACCTGCCTGCATTATAGACATTAGAAGTAAGAAGGTTTAAATGTTTATTATGGACCTAGTAAAGAGGTTTAATAATTATATATATACTATACTAGAGGTATACTATATACTTGGAAATTAAAGGAAGCAATTCTATCCAATACAGTATTGGGTGCAAGAGAGTATTGTGTCTAAAGACTGGACTCTTTTGCTTTTTTCTTCTGGACCCTTACCTCACTCGTAATATAATTGTCTCATCACAACTGGCAAAAAAGTATATACTTTACGTATTCGTACTGATTACTGACACACTCTAATAATATAACAGAGTTAAGACCATTTTATAATTTCATCATCATCATTATAACAGCCCATAAGTGACCATTGCTGACCAAAGGCCTTTTTGCACACGGAGAAGGTTTGAGCATGTATCACCACGCTTGCTCAATGCAGGATGGCAATTTCAAACTTATAATATTAGAAATCTTGCGCAGGTTCCTCACGATGTTTTCCTTCACCGTTTGTCAGTGGAGTCCAAATAATCTTAGAAAGTACATATAACTACGAAAATGGCACATGAGTACTTGCCGTTGATAGATTTTAAACCTGCACTTCCGTGCATAAGCAGCGACCGTCTCAAACTACTGGACCACCACGACATTCATAATTATAATTATACTATACACATTAGTAATTTACCCAATTTTATTTAAGTTCTTCTGGTGATATTGGCAATTGCAGTGTCGAATCACCCTGTACCAGTATAGTCCCGTGGCGATTCCATTCCGCGTTTTATAGGGTACTAGGTAACACCTGATTATCTGTCCGCATTGTATGGACTTGCTCTGTTTCACCGACACCACCTCTATTTATATCGTAAGGTACTATATTACTGTAATTAATTCATGTGACTCATTTCTAATAATTATGTTGAATACTAGTATTTTTTAAATAAGCCTCTCCAAACATGATAAAATATCTAATAGCGATTGGAGATCCCACACTAAATAAATAAAAACTTGACAAAATCTAAATTACAATTTTGAGTTAAGGGCATCAATACAAAGCAGAATTTAACCTACTTAACCTACTCCATGCCTTCCAATTACATCACACTGGCCTTAATACTAATGTTTTTATTTATATTCTACCTGAGCCCGCGACTGACTCCGCGTGGAATAGTGATTCATAGCCCCCCATAGTTGATAACACTATAATAGGTAGCCTATATGTTGACCCGACCTGTTAGTAATATTCATACACAATTTGAAGTAAATCCATACAGCACTTTTTGAGTTCATCCCGGACATACATACATACATACAGACAAACAGACAAAAATTCTAAAAAGCATATTTTGGTTTCGGGACCGACTGTAGATCACACCCAAAGCATTCTTTTAAAAGAATATTAATGTACAGTTTTCAGTTTCCTACGATTTTATTATATGTACAGATGTATAGATAAAATAAATCTGTACAACCAGTAAGTAGGTGTAAACAATAAAGTCTCATTACTCGAGCTATGATCATGTAATTGTTTAATAACATGCTAATGACTGCAAAAAGTTTTTATGCTCGACCGAGTATGAAATTGTAGAAGGCTGCAGGAGGCTTATAGCTGTGCTCGCCCAGAAACTGTGTTTAAAAAATAAAACAGTATAGTTACGTTTATAATTGGTCTTTGATGTAATTAGGTTAGTCGTTTGTATGTGTGAGTAACTTTGGAGCACAATGTAGCAATTTAAAAATAGAATAAAAAAAAGACATTTCAAAATGGAAAACTACTTTTCTCGACTCCGTGTTCTTTGTGCTTCTACCCTCAAAAACGAGGTTTAGGCTTCAATTCGCCCTCCAATTACCCGATATGAGTCCCAGGAAGCCACTGGATGCAAGTTACCTCCAATCAGTCGAACATGATGTGTTCAACAACATTGACGTGTGAAAGTGCTGCCTTGTAGCCTATTAGCAGAAATAAATTCACTCGTTTCGCGATGTCATTGGGGAAGATTTTTGTTCAGCATTGTCTTGTAGATAAAATGATGATGATAATGATAAAAATTGCGCGAAAATCCTTTTATTCCCGACGGGTAGGCAGAGGTGCACACTATGCCACTGTACAATGTAACACCCACTTTTCACTATTTACGTTATGGGTCCCATGTAATAGGGGGTGAGCCTATTGCCATATACCGGGCACAATTCCAGACTCTGTGCTACTACTGAGAATTTTGTAAAAACCTATTAATACTTTACCCGACCCGGGAACCGAACCCGAGACCCCTTGCCCGGCAGTCGCATTTGCGGCCACTCGGTTAACGAGGCAGAATTTAGTCTACTATCACTATAAACAATAAAATACTCTATCCACAATAATCACGAGAAAGCCAACAACCACTACAATAGTCACAATAGTGCATTTATTGCAACACAAATCGCTAATCTTCACAGACATTAAGATTCAGGCACTAACTTCCTTACTGGCTAACAATTACAAACACCTAACGACCCACAAATTGAACGACCACGTTGCCCCATATTGATACACGCAATTACAATAAACTAGGTATTACGTTACATTCTATGGATCGAAGGTAGAAGTAGGTAAGCTTCTTAAGATTGAGGATGCTCATTCGAAACTTGACTTATAATGTATTTTAAAGTTGTACGTTAATGTTGACATGTGAATGGAAGAAACATGAAAGAACACAACAACAACGGGTTACCGGGGCTCCGGCTCGACGTGCAGGAGAAGAAACGGGGTGGTTTTTAGTCAGTAAGAGTCTGATACTCCTTCACGCCTCACCCAGGCGGGAGCAGTCGATTCGATGATTTTCCCCCCTTAAAAAAAAACATTGGAAATAAGGTCTATAATGTAAGTTAGTGGAGAGCGGTCACCGGTGACTGCTTGGGGATGTAAAGTCAAAGTCAAAACTTTTGAACGTCAAAACCAAATATTGGAATATTTAAAAAAAAATCAGTCAGTCTCTAGTGAAGCAATTTGCTCGTCCTGATTCTGATTCTGCTCGTTCCAAACTCAAGTAATAAATAACTTTTGTCTTTCGAAAACAAAAACCAATCTTGACATCTAATAGTAGTGAGTAGTGTTTGCATGAGTATTTAAGACTCTTAAGAGATCCCTGCTTAGTTAGTCAGACGACCAATTTCCAGCAACGTCGTAAAAATAAGTTTAACTTAAATTCTCGACCTCCTTTCGGCTTTTGTTTTACTCCACACTAATTCCAATTTCACAGTTCCAATGTGACAATAGCCGTATGTCCTTATGCAAGTGCACATGTCCACTTATCTATAACGGTCACGACGTAAGATCGGTCGATTGTTACTTTCGCGTTAAACTTTTATTATACAACATTTAAAGTGAAGTTACGCAACCCTAACTCACGACTGTCGTACGTGTTGTGTGGACCAGCCCTTATCTTGATTTCCATTCATGTTCTTAAGTTTAATTATCATGTGTTTTTCTGTTTGTGTGAGCATTTTTAGGTTCATTCATGTGTGTTAGCATTTTATCACTGTCTTTACAGGGTTATAAAAAGTTATGATGTTTTTAGTTGGACAAATGATAACAAAAATAATAATTCACCTAGTGTAATGTATGTGGAGTTGTTTGTTAACACTCTCAGTAACACTGGAGCCATTGTTATAAAAAAAGCAAATTGTATATGCACATACATATAATGCCTGATAAGTAAATAGACCCCACATATCAAACGTGAGTGTCACACTCGCATTTTGTCAAAATATTCCTTATAAAGGTGACCCTTAATCTAGTAGAGATTTGTCACGGGATGTAGACGTGTACTCGCCGTATGTTTGTTAGTCAAAAAGTGCTCTTACAGTATCAATCAAATTATTAACTGTGAAACAAATGAAGTTATTTCTGTAAATTGACTACAAGGCAGCACTTTTACACGACAATTTTTCAAGCGAACGATGAGGCCGACATTTCCTAACTGACTACTCTGCAGCTGTAGCCAAATGCCATTTAGCGCTTGTCTACATGTAGAATAGAAAACCAAATTATATGGAATAGACGTAAATTTTGAGACTTGTCAGTGTCATCCCCATACATTTAGTTTTCTACTCTCTCTGTAGACAAACGCTAAAGTGGCGTTTGGCTAAAGGCACAGAAAAGAAATGCCGAAATAAACTCAGAAGACCGTCTCTATTATCCTAACCTAACCTAATTAATACCAAAAATACTAAGTGTCGAAGCTCATAACCTATGAGAGAACGGAGTTATTACAAAAGACATTAACGATTGCCTAGTTATCATCATTCTGCTTCCCAACAAAGCCATTTACTGCCACTACTGCTATTTGCGTGGGTGCAAACTGGGTATCATTTCACTCACACCCAGAAAGCTTCAAGTTAATGAACGTGCGTATATGAAAATATTAATAGGTGTATCGTTAAGACACCATTAAATGAAATTGAAACCTATAAACAGAATTAGATAATTATAATATTGAGAGCGTGGTATTGTGTGGGTTCATCTGTCTGTGTTTAATGAGGTTTCACGATGGCAGTAGTAGATTGGGTTATGGAACAAAAACTAATAACTAAATGTTAAAACTAAAAAGCGAAAAATAACTATTATTAGTACTGATAGGTTACCCATCCACTGATAGGTTAGAAGTCAACGCCATAAGTTCTAAACTAAATTATTCATTTAAACCTTAATAGATACCTAATATCAAGCTGTGACCATTAAGTTTATATCGTTTTGATATGAGCTCATGAAAATTGGACCCTCTCGGAAGTATAAACTTTCAAATAAAACAAGAATTTTGGAAATCGGTTCACAAATGGCGGAGTAATCGGTGAACAAACAAAAAGAACAATAATCCGAACATTTTATATAATTAAAATAAAAAATTAATTAATTAATTTTTTATTTTAATAAATAAATAATAAATAAATAAATAGTCAGTGTCGCCGGCTATACATCATAATCATCAGTAGCCTGTGAGAGTGCAGTACTGGATCATGGGTCTTCTTCACAAAAGAGGCTATAATCTCCTCGCTTGGCTAGCGGTTCGGAGTTCGTACTTTAAAAGAATCAGGTATATCAAAGACCGCTGCTGCCCGATCTCTGATCCTTAATCTACTCTTATGACTCTTGCGAGAATTGGGCGTAGTATTCTTATTCAGTATTCTCTAATAGGTACTTAACAAGATTTTATTATACAGAAACCAAACCTAATTAACATTAATCTAGCTCAAAATCCCATTCTACTTCACCAAGGTCTGACTGAACTTAACTAAAATATTAATTACACAGATAATTACGCCCAGGTTACGCATACCGTTGTGTAACATACACACATACACATTAATTGGTATTGCGAGTATTACAAAACAAATTGTTAGTACCCGGCGCCTGCGCAGTGTACACCAATTGCAATTGTACGGCTTGGTTCAACAGGGCTGCCCATCAAGTCATAATTAACCAGTGTAAACTGGCCTTTAAAAGTGTAGAAAGGTCGTACAAAGCACGACCAAGATAAACTGGTTTTGTATAGCTCGATGTGCTGCGCATACGCTTACAAAATGTCCGCGAGATTAACGTGCGAAGTATTTTGTTTTATGTTTACGTAATAAATGTGTAACGTTATTGTCTTGTGTTGTTGGGATTTGTTTTCATTATGTTACTTATGAAGTTATTGTTCATTTAAGTCACCATCATCATCATCAATAGCCTATAAATGTCCACTATTGAACAAAGCCTCTTCTCACAGGGAGAAGGTTTGAGCATTAATCACCACACTTGCTCAATGCGGATTGGCGATTACAAACTTATAATTAGAAATTATAATCCCAGGTTTCCTTACGATATTTTCCTTCACTGTTTGTCAGTGATATTTAGATAATCTTAGAAAGTACACATAACTCGTAATCGTAACTATCAATATACCTACTATGTATAATTATGTTACGTCTAAGTAGTATATGTAATATAATTGTGTAAGTTTATTGTTATGACATATACATGTAAGTTTATATAGGGATTTATTTTATGTAAGTCTATACTATCCTTTTTTTATGTATTTCTGTCGATTCCTAAATACGCTTGCTTCTTGCATCGACCATTGTTTTTATCTCTGCATCACCCAAAGGTCTGGCTGGAGGAGAATGCCCTAGGCATTAAGCCCACCTTGTACATTAGTGTGTGCATGAAGTCTTTTAAAATAAATAAATAAAATAACTCGGAAAAAGTCCAATTGGTACTTGCCGTTTGTAGGTTTCGAACCCGCACTCTCATGCATGAGAAGCAGGGGCGTCTTAAACACCCGTGCCATCACGACATACGTAGTTCGTTAATTTAAGTAGGTAACAGAAATGTTAGCTTTTATTTTATTTTATTTTTTATATGATAATTGCTTGATTGAACTTGCTCAAAACCATCTATAAAGAAGAAGCTCTGAGTCAAAACCCACCCATGAGTGATATAGTTAAAGCACATTACTAGAGCAACAATGGAACATAATGTACCTTGAAGGCTGCGTTCATCGCTCATATGTTCGATTTCAATCTCAATATTTTTTATTGCATCTTAGTACATAGCTAAAGCATTTGACCGTGGTGGTAGAAAATACATAGTTACACTTTCTACCTCTAACATTTCATTTTCATTTTCATTTAAAAAAAGAAGAGAAAAAAAAGGAGAATAGTACAAGAAAAAAATTCACACAAATCTACCACCACATCACACATCACTCACACACATACTCACTTATGCGCAACGCTACAAGCGCAAGCGCACAGGATATCAACCAGTAGCCAGTTCCCGTCAACATTATCAAAGATTACATCAATAATTGATACAACAATTACGATGTTATCATACATACACGGTGATGTGCTCAACTGATAACTGTTATCAGCAACGTCAAGCTAATGAAGGAGCGGCGATCTCTTAATTAGAAGACGTGTGGAGATAGTAACTGTATCAATATGGAGATACTTGTGTGACAAGTCATGGGAAGTGTATTGGGAAATGGTTTTTGCAATTCTTAACTTGATACGTTATATTTTTGGTAAAAGTAATCCTTGTCCTAGTGCTAGTAATATTATAAATTCGAAAGTTTGTGTTTAACTTAACTGTACATATTGCAACAAAACAGTTAATTAGAACCTACCAGAGACCTTACAGATCTTTTCCACATCCATTTTCAGACTTGATACATAATAATGTTACCCTCAAGCTGTTCATACACCGTCACATTACTGTACCCAAGCCCTAACCACAAAAGGAAGTCACCGTGATCTTATAAATTAGCACTATAGCCTACTATTACCGATTTAAGGCTAGATACATATGAATGAACTCCCTAGGCATCGCATATTCTTAAATCTCGTTATATCTCCATCATTTATCTATAAACTGGATGCATGCGATGCACCGGCCATTGGCTCGCTACCGTGTATCCGTAACCTATATTGTGACCGTGGTTTCCTACCAGGTGTTGTGAACATTTTTGTTTGATACCTTCGTGGTGGTGGTCTCTGTTCTTTGTTATGAGTGGTACAATGGAATTTATTTTCATGTTAGTAAGTATTGTTATAGTCACTTTGTCTTTTTATTTTCTTAATTTAGGGTCTGCTTTGAGTTCAGCAAAGTCTGGACTACAGTTCAGTTGTATATACTGTTTTAATTCGTTGCACCTGATTTATTAGATGTTGAATAGGGTAATTTTTATTTAAATGTCCGCTTGGTAGATTGTTTTAAATCATTAGACACGTATTTTTTAATTTTCTTACAGAAACGAATACTTTCGACGATATATTGATTTGAAATGTCGCGTGACGTCACTTCTATGTACATTTGACATTTCATTATGAAATTAGCAACTAATTAGAATATTTAAAAACATTTAATATGAGAACAATAAATATTACGATTCATTGACGTTCACAAAACAATAAATAATATCTCATTCAATAACAAAGTCTTAAACGGAGCTTACAACAACAGGTGCAAAACAAAGCGATCTTCAACCGTTGGCCCATATCCCATCTAGTTCACAGCCGCGCCGCGATTGTCTCGAGGGCGCCACCGTCGTCTCACTAATAAGCATAGCCCGCGCACCCGCTTGGCACACATTCCCGCCATTTATTAGCAATTCTGATATGCGAAAGCGATATTGTAGCCTCATAAGAGGACCAACATCGAGTGCACCATTTCATTCTATCACATAGATATTATTGGCGATAGCACATTTAATAGAACGCTAGTATTACCCACAGATACTGCATTATTGGCCACATAAACTCGTTTGACGTAATAAGCCGCGAGTTTCATATATTTGTCGTACAAATCGACCGTTTTCGCCGGATTATAACCTATACAGCCTCATTTGCATATAAGATATTTTGCTTTTATTGCAAAATTTATAGGGAAATTATCGTTTTACTTATTACAAAATGTTCTAAAGCAAAGTATGCATGGAAATTTTGTTTCGTTTAGAATGTGTATTATCTTAGTATTGTCGTATGAATGGGGTACTGAAGTTATAGTAATGTACTAGTATGTTTCTTTCGTAGCTCTACGGAGTGAATTCTCTAAGTAGGAAGAATTCCTACCAGTAGGTGAATAGTTCGAGATAAAGCGTTTAAAATCTATAAGCGATATAGTTATTTGTATGTAGAATGTTATTTCATGTTTATGTAATGCAGTAGGAGCTATGATTTCGTTTCAAAATGTTGCTACTTGTATCATATATTAATATCTAAATGCCAGGAGGAGGCGTTTTGTAGTTGAAGTTTATCTATGAGAAACTTTTGGGTCATACTGTAATGGGATTCTGAGTCACACATCGGGGATTTTTATCGAAACTTTATTCATAGAATAGAGTGAGTATGTAAGGAATGTAATGTATTATGTAATAAGGGTGTTTTTTCAAGTTTCGATATCCTTGTGAATCTCTTACTTACTCTCTGAAGTATTGTCGTAAGTGCGTTAATCTTAAAATGGCAGGTTTGGACCAGCTCTGGATTGGTCCAGATCGAGAGAAATAAGTAATGAGATATCTTAATAATGTCATGGATTTTAAAAATCTTGATGATAATATAGCATATCTCTAAATAAATTATAAATGACTAAGTAACAAAACATATTCCACCACATATGTACATACGCATCCAACAATTTAGCATATCGTAACTTTGTCAATCAGCATTTAAGGCTGTGAACACATTAACGACCGCGGGTTGGCAACCCCATCATACGGATATTCATTAAGATTGGAAACGCAAAATGATTAGAAGGAGCCGTTAAGCGATTGATCAATAAAGAGATACGGGCATATGCAGATGTGTACACGCCCTTACCGAATAAGGAAACGAAGGCGTGCGTACATTGCTACTGAGAGGACTTTTTTTTTTTTTTTTAAGGGGGGAAAATCATCGAATGACTGCCCCCGCCTGGGTGAGGCGGGAGGGAGTGTCAGACTCTTACTGACTAAAAACCACCCCGTTCCTTCTCCTGCACGTCGAGCCGGAGCCCCGGTTACCCGTTAGGTTCTCCGCGACTCCGAATCGGCATCGGCCCTATTGGGCCCCATCTGTGGTGGTCTGATGGCTCTTTGAGGCGCGCGCGGAACGCGACGCGCCGTACGCTCGGGTCTGTTTCTGGTCGGACGGGGAGCCACCCATGCTCGCCGTCCGCAGGCCCGCGCTTACGGTGGCCGGAGATCGTCCCGCGATCCCCGACGCCCGGTGTGTCCTTCGCGATGGCTGGGTTGCGAGGAGGCAGCGCTTCGCTGCCTCACGCGTCCCGCCTCCTCCTTAGCTAGCATGACTGCTTCGCAAAAGGAGGAGACGGCATCCTAATCCCCCTCGCTCCGCATCATGGCCTGCACTAGGCCCGGACGCGAGAGGTCGCCATCGCCGATCACTTCCCTGAGGACACGGCGGTGCTCAGCCCACGAAGGGCATTCTCCCACCGTGTGTTCCACCGTGTCCTCAGGGCGGTCCTCGCAGTGATGACACCCGGGCGTTTCCTCCCGCCCCATCAGACACAGGTACCTCCCGAAACTTCCATGTCCGGTGAGGACCTGCGTCAGGCGGTAGGTGAGGACGCCGTAGCGTCTCTCAAGCCACTCCTCAAAGAGGGGACTTACCGCTGCTGCGATGGCAGCGAGCCCAGCCCTCGGTTGCGACAGTCGTTGCTGCCACTCCGCCATGAGATCGCGCCGGAGCTCATCCCGCCACGCACTTATCTGGCGCGGCAGCGGAGTTTCGCCCCGGCGACGTGCCTCCGCGCGCATGCTGTACACGCGCGCGAGCACCTTCGCCTCCAGATCCCACGGCGGTAATCCGGCAAGGAGGTTCGCCGACTCCCCAGAGATCGTGCGGTATCTGCGGATCATTCGGATCGCCATGACCCTCTGTGCCATGAGCAGCGTCCGAGCGGGACGCCGCAACAGGTTTGGCGCCCAAACAGGGGCGCCGTAGAGGGCCATGGACCGCACGACCCCGGCGTATAACCTCCGGCAGGAGGCGTTTGGCCCCCCGAGGTTGGGGAGGATGCGTTTAAACGCAGCCCCCGTCCTCTCCAACTTTGGAGCCAAACGTCGGAAATGTTCTATGAAGTTCCACCGACTGTCGAGGACGAGTCCTAGGTACTTCATCGTCGTCTCGACGCCGATGGTAACTCCTCCCGCCGTTATTTGGGACCCACCCGGAGGTGGCGCGTTCCCGCGGCCATGAAAACACATGGCCTCGGACTTGTGGAGCGCCACCTCGAGTCCCAACTGCTACTGAGAGGACTAGGAATGATGAGAAGAGTCGAAGTCCTATTTGGTTATGATTCATAAAGTATCTACAAATATGGAGTATTATTATTCATTAGGTGTGATTTTTTAACATATGACTTGAATAGTAAATTTCTAACCAGCCATTTTATACGACGTTTTAGTCCCCACTCCAAAATTTTGATTCGTTTTAAGTATTATTTTATTATACAACAAAATATAAAAATACGTGTGTAATATTGCGACGATCAAAATAATTTTCTTTATTTCAATATTTTCTCTCCATTTGTATTTAAATTGTTCATTGTAACGCCCACTTTTCACTGTTTATGTTATAAGTCCCATGTAATAGGGGGTGAGCCTATTACCATATACCGGGCACAATTCCAGACTCCGTGCTACTACTGAGAATTTTTTTAAAACCCAGTAGTAGTTTGCCCGACCCGGGAATCGAACCCGAAACCTCTTGCCTGGCACTTGCGACCACTCGGCCATC
Organism: Spodoptera picta; assembly: GCA_038387885.1. Classification (NCBI taxonomy): domain Eukaryota; kingdom Metazoa; phylum Arthropoda; class Insecta; order Lepidoptera; family Noctuidae; genus Spodoptera; species Spodoptera picta. Next base: position 1,177,061 of record JAZHFQ010000413.1, on the reverse strand, counting down.
GAGGCAGTCTTACTAAACTAATGCACCACTAATAACTGCACTTCCTAGACAATTTCCTACATTTTTTTTAACCCACATCAAGATTAGTGTCTTTACTATGCCACTAACAATGCAATCTTCCTGTCTCTCATTGGTCATTACTGTAATGATACTGTAATGATCGTCATCAAACCGACCAATGATCTGAGACAGCCAAGGATATGCAAAAACATAACGAGAGGTTTTTGTTACAGAATGTGGCAGCAGTATGTACGGTGAAGTACGTTACAATGTGGTTACTATGGCAACTGGCAACCTTTGAATAACATTCAAATCTTTTTGAATAACATAATTTCTAAATTACAGACGTACTTATTAACCTATTTTTTTTTTATTAGCCTAGTTTTCATAATTAGACTTACTATACGTTTACTTTTCCTCAGTAATATAAAAAGAATGTATTATGTCTCTGTTACGTACTTACCTATGGTTAACCCATGGGCCGATGCCGATTCGGAGTCGCAGAGAACCTAACTGGTAACCGGGGCTGCGGCTCGAGGTGCGGGAGAAGGAACGGGGTGGTTTTTAGTCAGTAAGAGTCTGACACTCCATCCCGCCTCACCCAGGCGGAAGCAGTCACTCGATGATTTTCCCCCTTAAAAAAAATATTGTTAACCCATTAATCTTCATCATTACAAATTTCCTTCAGCTGGATATAGGCTTTTCGAATGGTACACAACGTTTATCAAACGTCAACAAAGTCCACAATTTTAGACTATCTAAGCGCCATCGTGAATAATTACGAATCAAATTACCTACACACCTATAAGACTCTCGTATATGCAGGTATGTATGTATATTTACATGATAACAGAACCCAGATCCCATTACACAAAAGCCTCCACACTTCCATTTATCACGATTACATTTCGCTGGTGTTGCCATATTATTTTCCGAAGGTGTATTATTTCTGGTCCAAAGACAATAATTCACGCATTCAAATCGCTCGCCGCCATTTTTTATATCGCGTGTGTTTCGCGCCTTTTTCGGGTGCGGGCGTGTTCCTAATAAAATTAGGCTCGTGAATGTAGATGTATGAATGTATAGAGGTTTTAGTTAGCAAAAAAAAATTGTTATATATTTAAAGAGGTTTAGGTTTTGATTTACACATTGATCTTGTGGTGATAAGCATGTCTGCCAACCTACGCGGTAGTAGTGAACTCCTTATTGGAACTTTTCAGTTTAAATCAATTACAACGGTATCTGTATTCGTATGTATCCCGTAAGTCACGAAAATGATATCACTGACAACAAAAACTCTATGCTTTTGTAAGTGAAAATTAAGTGGATAAAAATTACCACTATTAAGCAAGCGACGAATATACTGACGATAATGAAAAGTTAGAGGACAAAAATGACCTCCACTAATCAATCAAAAAATTTACTAACGACAAAACCAAACCAAAATGACTTGAAAAGCCAACAAAATTCACCCTTCTAAATAAAAACAACGCACACATCACTCAATATCTCGATTCAACACAATTTAAATATCGAACGACATCGTCTGCTCAGTGACAAAGAAACATTCCAGTCGTTTGCCGCGTCTATTCATTGCGAGGGCCCTCAGAACGCTACCATAAATTGTCGGATTCGTTTCTTGTCTTTGCTTGCTTCGCCCAATGTTGATTTAACATGGTTTTAGTCTTATTGATTCTTTATTACGTAAATACACCCGTATTGTCTATGCGCACGCAAGTTTTGTATGTCTTTTAATTAATATAAGGGTGTCGGTCGCAATTATTTATAGTTTGATTATTACGTGGTATCACGACACGGGGATTTGGTAGGATTACCTGTATTATTGGTTGTTGTGGTTGTTTCTGTGAGAAACTTCTATATTTCAGGATCTTTATCCTCCGTTGGAGTTTCCTTGAAATCAAGTTATTTCATCAAACCTTTATGATACACTTTTGGGTTATAAGATCTTTCCTGTAAACCATATAGTATTGTTGCAAATAAATATTTTGATTTGATTTGATTTGATGTGGAACACTAAAAAGATAATACACACACTATGTTCGGAAACACTAACAAGATCCTTTTTCATTAGTTTAATTACTTTCAAAGTTTTCTAAGATTTTCCTATCCGTAAAATACTCCATGACAAAAATCGTTGGCACTACTCATTTGTTTTCAATATAAACAATAACTATGATTGACTCGTTGGTCGAATGGTCGCAAGTGCGACTGCCGGGCAGGGGGTCTCGGGTTCGATTCCCAGGTCGAGCAAAGTATTACTGGGTTTTTAAAAATCTCAGTAGTAGCACGGAGTCTGGAAATGTGCCCGGTATATGGCAATAGACTCACCCCTATTACATGGGACTCATAACATAAATAGTGAAAAGTAGGTGTTACATTGTAAAGTGTCGTGGTGGCCTGGAGGTTTAAGACGCTCGCTTCTCATGCATGAGGGTGCGGGTTCGAAACCTACCAATGGCAAGTACCAATGTGACTTTTTCCGAGTTATATGTACTTTCTAAGATTATTTAGACACCACTGACAATCGGTGAAGGAAAAACATCGTGAGGAAACCTGGACTTATAATTTCTAATTATAAGTTTGAAATCGCCAATCCGCATTGAGCAAGCGTGGTGATTAACGCTCTAACCTTCTCCGTGTGAGAAGAGGCTTTGCTCAGCAGTGGGCATTTATAGGCTGTTGATGATGATGACATTGTAAAGTGGCATTAAGTGCCGTATAGCACCTCTACCTACCCCTCCGATGATAAAAGGGACGTGGTGTTATGTTATGTAATAATGATGATATCTTTTCGTAAGTCAAACAAACAAAGGAAATATCAAAATTACAATATTTTCCAATTAAAATCTCATCCAGTCTTCTCAATCAATGACCACAGACCCAGCCAATACTCCATCAAGTGAACGTTACAATTACTATACAATTATATTGAAATTAATTAATTCTGTCATAAATATAAACAGATCTAAATCTTGACACCCACTTAATTTTAGCATAAAACTAGTACATTAATTAGGACCTAGATTTTAATACTGAATACTAGGTGTTAGGCAAATGGTCTAACTGTAAGAAACATGCTAATATACTCAATAATGTTACTTTAGAGGCTTGTTTTGGAATATGTTTACACTTGGTCGTAAATTGATACATTTTAATATCAATGTTTCGGTATGAAGTCATGCAGTTTTGAACTATATTAAGGTTTTCTCATAATTCGTCGTGAGTGTGCGAAGTGTGTGATTTAATTACCGTGGCAATGAGTCGCTGAATGCAGAGCATTTATAACCGGGAATCTAGAAGCTATTGGACCAGTAGCGAACGTCTTATGTTTAACGATATGATCATAATAATGATAATTAAGTTCCCAAGAATCGAATGTACCTAAAGTTTTCTTTTTGCAAATAGCTTGACCAGTTAAAAGTAAACAACTGTATACGTTGCTAAAAATGTGTGCCATGTTAAGTATGGGAGAGCCATGCTTCGGCACGAATGGGCCGGCTCGACCGGAGTGATACCACAAACCGACGTGAAACAACGCTTGCGTTGTGTTTCATCGTGTGAGTGAGGTTACCGGAGACTTAATTATTTCCACCCCTCTCCCCAGTGTCTCCAATCCCCGATTCCCCCACAATCCTCAAATTCTCAATTCCCAAAAGGTCGGTAACGCACTTGTAACGCTTCTAGTGTTTCTTATCCCATAAAAAACAATATTCCCAGATTTGTTGATCAGATATTCCTACATTTACATTTCCTTAATGATCCGAGAAAGTCGGGAAAGTGAAAGTCCAGTTGTTGGAAACTGGTCTGTGATCAAAATGATATAAATAGACATAACCATGGGCCGATTTTTCTTGTAAGACATTATATCGTATGTCTTTTTCTTTCATAGGACAAGCGTGCCACAACCTCCCAAAACTGCTGCAACTAATGTAAGCCAGGATCTGCAGTAGATACAAATAAGAAAACACCGGAACATGTGTCCGGCGCGTCCTAGGGATATGAATATCTCTCCCCCGCTCACCCAGAGTCTCCGGCAAGAAGTCTTGGAGGAGGTGATTGGCACCCTGTTCCCTCGACTGTGGAGGGGGTTCACCCCTCCGTATATGACTCCGCCCCCTGCGGTGCCCGACGCGGGCTACAGCGACGACGACGACGACATCGTCCCAGAGGTGACCGAGGCAGAATTGAGAGCGGCGGTGCGCCGGATGGGCGCCAAGAACACCGCCCCAGGACCCGACGGCCTGCATGGCAAGGCATGGGTCCTGGCCTCAGAGGCTCTCGGGCCTCGATTGATTGGTCTCTACAGCGCATGTCTGGAGAGAGGCCAGTTCCCGCTTCTCTGGAAAGCGGGAAAACTGGTCCTCGTGCGGAAGACGGGGCGCCCTGCGGACTCTCCGTCCGCGTACCGGCCCATAGTGTTGCTCGACGAGGTGGGGAAAGTCTTCGAAAGAATCATTTCGAACCGCCTCGTCGCGCACCTGACGGACATTGGGCCGGACTTGTCGGACGGCCAGTTCGGCTTCCGCAGAGGGCGCTCCACGGTGGACGCCATCATGCGCGTTAGAGACCTCACGACGGGGACTGCAGTGTCCAGGGGTAAGGTCGTAGTGGCGGTGTCTCTGGACATCGCCAACGCCTTCAACTCCCTGCCCTGGAGCTGCATCTTGGAGGCACTCCGATATCATCGGGTGCCTACCTACCTCCGTCGTGTAATCGAGGCTTACCTGACGGACAGGTCCGTCAGCTACCCCGGTCACCGGGGCGAGTGGAACCGGCGAGAGATGTCACGCGGTGTTCCACAAGGTTCGGTTCTGGGGCCGCTCCTGTGGAACATCGGCTATGACTGGGTGCTGCGCACCGACCTCCCGAACGGCGTTAGCACAATATGCTACGCCGACGACACGCTGGTGCTAGCGCACGGGAGGTCGCACCAGGCGGCGGCCGACTTAATGGCGACAGCGGTTGCGACAGTCGTTGAGAGAATCCGGCAGTTGGGACTCGAGGTGGCGCTCCACAAGTCCGAGGCCATGTGTTTTCATGGCCGCGGGAACGCGCCACCTCCGGGTGGGTCCCAAATAACGGCGGGAGGAGTTACCATCGACGTCGAGACGACGATGAAGTACCTAGGACTCGTCCTCGACAGTCGGTGGAACTTCATAGAACACTTCCGACGTTTGGCCCCAAAGTTGGAGAGGACGGGGGCTGCGTTTAAACGCATCCTCCCCAACCTCGGGGGGCCAAACGCCTCCTGCCGGAGGTTATACGCCGGGGTCGTGCGGTCCATGGCCCTCTACGGCGCCCCTGTTTGGGCGCCAAACCTGTTGCGGCGTCCCGCTCGGACGCTGCTCATGGCACAGAGGGTCATGGCGATCCGAATGATCCGCGGATACCGCACGATCTCTGGGGAGTCGGCGAACCTCCTTGCCGGATTACCGCCGTGGGATCTGGAGGCGAAGGTGCTCGCGCGCGTGTACGGCATGCGCGCGGAGGCACGTCGCCGGGGCGAAACCCCGCTGCCGCGCCAAATAGGTGCGTGGCGGGATGAGCTCCGGCGCGATCTCATGGCGGAATGGCAGCAACGACTGTCGCAACCGAGGGCTGGGCTCGCTGCCATCGCAGCGGTAAGTCCCCTCTTTGAGGAGTGGCTTGAGAGACGCTACGGCGTCCTCACCTACCGCCTGACGCAGGTCCTCACCGGACATGGAAGTTTCGGGAGGTACCTGTGTCTGATGGGGCGGGAGGAAACGCCCGGGTGTCATCACTGCGAGGACCGCCCTGAGGACACGGTGGAACACACGGTGGGAGAATGCCCTTCGTGGGCTGAGCACCGCCGTGTCCTCAGGGAAGTGATCGGCGATGGCGACCTCTCGCGTCCGGGCCTAGTGCAGGCCATGATGCGGAGCGAGGGGGACTGGGATGCCGTCTCCTCCTTTTGCGAAGCAGTGATGCTAGCTAAGGAGGAGGCGGGACGCGTGAGGCAGCGAAGCGCTGCCTCCTCGCAACCCAGCCATCGCGAAGGACACACCGGGCGTCGGGGATCGCGAGACGATCTCCGGCCACCGTAAGCGCGGGCCTGCGGACGGCGAGCATGGGTGGCTCCCCGTCCGACCAGAAACAGACCCGAGCGTACGGCGCGTCGCGTTCCGCGCGCGCCTCAAAGAGCCATCAGACCACCACAGATGGGGCCCAATACGGCCGATGCCGATTCGGAGTCGCGGAGAACCTAACGGGTAACCGGGGCTCCGGCTCGACGTGCAGGAGAAGGAACGGGGTGGTTTTTAGTCAGTAAGAGTCTGACACTCCCTCCCGCCTCACCCAGGCGGGAGAAGTCATTCGATGATTTTCCCCCCTTAAAAAAAAAAAAAAAAAAAAAAGGGATATGAATATCTGTCTTGGGTTCCGAAACTAAATAAGTTAGAATATATTGTAAGAGGATAAGAAAAAACCGATCGTCGACAGATATACGATAGGTATGTCATATGACAGACATACATACGATAGATATATCGTATGTCTGTCTTTATACGATAGATATATCGTATGTCTGAGTGTATACGATATTTTTTTATGCCACGACGATGGCAAAAAAAGCACACGGCCCACCTGATGGTAAGCGGTTACCGTGGCCTATGTACGCCTGCAACACTTAGGGCATTACATGCGTCTTACCGACCCTTAAGAAACTTATTCACCCCCCTCTTGAAGAACGAAATTCTTGTATGTCTATTGACATTTTTTCACTAAAACATATTTTTTCTAAGGAATAGGAATTGTGCGTTGATTTTAGTGGCAGAGTAAAATACATTTGCCACCACGTTATACGTAAGAACTTTTCTAGACTGTTATGTCTTATAGTTATTAGCCGAACTGCTCATGCTAAGAGTTTTGAAGCAGAAAAAAAGTCTTTGCCAGAAACCAATCTTTAGATCTCACACTTATCAATTACCTCTACATACGTGATCACACAAACAAACATCATATTTAAAGAGAAATTTTAACTGTATCTAATGCAAAAAGATAAGTCTTTCGAATATTTACGGACTAGCATCTTGTGACGTCATAGCTGCATCCAATTTATTAGCAAAAGTTTATGTTACAAGCCGACACCAACTAATGACGTCATTTGTTTGTGTGTCCCCCATCCCTGAGTACATAAATATAACTGAAAAATATACGCCACCATGCTGAACATGATATTTATTAAAATGGTTTGTAAATAGTAAGAAGTCTATTCACAATTCTTTGATAAACAACGTTTAAAAAACCAACTTTTACCCCCTCTTTTTTAGAGTCGATAATTAAAACAACCTTCTTCTAACAAATACTTTCATGAAAACGGCATCAAAATCGGTTCATTCAATTGCGAGGTAATTACGCACAAACATACATATACGACAAATTGAGAACCTTATTAAATTATGTAACAAAAGCCTTTAAAAAATCAATACCACTGCATCAATAACAAACCCAATAACATAAGAAAACCATATAAAGTTACGAAACACTCCAATTCGATATATTTCCATTCACAGCACTCAAATCCATACGTTATAACAGTCATCTGTTGCCGACAATATCATAAAATACATCCGTTTAGAACCATTTAGCGCTCCTAGATAAATCCTAGGCATATAAGGAGAACCTATTATAACTGTTCCTTATTGCAATAGATGTAGATACGCTTTTATTTATACATAGATGTATGTATGTGCGCAAATCGTGTATTGGTTTCTCGTTAAAAATTATGACAACGATTAGTTCAAAGATCTAAGATGGCGCCTAAAAATTGGTCTCTTAACGTGACCGAGTTTTAATATATAAACAATGTATAGGTACACAATTAAACTTTTTTTAAAACATGCACTTAATTTTGCCTATATGAAGATAACAAAAAGAATTGGGTAACCCAATTGTTTGGTAGTTGGCAAGTGCCAAATTGTCAAATTCAATACTTATTTCGAAAATGTCAAAAACGACAGCTTTCTATGAATTTTGGACGAGATTATGTGTTGTGGCGTCACATTTTTTTAACGTCAATCAGCATACTTATTACTTAAAAGTTTGCTGGAAAAATACTAAAATGAAGTGTCATAAAATCAATACATGAAAGTGTGATTATTTTTGAATATTGTATTGTATTGAACATTCGAAACATTTTATTTTTGATTAAGGAAAGTACCCAATTGAATGGCATTAATATTAATACACAGTGAATAGAAAGAACAGATATTCAAAATCTCATAATAGCACAAGAGCATAAATAACTAGCGGCCAAAGAAAGAAAAGCAAACAAATGTCTTTTAGAGATCTCACGAGACTTAATGCCGACGCCACCCATATTTCCAATATAACGATGTTCTAGCGTAGAACACGGCCGCATTGCACTGCCATTCACATATCCAACTTACTAATTAAGTCAACAACCAAGAAGAAAGCCCTAACTTTGACAATGTTCAACATACGTAACAGTTCAAAAGATAACCAATAAACGGAGACCCTCAAAACTTGATGGGAAAGTTTTGATTTGAGATGCGAGGATAGGTCAAGGAATATTGGTTGTTGGTTAAAGCAAAGCCGCAGGCATAGATCTATGCTTATTTAGACACGTCCAAATGCGCACAGTAGCGCCACCATATAAAGTAAACAATAGGGCACCAATGACAATCGCGCGATCCCGCGGTGCCCTCATTATGGTCCATGTGTGACTTGACTTCCCTTTAGAAATTATGGATATGAATACGGCGTATTTTCAATAGTGAATGGCCGGTATAATAAATTTTATTTTGCAAAATGAGGATTGGATTGTTAGGTGAATTTATGTCTATATGACTGTCAAATAATGTTTTGTTTGTTTGTATATGGGAGTAATTAATATTACTATGTGGAGTATTGTTATATATTGGTTAAGATTGTTATAGGAATTCAGAAGTGAAAGTGATAATGCAATACTTTTATGGCATGACGTTTGAGCATTTCAGTACACGCCTATTGGAATTATTCGAAATTAAATTGCTAACTCATATATGTCTACGTCTGAACATTATCCTATATAATATAGGTTATGTACTTTAGTAGAATACATAATGTAATTTTAAGTAATAAACACATAGAACTAAACTAAACACCTACCACATGCATTTCTGTACTACCCAAAGGATGACTGGCAGAGAATGCTGTTAGCATTAAGTCTTCCTTATGCAATTGTATAAAACTTTAATAAATAAAAATAGAACTTACTACATTATTACATTAGTTTTTCACCTAATTTCATTAATTCAAAACCAAATTATTTACTTTTTTCTATCATCAAGCTCTTACTGTCACTACCGCAAACCAATTTCAAATATTTTTAATTATCTCTCCAAACTATCGTTAATATCATAATTAAATTCAGAATATCAGAACATAATAACCCTTACGTGGCATCATTATCGTGCACTAAAGTACACAGTGCTTTCGCTAACAACTTGATAGTGTATCTCATTAAGGGACTCCTGGGCGACGGACGTTTTACGTCATTAAATATGTAAATAGTTGGAATACGGGCGTCTATTCAACTGACATGTCGCGACGGAGACTCTTATAGACTTAGAGATCTGTGGAGGTTGGCTGTTTTTTTTTTAAGAATGTATTTTAAATTTTTCACGATCGATGACGTAGTTGACAGTCATAAGATCGTAAGTACATTCAATCAGTAGGTGATAAAAAAAAATTAAAACTACCTCTATATTGGTACTTATAATAAAATAAATAAGAAGTGAAACACTAGTCTAAGCTTACTGTTTAAAATACGAAAAAGGTATTTATATAAAGTTTTTTCTTACACCATTCATTGAGCATTGCCAATCTTTGCATAGTATATCTGTTATGAATATTATCAAACAAGGCGATATACTTTTACTTTTTATACCATGACAAACAATGTCCCCTCTATGCAATTCCTAAATCCTTATATACCAGAGTAGATAATTTTTGAAACCAAAAAAAATTGGAGGCGGGGGGGGTTTAAGGGTAAAAAATGGTTTATCTTGATTTCCGGCAAAACTACAAGTCCTATGGAAAAAAGTTAAATGGCAAAGTTTTTTATTTATATCTTTTTCAAACATTTTTTTTTCTACGAAATTTGGTGAAAGCTTATCTTATTATGTCCCAAATACACTGTAATTTATTTGATTAAAAATATTTATTTTTTCGATTCATTTTAATTTAATATCAAAAAAGCACCCTAATTTTCAATCGAAAATTCTGACGTCAAAAAGTTTGGGGGGTTTTTGTTCGTTGAAATATCTACTTTCTGATGGTGTAAAGAAAAATATACATTACTGTAGGAAATATTCTTAGAAAATGCAAAAATATGAAAAAACCTCAAATTCGAAAATTTGTTTTTAATCATCATGTACAATTTTGAGGTATTTATTAAAATTTACATTTTAATTACTCAAAAAACGTAAAATTTAACTCCCACTTCCCGAACTCGGATCGACCGTAATTTATTTTTCCTTTCATTTTGATCATATTCCCCTCCTTTTCTAATGGGTTTCATCCTACTGTAATTTTTTTTCACTTTTTACCATTTTTGTAGGCTTTGACCCTGGTGTATTACCACAGAATTGCTCCCACGGACAATATTTTTTACATAAATCAATTCCACATCCCTTTACATCCCGCGACCGTTTGACGGTAATCGTACGTACTACTGACGTATGTTAAATAACAGCTCCGCGATCAGATAAGCAAGGATTACTGCGCCCGTGTCACTCATGGCGTATGAAATCATTTGCGTGTTATCCACAACTTGATAATTAAGTACAGTTTGTAAACTGGTCGATTATTCGTACTACTACTACGTATACTGTGTATGGTTGGTTTACTTATTATGTAGCGTGTTAAGTTAGGCTATTTTTTTTAATTTTACCTATGATTCTGTAAGGTACTAATCTAGAATACTCCTGTTGCAAGCTCATAATAAAAAAATATTATCATAATCAGCAAAAAATCATTTTCTTTTTGTCTACAGTGAAATGGATTAGCACTTAGTCTGGCACTTCTGCTTCATTCAATTGTATCCTAACGACAAATATCGAGATGGTTAACTCAAGCTTCGTAAGAGGCTCCAAAAGATTTGGTGAGTCAACTGATACAAAAGAGTTGAATCATTATTATCTTACATTACACTCTAAAACCACACAAACACGAAACAAGTTTACTTACCTAGGTCTCCAAAAAGCACTCAATATTTAGCTATGACTAGTTTCTAGCCAATGACACTTTCGATTCTAAACGGACGTAGTAAATTAAAGGCACATGGCCGGCATTAAGCTGTCCCCTACATCATGCCACGACACTTCTTAATTAGTGCTTGCACTGATATGTAGATAACGGACACAGCAATTATCTTAAAAGGTTTCTTTTATCGGTAATACGTGACTGAATTTCCATCGGATTATAATCGGTAGAAAACTCTTATAGAGATGTTTTCTCTTAATAAACATGTAAGATGTAAATAAAATCGGTGGTGAAATTCTTACAAATCAGTTTAATCGGCATTTGCTTTCCCTGTTTTTTACTACAGATGAAACTTTTATACGAAGTTATTGAACCATCAACGACAACTAGGTACTACTGCACGCGCCAAATCTGCCCTTTGTAACTACCAACGGTTATGAGAACAATGTCTTCTTGTCTAAAAGTTGCTGATTACTTAGACTTTAATTTCCCAGTATAACGATAGAGATCGATGAAGAAAATGCGAAAACTGACACCAGATTGATGAAAATATGCGATTTTTGACACTTGAAATAAAAACAACATTACATTTCTAGAGCCCTAGTTACAATACCTTTTTCTTAATAAACACTCATTCAGTTAATGTATAGAGGTAAAAGAGTACTGTAGGTACTCATCTCAGTCGGTTACCGCACGCAGGCCCCGTCACTTTGCCACGCAAATTGCTTTACTGAACGCCCGCACCGCCTTGACGCTGGACACTTTCAGAGTTCCATAAGACATTAGATAAATCTATTTTTTAAAAACCCGTTATTTAAGTAATAATTTAAAACTGTCAAACACCGCGAGGACACCGGTGACCGCAACGTATTGTTCTTTAATTGTGTCTATAATAACGGTACTCAACGAGTTAAATAATACATTTTACTATTACTTTATAAGTATAAGAGTATTTGTTCTTGTCATTTACTCTTTTATTGTATGTTTATTATGATTGTTCTGTAAATAGTTTATATAAGTATCTGTATTTTTTTCTTTTCTTATTTTATATTTTTTTGTATGTGTATGCGTGCCTACTATCAAATAAATGCTTTTATTTTCTTCTCATTACAATGTACTAATGTCTTTTAGTCTTTCAGGTTTACGTAATTTTATTACAAGCTGGGTCTAGATAAGTCTAGAAGAAACGCTCAAGGCTGATGTAGCATGAATAACACGAAAACAAAAACGATTAAAATATAAAAAAAAGTTTTTTTTTTGTCAGCGTTTCGGTTGCGTTCTGGTTACACCTTGTATAATAAACGGAACCCATCACCTTAATTCTAAACCAGCATCACACTTTTTTCATTCGCCGCTAAAATTAGCCGACGGATTGTTATTGGTTAAATTATTCAGAAGGCGTTCGATGCCTTTAAGTGAATTTCGCGATCGGACCACCACAGTTTTTCTATTCCAGCCACCGAGCGTACACACTGCTAGTGGGATTATGACGCCATTGCTAGCTACTGGTTATTGGCTAATCTAGTTCTTAGGAGCTACTACATAAAATACTGGTGCATCTTGATTGGTTATGGTGGACCAATTTTTACGACTTGCCAGTTTCTGATGGGGTTTTGTTGATGGTAAGTGATCAACGCTGCCCATTGATATTGGATATCCACAACTTCAATGGACTTCGAGGTACAAATGTTCACCTCTGGCTAAAGTTAAATAAACACGTCTCATGCTCAGACGTTACAAGACGTTGATAAATTAGTTTGTCTGTCTGTCTATGGGGTTTTTTATACTTTTTTTAAATAAACATTTTGTCATTATGATTTATTTTGTGCAACTAGACTGGCTTAGACCGCATGAATTTGGAACGTTGACATTTATTTTGTTTTTTAAAGAAGACTTTTTTTATTTTTTTGCGATTCATATTGCCATTTTATTTTACGGTCGCGTGTAAATAGTTTTGAACGTACTTAATAAATACTTTTTGATTTTATTCGTGTTGACAGGTGATCATCAGGTTCAAGCACAGCTGTTGAGCAAGGAGTTCTGGGTGCACGTTGACGTTTTGACAAATTATTCATCCATTTTTATCTGACTTTTGACCCTTTTTCTGTGCAGTTTAGTTTCGGCTAAGATCCCATATCAGTCAAGTATAGGTAAGATGTTCGATTTAAAATACATAAGTAACTCAGTTGATACACGAAATCTGAAACTACGCCCATGCAAATTAGAGTCAAGTCAGTATATCTATCATCAAGTAAGTACCACTATTCGTCCATGCAATGCAGAGTCAAGTCAGTATATCTACACAACTATTGTATAAAACACATCATAACTACAAAACAAACACACATACACAAGCCGGACTCTTTCAAATGCAAGTCAAATTACCGAACATATCAGAATGACAAGATTTCCAGTGAATTATGGCATAAAACATGATTTATTGGTGCTACTTTCACTAAAATAACGATATTTTATCACTAGAGGCCAGTTTGAAGTGTGACACGTGTCTGATCTGAGACCTAAGAGTTAGGACCACTGATTTACATACTAACTCCAGTATTTGGCATATATTTTAGTTCTGAACGCACGTGTGCGGTGTTGTTGTGGTGTACTTATGTTATTTTGATCATTGATAAACTAGCTAGTTTGTGAATTAATGTAGGTAAATTATTTAAACAAATCTTTATTCAATAAAAATGAGTATGTATGTTTACGAATAACGTCAGAACTATAACTTAAACAGAACCAAATTGGATGATTCTTGTATTCGTTGTATTAATTTTTATTTATTTATTTAGATCATGCGACGCGACGATTGTCTGGTTGGTTATGAAAAAAAATGCAATGGGATGCGCTTATGAAGTCGCGGGCACCAGCTAGTTTCCAAAAATTAAGTATACTTCTCCAATCCGCCCGCAAAGTGTTAGAATCCCATGCGATACGTGGCATATAGAGGACACACTATATAGTAAACATAAAAAGGAACAAAAATAGTACAGATTACATCACAGGAATAATGTGCTATATCTAAAACACTCAATGTAAAATCAATTCTAATCCCAAGAAATTAGAATTTAAATCACTGTATCGACGTTCAGATCGAAAATATTTCAACGTCAATTTTCACAGTTCAGCAGACTGCCCGTTGCCAGTGACACTTTCGATCACGTTCGAAAATGTTGACTATTCCGACTTTTAGTTTTACTATTTATGTTTAAAATTGATATTGTATCCCTTACCTTTTTTTAAGGGACAAGCCCGCCACAACCTCCTTAAACCGCTGCAACTCCTGTAAGCCAGGATGTACAGTAGATACAACCATGAATACACCGTTCGATGCGGGAACCAAGATAGTTATTCATATCCCTGGGACGCTCTGGACTTCAGTGTTCCGATGTTTTCATGGTTGTATCTACTGTAGATCCTATATCCCTTACCCGCAGACATCGGGTTACCGAGGTTCCGGCTCGAAGCATGAGTAAGAACGGAGCGGTTTTTAGTCAGTGAGAGTACACTCACTCTCGCCTCACCCAAGGCGGGTGAAGTCATTGGATAATTTTCTCTCCTCAGAACAAATAGTTATTGTATTATTATACGGGTACTACGAAGCTGGTCGAAAATAAAAAAAGTTAAGTCTAACTGTCGATACTTTAACGTGTTGTATTGACGTAAGCAGTTACTACCTACCTATTAATCATTTTCCATTCTGAACTTATTGATTTTTCGTTGTCTCATTGTATAATTTGTGAAAAGTGGGAGTTATATTGCAAATGCTCTGCTTACCCCCCTTCTGAAAATGAAAAACAAGACGATTTTGTCATGTACCACCAACATAACATAACATAACATAACATAACATAACATAACATAACATAACATAACATAACATAACATAACATAACATAACATAACATAACATAACATCACGTCTTTTATCCCCGAAGGGGGGTAGAGCTGCACATTACGGCACTTAATGCCACTATACAATGTAACACCAACTTCTCGCTATTTATTATATGAATACCATGTAATAGGAGGTATGCCTATTGCCACCAAATAGTTCTAAAACGTTAATATTTTCTACCTACTACGAAAAATGTCTAGATCTATTTTACCTTTTAGTCTACGCTACTTAGGCACTCGAAAGTGCTCCTGAAATCCTTGAAAACTAAATTAAATAACCAGAAAGTTATTAAAATCTTAAATCAAGTCTCAACCTTTTGGGGCAATTAGTAACAGAATCAAATTGAATTCTAATAACTACGTAATAAGAGTATTTATTTAATTTGATCGGATTATATCTTGTTTATTTGTTGTGGCTCTGATGTTAGCTTTGTTTTTCTTTGCAACGTCTTTCGACTTCATAATTTGATTAGGATTGTTTAGAAAATTAAACTTTTATGAAGTTGTTTTTTTTGTGTGCAACTGACACCTACATTAATGAATTAACGACCTTTCTGTCTATAAGTTTGGTGAGTAGAAATGAAATTGATATTATTGAGAATAGTCGTGTATAGAAGACGTAACTGAGCTCCCACCACTTACGTTAGGAAAAAAAGCGCATCCATCAAAATACAGCATCAAACAACACACAAATCATCGTTTACCACCAGGCGAGATAGTGGCCAAATATCGACCCATCAAATACAAAAAAAAAACAACTAAAAACCGACCAAACAAAAAACGATGTTCCAAGACTTCTAAGCTATCTCCAACCACCATCTTGAAGAAACCTAGTGGATACGAAACCTCGCGTGCTTTACACCATAAACCCAAGCCGAGCATTACCAAAATATGTATCAACTCGTATCGTATGCGTGTGAACGATAAATTATACTAGTTAATACGAAAACCCTTCCACTAGCGTTATTTGGCTGTAATTAATAACGAAACCATACGATACCATCTCTTAGTTAAGTCTTTGCTTCGACACGCACACCGATTTTTTAGAGTGTACGTATTGCGATACGTTGACTTAGTTTGGAATAAAAGAAGGACATATACACATATTTTAAGTGAAGTGCGAATAAGGTTATATCAACTTTTAGCTACTATAAGTGGTATAGGAGCATAAGTCAGTGACTTTTTACATTTTATTTACTTTTAAACAAACCCTGTCCTGACAATAACTAATATAAATATGCTGTTAATCGTATTTTTAACAATCATTATGGATACGACAGTTAATAACCCATGTAATTCCTTACACTTTCACGTCTGAATACAGATAAGCTAACCACGATATTGGAAGAAAAGGTAAACCACAAACTTAAGTAGGATCAAAAATGTTTAAGTGAAATCTAAATAAAAATTATTTATAATAAAATTTATTCATAATTAAAAAATGCAAAATACAACAGTATATCTAAAGTAAGTGTCTCACAATGTGAACATATTTTTCAGTCGTTTTCAGACTAAGTTAATAGGTTAGAGCGAACAGTGGCCGTCGTGTTCACACGTCCTGAAATTAAAGATTAATCGCGTTGATAACTTCACGCGTTTCGTTCTCTAACAGTTGACAAAACGCCATCTATGAAATAGTTCGTGTTTACTTTGTACGCGATTGTACTTTACAACTCTATTTTTTTGTTTTAATCTCTTAAAAGATCTTTGATTATTCCGGTGAAGAATAAATTGGTGCTGTGCCTAGAATTAATATTTAATAATAGGTGCTATTATTTAATTTTTGAAAGTTGAAAGTAAATACTTTTTTAATGTTACTATTATTGGTGTTAACTTCTGACCTATTCTAAAGGCGGTCACAATATTTTATTATTCACATCATTAAGCTACAGAAGTGACGTCCATTACTAAAGATATGTTATCTGTCATAGGGTCTCTATCAAAGCGTTTGAGGTCATTCGGTTAGAAGTGACATGAATCCCTCTTATATTTTAAAAAATGCTAAAATGTTGTCACAAAACACTGAAGTTTAAAAATTGCACACTAGTCTCCAAATGGCAAAAGTTCAATCACCATATTTTAGCTTTTCGAACTCCTTAAAATCAACAACCGCCAACGGAACTAAATAATATAATATCTCCAGTCTATACCTCTACAATATATAAATTCGAATGTATGAATCCCACAATTTTTTCCGCAATTCTATAAAAATTGGAGGGTAAAAAAATAGCTCATTGGCTTCAATCGATCCGATCCTCATGTCTTCGATATTTGCGGTTTCAATATACTTAATGATTGGTAGCAAAGTGGCAGAGTTTCACACGTACTCAGGTGTGCATGGAGTAGATAGTAAATGGAGTGTTCTCTAACAGTGAAAAACAGTTTCTATGTATTAATAAGTGAAATTACCAATGTGACTTTGACTCTTATTTGTGGTTTACCGTTATTTGTAAAGAAATTAGGTAAATTAACGTTTTAATAAGAGAATATAATATATTTACTAAGCCGTATCCAACGCCTTATCAAAAAGAATATTAAAATGTGTGAAGATCATTCGTACTTATTTCATATACTAGTATATAAGATAATGGAAAGATAGAGAAGGTCAAACGTATATTATATAATATTACAAAATATATTATTATACATATCTCAATCGAAATAAAATTGAAATAATAATGAAGACAGTCAAATCACACAAACTTTCATTGAATCTCCACTGTGTGGGCTCTCTGTATTGTAACTAATCTGTGTCGATAATAGACCGCAGCTGATATTATTGTTTCTTTGAAATTTTACTTAGAACTGCTTCTGTTTCGCTTCCAGTGCTTTTTTATGGTTTATTAGTGGCGTGGAAGGTTTTTGTCGTGGACAGGCAATGTTACTTAGTACTAAGTATTTGCTTTGTATATCGAGCAATAGTTTGATGTTTTAAATCTGTTTAATCATTTAGATTTTAGGATTTCACTTATTTAGGAACATTTGTAACATTCTAGTAATGATGTGCTGTAATTATTAAGGCACAACAGAAAATCTAACTAGTTGCTGTAGAAAATCGTCGACCCTGTTAGTCTCCGAAGATGCACTTTTGTTAATTTTTGAACCTAGAGGTACATTCACACTTTGCATACACATTTATATAAAAATTGTGTTGATGGTGACTATCACCAGTTACCACAAGTGAAAATTGTGTGTTAATTATTTTGAATAACGAATAAACTCGCGACCGCGCACGCTGGTCATGAGGAAGAGTCCCTCTGTGACTCGAAACTAGTAGAGCTCTTTTCAGTATATTTATGTGAGCAACTCATAAATTTTAGTTATTTCAGGATGTCTCACGATAGCTATTGTAAAAACATGGTGATTATCTTCATGATCTTTATCAGTAGGACATCCACTGCTGAACATAGGACTCCCTCAATGGCTTCCAGGTAGGCCATGCGTATGATAATTTCTAGTTTAATATAACAACCTAAATCCGAATCATAGTGTCCTAAACAAGGCGAGGAAAGTACAATCGGCCTCTATTCCTGCTGACCGCAAATTTCCTGCAGCTTCCGCCATGATTGCAGGAATCACGCTCCACTCCACACACCTGCCTCTGTGGTCTCACTAACGTATTTATATATTTCAACTGCTTCTTCGTTTCTAATGTTATAATGTAACTGGTTGTTTGTTTTTCGTTATTTCAAGAAAGAACGATGAATTAACTGTTAATACTAAAGAATATTGGTTCTTCATAAATGATAAAGTTTGGCATGACAAAAAACGCGTTTCATAATTCATCCGTAACTGTTAGTTCTAGTCACAATTAACAGATGGCGTTTCTTTACTTTTACCACGCACAATAGCTTTTTTTAAAGCGTCACTTTTTACTCCATGCTAATTGTAATATTACCTAAAATCTACTACGATACCTCTCACTTCTTTCCATTTGACCATGGACCCAACACAACCTCCATATTTACAAAATTACCACCAAATTTTTACATCGCAAATAATTTCAATTAATTACCAAAGGTGATCTTGATACGGTAATTAAGCGGGTTTTTACCGTACTTATCTATTTGGTAAGGAGAGGTGATCCTCTTTCCTTGTAAGTAACCAATTTAAAAATGGCCGGTGAGTGTAGGATTTTTGGGCTCAATTTGGTTGAGTTTTTTTAATTACTTATACTTAATATATGGAAAATAATAAAAAGATACGTGGTTATTTTTTTACTATAAAATGAATATATTAGGTAAAGGATTCCTCTGGTTAAATCTACTTTAATGAGAGCAAAACATCGCATTACCAACTTTCAAAAACTGCACAGGTGTATACAATACAAACTTCTTGGACAAAAGTATGCGCAAAGCCATCCGAATGCAAGAACTTAAAACACGTCTTACATTTCGGTCTACACCGGTTTTATTGTCAGCCGAAAAACTCATCATAACATCACGCCTTTTATCCCCGAAGGGGTAGGCAGAGGTGCACACAGAAGTAACACCCATTTTTCACTATTTATGTTATGAGTCCCATGTAATGGGGGGTGAGCCTATTGCCATATACCGGGCACATTTCCAGACTCCGTGCTACTACTGAGAATTTTTTAAAAACCCAATAATACTTTGCCCGACCCGGGAATCGAACCCGAGACCCCTTGCCCGGCAGTCGCACTCGCGACCACTCGGCCAACGAGGCAGTCGAAAAACTGTCTAACGGAATACCTAAAACTAATCTTGATTACCGAGAAATTTGACTAAATCCAACGATAAAAAACTTTTCGTTTCACTGCTTTGCCATTCCCCTACTACGGGCCATAGTCTATTTCTATTTTTAACCATAAAGCATCTAAACTTTTTGGTCACATCACACAATTACTTTGTCTATACCTTTTCTTTTTTTCTTTAATTATTTTAGTTAATTAGTTACTTGCGTCACTTTAAAGAGAAAGTTTTTTTAGATTTTTTTCAGTCTGCTTGGGTAATGAAAGTATGTTTTCTGTTTATTTAACTAATACAAGTTAAGGAAGTAATGCCGAAATACTCAAACGCTACTCAATTTTAAGTCGTGCTTAAATATCGTAACCATCTCTGTCATTTTACAAAGAATTTGTGGAGACAGAACTATACTTAAGCGCGACTTAAAATTGAGTAGCCTTTGAGTATTCCGACATAAGTTTGTAATTTGAGAAATATAATAACTTGGTAGTAGTCTACATAAATCAAAACATTAGTTTTATTGTCATTACAACAAAAACATTACTATAAGAACCACTGCTATGCTTATAAAATTCTTCAAAAAATGATGTACATTTTTATGCAAAAAAAAACATAAAGCAATATCTTCCTAGTTACGCTTAAAAAAAGAAAATAAAAAGACTAAAAAAGTCCCGTAGTAGCGCGTCGACGACATAACTGGCACAAAACATGTTTCCTTCGCCCGGTATTTGTACAAATTTTTACATCTGCACAATGCTGCCAACCATGTGCAATTTTTATTCGAATTTTAAACGCGCTGCTTTTTCCTTCGAAGTTTAAACCGTTTAGGTAAATGTTACGAGTATTTAGGTGAACTGGTGGACGTTCTTTTTTCTGCATTAATTTTTTATAGTTGAAAGAATTTTGCACATATTTATATGAAAGATTTTTGTTATAACTTGTTTGTGAAGGAAATCTACTCCGATAAATAGCGATACATTCGACTGTTCCTATGTCTTAAGACGCTTCTTTAGAGAACTATAGATATCTGCAATGTAATTTGGAATAAGATAAGATAGCTATTTCATCTAAACTCTAGAAGAAAACTACACTACTTTGCCCGACCTGGGAATCGAACCCGAGACCCCTTTGCCGCAGCAGTCGCACTTGCGATTCAGCCAACGAGCCATTCCAACCAATAACTAAATTAAATTAAACGATTGCAATATTGTTTCAACAAACTAAACAACTCAATTATACCTCTAAATGATCACTGATTTACAGTTAACCAATTAACAAAGAGAATACTAACAGTTAAAAGTTACTCAACTTTTATATACAATCTTTTATTCAAATAATCGTTCCATTACATGCTAGTTAAGGCTGTGTGTGTTGTCACAGACTTTCAACACTTTATACCAACTTTATGGTTGAACTGTCAACTGTTTACGACCTAAAAACACTCATAACACGTTGAAAATAAAGACTAAAATCAATTGAAAAGAAAAAAGCGGTTGATATTTTTTTAATAATTAATTGCCTGCTTTTTGCTATGGTCAGCAATCTATGTTTTCATAGATATCCGTAACCAGGTTAATGACACAAGATTCGTTCGGAAACTAAACACTGTTAGTTCACGGAATGACTATCAGAGCGGTTAATGACCACGCATCGGGACTTACTGCCGTAATTAAACGAAATTAGGAAAAAAAGATGGCGGAATTGAAAACTGATGTAAACGAGAGCATGTCTGTATTGATGTTAGCATTTACAATTATTGAGATTTTGACTGCATCTTAGAATATACTTAAGTTGGATTTTCTCCTGCTGACGCATTAAGAATTGATATTTGCTTTAATTTTTCTTATTTATATATTTTGGGTAGTTAGTATTACTGGGTTTTAAAAATTCTCAATAGTAGCACGGAGTCTGGAATTGTGCCCGTTATATGGCAATACGCTCACCCCCAATTACAAGAGACTCATAACATAAATAGTGAAAAGTGGGTGTTAAATTGTACAGTGGCATAATTTACACCTCTGCCTACCCCTTCGGGGATAAAAGGTGTAATGTTTTGTTTTATGTTTATGTTTTTCTTAAGCAAATAGACAGAAGAGCACACATTCTTTGTTAGTTGCATCTCTTTTTAGCATCTACGTCTTATTTTGTAACTTGGATTGGTCATCCATGTCTTGTTTACTAATGCGAGAGAGTTTTTGCACTGAGTCTGTCAATTTAGTCCGATCAGTACACCTATTCATATGACGGTACTTTTTTAAGGAGACTAACTTCATACATTTCGGGGTACAATGCGATCCCAAGTATACTTCACCAAAACAAACAAACATACATCCAGGCCCTACATCAAAGAGTCCTTAATCCAAAAAATAAACCTACCAAAATCCCTTAATACGGAAAAGGGGATACATACGGAGGTGTAATAAAGGTACCTACACGCGGACGCCTCAAGAATTAAAAAAAAAGAAAAAATCTCGAGGGCGCACAAAGTCTACAATGTCAAAAAAGTCTCCGTCAACAAACAAAGTAAAAAAAAACTCCATATTCTTAATTTAACTTGAGTCACTCTTACATCCCTACTTGAAGTAACAATTAATATAAGACCTACCCCTCCTCTTTTCAGTCGTACTTTATAGATGTCAAAAGATGTTTTAGGGGAAAACGTGAATGTCAAGTTATGTTGGACGCGTGACAGGAATAGGGTGGAAAAAAGTAAGCAAGTCCCCCATTTCTTAAGGCAATACAGGGCGTTATATGTGTGTGATACTTAGCTCATTCTGTTCGGGGCTCACCTTAACATGCCGTTTGTGGTAACTTATACGAAGAAGGAAAACTGTTCTATTTATTATTTGATTTTTTCTTTTCTTTAGTCCCAACTTTGCCGAGTATTCGGTTGACTGTTAAATAAGACGAGGAAATTCTTATTCGAAATTTCAGTCGGTTTTTATCTTGTATTTTAATAACATATTGTTTTGTCGTTTATAAATAATTGTTACTGTACTGTACAGTTCATTACAGTCATTGTCATATTTTATCCACAAGGATTCAACTTAACATTGTTCTGCAGCTCACGCCATTTGGTTCAGTAACATGCATAATTTCAAAAATTTATTTCTACTTTCCATTAATGATTCATATCCATAAAACAGTACACATCAGTTCAAAACATAAACACCCACGCTACATATACACAGCACAGTCGACTTAAAAAAACACATCACATCACAAAACAAAATCTAATTAAAAACTTAATAAAAATTTCATCAAGAGTAACACGATCAATACCCAAAAAATACCCTAATCTCCGTCCCTTATCAACTTGTCACAAACTTAAGTAACCCCTAACACATGCACACATACACACACACACACACACTCACAAACACACTACTCATTATAAGGGTAACTAATCACTGAGCTGTAGAAAAAAAAATGCGAATTTTTTTATTCATTAACCACCCCCTCTTCTTAGGCTGATGTCCCTGAGGAATAGGGAAACGTTTGGAGACGGAAATAAAAGTTCTTTGTCATATATTTTTCGGGTTTCATCGTGTAAAACTCCTTCAATAGACTTATTAAGTAATGCACAATTTCATCTCACGTTATGTATTGTTTTGGGAACATAAGTACAAGAATGTATGAGATGACAACTTAATACTTTGAAAATAAGCCAGATATTATTATTAACAAGATAAATAGGTATGAATTAAAACCACCATAATAACGACTAGTCGTGATACTAGTATGAGAATACATTTTTCTTTAGTATCAAATGAATACAGTATACACCAGCGCTTGCGCTTTGCCTAACATACGTAGTTAAGTTTCAGCACAACATAGAAAAGCTTAACTCTATTTTTGCTTCATACAATTCCAAATTATAGCAACCCTTTAAAATGATGGTATGATGGTAAGCAATTGGCGTCAACGATGAACACCTGGAACACGAGGCGTTACAAGTGCGTTACCGGCATTTAGGGGATTAAGAATTTGAGGACTGTTGGGGATTCAGGGGTTCGAGATATTGAAGAGGGGGAATAATTGGGCATCCGGTAATTTACTGACACGACGAAACACAACGCAAGCGTTATTTCACGTCGGTTTTCTGCGAGGCCGTAGTACCTATCACTCGAGTCGAACCGGCCCATTGGTGCCGAAGCATAGCTCTCCCATACTTGGAATAAATACCACATTATGATTTACTAGCTTTAAATATCAGTTTTGTCACTATTAAAACGCATCAAGACGTTGCCAAAAAACAATTACACGCAACCACCAACTCCACAGCTACCCCTGTCCGAGCTCTGCATACGACGCACACTCGCCACGTTTTAAAGCATGAATTTGCATATTTGTTCGCTCACTAAGTGCAATAGCTTGTTTGTACGTACTCCATACATTCTTCCATCTAACATTCGACGATTCCTTAATTAATACCGTTTTTCAATTTGTTGGGAGTAAACAAATGTTTTGTTGAAGACGTTTGTTGTATTGTCGAGGGCAATTGTGCTTGGTGTTTTCTTTAAAATAAGTCAGACATTGGCCTCGGGCTCGAATAAAATAATTTATTACTTGTTTCTGGTAGAAAAAGTATTGCCTTGACTGTTGATGGTCACATCTAACATGGGATGAAGGTGTTTATGAGAGGTCTAATATTAAAATCAACTATACGAATAATCGCTACATCGCGCTGTATTCCTTCCAAATCTATGCTTGTAAAGAAGGGTATTGTTCAACGAGACATTTGTACTTGTATATACAGTGATTTTTCAAATGAGAATCAAGAAAATTATGAAATTTCTAAGGAGAGACGTAGAGAAAATCTTTGCAATAAAATGTTCCCAAATGATGG
The DNA here is from genome assembly GCA_038387885.1 of Spodoptera picta. Taxonomy (NCBI): domain Eukaryota; kingdom Metazoa; phylum Arthropoda; class Insecta; order Lepidoptera; family Noctuidae; genus Spodoptera; species Spodoptera picta. The sequence goes on along the minus strand of JAZHFQ010000413.1, from coordinate 1,152,356 downwards.
AGAAAAGAGTTAGGAATTCAATTTCAGTCGTTTGAATTTTATTGAAATGAAGTGCGATATTCAATATTTAGTTATTGTAAACAAAACAGATCAATTTTCGGATTCGCAAACTGTGGCAGTGTTTTATGTGAAAACAAAGGGACAACCTATACAACTACGTGTATAAAGCCTTGTCTCCATCTTAACCTCGTCAATGGCTGTTCATGTCTTTTCATTGTCTGTCGTGCTGTCATTTTATTACCTGAATTTTGTAATAAACTTTAATAAACGCGAGACGCGTGTCATTTAGAAGAAGATGAAAATCAAAGAAAAATATCTCGCCGTATAAAGGCCGTTATAGGACGCCCGTCAAACAAACGCTTTTCTTAAGCAAAGCAGCGCCTAATTTCAATATCCGAACGGAACGTGGACCGTTCGGAAACTCTCCTCGGGGAATAAATTACTCCGTCTATTCAATATTTCATCAGGCCGAGAGGCCGACTCTGAATATTCAAAACTAGAGGAGACACGTAAAAGCACGCGCAAGCCATTTTTCGCGCCTATCATCTCGGTAACAAAACGCACTCGTAATTACCCCCTCCCCGCGACTCCCCCCTACCCGCGGATACCCACCTCACCCCCTCCCCCCGCGCCAGGGAGAAGGGGCCGCCCAGTGACAATTATTGATCAAAAATTCTCTCTCTTCTTTCGCAAAAGAAAACTTGGACGGGTTATGTGTGAACCGGTGTAGTTTGATATTTGTAATTAGATATTTTAATTATTTTATTTTTATGATCAAGTTTTCTTTCGTCGCCGACTAGGATAACTGACTGTGTAATCATAGCTATATTAACTAACCTGTTCACAGCTAGTAATATCAATTTAAAAATTAATGAGTTGTCAATGAAAGTCTTTAAAAGCTCTGATCGTTCGGTAATCGAAAGTAATCTAACCAACTTTTATGACAATTTTATAAAATATTAATTATACATATCAGTTGTTATAATAATCTGGACACCAAGACACTTAACAAAAATGATTTTCCATAAAGAATACGTGTATGGAATACATACACCTTTATATAGAAATTCATTTCGCACAATTTTCTTAGATTATTTACAAAATGTAGAATATTCTTTTTCACAAACACTACTTTTTAAATCGATACCAAAAAGTATTTTATCTACCGCAATATATAGTACAAACCAAGGGAATGGAGGCTAGATAAGTTTTCAAACTCAAAATCAAACTCAAACTCTTTATTTGCATGTTAAGGTAATACATACAGGTTAAGTTATATATTAAGTTATTGTTTAATTGTAAAAATAAACACTGTACATTTAATAAATAAAATAAAACGTAAAAGTGTCAAGTACCAAGTATGTCGAGTCGGCGTAGACGCGGCCGCCTCGGCATATTAATTGCACGCGGCGCTACCGGCGGGTGGCAAGACATGGGAGGCGCGGCCGCGAGGTCAACCGTCGCCGAGCCATTGTTTTGTGCGTGCGACTGTACTTTCTAACCTATCTATATATTTCTTTACCCATTTCTTAAATACAAAGTGGGGTAAAGAGTTCTGTATATAGAAACGTTGTATTGCAATTCGTAATGGAAGAAAAACAGATGAAGTTCGGAGGGGTTGCCATGATTAAGTATGAATTAATCTAGGATTAATTTTTGAGTTTTTGAATTTAGATTTTTTTGTTATTACGTTTGTTTAGTTAAATTTTATAATCCATCTCGTTTTGTAATAATAAGCCTGATACAAATATAGGGTTTTGATTACAGTCGGTTAGTCTAGTTCAGGTAAATGCAATAATAGTCTAAATTAATCGATACTCCGCATTTTTTTATACATATATTCATGGAACGAATGATCAAAACTCCAATTCAACGGTACAACACTCAGTTTTTTGATATTTTCAGGAACTAATAATAAAAATTAAAGTTTTGCGTATCAGGTAATGTTATTTTGCGCAAAAGATTAGTAGTAGACGTCATGTTTACGTGTTTTGTCATTAATTAATTACTAAATATCGAAAACCAGCAAATTTATAGTTAAAGCTAATTTCAAGTACTCAACTCATTATACGAGTTGGTAGATTTTTTGTTCCTAGAGGTAATTTTTTACACGTTTTGCATAAAACATAAGCTCCATATAAGTTCTATAAGCCAGTATGAAAATTCTATCTTCTTTTTTGTCTTTTGTTAATAGGGTTTTTACCAACACGGTTACGTCAACCCCATCGTACCTTATACAATATGAATACACATTAGCATTGTATATTTACAACTGAGCTAACATAGGTAGGTGTCACATATTACTGATTAGATATCCTTGCCAAATTGCATAATTTTCTTGCTGATTCTATCTTTACTTGCCAAATTAACGGCCAAATGATAATACATAGCATTTTAATTTTAAAATCAATTCGTTTCAGATCAGTTCGTTGACAAATGTCATAATTATTCAATGTGTTTGTAGTGACAAACAAATAATGAAATTGTAGTTTGTTTTAACTGCAAAAATATAAACGTTTACAAAGAATTTACATTCATTTCATGTGTTTACTTCAAGAGAAAATAAAAGTATAGTTGTTGTTTACAAAAATTCGTCGCAAACATAACAGATTTTTTTATTTGCAAACTAAAATATGTATTTCTTTAACTTACGCAGAGTTTTCAATTAACTGTGATTTCTATGAAATATGTCGAAAGTTTCTGAACGATTAATTGACGGTAAAATAAAATATGGGCCCTTCTATCCTACAAGATCATGCAACAACATCGACAGCCTGCAGCTATTCATTGCTGACTGAACTTATGGTCCTCCTCACCATAAGATATGTTGCTGTAATCTGCACACTTGAGGTTAAATATTGCAGTTTAACAGGTTCTGATTTTCAATTTCAGTTTTTATTTACACCACATATACATAATATGTGGTGTCCACATATTGTCAAGATTTTTAAGATACACATACACACACGTGTCGATGTATTTAATGTTTTGTATAATAAACCCTTATAAGTTTTTAATGACGCATTCTGTAATAAATCTTAGATCAAGATTGCTTTCCTTACGAACATAACTTTTAATGCAATCTCAATTGTAAGAAGGAGAAAATAGAATACGGAACGTGTGCCCGTACATTCGGCTGTCCGTATAATGTATTCATACTCCCATCCCAGTTGGTGGAGCGGATTGTTTTCACTCCGAACCTGCCCATTATGCAGAAGCTTTCCCGATGCAGTTCACCGCATAAAGCAAATCGGAAAACCGATCGCTTCCTTCGATTTTCCGCGCCTCTGTCCATTATTGTGTTTGTGAGCTCACCACGTATGTAAATCATTCAATCCGCACACACAAATACAACCCATCTCCCTCACACGTACCCCCAACGAGTGAAACGGAAAAGGACGGCAACAACCGAATTGGTGTTAATTTACAGTTGGCAATTATAATTTTCGTATTCATGTCCCTTTCTTGCGTTGAATTTTTTTGTTGTCCGTCTCTTTTGCGGCGGGGGGTTAAGATAAAGCGGTGAAGACGCGAGATATGTAGAATTTTTTAATAAAAAATGTGCTTCTGTGTGCGCTAAGTGATATGGCTTGTTCTTTTTAATTTCGTTGCGAATGCGAGCGCAGTCGGGATCATCCATCAGGCTCTTTTTATTTCTTTCTCTGCCTCCACACGGCGCGCTATGAAGATTTCGCATGGGATATGAATATTGATTGTTTCGTTGCGGACTAATGAAAGCTTGATTGGTATGCGATGTTGATGTGTAATGAACCCGTTGGGAATGGGGAAGCGTAAAAGGTTTTTTGACGCGTAGTTGGCGAGTATTCTTTTTTTTCTTGTTATGATTCTCTTAATTGTGAAAAACGATTTAGGCTCTTGAGCGGGGCAAACGTTTAATGTATTTTTGTTGTTGCTTACTATTGTGTTATTTGAGAAGATATTTCAATATTACTTTAAATCTAAACAGAACGTTTACAAACCATAACCAAAACTATACAGTAAATTTTTGTTAGATCGACAAATCTACGAAAAAATAAACAACAATTTTACCATTAAATCACACCCAAATGCAATTAAAACAAAACTCCACTCACAGAAAAACAAAAATATTGAACTACGAAAAAATTGCGTAGCACTTTCGTAGCGCGTAGGTGATTGCTACACGTTACACGCGTGCGTAGGCGGCTACATGTGTGTAGAAGAATTCAACGCACGTAATGTTCCGTGCTACGAAATATAAACATTGTACTCTTTGTAGTTAATTATATGTGATAGTCGCATGGTTCATTAGTATATTTCTAATATTAAAATTTCTATGTATACTCTATTATGTGTGTGATATTAAATACGGTGGTAAAGCTACCCAATTATTCTTCTATGATATCTAAAAGATTGACGGTATTTAGTTATCCGTTGACCAAAGTAGTAATATAATATTCAGCCACCATCGCCTTGTTATATTGTTAAGTGTGAAGTGAACAAACATTACTATGACGTCAATGGATAATTTACAAAAAAACATCCGCCTACGCCTTGAGAATTCCACGAATTTGTTTATTTTCATGAATGAACAGTAGGCTGAAAGTCCTTTCTTAGTACTGTCAAAACACACGGAATTTTCTAAATTCCTAGGCCTTAAATTTAACAGCTTTTTGCTGTTAATTCTAAACACAGAGTTAAATCGGATTTGAGATACAGTTTGACTACTTTGGTGACATGGTGGGGATTCCTAGTCGGATAAAGTATTATTAGGGTTTTTTATATTTTTTGAATACTCAGTAAAGAATATATAATTGTGCCCAATGCATGGCAATCGGTTCGCCCTCTATTATATGAGGCTCATAACATAAACGGTAGTAAGCAAGTCTTAAAAGAGTAGTATACCTCTACCTATCCTTTCGGGTAATAAAAAGCGTGATTTTATGATACGTTGTGTGTTGCCAATGACCCTATGCAATGTAAAAACATAATGTGATGAAAATATTGATATCAAAGACTGTACGGTAATCAGTAATCACAAATACTGAACTACTTACATTTTCATTTACTAAAGGCTTTCAAACTATATATATTATCAACTAGCAGCCCGTCGCGGCTTCGCACGGGGTAGACAATTATTTATTTTGGGAAATTTGGATTGTTGTAGTGACATAACTACAATAGTTAGACATATGCTACCGCGGAGTTTTTTGTAGACATTATGATGTTCTTCAATATTGTTGTACATTATTTTGTTCTATCGCTAATAGTTTCGGCAGCGCATTCGACGAAAGACATTTTAAGACTCATTTTTCTACACCTTCGGTTAGATTGTTCAAATTTTACCAAGGATCCCTAATTTTTTTCATAATGAAATGTAGCCCATGTCAAATTGGAAGAATGTAGCATTCTATTGGTGAAAGATTTTTTTAAATCGGCCCAGTGTTTTTTCAGCCTATTCATTACAAACATACAAAAATAGGTACAAATCTTTACCTACTACACCCCCTTTAATCATTATAATAATATAATTATAATGAATATAGGTAGCAGTCTATATACAGATGCATAATGAATAAATAGAACTTTCTTCCTTACAGGAAAGTTCATAATGAAAGCATAATTTAGTTTCAAGTTAGTACGGGCCTCCAAAATGAAAGCCTTCAAGCCTTTCAAAGTAAAAATTAAATTTCAGATCGTGTTCCGAGCCTTAATTTTTCATTATATGTTTACTATATATATATGTATCGAATAGATATATATTCTAGTGGAGAGACTTTCAAAATATACTAATTATTATAGCTTAATCTCTAGTCGTAGTGAGTCACCGACTTTCAATGGTAACTAAAGATGCGTGTAAGAATCATAGTAGTTTAACGGTTTATAGTTTCTAGCCTTCAGTCTACACTTATTAAATGAACGTGTAATAGGGATGATGACAGGGTATGGAAATTTATAATCTAATTAGTCCGTCAGTTACGTAATGAAAAAATATTAGACACGTATTTTTTTATTTTGATGTATTACAAAATGATACTTAAATATAACTAATCAAAGTTTAGGAGTGGGGCTAAAACGTCATTTCCACGTATAGAGGTAAAATGTACATAGAAGTGACGTTCGCGTAACGTCACTTCTATGTATGTACATTTCAAATCAATATATCGTCGAAAGTATTCGTTTCTGTAGAAAAATAAAAATACGTGTGTAATGTTTTAAAATAATCTACCAGACGGACATTAAAATAAAAATGAGTCATTTACCCTATTGTGTAAGCATATGAAATGAGTAGATGTGACCATTTCTTGTAATTTTTTTTTTTATATGACTATGGATCAGTCATTATTTTGTGTGAATAGTATTCACATCTTATATTAAAACTTTCGTGAGACATACTAAATTAATTAATATGTTTTCGGCTTACTCATATAGGAACTTGACTAGTTTCAAACCATGCTAGAGGCTCATCTTCAAGTCGCGGAATGCTAATTATGAACATGAGCGTCTAGCATGGCTTGAAAGAATTCGAGTTCCTCGTCTAACAGTTACCTTAGTAAGCCATAAACATAATAATTGATTCAGTCGTTTCATCTTTCGGGTTCAATTCCCGGGTCGGGTAAAGTGTTACTGGGTTTTAAAAAAAAAACAATCTCATTAGTAGCACGGACTCCGTGCCCGGTATATGGCAATAGGCTCACCCCCTATTACATGGGACTCATAACATAAATAGTGTAAAGTGGGTGTTACTTCTGTGTGCACCTCTGCCTACCCCTTCGAGGACAAAAGCCGTGTTGTTATGTTACGTCGATTCATCTGAAAACCTGAAAAGTAAAAGTGTCTTTTGACAATATAAAACTTATGACTTTAATTCTTTCTCATATTGAATGTTCCTAAGAGAGCAACTAATTAAATTAAATATAAGTACATATATTTATTGACAGTACTTATAGTTTCATCATGGGTGTGGCAGAAGAAACATGAAAGCAGGATTAATGCGGTGGAAATGAGAGCCCTGAGGAGTATGTGTGGAGTTAAATTGAGTGATTGAGTGAAAAATAGTGTTATTAGAGAAAGGTGTGGATTAAAAGATGATGTAGTGACAAGGATTGAAAAGGGAATGTTACGCTGGTTTGGACATGTAGAAAGGATGGATGAAAGTAGATTAACGAAAGAAGTATACAAAGCGGATGTAAATGGAGCCGTCAGTAGAGGGCGCCCTAAACGGACATATACTGACCAGATTGGCGATATATTATAGAAGGACCAAATTAAAAGTACCCTTAACCGACGAGCATGCATGAAAACGTTGATGACTGTTGATGAAGCGAAAGAGGTTTGTAGGAATCGTAGTAATTGGCGTTCCATAGTCTCTGCCTACCTCTATGGGAGACAGGCGCGAAGTTATGTATGTATGTATGTACTTGTAATTTCATTTTATATACCAATGATTAACTTTTGTTTCAAAATGTTGTCTATCATATATCTAATGGTATCTTTTGATTAATTAATTGCAGTATTCAATACACTAATTCGTATAAGTACAAAACATCCTGGTTACAAGACTTGCAGTAGTTGTAACCTAGCTCTAAAAATCTTCTTAAATACAATGAAAGGTAAGTTTTTATATAAATCAATTACTTCAAGTATGCCACATATCTTCAAACTTGGTCATGTCGTAACTAATCCTGTATATCGGATCACTTATCCGGGCGGAACGCATCTGTATGATGACGCTGCCTTCCTACCCACCCCTCAGCAGCCGCGCGTGAAGCAACGACCGACATTGGAAACGCTTAACACTACTTGAACAACACACAATCCAATACACACTTTAACAGACCACAACAAAGTTGAAAATTGAATACAGTATTTTGTAATGTTAGATTTTTTATCAAAGGAATAGTAACTTTATGTAGCTAAAGTTTGAGTTGGTTTCTGATGGTTGTGTAATGTGTGAGTGTAAAGAATGGTCAGTAAGTACATTTTAAAGGTATCGTTCTGCTCTATGTGTTGCGCGTCGAATTGTCTTCCGGCGTAAGACGTGATTTCTTGAAGAAAGTCGAATCAATGGCTGCAGTGGACATTGGCCCCCGATTGTATTTAGAATCTGTCCACAAAACCAGCGGGGAGCGGACTTGAATGAGTCTATTATGGCTAACGGATATTAATAGACTATAGACTCAGTATGCTGTTTAGTCTGTGGTTAGACTCAATTGCAGAATTTGATTAAGAAAACAATAGTATTAGCAATATATTGTTTTTTTTTTATAAACAGACACTCTCCTGTTTTTTTTTAGGAGCCCTTGAGATGTAAAAGGTATCGTTTTTTTTAGTGTATTTAAATCAAATAACATATTTTATACCTATTCATTTCTTCATAATTTTTTATATAGGTATTATAGCGCATGTCTGATTACTTCATAATTATGTCTGGCATTTCAATTGGCAATTACCAGCGGTCTTTTTGGATCTTAATTATAAAATTATTGTTCAGTTGAAACTAATAAGCAATTCCTGCATTTTATAATGGCATCATAATAATATTATGTTTGGTTATATCACATCATAATTTTCTAATATTATTAATCCGCAATCACTAGGCAGTGGACATCTTGTGGTTGATTTTATGATGTCAACCATATTTACTTTTTTCATTATTGATAACAATTACTCCCATAAATAAAACAATATGTTAACAGCAATGAATATTGATTCATTAAATTTTGTTCTAACAACATAAGAAACTAGTACAGTAAATGGTAAATCATGCTTGTCATGCGCAAATGTAGATATTTGTTATGTTCCACGCACTAGTTCTGCTATCAATAATGGGTCAAAAAGAAGAAGAATAAATACTATACATAGTTACATTACAATATATTTTATTTTTTATTTATTTATTTTATAATAGGTCGAAAAAGGCAATGATTAACTTTTTATTTATGATTAACATTTTTACAAATATCCCAACAAAATAGTGTTCCGAAAAAATAACTTTCAAACGAATTTAATTTTAGAACAGCGAAACTTTTAAACAATGTCAAGTTCCTAAAAAAAGAACGTCGAAATGCGTTTTTATTTTACAACATTCTCCAAGGTTCGTCGGTTCCATTTTTAAAAGTGCAAAGTGCCAGTAACCTCGGTGCTCCTTTAATTTCAATAGTGGGGTCGCGCTCAAGGTCACCGCCCGCGAGGGGACACTTCACGATCAGCTGATATTCTGTTATTATAATATTTGCCGCGTTTTTTAATCTGTGCTGATTTTAAAGTTGTTAACTCGAAATTTTCTGAAGAAAAAATATTCTTAGCTAGATTTTTTATTTGACCATACCTAAATAACCCCTTACCTGTCACGGCGTGATTTGATTTGTTATTTATTTAGTACTTGATGATCTTTATTCGAATATAAATGGCTGCGACAAAACGACACGACGCACTAAGCCTTAATATGATAGTTTTATCTACTTGAGCATATAATATTTTATTTGGAAATAAATAAGTCTGTAACTCCATCGTCCAACGTAACAACTTGCCAGTAAATTACATAACAGCCACCGTTGAGCCAAATGTTCCAAAATCATAACGAGGGAAACTTCCAAACTTTTTACCATTCGCAATTCGAAACTACCAGTTGCATCCCAAGTTTAGGGGCTCGATAAAAGTAGCAATAAACCACGAGCGTGGGCAGAGGGCAGCTAGGGGGTCGCGGGCGGGGCGTGGTAGGGGGTGCCGGTCATCTCCCCCTTTTTATCTCCGCAAGTCAAGGGCGCGTGGGGCAGGTTCGGCCGGCCGCCGGCTATTGACATTCTGTTTTCAAATTTACCTACTTTTTTTCCATTGTCCGTAACTTTTTAATATGGCGAGGTCGACGAACCGAATGGCCAGTACGGCCTATTGCGTAATCCGTTTTGTAATGTTGCCGTTTTAAAAGATTCTTGTTTTGTTTTTAATTGCCCGTTTAGATTATTGACAGTTTTACGTAATTTGTTTTTTGTTTGCGTTTTCTAACGTTGCTTTGTTTGATGAAGTTCTAATCCGTTCTGTTTTTGTTTATACCAATAGTGAATCGGATAGAAATTGATTCTTGATTTCTTATTGGTTCAAGAAGAATGTTCTTCAATATTTGTTGGCTACAATGAAACACATCGACCTAATGGTAACAAAACCTCAACATAGAACCGCTAATGTATGTTAATTGTTATATTAGTATTAGTTTAATCACGCACGTATAATGACCAAATATGGCAATACGTTAATTAGAAATTAATATGAATACTTCAAGTATTCAACACAGTATTATGGCAATATGTACCAAATTAACGTAATTACTCATTTAGATGGTAGGTTACCTGTTAATAACCACAATAAAAACTCATTTCAACATATTAGTAATGCGATATTAATGCACACACATTTTGCAATATCTATTCGTAAAAAATAGTTAAGTCACTATTTAAACCCAACAATCCTCAAATTCCTAATCCCAAAAGGCTGGTAACGCACTTGTAACGCCTCTGATGTTCTAGGTATCCATGGGCGACGTCGATTGCTTACCATCAGGTGATCCGTCTACCGATTTATCAGGTTATCCCATAAAAAAAATATTAGTGATACTTGAATAAAGATATGTTAAGTACTTGTTTGAAAAATAAATTTAAATTTAACATTATGTTCATTTCATTGATCTAAAAGCTTGAAGTAAAGAAGATTAACATAACATAACATAACATAACATCACGCCTTTTTATCCCCGAAGGGGTAGGCAGAGGTGCACATTACGGCACTTAATGCCACTGTACAATGTAACACCCACTTTTCACTATATATGTTACGAGTCCCATGTAATAGGGGGTGACCCTATTGCCATATACCGGGCACATTTCCAGACTCCGTGCTACTACTGAGAATTTTTTAAAAACCCAGTAATACTTTGCCCGACCCGGGAATCGAACCCGAGACCCCTTGCCCGACAGTCGCACTTGCGACCACTCGGCCAACGAGGCAGTCTTTTTTGTTTGCAAGATTACTTATTTAAATTAAAACAAAATCTGGAAACAAGGGTTTTTCACAACTTATATTTTTATTTATTTTTAGCTAATAAAATAACTATCTAGGAACTTGTGCGGACAGGTTTCATCATAAACGTCAAGCTAAAAGCAAAGAGTTTATTTAATTTAGTTTTTTGCATCCAAGTTGATTGCATGCCCGTATCCTGCCAAACAATGGTATTGAGTTTGATTCTCGGTTAGTAAGAAAAGCGAAGTAGGTAGTATTTTTGTATGACAGTAGGCTTGTCCGCGAATTTAACTATCGAACATGAACACTTTTGTTTGTTTTGTTATTTAGTTTCTCATTTGTTTCTTCAGGTAATAATTAGAGAGCCGTAATGCCATACATTTATTTAAGTACCTTCAATAGAACTAATGAAAAATTCATATGACCGCTGGTAGATGGACCTGACCTAACCAAGAAATCGAACAGAACACCACTTGCTCGGCAGTTGCACTTATATTTTTTTATATTAATAAATTAATTTAAAAGGGATTTCCAACAGAGAATAAATGTAACATACACAATGCTAATGCAAAAAACAGGAATCTTGTAAACAAAATAAATCCTAATCTATATAAATGTCGAAGTGCAGGAGTAGGAACGGGGTGTTTTTTAGTCAGTAAGAGTCTGACACTCCCTCTCGCCTCACCCAGGCGGGAGCAGTCATTCGATGATCTTCCCCCTTAAAAAAAAACTATATATAAAAAAAATCCATTCATTAGTCTCGCTAAAACTAAAGAACCGCTGAACTGATTTGACTAATTTTGAAACGTCCATGGAAGTCCAGGGAAGGTTTAAAATGGATGGCCAGCTAGTTTTGAATACAAAAAATCGAAAATAGTTAAATTAAGAAAGTAAACAAACGATGTAAACTAAATGCAATGATAATAAAAAGACAATAAGTGTTAACTTACAACCACTGAATCACATCGTCGCAATAATTAAGTTAATCTCAATATATAAATAAATATTTATAGATTACTAGTGTAAAAACGGGTACAAGACATGTAATGTAGCTACAGGGTGTTCGTTAAAGTGTTAACTTACAACCACTGAATCACATCGTCGCAATAATTAAGTTAATCTCAATATATAAATAAATATTTATAGATTACTAGTGTTAAAAACGGGTACAAGACATGTAATGTAGCTACAGGGTGTTCGTTAATCGGATGGCGATATCATGGCATCTTACACAACTTAATATCACAAATAGCCAATACTATCGATGTATTGCCATCTGTTGCTGGAAAACTGGGAGAATTGGGATCTTGGTGATTTGGCTAAATGCTTTGTGAAGTTTGTAAGTACACTTAGAGCTGATTTTTCACTGAACAGATTTTCTTTACTTTTAGATTGACTATATTATTGATTAAAAGTTATTTTCAGTATCTCGTGAAAATTACCTAAATAATAACATAGTTTCAGACGCAACATCAGGGTTTAATGTGTGAAAAAGGCGTAATTTCTTATTTTATAAGGGTTGATAAATTTATTTCTCTAATCACTATTACATTCTCAGATAATGTACACATTTAACAAAGCTAACAACTAACCTACTAATATCTAGCCACTTCAAAATAAACAATAGTTCAAACTAAAACTACAACACATCGATATATCGACGGGCACACAAAAACTCCGAAAAGTTTGAGTGACAGGACCGCCGTAGAAAAACGATGTCGATAGTCGATAGTGCAACAAAGCACCCGCCAGCCCATCTCTATTGACAGGACGACTAGAGCGTGTGCTACGTGTGAATGCTGTCGATAATATCGAGATGTGTTCATGTCGATAACTTGACCATTACGTGCACGGAAAAATATCTTGGGAACCGAAATGAGACCGATTTAATCGATAGATACGGATTGAAGAGTATTAGAGCCGGGAAAAACGTGCGATTTACATGTTTCCATACTGTTTTATTAGTGGTTGGGTGGGGAAATTCTTGTTTTAAATCATAATTGAAATCTGGATTGACCTTGAAGTGAGTACTGAAACTTTTTGTGTTTTCTATATTGACATATTCATTACAAATGAAACCATTACAAACAACTTTCTGACCAACAAAAGGCAACACCAAAAATGGTCACAAAACAGAAGTCTCAATTAAAAGTCGCGAGTAACATCGAAGCACTAAACTACCAGAAACAAAGTAAACAGATCACTCGCTACCACAAAAAAGATCGTATTCCACAATGCGACAGACAAAACGTGTTCGTTGACCTCAGAGCGGCGCGTGCGACGGACAGACAGATGTGCCAGTCACTTCATAATCATAATGGCGGATAAAATACAAAGGAAAATCAAATCTATGAGATATCTCGACAGGATTACGTTACAAATTTTAACTACAATTATGTTACTGTTAACTCGACGCAGCCGAGTAATGAACTTCAATCTGATCAAACACTCAGAGACAGTACATTAACGTTTTAACTTACGTGGACAGAGATCCTTACAAAACGTAAACTTGTACAGAGACATATAAAGACTAAACGAAAATCAATTTAGAAATCTCGCGACGCAATCGGTACGTCGATTGACGATTTCGTCTCGGACAGTGGGCGTGTGTAGTCGATGAAAAAAACATATCACTCCCACTCCAACCGGTTACTCAACAACAACATTAATGAAGCGTTAATGATGATAAAAATCAACTCTTTACCCAACAGAATAAGAGCCATGATGCACGAACGATTACGATTGCAGATTCGCACTGGCCACACCACGCCTCGACACCCGTCATTGGCAGAAATAAAAACGGCGACCACGCGTAACTCGTCACGTCTCGCCGGACAGTGAAATCGTGCGACCTGTGACAATATGTCACTTTGCCAATTCATCGAGAGCTGCCCTGCCCCGGCAACTGTTTCACGCACAGGTGTCGACACGAGGGTCGCAAACACTGGCAGAGGTCAGCTATGGCTGGACGTGTTATTGTGTGCCGCATTCGTGCCGTTGCGTCGCCGTGCCTTATGAAATGACAGTTGAAGCTTCATTGCACAGACGTTTACCCGCAAAAGGAAATTTCATCGATCACGCTTACAAATTGCTACGTAACTATCGAGATGTAAATCGCTTATGGCTACCGTTATTTTGAAAAATCGATTCTTGATAATCGATTCGTCACAGTTGCGTTCCGTTTACGCAGCGAAGTGTCCCACGGTCTGTGTGCGACACAGTGCGACACTGCGACCCGTGTGACTGCCCCGTGTCGACCTGTCGCGTCATTATGAAATAATCGACTGTAAAATCGTATTTGAAGGACTATTCAGTATTGCTACACGCTATGAAAATTTCCAAAGACATTAGAATTGCTGAACATTTTTTGTTTGATATATTTCAGATTAGAGCCTTATAAGCCACTGGTTGCAACACTGGCTGCGGTAACAAGGTCCCGGGTTTCAACTTTCGGTTATTGGAAAGATAATAATTGTATTTGTAAGTGGTTAGTAATAAAATAAAAAAATAAAATAAGCCTTTATTGCTGTAGTTACAATAACAAGAATTACAGTTGTAACCAAAGTTGCAATAGAGTTAAATAAACAAACTTAAAAACTAATCTAACATTATCTCAGCAATTGGTTTCTCTCCTCTTACAACAGCTTGTCTTTCGACAAAGGCCTCCTCTAAGGATTTCCACTTGTTTCTGTCCTTTGCTACACGTAACCATTCTGGCCCTGCTACTCGTTTCAAGTCGTCTTCCCATCGTTTATACTGTCTTCCTCTACTTCTCCTGCGGTCTCTAGGGTACCATTCCGTAATTATTCTGGTCCATTTCTCTCTCTCCTCTCTCAACATATGTCCTGTCCAGCGCCATTTCAGCGTTCTATATACTGATAGGACATTTCCGAACTTGGTATTTTCTTTGATTTCTTTAAGTTGTATCTTATCCTTTCTTCTTACCCCCAGTACACTTCTCTCGATTCCATTTTGGCATATCTTTAATTTATTCTGCTGGTGTTTAGTTAAGGCCCAAGTTTGGCATCCATATACAAGACATGGCAGTAAACAAACATTGAAGACTTTTCGTTTCTCTGTCATAGGCATTTCTTCATTTTTCATTATTTCGCTTAGTGACCAGAATTTTTTCCAAGTATTTGTTATTCTTCTTTCAATTTCCTTCTGCATACACTCTGTCGGTGATACTAATTGGCCTAAATAAATATATTCGCTTACATATTCCAGCTGCTGATTGTCGATTGTAATAGCAGGTTTTTGTAGTTAGTACCGGATATCTATTATCTGTTCTGAAATTGCAAGCTACCTGAGGAGCTATCGCGATCTGAATTAATTAGAGAAACTTCTGGAAGTGGTTTTGTTAGAGCTGTTGACACATACTCTAATACAAGGGCAGAATAACTATGGGTCATGTGACTATCAAATTGCAAGCTTCTTCGATGTCTCATAGTATTCGATTCCAGGGTCGATTCTAATAACCCAAAGAATACGAATATGCTCTTCTCTCTATTGTAACAACAAGATTTAGAATAGCGAATATATATTAGTCCTAATACCTGCGCTAAACTCTTCAGAATCGAAAAAAAATATAAATATGATTATGTTTATACCTCTGAACTTAATACCTCAATCAAAACATAAACCAATAAACTTACCGAAACACTTATAAAATCGTATTCGTGAAAACCTCTTATAAATTCGAAAGGCATCCAAACTTGTACAGCAGGTAAGTACTTCAGTATAAACTTGATACAAATATTTACATAAATAAACTAACATTAAACACCTATTAATCCAAACTCGTGGTTAACGTCAGAACTAATAAGTGAAACATCGTAAAAAACTAAACTTTCAGTCCAAATAAAAATTATTGCAGTAAAACGTGAACTTCACAAAAGGTCTTAAGTAACTATGACATGTGGTATATAAAAATATACCCTATGTTTTAAATATAGAGTATGTAATTTATATTGGAAGTAGGATAGACAATTAGGTACATATTCCCGGAAACCGTCTCATTACATTGTACTGGGCAAACATTAGCAGTCATACAGGCACACGTGAAGACAGCCGGTAATTATACAGGGTGGGTCGAGTACGGCCTGGCACCGAACTGCCCGAATTTGCGCCATTTACACTGTGTACAGGCTGTTTTATTTTTTTGGGCATTTTCTAAATATCTTAGAAACTGTTTCTTTTTACCTGCAATAAAAAATCTTCTATTTAATTTCGCTATCATTACTGGTAGTAACCAGTAAGTATACTGGTCTTGGTTAGTTTTGGAGAGTAACGTATAGAAGTGGCTTTAACCATATTTTACTTCATTTAGTGTATATACCAATTTAAAAAAATATTCATTATTTTTTAATGCAACACCGCCCAACTTTGTAAAACTACGTATTACACCTTTACCTTCAAATTTTACACAACATCCTTCACAATACAACACGTAGTAATCAAAAGACAAACAAAAAAACCAATGTTTACGCTCAGCAATCAAAACAAACTGACCTAATTAACACTAACAAAGGTATAATAAACCGTTCTATTAATTACAACCGTCCGTATAATTGCCATCACCCTATAACGAGTTAATATGAAAGCTTATTCATTTGCATTTGTCGTGGCAAGCACGTGTGCTTGCGTGCCGACGATGTATTACGAAAAACGAATATTGCACGTACACCTGTATATACGATACTGAGTATGTTGCGTAGAATGGGTATTAGGCATAATACTATTTGCTTGACTTATAATACAATATTTTTGATTGGTTAAGTAGCTTTTGTTGATTGAATTATCAATGACTAGCTACTTCCGCGCGGTTTCACACGCTCTGCTCAGCTCCTATTGGTCATAGCGTGATGTGTTATAGTTATAGCCTATAGCGCTCCTCGATAAATGCGCTATCCAATACAAAAATAATTATTTAAATGAGACTTGTAGTTATGGAGATTAGCGCGTTCAAACAAAAAAACAAACTCTTCCGCTTTATATAATACCTCTAGTATAAGATATGACTGCCTCGTTGGCCGAATGGTCGCAAGTGCGACTGCCGGGCAAGGGGTCTCGGGTTCGATTCCCGGGTCGTGCAAAGTATTACTGGGTTTTTAAAAAACTCAGTAGTAGCACGGAGTCTGAAAATTTGCCCGGTATATGGCAATAGGCTCATCCCCTATTACATGGGACTCATAACATAAATAGTGAAAAGTGGGTGTTACATTTTACAGTGGCATTAAGTGCCGTATGGTTCACCTCTGCCTACCCCTACGGGGATAAAAAGGCGTAATGTTATGTGTTAATTATCAATGAACGAATGATGTTAAGTGTAGATTCTGCATTTTTTTGCAAAGCAATAGTATTGTTCGTCATAAAGTAAATCATATTGTAAATACGTGTGTTTTTTTCCCGAAGAAAAGAGGTGCACATTACGGCACTTAATGTCACTGTACAATATAACATCAACTTTTCACCATTTATGTTATGATTCCTATGTAATAGGGGGTGAGCCTATTGCCATATACCGGGCACAATGGGGATGTTGACAGGGTATAAAAATTAAAAATATAATTAGTCCGTAAGTTAGGTAATAAAAAAATATTAGACGCGTATTTTTTTATTTTGTCGTATAATAAAACAATACTTAGATAAAACGAGTTAAAGTTTAGGAGTGGGTAGGTAAAACGTCATTTCTTAGTATAAAATGTACTGAGAAGTGACGTCACGCGACATTTCAAATCAATATATCTTCAAAACTATTCGTTTCCGTGAGAAAATAAAAAATACGTGTCTAATATTTTTAAATAATCTACCAGACGGACATTAAAATAAAAATTAGTCGTCTACCCCATTCCAAATGAAATAACCACTTATTACATGCATTTGAATATACATCGATACATATACTAAAATAACACTTTTTAAAATGTTTGTCTGTCTGTTTGTACTGGCTAATCTCTGAAATGGCAATACCGATTTTGACAGGACTTTTACTGGCAATAATGGTACTAAAAAGTAACACAGGCTACTTTAATTTTAGAAAACCGCAGTCTATGTATTTTTTATATTATAGAGAGAGAAGTTAATATAAGATACAAGTCTTCTGTCCAGTCTACTCCCAAACAAACTTAATCTGTACCCCCAAAACCGATTGTAGCCGTGTATGAGCCAATGTATCACCCCTAATGAATCAGAAACCGAAACAGTTGGGTAATTCTCTCATTTATACGAATTGTGTGATCGATATCATTGCCCTACTACCTGATACCGTGGCATTATGACTTATGACACTTTTAGTACAGAATATGACCGTTTTGTTAGCAAATTGTATGCTTATTAAAAGTATGTAGATTTAATAGGTCGTAAGTGCAGTTTGATGGTTTGGGAATGCTTTTATTTACGTTGGAGATTGTACTGTTTATTAATATTTAATAAAATTTGAATGATACTTGCATCAATCAGAATAGGAACTGTTTGTTAACAACTTCTTGCTCCGCTCGTAGGTTAGAGTACGCGCCTCTCATGCAGTTAGTTCAAAACTTGATATTCCTGGTAAGTAGCCGACTGATCTGATGATGGTCATGACAAAGATCTCAGAAATCCCTTGCTGCTGTCCTTAGACAAATAAATGACAGAGTAGCCTAAAGGAGTACTTCTACTACACTGTGGATGTAAAACACATGCACAATCTTCAGTATATGCTGAAGTTACATAATGTGACATTCTAACATCGATGACGGCCGTCTGCTCGTTTAGTCTTACAAAAAATATCTCGACAAAGAACAAGCACCTATGTAAATAACATGAATTTCGACGATACACGGTCGCCATGGCAACAGAAACACATTCGTGTGAATTTAAAACAAAAATCACATGGCAACAAAAAATGACACATCTACCTGAGCCCAAAACAAGTTATTACATGACTGTCAGAGAACACAAAAATTACCATACAATTGCAAACATGAAGAAAAAAAATTCTTTCCTTTGAAAATATCACATGCGCATTTCTAAAGGAGGATTTGGTACGAAGGACTCACAAGGAACAGTGTAGTTCCTTTCGTGGGCAATTGTTTGTACAGGTACAGTCATAAACACATAGATAATGCTCATTTGTCTGTCGGCACGTTTTTACAGAATGTTACCGGGCCTTCCCATGCGATTAAACAATAGCGTTTGAAGCGCTGCGGATACTAGGTGAAAAAATTTGAAAAAATTATATTGCTTCTACTCAAAAGATAAGTGATTTTACATGTTACATGTTGTAAACACGCTATAGAAATTTGACAGACTGATATTTGTTTAGTTTTATTGGACGTATTTGGTAAAGCGTACCTTTGAAATTTGAAATCAATACGTTATGCGTTTATGATGCGAAATAATAACATGCCCCATAAAAAGACGGTTTTCAATTTTGATGCTTTTACATCGTAGAGGAATATGAAAATAGTCGAAATAGTCCCTTATAAAGGTCGATTTTTCAACATCAGTTAATTCTTAACTGTAGAATAACATTGACAGTTGACAGTTTTTAGTATGGAAGAATTGTCAAATATTCAAAGTTACTCCTCAGTTAAAATTTATCTGGCATTGGAAAAATCAGCCATAAGTAGAATTTATTAGACTTGTATACAAAATAATCATTTCTCTTTTGTAGTAAACTTTATTACTAACAGTAATAATAATATGAAAGATCAAAACAATTTAAAAAAAAGTATTTACTTCCTAAAATTATTTCAAACTCAGAAAAAATATTAATCTAAACTTAGTAACATTAGAGGTATATAAACCGAAACGCTTAAAAAAACAGTTCCAAGTAAATCTTTATTTTTTACACTTCCAAAAAGAAGTTTTGCCTAATTTAATTCCAAAGAAAAGTCACGTGTTTCGAAACTTTGTAACGTTTGAAGCGTTGCGATACAAAAGGTTTCTATTTTTATAGTTTAAAAATTGAGTTTGAGAGGTACATAAATAAAAACGACACGTAATAAAGTAGCCGATTGAGCTGTTACTCATGTTAATTACAATGAACTACCACCAATTTCTTGTTAATATAAAACGAACATGTTTTTGACGCCAGCTGTACGCCCACTCGTGACAAATAACTGCCTATTTCAGGTCATTTTAAAAATAGGTGAACAAATTTTCTGATGTAGGGAAATGTTCGTGTAATTTTGTTCGGGTTAGAAGTATAATATTTAATATTTGACTTTAACTTTGTACCAATTATGTAGTTTATCGGTCACAATGTGTACGAAATGTAGGTAAGGTCGAAATATACTAGTGTAGTTAGACCTGGGCTAGCCATATTCACAGCAATAATTGGAGTTTGTTACATTGCGAGCAGTAGCAATACTTATAGACTTTTAAAACTCTTGTTGTTATACAGTAAGATCAAGTTATAGATTATCCTCTTGACCGGCTTTACATGAGACAGTAGAAAATCCATAGTATGTTTTAGATCTGTATTATGGAACTTATTTAATGTTACCGAAAATTGATATTAAAATACACGAATTATGTAGCATGAGAATGTGTATCACGTATCAAAAGTAAACAGTCTCATCTACATCAAATCAACCCAGCAGTTTTGCCACCCAACAAAACAGCATTCATTTCAACCATGCGACTTGAAAAAACCACTTCAGGAAATTTCCCATTCCTTCTTCACCACAACTTCTTTATCATGGCAACATCAATTAATCACGAAGGACTAACCAATTGCTAGCAACATTAACCGGGGGTTAACTATAGTTAACCGTACTTAACCGTAGTTTGGACGATAGTTTAATCGTTGCGTATAACTCCTCTGATGTTTATGATAGTTGAGTGTTGGGGAATGGGCTGGCGATTAATTTTGGTTTTTGATACGACATGATGTATGGTAGAACAACGGGACGGGTAAATTTTGGAACGGTTTAAACGAGGTTATGATATGGGTGAGACTGAGAACTAATATGGAGTTTTGCTGAGAACTAGGTCTGACGACACCATTTTAGCCCTCGCGGGAATTGTCCTAAGCTTTTTTTAGGGACTTTGGTTATGGATACATCAACGCCATCGTAGCTTATTATCTAATTTACAAATATATAAGTATCATGAATATATACCCTATGTAAATGAAAGGGAATCATTAACTAGGCCTAGGTCACAGAAAGGTTATGTCACCCTGGCCAAATCAGTCCAAAGACTTCATTAGTTGTCATGACTTGGCCTCGCGCTAAATGGAACTAATTACAACTTAGCCAATGATAAGAAGATAGGTGGTAAGCACTCGTATTCAAACATCCCTTGGTTATTCAAAGATTGAAGGACTGCAGGAAGAGATTCCTTCGGGAATATGTAGTACCTATGTACCTCCAAAATATTTATATATGTGTTCTCCTGTGTACTGTCTGTGTGTTGTGCATAAATAGATAAATAAAATAAATAAATAAATTGATTGATAACGTACGCATCAAAGAAACGAATCAATATTTTACAAACCGAAACTGCTTTATTTATTCCATACATGAACCAAGAAACATGCTTCCAAAACTTCACAAATAGGTCACGATATAACCACACGTATACGTACCCAAACAAAAATCCTTTTAAGCAACTAATCTTTATAAAACTCGCGTGTGACCAAGCAACATTAACACATGACCTCAAAGACACACGACCAACATGCTATCGAAAAATGCTAATGCTTCCGATCCTAATCTTGGCCTTAACGCGTGAGCCTGACCACGCACTTGACTAAATGTAACCCTTGAACTATCTGATAACACCCTATACTTCCCCAGTGTAACACGACCTCCCAACCCTCTCTTTACCTTCACATTTTAAGAGCAGTAAAACGCACTCATTGAAGATTCGACAGGTCTTTTTATGTTGGTAGTTGGGCCCATGCGACGTTTGAAATATGTGTAGTGACGTCACATTTATGTCAGCCAATCCATTAATGTCCTTATCTAGACTTCCGAATTCGTGTGTTTCTTGAGGAAAGTGTGTGGGCTTTATTGATGTGAGACATGACACAGCAGGTTCTTTGAAACGGGTTCTTTTTGATAGTGGACGGATAGATTTTTGGAACATTAATAAAAGGATAATTTGTTATTGAGAAGTGTGAGGTACGTAAAGCAATATGATATCAAAAAATATTTAAATAGCTATTAAAATTGTGGTTCTAGTTTTGTTTCTTAATAATAATTATTATTTTTTATATTCCATAAAAAAGTACGGATAAGCCAACTCTGACAAACAGTTAAAATCATACCGACCATAAATATCATGCAAAATACTACATCATTATTTGTGTATTCAGCTTCACCGGCAATTGAATTCTTTGTATTGCCACTATTTTCACAAAACTTCAGAGTAAAATCCTCATATTATGAACACAATAAGAAGAATAATAAAATATACATAGTTCCTAGCTTAAAGTTAAGTACAAGACAAAAGAGGATCACCTTCAGAATTACATTCACATTCACCGGATGATTCATACTTCCCAACTATTATATCGACTAATTACTAAAGATAAGAACTGCACTTTTCAAATGTCCATACGCAAATAAAAGACCCGTTAGGGTACATTTCTTTGAAGGGAAAAAACCGCATATGGTCATAAAATAAATACAATGGTAACAGATATACTACAAAACAATTGGGTTCTTAGAACACAACTATGCATATGGGCAGGTAACTTTGTCTTTGTACTTAACTTTTTTTTTATATGGGTCCTACACTAAATCGTTTTACGATGTGTATGTGTAGGTGTACGTCACACACGCAATGGAAGAAACCCACGGTGCATTGTAGTTGGTCACTTCGGTCCTGTAGTTCTTTTAATAATACGCACCCTGTTGTGTGCGTGCATGATGGCCGAAAAGTGACTCACTTTATGTTATATTCAAATAATAATAATAATTAATACTAATAATAATTCTTTCTTTATTCATATACCAACATCTAGAAACATCAAGCTCTGTCTCCTGAACTAGGCATTGCCTGTATCTCAGGAAAGTATTGTAATTGAAAGTATTGTAATGACATTATTGACAATTGTTGAACTGTGTCTACAATCTCATATCCATCAAAAATCTATAGGTATTTACATTTGATTCATTAGTTACCTACATACACCTCTTTAATTCTGCGTTAGAAGCCAAAACACCGCAACCATGAGTGTAAGAAATCTAATGCTATGTAGCAAGCTGTGTACTAAATAAAGTCAATAAAAACCCAATTATAACCACCGAGACAACAGAAAAAATAACCCAACGAATCCCAACCCAAGCCTTACCTAATAAATAATAAACATTCGGCTAAAAATGGAAAAAGGAAACATTTCCACTTCTCGTCCTAAAAATTTTCGGAGCCAGTTCCGTAACACCGGCAAGTTTAATAACTCGTTGAAGTAGACTAGGAAAACAAAACGAAACAGACATTCGACTAACTACGTAACAGTAATGGCGAAAAATAAGCAAAAAGCCATGTGTAGGGCGCACGAGTTTCATCGAGCTATGCCTTGTTAAAAACATTCATGTACGAAACGTGGGAATTAAAGTGCTATCAGGAACATCTATAGTGTTTAAAGAATTTCGTAATCCACACTACACATTTAACAATTTCGGTTCATGTTAGTGCTAATAGTTCCAAGAGCTGTTGTGAAACACGGTGACAGTAATGTCACTATAGTTTTTTTTTTTTTTTTAAGGGGGGAAAATCATCGAATGACTGCCCCCGCCTGGGTGAGGCGGGAGGGAGTGTCAGACTCTTACTGACTAAAAACCACCCCGTTCCTTCTCCTGCACGTCGAGCCGGAGCCCCGGTTACCCGTTAGGTTCTCCGCGACGTCACTATAGTTTAGGGCATCAAAAAATTGATTTCACATGTTCTCTTGCATACAATACCATATCCCATATTAACAGAGATCGGAAATAAATTGTACGCATATTTTGTCACAAATTTTACCATTGATACACGTTTTCTTGGCTAATAAAAAACAACGTTTCCTTTCCTCAGACCACGAAACATCTCAGCGTAGATCCCATCGCAATTTTTTCCGTTCATTCCAAATTGCACGACTGATATTAAAATCGAAAAGATGGTTTCTAGCTAAATTCCGCCTTTGACTACCTCATCTGTTTTGGTTCGGAGATCTTTAGCTTGTAGACACGTGTGCTAGGTACCTATGTACTAAGTTCAGTTGATGGTTAAAACTGTAGGGAAAACATTGAAAATTTCGGCTCTTATCAGTCGGCTTGCTAACTTTTATTTTTGGCGCCCGAGGCTCGCTCCGTGTGTGCACGAATTGTTTGCAGACCTTTATAGGGTTTAGAGAAGCCTTTTTTGTACTTTAGGGACGGTTGTATAATCCCTCCTTTTGTGTCCTAGAAGGGTAAAACGATGAGCCTTATTGTTCATGTATCTATTTAAGCTAGTTATGTTAAGTCCCACTACGATATTAACCCTGAGGTGTTATTCAGAATCCAGCATTGACAATACTTTACTAATTCAACTGTTCATTGCCTTTGTCTTTTCAAAGCAAACTATTTCTATAATCCCAAATTCAGAGACCAAACAGTTTTTCCTGGAGAATTCGCCATTTATTTCTTCTTCTTAACCTGTATCATCACTCACTTAGTAATTAACTTATTCCCAATAACATGGTATATGTTATGGGGTGGTATGGTATATGACATGGTATGAGGATCAATTCTCCATAACATCACGCTCAAACGAAAATGTAAGACCTCCAATACTAATGTAAGAATGTAAGCCCTTCTGCCGCCTCTATGGCACATATGTCTGGTAGTAAAGCGCACGCGAGCCAGTATTTACGGCCGGTATTTCGGCCGTGTGTTCTCACACGTCCACCGATACACATCTGATTCATTACCAGCTGTTCTGTCTATACCGGTACACGTAAGCCTGCCCTTTGATTTAGAAGCTTTTGCGATTCAAAAATTTGTATTTTAGCTGGCGTTTTTTAATGCCTACTATCATGCATGCATGGTAACGAGCCTATAATGTGATTTGTATCAATTGTTTGATGAAAACAATGACTTAATTCTAAATCACACACAAGTTTACCGCTAGTTCCCAAGTCATCGCCAACCCGCAAAGAGCAAACGTGGTAATGCTCAAACCTTTTTTGCAGCAGTTGAGTTATAGTGGCACTTATAGGCTGTTGTTGTTGTAGTCCCCAAATTAACTTTCTCCTGTATCTTTATTGGTATTAAACTGTCTAACACCGCGAGGACACCGGTGACCGCAACCTATTGATCTTTAATTGTGTCTATAATGCCGGTACTCAAAGAGAATTTCGCTCAATTAAAACCTTATGTAAAGTACTTGGTAAGATATCGATTTGAAGGTCTACATTTTAGGTCATTTATGGTAAGCCTTATAACACTCCTAAGCAAAAGTGGTAGAACTGGAGAAGCTAATCTGGCTAAGCAAAACTAGAAGATCTTACTATAGATAATGCCATTGTCAACGTCGATCTATCTTCAATCCATACTTCTCGAATCTTCAATGCATTTACAAGTGTATCATTTATTGATAAAATACTAGCCAACATATTTGCAAGACACACAATAAAACTTGTCCTCATTAAACTAATTTACCTACATCATTAGAACAAACCACATATCTATTATTTAATCACTGCTCCAAATAGCGAATAACATTCCTAAATACATCGTACTTAAGGTTCATAATACTTTGCAGTTTTTGGAGCACGATAAACATGGTGATTGATAAATTATCTTTAGGATCATTACATGATCATTAAGAAACTGTTGTTCATGTATGAGAAAGTGCGGAAATGCTCGTTAAGAATGGCATTCTATATAATATGAATCATATCATAGAGACACTGATACCGAGTTACTGATAAGCAAAAACTATATTCTATGTATGCTACTTTCACTGAACAAAAACTCTCATTGTATTATGAAATTGCGATGTGACTAATACTCGAGTCACTTCTAAGGTGCCTTTAGAAACAGTCAGCATAATGAGACTTATATGACCTTCTGAAATGTTAACTAGTAGATAAAATTGAAGCATCCATGATTATACAAATAGTGTACCTAAGTTCATAAATTTTATTATATTACAAGTCCCATGCTCTTGCGTAATCTAACACCAGTCCAAACCAAGTAATAGGGAGTGTAGTACCATCTTATTCGAAAATAATTCCAGACTCTGTGCTACTACTAAGTGCTCCAAGAGTCGAAAAAGCTCAATAACACTTTGTCGGACCTGGAAATCAAATCTGGTGCTATTGAGCACTAGACCAACGTGGCAGTTCCAACTACCCTCTTTATTTAAAAGCAATGTGGCTAATACCTTAAAAATTGTTTCCAATAACCCGGTTCCATACTCCTTAAAACAAATAGAATCTATCAATACACGAGTATCAATTATCTTAGAATTCAAACTTAACGGCGTCAATGCAGGGTTATCGGAC
This sequence comes from Spodoptera picta, assembly GCA_038387885.1. Classification (NCBI taxonomy): domain Eukaryota; kingdom Metazoa; phylum Arthropoda; class Insecta; order Lepidoptera; family Noctuidae; genus Spodoptera; species Spodoptera picta. Next base: position 1,125,895 of record JAZHFQ010000413.1, on the reverse strand, counting down.
TAAAATAGTAAAACAAATTACATTTGATGTGCTTACCCACTAATTTCACCGTATCGTCTATCATGACCCTAACGGTTAACATAAAAAAGTAAATTTTGATGATTTTATTCAAAAATAATAACTATATACTATTAGAAAGTATGCACTTCTTATTGCTTACTTACTTCTTACTGCCACCTTTTTAGGAGATAAAAGGGAAACGAACATACGTATAATCTGACGATAGGTATTATCCGCGTACGGCGCGCGCTTCAAAGAGACATTAGACCATCAGGGATGAGGTCCAATAGGGCTGATGCCAATACGGAGAACTTTACGGGCTCCAGCTCGAAGTGCAGGAAAAGGAACGGGGTGATTTTTAGTCAGTAAGAGTCTGACACTCCCTCTCGCCTCACACAGGCGGGAGAAGTCATTCGATGATTTTCACCCTTAAAAAAAGGCATTTAGCGCCACTCACGATCCACTAAAGTACATCTGAACCTAAACTGACATAACATAATAGCAAAACTATGGAATGATCTGTCGTCGGCGGTATTTCCGAACCGATACGACCTTCAAACCTTCAAGAAAAGAGCGTATTCCATTTTAAAAGGCCGGCAACGCACTTTTGACTCCTTTGGTGTTGCGGGTGTCCATGGGCGGTGCTGGTCGCTTACCATCAGGTGATCCGTCTGCTCGTTTGCCTCCAATTCTATAAAAAAAGCTGAAAGAAACGCGTTGCTGACGTTTTAAAAATGAGTGTGCTCTTTTCCCAACTTAGGTTGGAGTCAGTACTTCATATAAGGGGATCATTATCTACATCTACAAAATCTACTAGTATTGTAAAACAAACAATTCATTGGATCTAATACTAGCTGGTCCATGTCCTCGCTAGGCATAAAACTGTCGACAAGACTAATTTCACACTTGCTGTATTTTCATCACAATTATACAGCCAAACCGGTTAGGTCAACCTCATTAACAACAATTAAAACCACAATACATGTCCTAAATGACTAACACAATAAATAATACTAACATGATTCATGCTCATATACGTAATAACATAGTTATGACTTCACACATTCAATTAGTACAATCAAATCATATGTATATGTCGTCACAAATACGTCTGATATGCCATACCAGTATAAAACTAACCGTTGAAACTGTGCAGAAATTATACAAATCGAGACCTTTATAAACTGGTTTTGTATACGTTGATATGTAGCCACGCAACTCAACATCCAATAAAGCATAAAAAACAGCGAAGTTTAGCGAAGTGAGCACGACTGTACCTCAGTACAAGTTGGAAACTAATCTAAGTGGCGAGTACAAGTTGGTAGACAAGTGCCGACGTGGACGGGCCATGTTTTTTTTTTAGTTTTCACCCTTCAACCAACTGCTCCGAGTGATATGAGCATCGCATGCATGGAAGGACGCAGAGTAGCTTGACAACAGACACTTTTTTTCTTTCCTATTGTGTTTCTTTTTGCAAGGATTTCGTGTCGCCAGTGCTTTTTTAAATTATTATTTTCGTATGATATTGTATGCAGTTCTAGTATTTGAACTGCTTTGTTAATCTTATCTCGAAGCTATGCGTGGGGTGTAGGATTAAGTTCGCCTGGCAGATAATTTTGTATGGAGATATTTAAAGAATTCTCGGTAGTTATAAACGTTTGTGTATTTTATACTATGCTCGACGAATACTGCACACACTGCCAGTCAGTGTAAAACTTATTTTTTTTAAGATTTGAAGTAACTACGCATATACATATACCGAACTTGACTAATTCTGACCTAAATAAGAAATCGACGAAGTCTTACTTAGCAAACACCTCAGACTTCTTCTAATCTCCATAACACATGCGGATACAGAAAAACAAATGCCAACGACTTTTTCAAAAATACCAATAGATGTACTAAATCAAGCTCTGCTTCTACACTACTCTGCACAAACTCTTCGAAGACGTCTGAAAGGTAGTACGAGTACGTGCTGCCAAAATATTCATTTCTTCCGCCTCGTTCGCTCGCTTGAACATTCAAGCTCGTCTGATTTATACGCGACCAGTACACCTTGTTACCGCCATATATGTCTTACTTATAGAGTTCTCAAGTATCTACGGTCTCACGAATAGATTGAGTGGTCTAGTCTTTTAGTATTTGGGGATGCTAAGTCTCGAGTATCTTTTTTTTTAATAAAGAACACTCTTTTCGTTTTGATTGTTTCTATAAGATTTAGACAGAAGTTCTTTGGGAATGTTTTAAATTAATTCTTAATTAATTCCAAATTTTTCCAAATATAGGTGGACACTTAACTACTGAAACCGCGCTAGCAAAAAACTTGACGGACGCGACTTGCCAAAACAGTTAACAAACCAACCAACCAGTCAAGTATCACCTTGCAATGTCGAGAAATCCATAACCTATATTATTAGTATTATCACGCCTATTTAAATGCCTGAAGAGGTAGACATCATATCATGTAATTCCAGATAGTACTCTGGATATTATACCATAAAACCGTTGAGAATTTCCCAAAACTGAAAGGTCATTAATACATTTTTAGAGATACGGGATACAAGATCAAGACACTTTCTTGGACTGTCGGCTATCGACCTTGTAACTACTAGAAACAGGTCATAATCATAACCCGTATTCAGGCCAGTAAATCAAAGAACATTATTAAAGAAAGCGGTGTTCCTAAGCCGTTTCATAACGAAGTGAGGTCAGATGGTATCACATATACAGGGTGCACACATAACGTATATTGTGACGTACGAGGGTTACGTTCGTGACTCTTCGTGTTAAATTCGTTGTAAGGTGTTTAATGGGTGCGTGTGTGCATGTTCCATCGTTTCTTTTTTTTTTGTTATAGGGGCGATTTTTTTATGGAGGAAATTGCGATATATGGTTTGTAACATGGTTTATTGAATGATAAATTGATTGTGGTTTAATTTTTTTAGCTTCAATGACTTTATCAATATGTTATTATTTATTCCCGAAAGGGTAGGCAGAGGTGCACATTATGACACTTAATGCTACTATGCAATGTAACACCCACTTTTCACTATTTATGTTATGAGTCCCATGTAATAGGGGGTGAGGCTATTGCCATATACACGGCACATTTCCAGACTTTGTGCTACTACTGATAATTATGAAAACCCAGTAATACTTTGCCCGACCCGAGAATCGAACCCGGGATCGAGAATCAAGCCCAATATCGAGAATCTAGTCCGGCAGTCGCATTTGCGACCACTCGGCCAACAAGGCAGTCAATTAAATAAATATTATTTATTAATTTATTATGCATTATTTATTTAGTAATCAGTAATCACACATATTTCCCCACAAGCATTAGGTCTACAGCGACAACATAGTCTTAGATCCTACTATTTAAACATTATATAAATTAAAACATCCCATTGCCATAAAGAATATTTAGACTTTACTTCAATTATGGCAGACTCTAAGATAGTAAGTAATAAGTATAATACCGTCGTATCTCTACTGTATAATATACTTGAGATCACTAAACATATTGACATTCCTGATCAACAGAATTTGTAGATACGCAACCATGTCTAAATCAACGTGTCTCCTAACCTCGATGAATGGCATCCCCTAAGAATATTCAGTTCATTTGATTGCGTAGGTGTCGGTAAATTTACGTGGGTGAAATTTCTCTCAGGGCTCCCCCTGAACCCGTTATGTCCTCCGTAGCTCTGCATCGGGCATCAGCCCTACTGGGCCGCATCGGTGGTGGTCTGATCAGTGATCTAATCTATCTAATCAGTGTATAATAATAATAATAATAATATAGCCTTTTAATCAGATCTCTTAGTACAATAGGTTTTTAAACTTATATAAAGAACTGGAACTTAACTAAAGACTGCCTCTTTGGCCGAGTGGTCACAAGTGCGACTGCCGGGCAAGGGGTCTCGGGTTCGATTCCCGGGTCGGGCAAAGTATTACTGGGTTTTAAAAATCTCAGTAGTAGGACGGAGTCTGGAAATGTGCCCGGTATATGGCAATAGGCTCACCCCCTATTACATGGGACTCATAACATAAATAGTGAAAAGTGGGTGTTACATTGTACAGCGGCATTAAGTGCCATAATGTGCACCTCTGCCTACCCCTTCGGGGATAAAAGGCGTGATGTTATGTTATAAAGAACTAGCACTATAATATAAAACTTAATATGTATTCATAATTTAGACTAAAATTTGTTGTTTGGTTATCTTCCCTAGATCTGTTTGCCAGTCGGCAAAGGCCTCCTCCAACCTTTTCCACTCCTTTCTTTCCTGAGCCACTCTGTTCCATGTGACTCCTGCCACTTGTCTAACGTCATCGTCCCACCTTTTCTGTGGTCGGCCTCTTTTCCTTTTGCCTTCCCTTGGGTACCACCATGTCACCCTTTTGTAATCAGTGTACTTAAGTTTAATCTAGTCCACTAAACTTACCTAATTACTGCATGTAGAATATGTTTTAAAGTTGACGAGTATAATAAATATTTATGTACTTATTTCTAAACTATTAGGAGTTCATAAATAATATAATTTATTCAATCATACCTTTATGTTTATACAAACAACTTCAATATAATCTACTTAGTCTAAAAATAGCCGAGTATTGATAAAAAATTAGTACTAACCTGACCTTCTAGCTTGGAGTATCAAGGGCAGCCTTCGATACAAATGTAGAGGTAGTTTCACATAATTTTCTTATGGAATGTTTTTATTGACAAATTGATGTTATGGTTAGCTAATAAGTACCTACATTACACATTTTTCAGTTGTATCCTTTTATATTATAGATACGAAAGGTTGTAAGCAAGTTTATGTAGAATTACGTCAAAACGGCTGAAGAGATCGGCATGAAATTTAGAACAGGAATAGACTATGGTCTGGAATAACATATAGGCAGTAGACACACAATTATATTCTACTGGAAAGCGGGCAAAACCGCTGGCAGAAGCAAGTTACAAATAAGTGTCTTGTGCCATACATCGGGCACATATATATGTCACAATTTCATACTTCACGCTTATAAAAACCCTGATAGTGTTTTATACAACCTAGAAATCAAATTCCTGAGTTCAGCACTCGCTCGAACAACTTATCGACAAACAAGCTAGTCGATTGATTGTCTCATAATCTACCATAGACATTCCCATCGTGGGATAGAAGTCGAGTGAAGTTTTTAGTAAAAAGTTTTCATTCAAGACGTAAAAGCATCGGTCACTTTCCCGGTTCTTGAACTTATTTTACTCAGAAAAAAAAACAAAATGAATTTGTGAATGGCCGCCAAGAATATGGGAAATTTATTTCGTAATCACGGAATACCAGGTTTTTATAGATTTATTTATTTTATATTAATCTATAGGAAGAATGTCTTAACGGTGGTGTAATGGTTTTTACATTTTTGTGAGGAATTTCGTTTCATCTTTATAGAAAGCCATAATAGATTTGATAGGTTAGTTGTGTCTTTGGATTGAAACTGGGAAAAGTGTAGGTAGTAAAACCATTGTTTTTTTTAAACAATCTTGTATCACTCTAGGTTTTTCTCGTGTGTCGTGGGTGCGTTTACAAACATACAAGTTCACATACACATGACACCCAGATCTGAAACAACAATTTGTGGATCACATTGTTTTAACCTCTTGTATGTCGGTATTTAATACACAATAGAAAACGCATCATGTCTTACGTAGATCTACGCTCCGACACATTCTAGAGGTTAAATATAGGCATGCTAACTAAAGTTGTGTTTACTTGATCGAGCTTCGATCGACTGCCTCTTGCCCTTGCCCGGCAGTCGCAAGTGCGACTGCCGGGCAAGGGGTCTCGGGTTCGATTCCCGGGTCGGGCAAAGTATTACTGGGTTTTTAAAATTCTCAGTAGTAGCACGGAGTCTGGAAATGTGCCCGGTATATGGCAATAGGCTCACCCCCTATTACATGGGACTCATAACAACTAGTGAAAAGTGGGTGTTACATTGTACTGTGGTAGAATGTGCACCTCTGCCTACCCTACTGGGATAAAAGGCGTGATGTTATGTTATGTTATGTTGATCGAGCTTGGCTCAAGTGCTCATAGGTGCGAATAACGCACGAGGAGAGAAGAGGTCGGTTCTATCAAATTATCACTTTGCCAACTACGATTATACACTTTGACTGCACGGCGCACGCGACGCGGTTTCTGGACAACTGGCTGCTGCGAGCAGTGTCGCGGGCCGCAGGATCATTTCCCGCACGGAACAACTTTTTGTGTGATCCACAAATTGTTGTTTCGGGTCTGGGTGTCATGTGTATGTGATATTGTATGTTTGTAAACGCACCCACGACACAGGAGAAAATCTTAATGTGGGGCAACGTTTTTTTGCATGTAAACTGGTATTGATTACTTCTTAACGTTACGTGTCTTCATTAGTATCAACTTCTGTATTTATGGTTAGTTTTCAGTTTATAGCAAATAGCTCTAATAATGAAAATCTATTTCCCTATAACCCTTATTTTATTGTGCGTTCGATTTATTTAGATCCATTTAACCTTGAGAGAAATTTCACCCACGTAAATTTACCGACACCTACGCAATCAAATGAACTGAATATTCTTAGGGGATGCCATTCATCGAGGTTAGGAGACACGTTGATTTAGACATGGTTGCGTATCTACAAATTCTGTTGATCAGGAATGATTAATTTGTACCTTACGAATGTTAACTACGTGGTACTTATTTGCCTGATGTAATTAAGACCACATATTTAATTAATGTGTCATTTAACATTAATTAATGAACTTTGTAGTGTATTATTTTTTGATATAGTACCTACCTACTTAAGCATGTGGTATTTACTATAATTGCCTATGTATGTGGTTTCTTTTAATAATGTAACAGATAGGTACTTACCATAGATCCTTTCATAGATCTTTGGCTTCCATAAAAATCTTTGATTTAGAGTGATTTAGATATAAGTAGGTAGTTTCTGAAGAGTCTGAAGGTTTCATGCATTAGATGTCTAAACTTGCGATATTTCGAATTGTCTCAATGGTCGTGTGGTTGAAATCAAGATTGCCAAGCGCGTTCGATCCCCAGGCACAGAATAAAATCCCCGGGTCTGATAAAATACTTTTGCTATTTACAAAAAATTCAGATTTTTCCCCCTTTCCCATGCCTAACGCTAACGAAAAATTCGTGTTAGGTACCTATTATAACCTGTTTAGGTTTAGATAATCATAGCTATTATCGGTAGAGCCCTTATTAAACCTACCTCTGTATGCTAGATACTTCTGCTGTCAACTTCTTTGAAAAAAGACACATGATAAAACATATCTTAAGCATGTGATTTTAACGTTTAATCTCCTAAGTAAAAGATACATGTTTAGTACACATATCATAGACATGTGATTTTTGTCTTTATGTCCTTAGCATAAGTGATAATTTTCAACAACAACGTCCTTACTGTCTATTTAATAATAATATCGTAAATAGATTGTGACGTCAGTACTCAGTACAGGTAAAGTTTTGGACAATGGTCGCCTGAACGTATTGTTTCAATACTGTCCTTCCTTTGTATGTATGTGTGTTTGTGTGTGTGGTAAAAATATACTAGTGTGGTATTTTTTTACCGATTTTAAAAAAAGGATTTTCTCAGTTTGGCCTGATGTATGTGTGTATGTTTGTGCGCGAGAATATCTCGCGATTGGCCGAACCGATTTTGATGCAGTTTCCACAAAAGTGTTTGAAGAGAAGGTCTTAGCATTCAAGAAGAGAGGGAGTTGAACAACATAACGTTTTTTTATATAAACAATTATTGTATGAGTATTGAGTACTTTATAAATTTTGTCGATTACTTTTATAAAGTGCGAACTTCAAAAAGGTAAGTAGTTTATACGTGGTTCTAGATTATGATCTCCAATCTTTACTTTAGGTACCTATTTAAATCTATGCCTGGAGGTCCAAAGAAGTTTTTTTGAAAAGAGTCCTTACTTAAAAGTACACCTACTGAGCAAGCTGTTTTGGAGTAACTTCAGGCTCAGGCAGAGTCCCACTTTTGGTTTCACGTTATAGCACGGAATCTGGAAATCTAAATAATCTATGAAAAAGTCGCAGTACTTCTAGCCAAAATTTAAACACCACGCGTGAGAAGTGGTCAACTTAGCAACAGACCAAGATTTTTTTTTGTATGGCATAAGCTGGTAAACGAGCAGACGGATCACCTGATGGTAAGCAATCGGCGTCGCCCATGGACACCTGGAACACCAGAGGCGTTACAAGTGCGTTACCGGCCTTTTGGGGTTTAGGAGTTTGAGGATCGTTGGGGATTCAGGAATTGGGGAGATTGGGGAACGGGAGGGTAATTTGGCCTCCGGTAACCTCACTCACACGACGAAATACAACGCAAGCGTTGCTTCACGTTGGTTTTCTGTGAGGCCGTGGTATCACTCCAGTCGAGCCGGCCCATTCGCGCCAAAGCATCCCACACTTAAAAATTCTTAGTAAAACCTCGGTGTCTGGAATTGGGCCCAACATTTGTTCACACGTGACGTGAAAGCCCACAAAACAAAAAGATTATTATAGATACACAAAAAAACAATAAAAACATATAAAAAGCTGGAGAGCTTGAAGAGCTCAAGAAGGAACGGAGTGGTTTTTAGTCAGTAAGAGTCTGACATTCTCCCTCGCTTCACCCAAGGTGAGAGAAGACCCTACATGGTTGGCAACGCACTGGTAATGTTGCAGCGTTGCATGTGTAAGTACCTAGACTATGATATGTATAATTAGACTATGATATCGCTATAGTCCAGTCAGCCTTGTTGCTACCACTTGTAATATAAAAAATAGACACCTATTAGTATTTCTTCGCTATATAATTTAATTGAATTAGTACCAAATTAACATATTATCCTATTATAGACCTTAACCTTGTACCTAACAATGTTGCTTGTAAACGCTTTGTAGCCAATCTTAAATGGGATCGATTGAATATCATAATTAAAACAAAACAATGAAACGTAAAGAGGTCGGCTCATTAGGTTAAATTGCCGATTATCAACAATTAGTAACAATGTTACAAAAACATGCATATTTTTTCCTCGAAACACAAATATTAATTACGATATCTTCGTTCTTATGTTCTACCTCAAGCGATAAAAATTGACGCTATTGCCATAACTAATTATTTAAGGGATAATCCCGTAAACAACAATCGGCGTCGCCCATGGACACCTGGAACACCAGAGGCGTTACAAGTGTGTTACTCGCCTTTTGGGGATTAGGAATTCAAACTACAAATAAATATTAAGTTCCTAAGACATTGCCACTCAAGCTACTGATTAAATTCAATCCAAATGTAACTATATTTATATTAGTATAACGTTTATTTTTTGATAATTAATGAAGTACGAATTCGTAACAGACCTTTATTTAGTAAGACAAGTAAATATCATGACTTCTTTGGACGAGAAGTAGCAAATGCAACTGTCGAGAGAGCTCTCGATACTTTATAATATCATGGTTCCAGTGAACAACAAAGTCATGATATCGAGAACAGTATGTTGTTTGTAACAAACGTATGTATAATATTCTATGTCCAAAATAAGTAACAAGAAAATAAGAAACAGAAGGGTTACAGAACTACAGAGTCATAATCATTTTGTACGAAAATAAAAAAATTGTAAGAAGGTTTTACTAAAGAAACATGTAAGGGGCTTCAAGGGGACACTGTTTATAAGCTGTTTTATTTATCTCGAATGGACAAATGTATGTAATATATGTAACGGATTTGTGAAAAAAAATCGAGTGCCGGTCTTTTTGTCCACCTTTAACGGACAAAGGGCTAATTGTATGCAGTAGTACAAAAAATGTCTGACTGCCCATTGGTCGAGCGGTCACAAGTGTGATTGCCGGGCATGGGGTTTTGGGTTCAATCGGGGTCGGCTAAAGCATTACTAGGTTTTATAAAAAAACAGTAGTAACACGAAATCTGGAACTGTGCCCAGTATATGGCAATAGGCTCACCCCCTATAACATGGGACGCATAACATAAATAGTGAAAAGTGAGTGTTACATTGTACAGTGGTATGATGTGCACCTATGTCTACCCCTTCGAGGATAAAAGGCGTGATGTTATGTTTTTGAATATTCGATGGGTCGACATTTGGCCACTATCCTAAACAACGACATGTATTTTAGTACACATAATGTGCACCTCTGCCTACCCCTTCGGGGATAAAAGGCTAAAAGGATAAAAGGGATAAAATTGATAAAAGAAATATAAATTTAAGTATGAAAATTCTGGTGGCCTTCCTCACAAGCTGATCTGTTGAGGACCTGGTGTCTTTTATGGTGACTATCCCACGTATATCATCACAGGACACTGCTGGTAGCCATCATCCCGATGGCCAACATGGATTTTAGTAAGCTAAGAATCCCATACTTTCTAATCTTTCTCCCAAAAAAACTAGCTGGCAATTGAAGCCAGTGAATTTGAAATATACAGGGTGTCAAAAAGACTACATGAGTTTTTTGCGTGGACGAGGAAAGTCAAGTTTTCTCTACACGACTTCACAGGAAAAAAGCTCGCATTTACTAATAATTATATAATAGTTTTGTTAAATTGTTCATTACGTTTGTTCATATTCCATGTATAAGGCAATGACCATTGAAGAGTAATGGCAGTTCGTCATCGTATTTCCTCGTAACACGCCGATGATTTCCAACGAAAGTTTTTTCCAGGATATTTACCTTTACAAGTACATAGAGGTATATTGAGTCAGAGCGGTTCATGAGCTATGACTAATGTTATAATTAATAAATAATTATTTAAATGGTATTTAAAATTAAACTTATGTAAGTAAAATACATTCTATTTCAATATTAAACACTTACAATTAAAATATAAAATGCAGCTACAATTTAAATAATTATAATAATTGAAATGTATAAAAAAAAATATTAAAACAAAAATAAGTCTGCCTCGTTGGCCGAGTGGTCGCAAGTGCGATGGGCGGTGCGGTGGGTCTCGGGTTCGATTCTCGGGTTGGGCAAAGTATTACTAGATTTTAAAAAAAAATCTCAGTAGTAGCACGGAGTCTGGAATTGTGCCCGGTATATGGCAATAGGCTCACCCCCTATTACATGGGACTCATACCATAAATAGTATAAAGTGGGTGCTACATTGTACAGTGGTATAATGTGCACCTCTGCCTACCCCTTCGAGGATAAAAGGCGTGATGTTATGTTTTTGTATATTCGACGGGTCGACGATTGGCCACTATCCTAAATAACGACATGTATTTTAGTACACCTACACAATAACCTTTCTCCAGTCAAGGTGGAAGGTAAAAAAAAATCACCCCTACCTATAAGGGAACTTAGAGTCTTTAGACCTTTAGAAACTTCAGTTCCTTAATATCCTAAGGGTCTAGCCATACAATGGGTTATTATTTACAATAGTTATTACCCCATACCTGCCCTTATTGTTTTTTTTTGTGTATCTATAATAATCTTTTTGTTTTGTGGGCTTTCACGTCACGTGTGAACAAATGTTGGGCCCAATTCCAGACACCGAGGTTTTACTAAGAATTTTTACGAGTTTGGTCTGTTGCTAAGATAATCACTTCTCACGCGTGGTGGCGTGGTGTTTAAAGTTTGGCTAGTAGTACTGCGACTTTTTTTATAGATTTCGGAGATATTACATATATTTAAAAGAAACCAAACCTAGGACTTTGCGCGACCCTGGAGTTAACTCGAAACTCCTTGCTCAAAAGTGCTACTACTGAGCTATTCAACATTATTCTTTGGAACTCCAGAAATAGACTAAAATAGGTACTTAAAGTAAAAATTGAAGATCAAAATTTAGGACCACGAATAAACTACTTACCTTTTTGAAGTCCGCACTTTATAAGAGTAATCGACAAAATTTATAAAGTAGGTACTCATACAATAATTACTTTATAGATTACGTTTAAAAAAACGACTTCAACTCCCTCTCTTTTTGAATGCTAAAACTTTCTCTTACGTGTCACAAACACTTTGTAAAAACCGCATCAAAACCGGTTCACTCATTCAGGAGATAATCGCGCACAATCATACATACATACCTACATACAAACATACATCAGGTGAAACTGAGAACAACCTTCTTTTTTTGAAATCGGTAAAAAAATACCACACTAGTATATTTTTAACACACACACAAACACACATACATACAAAGGAAGGACAGTATTGAAACAATACGTTCAGGCGACCATTGTCCAAAACTTTACCTGTACTGAGGACTGACGTCACAATCTATTTACGATATTATTATTAAATAGACAGTAAGGACGTTGTTGTTGAAAATTATCACTTATGCTAAGGACATAAAGACAAAAATCACATGTCTATGATATGTGTACTAAACATGTATCTTTTACTTAGGAGATTAAACGTTAAAATCACATGCTTAAGATATGTTTTATCATGTGTCTTTTTTCAAAGAAGTTGACAGCAGAAGTATCTAGCATACAGAGGTAGGTTTAATAAGGGCTCTACCGATAATAGCAGTGATTATCTAAACCTAAATAGGTTATAATAGGTAAGTACCTAACACGAATTTTTCGTTAGCGTTAGGCATGGGAAAGGGGGAAAAATCTGAATTTTTTGTAAATAGCAAAAGTATTTTATCAGACCCGGGGATTTTATTCTGTGCCTGGGGATCGAACGCGCTTGGCAATCTTGATTTCAACCACACGACCATTGAGACAATTTGAAATATCGCAAGTTTAGACATCTAATGCATGAAACCTTCAGACTCTTCAGAAACTACCTACTTATATCTAAATCACTCTAAATCAAAGATTTTTATGGAAGCCTAAGATCTATGAAAGGATCTATGGTAAGTACCTATCTGTTACATTATTAAAAGAAACCACATACATAGGCAATTATAGTAAATACCACATGCTTAAGTAGGTAGGTACCTATATAAAAAAATAATACACTACAAAGTTCATTAATTAATGTTAAATGACACATTAATTAAATATGTGGTCTTAATTACATCAGGCAAATAAGTACCACGTAGGTAACATTCGTAAGGTACAAATTCATTATTATTTATTAATGATATTTTAATAAATAGGTAGCTCAAGTTACCTAAATATATTAAAAACCCATATGACTGCACTCGTTTACAGATAATTGGCATGTTAGTAATATTTATTGCATAATTTACAAAGCGTGGCCATTCAGACGGACCCAAAAATACCACGCTACTCACTACTAGAGCCGGAATCGAACCTGACACTTCCTGTCGCTCAATCAATGGAACATTAAAAAAGGCCACTGTGCACTTGAATGATTTTTTGAAAAAATAAATCTTTTGAAGTAAAACTATGGATTATGAATGTTACAACTTACAGCCGTTTCAACACTTCACAGTCAATTCATCCCTTAACAATACAAGGACGTGAGAACTTTCCCCACTGTATATTACAGTCTCAGCAAAATACCTTAAAACATATGTCTAGACTATAATAAAGTGCTCACTGAGTTATACGAAATCTGTGATCGCATAGATATCATGAATAGTAATCGCTTTTATTACAAGACAAACATAACAATACATTTCCTTCTTCCTTGACTTCCCAAACTAAAACCCAACAATAGCACACAAACATAACATTCCTTTGACCCACAATAAATCCATATCTTCCCTAATCTCTCCTTATCCCAATTACTTCCTCAAAATAAATTCCCTGTAATAATATATTTGTTCGTGATTTGTGTAGTACCTACTACCATCCGTCCGCCTTATCTCGGACATGTCCTAATTTTCGCTCGACCTCGACTCGACTGGGGGCGCGCGACAACACCGCATTTCGGATGCAAAAAAGTTACGATCTTAAATTCTTCATCTAAATAACGAAGACACCCGAACCGCTACTACATAACTGCTATCTCAGCGTAACATTTTTACGTACTCCAAAAAAAGTTGAGAAAAACTTAGGAACGCCAATATTTTCTCATGAAACTTCAGGGCTGCCGGATAAGTACAGTGTAGGTATCTGAAAAGTATATATTGCGTAGGAGGCGTCACGTATGTGTAGGTATTGGAGTAATGTGACACATGTGTGGCGCCCCCCCGCACCACGCGGGGACAGGCGTGCTCGCGTCGCGCTGCACGAGTGTGTGTGTGTGTGGGGCGGGGCCGGGGGCGGGCCCCACACCGGCGCGGGCGGCCAGTGCCCGCCGACCGCACGCCGACCCGATATTCGGCATTCGTGCGACACCGCCGCACCGAGCGCTCGTCTCGTCAGCTCATTCCGCGCTCGCGAGCCTTCCGCGACACACGTACGTGCTGTTCTCGCTCCCGTCGCCACCCTCGACAACAACGCGCAGTCACATCGCCTTCAACTGTGTAGTGCTACCAAACTTTTTGGTGACTTAGTGCTTTCGGACTTAACTATTGTTGAATAAAAATCTGTGTGAACTCGAACGGAATAGTGCAATGCGAAGATTGCGGTCCGGCGGGAAGGCGATTCTTTGAGCGACCGAAAGGGTTGGGGAGTGCGGGGTGCGAAGCGGGCGGAGGGCGGCGCGAAGCCGCGCACGCGCCCGCTGCTGGACCGCGGCGAGGTTCTAACACACGCGTTTATACCGGCGCGCGAGATGGACGACAAGCCGTCCGCCGTCGGCGGCGAGGAACATTACAGTCTCCGGTGGAACAACCACCAGGCTCACCTGCTCCGCTCCTTCGAAGCCTTACTGCATGCTGAGACACTAGTGGACGTGACACTGGTGTGTGCTGAGCGCCGCGTACGCGCGCACAAGGTGCTGTTGGGCGCTTGCAGCCCACTATTTCGCAGAATATTTAGCGAAAATCCGTGCAAACACCCAGTGATCGTGTTGAAAGACTTCCAAGGATGGGAAGTTCAAGCCGTGGTAGACTTTATGTATCGTGGCGAGGTGTCAGTGGCGCAGGAGCAGCTTGGGACTGTGATACGCGCCGGAGAATCACTCCAAGTTCGCGGTCTAGCCGACCAAGACCGCGAGGAACCTGCCAGGTCCCCAACTGCAACTCCACTGGCACGAAGTCCAGCACAAGCGACACCACCAGCACCATCTCCACCAGTAAGCCCGGCAAGTCCTCAGCCACGACGGAAGCAAGCCAGGCCTCGTCGTCGCTCAGGAGAATCAGATACACCAGAAAATTTATCGATGCGTCGATCCCCTAGTGGAGGACTGAAGGCAGTTCGCCTGTCGAGGCCTCGCTCACCACCAAAGCAAGAGCAAGAGGAGCCTGAGGCTGAAGTGCCGCCGCCACCACGTATGTTCGCGCCACACCAGGACATGTTTCCCCCAGTACCACCAGCTGCCGTCTCCGCGCTCTCATTAACACCACCACACAGTAAGTACCCGCTACCATTATTTTTGACAGTTTTTCGCAATAATAGTTTTCAGTGTCCGTGACACATATAAAATTACGGACAAGTTTCAGAAACCAGTCAGCTATTTTTTACTGATTTGTAGTGTTTTTTTATTTTTTCTATAATATTTATAACACAAAATTGTTACGAATAATATAGTCCACATAAAGTAACAAGTGGGTAAACGCATCAAATCCTATGTGAAAAAATAAAGGTCGATAATACCAATGCCGTCATGGACGAACAATTACCCGATGATAAGTAAACAAATAATTACTGGTAAAAACTGACCTCGAACGCTCATTGTCAACATCTCCAAAATCAATCTTAACATGTTTTTGTTGGAACAGAATTCACACCATATTTAATCAAATAGTTAGATTAAGTTCTCTTCAAGTCGACCTACAATCTGACTTAGCAAAAATCTTTTATGAATAAGCAAGTCCGAATCTATTATTATACTAAAGTGCTCTCAAATAATATTCTTCTATTTTCTAATTAGAATCGTATGAGATGTGATCTATGTAACGATCGCTTAATCGGACCGGCCGATGTGAATAAATCTAAAAGTCTAATTAAAGTCGAATCATCAAAGGATCCGTTATCGATGAGGTCTTATCGATTTCATGAATCGCATGCAGGTTACCGGTGATTCGATTAGCGACCGATACCGAGTGTTAACCGGAACGGTTCACAGATAAATTAAGATCACCTATTCATATGTCGGGTGCATTATCTCTTGGATCGCGTGAAAGGTTTTAACTTTATAAAGTCCATTAAGTGAGCATGTCGCAAACATTCGCCGTAAAATATCATTATAAATGGACGGTGGAGCTCGAAGCTCTGATCGTGTATGGTACCCATAAAGGTGTGTCAGTGTAAATTTTACACCTCAATAATTATTGCTTGTGGGTCTCCTTATGCGTATAAAAGAGGAAGCAATTCCAGCAGTCATCTTGTTTTACGAGCCCTTTTCGATTTCTAAACGTGTTTATATGATGGAAATTCTCTGATTGTCATAATCTAATTTAGGAATCGTATTTTAATCTCGTCCTATCATTTATCTTTATTGTTGTTATAGATTTTATCGACCGCAATAAAAACTGGAGGAACTTTAACGGATTAGGTATGTTTAAAGATTTGACGTTTTATTTTGTGTCCGAAACAGTCATAAAACAAATAGTTCATATTTTGCTAGAAATCACTGCCAGCCATTCTTAGTAAAACGCACATTAATTTTGTCAATTAAACGTTGAGTGCCTAATCTATTTGAAGGTGCACACATAAATTACAGTTCTAATATATTTTGCACAACAGACCGTTGAGGCTGAGCTTGAAATTAGTCCAAGGAGTGGGTTTATACGTCAATTTTGTTTTATTGTTTCCTTAGTTTCGCGTATGTGCCGAGTGCTTGATTGCGCCATAATAGTCGTAGGTTGTAATGAAGGGTTGCACGCACTCGCCTCTCGCCGCCGACGTGCGTGGGGATACTAAACGCGAGGGGAGTTTGAACGTTTCCGCACTTGTCATTCCGTTTCGAAAATCAAATTTTAAATTGCCCGAACTTAAAATGTTTATTCCTTGTTTACATTTTCGTGTCTGGCAATTCGAACGTTCGGTAGACGGACCTTTTTTTTCTTGTTATTTTGTGTTGACTTGCCGAATTTGGCAAAGAAATGTTTTTATTTGGGTGATTTGTAGTGGTCGGCTTCTGTGGCGGTTTATTGCAGATGTACATTTTATTGTATCCATCTCCGTGTATGATGAGCTTGATTACAGTTAATGGTGGTGCGTAAATGTAATGAGGGGTTGCCGGTGACTGCTGGCAATCTCGGCGCCGGCGATCCTTGCAGATTGGACTTGAGCAAATCCAAATTTTCTGACTTGTTCATTCATTACTGTTTTACTGCTTTTTTATTTGTAGCAATTGCAATTGAACTTCTAAGAATATACTTGTAATGACAGCCATTTTCAATATTTTGGTTAAATATATTCATGAATTTGTTGTTAAATGAAAGAAACTTCTCTCAAGACCATCATTAGATGTAACAATCTTATCTAATGCTGACCTAGTTGTTGTAGTGGTGTAAGAACTTGAATTAATTGGATATCTGATAAGCCAAGGTGACTTAAGTCACAAGTAACTACGATTGCTGAGAATAAGGTTTCGAGTTTGCAAAATAAAAATGCGATACAGTAGAAAAACGCAGACATCATAATACCCATATGTATAAAACATAGAAAATAAAATTATTGGCACCCATTGTTCAAGAGATAATCGAACCGGTTAGCAGAACTCACCTTTATGATTTGCGCAGTTTTGTCACGCTAAACCAATTGTAAATTATTTTATAAAACTTAACATAAATTATCACTGCACCACACTTGAATTGAGACATTGAATAAAATTATTTAGGGCATCGATAGGAATTAGGGCACTGGTGGAAAGAAATTTTCATAAAAACTTCAATGACAGTGAGGACTGTGATCCCAAAAAGCATAAATACTGACAATGAGTCTAACTCAAAATTTAGTACCATACAATTAGTGGAGGGTAGATAGATCATTCGAATACTGACACAACAAAAATCTTGTTAGACAAATGCCAAAACAAGAAAAGAATCTCATATGTCTTATAAAATCTCATAGATGGCCCCTGCTTATAAGCCTATAGACCCTTAAACACAAAATACAGCTCTAAGTGAAATGAAAATCGACCAAAAAACACTCGAACTTTACTCGAAACGTTCACATTTTAAGCAGTAATTTGTTTACATTGATTCATCAGTCAACACGCGAGGTTTTACATCAGGTACACGACCTTCAAGGGTGGCAAAAAATATAGAAAAAACTGCGCAAGCGACGACATTGGCACGAAGCGCCAGATACCGTGCGCGCACGCAAGGGCGGCTACGGTCACTATGCGTCACTGCGGTGCGGGACAATCGACTGTGTCATTTGCACTGAAATTGTACTTACAACACTAAATAATGACACTGAAAATGTAATATTACAATACACTTTAAAAGTTCTCATGATAGGCTTCAATTTTAAGACAGTTTGACGTTGAAAAGGCGCCTCTAATGGTCTAATTTGACATTGACTTTCAAAAGGCTTCCAAATACAAAGTTTGATGTGCATATGAATGGATTGCTCCAATTCCTTTTACTTTCCGCACAATTGAAGACTCTAACCTGTTTCTAACCTTCGCTAAACATATGAGATAACTTATAATTAATGTTTACTTAAAGGATAATATAAACAGCAACATAAATATTAATTTAAACCATCACAATTTATGACCACTTAAAATACGTAATAGGTTTGCAAGAGGTCGACCGTCAAAAAGATTATGCGTGCATTAGTTGGAATCGTTGGTCAGATTCTCATTAGTCATCTTGACTCTTCCAATAATTAAATATTACATTTCAATTAAATTACAAGTTGACACACTGTATAATGTATACAAAATAATTAGTAATCATAGTTTGAATTACTTCGCTACGTGTGTAGTTGTCAATCAAACCAGAGTCGGTTAGTAGTCAATAATTGCAATTGATATTTAATTAATTTATTTTTTGTAGCTGTCAGCGTATGTCTGGGACTTTTTGATATTAAATACGATTATAGATGTGAATGCAATGCGTAATGTAATAATAATTTGGTGTTACATAACTTTGATAACTTGATAATTACATCGACAAAATCTAATTTTTGTTAGGTACAAAAAATTGTGCACTCAAAAATTTTGTCACTATATTTACCGGAAAAATTTCGTAATATGAAAATTGGAAACAAAATAACTCGTAACTTCAAAAATCATTAAACAGGTGAAAGCACAGAAAAATCAAAAGTGTCCGTATCTTCGCACCCAAAAGTGTAGTCAATGTAAAGAAGGATGAGAGCGCGGCCTGCGTCTGCGCATTTACATTCAATCGACACCGCGACTGCCCGGTGACCTACTTGTACTTCACATTACGTTTCAGGGTACATGAAGTTTACACGAATCAGGAAAAATACACAATATTACATGTTATCGTAGGTCGGTAAATATGATGCATAGGTAAAAAATATAATTCATATTGAAGATGTCTTTCCATAGACAAAGAATCGAAATACAATCATAAATCTAGTTAGCGGGCACTAATCATTAAAAAAAGAAAACTAGAAAAATGTACTATTTTAGGAAACGTCCACGAGTAATAGCTATAAAAAAGTAATATTTCAAGATACGTCCACTACTAAAAAACAAAATCAAAGCATTCACTTTGTCCTTTTTTCCCACATGTTCTAAAAATAAACAAAATAACATTACTTTTACAAGACATTGTTTAAATAAGGTCAGCTCTATAGAATTGTAGGCCAAAAAAGTGATGCCTGCAAAAAGACTAAGATACTCGATCGTTGCCCGAGGGGGATCCGAGAGTCTGTCTGTCTGGACTGAGCACCTGCCTGTCTGCCAGTCTGTCACTGACCTAACGCAACAAAGTAAGCAAATGTCAAACCTGTTTTCTAAAAAAAAACATGCGAAACTTTCCGGTGGTGATTAAGATACATTTTTTTCAAATTAACTGTATTTGGAAAGGTTATGTTAATGCTTACGTTACTGATTGATAATGATCTAAATAGTATTTGATGTCAAGATAATAATAAAAATATTATCAAACAAAATACAGTTTAACTCGTCGAGTACCGGTTTTGCAGACACAATTATAGAACAATAGGTTGCGGTCACCGGTGACCGCTTGGTGTTTGACAGTTTAAATAAAATTATAAAGACGAGTAAATAAAACAATGTCTTAAATAAACAGTAATGATAAACACATCCCTATTTACTTTACATACGTTTAAGTGAGATCGACTGATCTCATAATTAAGACTAATATACCTAAAACGATTCTAAAACATCCATAATTACCATAAGAATATTATAATAATTCCCATAAACATTTGCTTTGTGTCAGCCAATTGTTACGAAGCCGTAAAAACTAGTAATAAAACCGACACACATTACTAATTCGTCAATTATATGCCACGTAACATATCTGCGTGTCGCGAGCGCATGCGCAATTAACATTCTAATCAAGCATTGTATTACTTGAGCTGAGCGAGCAAAAAATCTAAGCAAACACGAGTATGGAGAATATTTTTAGGTTCCGTTGGCATTATCGGTAATTAATACAGCAAATAATACGGTAATTTAACTATTTACACTGATCGGACACTTGATAAAAAACAGTCACTAAATGGGTAAGTACATACCTATGCCACAGACAAATCAGGCTGATATTAAAACATTTTGGACTCGAAAGTAAAAACACGGGCAGGCAGAAAAATTTTTGACAATAGTTCGCGTTCAACATTAAAACAAATTCACATTTTACGAAAAAAAGTGTAAAAACAATTATTGTGAAGGGTTTCCATTTTCCTTTGAAACAATAGTCGCATATTCTGAATAATTCTTTGAATTGCTACTGCTAGAAGGAAAGTCAACAATTAATACCTGTAGCTGACAAAATGAAAACAATAATGAATTAGAACAATACTAAGCAAAGTACATTGTTATTCGCCCCTGGTTAAGAAAATACGAACTTACGAAAAACTTCTGTAAAAAATATATTCAAAAAAGTGATGGTTGTAATCTTTAAGTTTATTAACCATTGGCAATTACTGTTTAGAGAACCCTAAAAGTATTATAAACTTTTTGCGGCGCCTCATCCACACTACAGCGTGTCGATGCACGTGTGCAAACAATTAACAGTTTATGTTTAAACTATCAGACTACCATCTTCAGATATAAAGTAAACACACTTCAGCTTCCTAATTAAAAAAAGTCTCATGCCTATCAACCAACCTCTCCTAATACTAAGATAGATGTCATTAACAACGTTTTGTTTTTCAGTAATCTATAAGTGACCCCTAACAGTACAAGCAAGGGGTTAGTTTAGGTGCTACGTCTCGCTAAGTAACTTTAAGTTTAGACTTAGTTTAGGGGTGGTTGGGTAAAGAGGCCATCGATAAAAAGATTTCGATAAAAAGCCAAGAAACAAAAGAACAAAGACAAACTTTCATTTCATAAACAAAAGTAAAGTGTAGAAATAATTTACGTGTACATATCTATCAGGCACAATTTATTCAGCAGGTGACCATGTCGTGAAAGGTGAGAGTTGTCGCAACGACATACGGCCACACGACCGACTTGAATAAGCGATATCGCGAATTTCAATTCACATTTACATGTTAAATCTATTTTACTAGCACGCTCCAGATCCAAGAAAAATAGGACTGACGAAGAAAGTAGCTGTAAAATGTTAGAAGAATATTATTCTTAAAGACAAATCTGTGTTATTTTAAATTAAGTGTGCATATAAATGTGGCTAATAATCTATTTTTAATAGCACAAAGATAATGGTACAAAGAATTTCAAAGCAGAAAAGGTTCTGTGTGATCCTGTTTGTACCACAAATGCGAGCCTAATTTATGACCGAGATGTGTTATTCAAATGAATGTTGATCAATAGATTCATCTCGCTGACATCCAGAAAGATATTAATTACAAATTGTTAGATAGATACAAATATACACAAATGAATATTCCATAAACAGTTACGCCCTGAAATACTCCAAATATTATTTCAAAGATCTTAATTAATACAGAAACAACTGCACTATATCACAACGAATTTAATGCCAAAGATAATGCCAACTAGATATGTAATAGCAGGCCTAATGTATAACTTACTAATAAACTTGATTAAATAGCAACGTTAGACAGAATAAAACTTTATACATTAATTAAAAGACAACACACATTCTTGCCTTAAGGTAAATACATCTGAACTAATAACAGACATTAAAATATTAGCATAGATAAAAGAGGAAATAGTTACTAAAAGTTAATAATGACAAAATTTCAACCCCAATTGTTTTGATGACCAAAAAGAAATGTGACTTGTTGTCTATATAAAGATTAAATTATAAAGAAGTCGACAGCGTGATGTCGATTGCTTTGACATATTGATTATTGATTAAAAACAAATGGACATCAATGCAAAGAAAAGTATCACTCAAGAACGTTTAAACATTCATTGAAAACGTTCGATGTGAAATAATCTATAATATATATTTAAATAGAAATTAATCATCCGTGTACTTCATTGGACTGGCCAGTCGTAAAAGTCGAAGTAGCGATTAAATCTATTGCAAATTAGAATTCCATAAACTAATTAACAGAAGCTAATCAAACAGTTCATGGTGGTCTGTTTATAAGCAAAACCTTGAAACGTAAATCAGTAAAGTATTTTTCGTATAACTAGTTACCGGTGAAGTATTGTTTACACATATTAGAATTGTCAGAAGTAGGAAAATGAGGCATAAATTAAATTTTAATTAAGTATTAAACGCTTTAGCTCAGCTTCAAGTGGTTGCCAGTTGTTCTCAACTTTTGTGATTCTTCTTTACGAAACTGATTTCTTTCCCAACTATTTAATCGATGTTGCTAGTAGCATAAGTTAAAAAAAAATATGTAGGTACTTTATAGTAACCGCGTAATTATTTGATAACAAATTCTATTCTGAACAGAAATTAAAAATAACTTTCTTACACATAAAACAATTTTATCCTTTCCGTGTTGAAGAAAGTCCCCGTTTAATCAACCATAATAGGTACTGCGTCCAACGTATTTGAGGAAAAGTATTTAATTATATAATGATGCACAATACACGTATTACCTACTGACACCATACCGTCATTCAAATATTACGCACATGCATGCGTTCGACTTAACCACACCGTGACGTCAAAACTTTGAATCTCATGCAGAATAAACAGAAAATATCATATATCATATATTCATGAGAATTTACAATTAGTAAAAATTCGTCAAAAGACACGGTATTCTATATAATTACGTATTTCATTCAAAACTTGAATGACAAATAAAACACTTACATATGTTAAATCATTAATAAAAAAACAAAGTTTGTTACTTGTGGTCATGGTGTGCCACAGGGTCCCATCCTGGAACCAATGTTTTTTCTAGTATTAGGTAGAGTAAAAGTAATTAACCTAAGCTCTTGATTGAAATCTTATCTTAGATTTAAAACAGTTCTATTGTACTGTAAAGATTGGTAAGTGCACCAAAAGAATAAAAAACAACACTGGCTAAATCACTAATTAAAGTGCCATAAACTTTGAAATCCTGTGAGGATTAGATGGCGTTCATGCGCGGGCGCCTGCAGTCAATACCGAGTCGTTAGTCACGTGCATTGACAAATACTCGCAGTTAATTGGATGAAAACGCGCACTCGCCGCTGTCCGCGCAGTAAATAATGCGCTTTACGACGACGCACTGTTATCAATAACCCTTGTATTGAAAGCTGTTCCGTTTATATGTTCGCTATTTGATCGGTTCTGTTATATTCGCATATCCGCTTCGTATGTCATTTCTCTGCAGTTTCTAGCCAGTGTCGGTTGATTTGTCGGTGCAAGTACTACAAACGTATACTGATACAACTTTCCTACCTTACCTCGCGGAATAATGTGGTTACATAAAACAGCTGTACTGTGACACATTTTTCTGGAGTAGGTAGGCCTTGTAAATGACAATAATCATGAATGGCCGGGAATATGGCATTTTCCTTATTTCCGTTCGTCTGGCATTGCAGTGACTAAGCCCATGACATGGGATGTACGTCGACTTCGATACACATAATAGTGCTGCGTCATTCGGTCGGCCGATATCGAGGTGACGAGATTTGTTGTGCGTCCGACTACGTAAGGCGCACTGCCCGCGTTAGCTTTCGGTTGGGAAAACCTACTTGATAATGAACAATTACGTATTAAATAACTGTTATGTAGCACATTAAAAACAATCAAACAACACCAACCCATCATTATTGTTTAGTAAAACAACGTCATTAACATAATCAAACGTGTTTAATAATAATTATAGATATGTTGATACCTATCTCTGTAAATACGGGAGCATCAAAATTTTATGTAAATTATTGCCATTTTCAAACAGATTTGTTTGTTAGAAAATCTCATAGAGAACTGTTATTCGGGTTCCCATCACGAAACCGGAACTGAAATCACACATTAGATTTAATTTTATACGAATTTAATAACAAGTGAGATGCTCGCCCGTCCATTGTGTGCTCCGTGACCATGAGAAAAAAAGCACTGCTCGATTTTTTTGTTGCCGATAAAGAGGTGCCGACGTACAATTCGGAGCAAGATTGATGCGCATGCATGATCGTATCTGCCCGCTGTGAGCGCCGCGGTAATAATTAATATTCCATAATCCATTCATCCCCACATTACGCAGCGACTCCTTTCACCGCGCCTCCTGCGAGCCGCGCGCTCGCGACCTCTGCCGTGCCGGTAGCACTATGTGACCGTCACACATCCGTAATTGATTCTATCCGTTAAATTCGAAATTTGAATGAGCCCTCGAATGAAAACCGAAATAAGATCACGTGTGTAGTGCGCTCGGAAACGCTGACGACTCTCAGCAAACCTCTCACTGAGCGGCACAATGACCGCGGCGCACACAGCCAGATCTCTCTCTGATAAACTTATAAAAAACGTAACGAAAAAACTACATGTCATGCATCTACGTGTGCTAGTCAATTTCACAGCGACCGTCATGGGAATCGAGCGACGAATGGACTTTAGAAAGCAATTAAAATCTGTGCCCACGAAAAGGAACGCGACCAAAAAGTGCGATCGACACATGGAATCAGCGAACACGTCGCACTCTGTGCACGAATCTTTTGATAGTCTGCGCTGAAGCACCGCGGTGCACGCTGGCCGACAAATAGTTCTCAGAACTGAATGATTCTCACAAAAAACTTACAAAGCACACCGGTAACGAGACACACAGTAGCCAGGAAAAAGAAAATCTTAGAATGATCTCGTCTATTCCGCAGTCAGTTATTGCTTTAAATTGGCATGCGGCGAATAACCGTTTAACGTTTTAACGATTTTTACCTGGCGCCACAAGTTTTATTCGGTAGTAAATCTAGGGAAATACCTTCACAAACAACTGCTCAACTTTGTGTACCTTTTACTTTAGAAAGACACAAAGGGGAGTTACGTAGGCGGTCAAAAGTATACTTTACTTTTTTATCACCACAAAAAGGTCGGTATGAAATCGAAATCTGATTATGGATCCTGCGATTACAAAGTTTCGGCAGCGGACAAAGGGCCGGTAACCACAATTTGGTTGCGACCACACGACCATGTATTACGAAGATACGTTAGCGAACGTACGTGTTACATCGGACGTGACTTCCGAGATTGGAAACGATGACAAAAACACGATAGGAAAACAGTTTCCGCGCCGTTTTTGGCTCCCGTCTCGAGAGAAACTTTGACCGCAGAAATTGTGTGTTGTTCAATATGTTTTGGGGTGATGCGGTCATCTATCGCGTTGGATACCAAGACTTTATTAACATTGTATTTGCAGTAGGTAAATATATCAAAACGAACACATAATAGTTCTGCTATTTTTAGGATACTTAACTAGGCGAACAAACAAAAAGCAACCAATTTAATTAATCATCCATTAAGTAATATTAAAATTAAGCTTTTCCGTAAATGAGTCACATTGAAACAATTCGCACTGATAACAGAACCATCAATTAATTAAAATAATAATAATAAGTTTCGCAAACCCATCGTTTAGTGACGTGACATGTTATTGGCATCCAAATAATTTTGTAACATACATTAGTTAAAATATTTACCAAGAAATAATGGATGTCATTGCATTATTTCCCGGTAATTTAATTTGTAATTACACAGGTTTATTTATCTGCGCACGAGTGACTCACTCATGTGAGTAATAATGGCGGCGCAGGCGTCGGTTACCGGTGTTGCTAGACGAAGGGAATTTGCCCATTTTAGGGCAGTTTGAATTATTACTTAAATGCGTTTGTGGGCATAAACGGCGGGAAGGTTTCAACGGGATTACATGTAGGTGATCATTATGTCTTAGGTACTAAACTGGAAATAATTTCTCCTATACATCATTGTTGTTACCATTTAATGTACAATTGTAGCAAATAATTATTGATTTTGTAGTAGCTGTTATCACAGAATACGTATAATTGTTTATGCTTATGACCAAAATCTTCGAAAGAAATAGTGGGTAAAACATCTACCTATTGTTCATTAAAAATATTTTAAATAAGGAAATTATAATTTATTAACTGGTTACCCAGGTTCCAACAAATCATTTGAGCGGTCAACCGCACTTGTAAATAGTAATTTTGAATTCAATCTTAACGTTTTCTATTGGTTCGATATCGAAAAACTTTCAGTCTACACGCACTAACTTGATCCCTAATATTATGCCATGCACATAATGTGAGAAAAAATGTAAAGTTAAAAATTCTGGCTACAAAGATAGAACTTATAAAGAGTTTTATACAAAATGTTGTAAATTCCATTTTTAAACTGATAAATGGGTATTAGGACTGGCTGTTATTTTCCCGGTACAACTTGTGAAAAATAAATATGGGTATCATAGATTATTAATACTAGCTGTTAATTCTGGGCCATTGGGTACTTGTCAACTAGTCAAATTCAATACTTTTTTCGAACTGTCAAAAACGACAGTTTTGTATGAATTTTGTACGAGATTGTTTATTGTCACGTCACGTTTTTTAGCGTCAAAATGGTTACTTATTTCTTAAAAATTAGCTGGAAAAATACTAAAATTAAATTGGTCATAAAATCAACTAACGAAATTGTGATAATTTTTTATTATTTTATTATATTGAACAGTCGAAATAATTTATTTTTGATGAAGGCAAGTACCCAATTGTACTGGGGTACAACTACACCTTGTAAAATAAATGAAGAACACATTCACTCGTTTGTATAACAACACTAGTCGCGTTACCAACACAACAAAAGGTACTTAACTTATAATTGCCCCTCACTTTCCATTACTCAACATAATTTATGTAACGTTTACTTTTTTAAAAGAAATAATTTGACACTTTATTTATAACAATAAAAAAGTCCGAACATGCTGAATTGATAATGGATTCCAGATTATCTAGATTTGATTGCTTGAAGAGACTAGATTGTATTTTTTTTTTTCTAATTAGGAAGAAAAGATCTTGTTTTCTACTGAGAAATAAAGTGATATCTAGTTCTAGAGTATTGTACTTATTTAATTAACATTTCATTGGTATAGAGCACGCGGAAAATATCTGCTCATAATTATATTTATTTATTTATTAGGTACTATCTGTAACATCCTACTTCCACCTTACAACAAGCGCTTAGCCATAGTTTGTAGATAATTATTTACTTATAGAAAAAAATATATCAACTTTTTTCTCGCACAATATCTATAATTTCACTCAGTATAGTCTTAAGCTGAAGTAAATAAGTAACTTATTAAATTCTCATATGAATCGAATTACATATTGCTTTCCTGTTTTTTATGTAATATACATATGTCTCAACAACTTCTCAATAAACGTGCGTCAAAAGCCGTTTTGTTTTTGTTTTCAGTCGTGTCTGACGCATCATTCAGACGTTTCTTCTAAACTGACATATACTATGCACCGAGTTAATGAATGAACCATATTATTGTACGTCAAATCAAACATGACAGTTGTTAATATATCCAAAATGGCTAAAATCAATACGTCAATAACTGTCAACCATGATTCTCGGCAGTTTTGAACTGTTATGCGCAATATTATTCGTAATAAACCGAGTTTATAGCGACCTTCCCGTTCTGAATGTAACTCCAATGCGTCCATATAACATGGCTCAATTTAGAACTAACAAACCATCATCCCACGTTTCTAGCAACACAAAAGCAACTGTGGGGCCCATATTTCATATTAATTTTCCGTTAATAAAGCTAATATAATGAACGCCACCACATTCTATTAATATTTAATTCAAATATTACATAAACTAATTTCATATAGATTACAATGCACTTTTTGTTAAGTTCACAGAGAAAGTCGCTAACACTTGATTATAAACCGTATCGATTTTTTATTTACTCGTATCGTTTTAGCGTCCGAATCGATTCTCGAGACCGCAATCGTTTGAGATATCATTCCACATGGTAGATTACATACGCAGCGGAAGCGAATGACCGCAAAACATATTAAGGGAAACAGACTTCAATTTGCAAACATCAAACAAATAATAATTAACTTATTTTATCGAGCAACGTAAACTAGTTACAGCTGCTATTGAATCTGTGGCAGAAAAATAATGAGTATGACAGTGAAGGCTGTATGACGAATTACTTTTGCCTATAACAAATAATTTTATGATTCATAAACCTCAATAAAAAATTATCCCTTCGACTGATTCATTCTAATATTTGGTATTACTCTAAATGTATGACATGAACCGTATGGATATGAAATATAATAATGTATCTTTGAGAACATAATAAAGTCCGTGCATGGACGCGGAACTTTGAAAGATCTGAAAGTTATAGTGTACTAAAACGTAACGTACCTAAGGTGAAAGTATTTTAAGATTTAGTTGTTAGCCGCATTATTTATTCATGGCCCGTACTAAACATAAATCGGAGTTTAAACAAGTGCATTTTATAACACTGACTTTAAAAATGCGTTAAATAAATTATGATGTTGAACTTCCTCTCATCACCTCTTTTGTAGATAGCGTTCTATTTTTATGGCTATTCTTTTAAAAAGTAGATCATTTTTATCGAAATGAATGAATTTGTTAGTAGACAAATGGTCAATTTCGTAACAAGTCTATGAGAACATTAATCTCCTTTTAAATTAAACTAAGCGACACAATTCGCAAATTCAAATAAAATCAATTCCCATCAGAATCAATCATACATATAATTAGATGACGCGGCCAATCTCACACAACAATAGCCAATTCCATGCACTTGTATGAATGATGTGTAGCCTACTAATCGAGCTTCGGAAAACGAGATGTCTGGTATTAAAGCCTCAT
This sequence comes from Spodoptera picta, assembly GCA_038387885.1. Lineage (NCBI taxonomy): Eukaryota > Metazoa > Arthropoda > Insecta > Lepidoptera > Noctuidae > Spodoptera > Spodoptera picta. The sequence continues at coordinate 1,096,513 of JAZHFQ010000413.1, read as the reverse complement.
CTATGGTATCTGGGCGCATAGACAATGAACGACTCATTTTGGAAGCTCGTTCGATAACAATAGAAAGCGGGGCCTCCTACAACTTCACACGGGACGCGCAACCAGTGGAAAGTTAACGAAAATACATTTCAATAGCTAAAAGCAAAATTGGATGAGTGGCCTTACGAAATTATCGCGTTAGCCGTAATTCATTTGTGAGTGAACTCTCCCAGGCGTCGTGTGACCATGTGTGATCACACTAATGTGTTCTTGTTATAACACCTCTTGCGCGAAGTTTTGAAACGCTTCTGTCATTGTGCACCTTAATTACGATTCACACATGAAGTAATGTTCACGAAATTTTTCTTATAAATTATCATGAACCAGTTCATTTTATAAAACACGAGATCACACAAAATGACGTTAGCTGCAAGTAAGCGGGCATTGTTTTATCAGTGATAATCAAACGGCACCCAAGGTCTACCAGTCTTATAAATATTAACTTGCTTTTATGAGCATTCGCCGGTATTTACACCCCATATTATTTATGTAATGGGGACTTATATTGGACACGCGATCTTCTCGAACAATGCAAGGAGACGCGGCCCATCATCAGCGACCTAGACTTCTTTCCACTTTAATTGTTCCTCACATCGATTACAACGTATATTTCACTGAAACAATAGATTAACCCAGTTGCGGCATGTTCTATAATAGTTATGGCGTTTCTCGTCCCGCGTTATTATTGCTTTCGTATCCTTGGCGTGAGCGGCTATCTATCATGTGATCTATTGTACGTACAGTCGACATCGGTATTAGATTAAAGCGATAATTAATGCTGATTCCATACGACCTAGATTCGGGCCCGCTCGATAAAGTTAATTTACAGTTATAGTTGTAAATCTCGTTGCAAAATAAACGGCGAGCACGCGCGCCTGCCTGACCGTAGACAACACGCGGAGACTCCCACACACACTTCGATACGTCAGCAGCGCCCTCCCCCGCGCTGCCCGTGTGTGCTCCGCGTGAATGGGACCCTTCCCGAATCGTAAACATCACGTCACGTGGCTGCATGCGCGTATAACCCGACCTCATCGCAAAACACCCTCGCACAAACCCTCCGAACGCAAAGCAGGGCCTTTTCCATCCCGCCGGAGTTTAGGGAAAACGCACGCATGTGTGACGAGACAGACGAAACAACACACGTGCGTGACCCACGCGCGAGAGAGAGGGTGCGTCAACTTTTGTCTGAATGAACGGGGTGAAGTTTGACAAGTTGTGTACACATGGCCGCGAAAGGGTTGAGCCGAGTTGCGAACTAAGTTTGTGAACGCTTTCGATTTCGACGCGTGTTGCATATGGGGCGAGTTGTGATCGATCGTAAACTTTGTTGTGGAATAAGTTCAGTCGGTATTTCGTTAAATCAGATTAATGAAGTCGGCCAAACTTAGTTGGACGTTAGACACAGAATGCATTGCGAAAACTCTGTCAAAATAAAGTTGTGAAAATTGTGACAAAAATGTCGGATCGAATCGTCGTAGTCGTGCTAACGTATTGCGACCACGTCTGGTTATCGGGTATGTTTCGTAAATCATTGTTTATGGTCGAATAGTTCTCTGAAGGGGTCCGAGAGACCGGAATTAGAAAGCGTCAAGCGCGCCGACTGCGCTACGACTAATTGACCGCAAGGTTTACGCGTTTCTGCTAGAAATTGTGACGTAATATAGATAATAATACTGAAAATGACACTGCCTGTTATACGTCGCTACAAAAAGGAAGTTTATTTTCACGGACGTCTTAATCATATAATAACTCAATTTCACAATGCTGGCCGAAAATAAATAGACAACTAGATACAACAGCTATTTTCGTCAAATTCGTTTTTTAAATCTGACGTTAAATTACTTGGTACCCTGTCAGCTTTCGCGGTAACTCACTCGTCTGAATCGATATTTTACTTAGTGATTCCAATTCGAAGATTTAGAACTGTATTAAATGTGAAAGCATTGTAATCTGAAATACGTTTCTACTTTTAATGAGAATTTTCCAAATTATGTCAAAATAATTCTTAGTTCGTCCGTTACAACGGTGAATTGGAGAAACTAAATCGCGGAAAACACCGAACGAGAGTTTCTTTCCTCGTGTCTTGGGAAACAGATCAAGATATCATATTTTTCTAAAAATATGTTCAGCAAATAACAATGGATGCCTTCGCAATAGTATATCACGAAAAAAAAAACATGAAACTGTCCATATTTCCCAACAAGCAACCTTGTAGTGCTATACCTGCGTCGTAAAATAACAATATTAATGATCATTAACACTACCGGTAGTTTATTAGTCACTGTGTCCATCATTTTTTTCATGATTTATATTAAAAATGCCAATTATTATAAATCCATAATACACTTAAATCTATTACTGTACTTTTAATACACTTTAATTCATTGTTTAAGGTTTATCAAATTTTATTAAAATCTCGCAATTAAATTATTAATAACCGTTCACAGTTCTATTCATATAGTTTCAATTACAAACATCGCAAATTTTAAAACTTACTCTGTTACGGTTTCTTTACAGAAAACATAAATCTAACGTTTAAATATTTTGTAACCACCGTTTAACTATCTACGTTTAAATCTGAGATTAAGGAGATAAGTTTAAAAGGGCTATGGAGCGTGCCATGTTAGGCATATCATTAACTACGGCACAGATTTTTATGTTTGAACCAAATTCCAAGATGGAGAACATATTCAAGTCTAAGTAGCGAGACAGTATAATGTACAAGGTAAAAAATACTCTTTAGAAAAAGGAAAATAGTCCAAATTCGTAAAAGAATACAGAAGCACAAAATTTTCCTGTTTGTCTAAGACCAGTTATTCATTCTCTTTCGACCTCCAGAACAAACAATTTATCCAATTATCACAACTACATAAAACCGCAATTAACTAACAATAAACCAGGCGATACCCAATGATCAAGCGAACCAAGTTTCGAGAGCAACGCATGCACTCGAACATTTATTTTTAAGTCTTCGAACCGATTCGAATGTGGGCTTATTGATTGTCGGTAATTATGCAAAATAACGAGTCCAGGACTGGCTGCTCTAACTAGTGACGTGTATTAACGGTTCGTCAGGACCGTCAGCAGTAAAAGTTTAAGCCGACGTTACAAAGACACTGCGTGCGGAAATTTAATTAATAGAACACACCATAACTTTATACGAAATTGAAAAGAGAATTTATGTTGAAGTTAATTTAATATACCTCTAGCTGCATTTTATTAAGCTTTATTCGTTCCTGCGATACCGGACCGTACACGTTATAGTGGGTAATAAAAGTGTAGTCTGTGTGCACACATATCGTCGGTAATATACCTATCTGTAGTTTACCTAATTAGACGTACCGACGTTTAGTGTAGTAATGTAGGAGATAACATGGGATTATAGCATAAATGAACAGTTACATCTAACTGTGAAGAAAGTTGCCTTTATAAGTAAAAGCTTCACTGACTTGATTGGATTTCCATATGAGTAAATGTCAGATAGAAATTGTACATAAAATATGCTTTATATTCAGTATCAATACAAGTACAGTTTAGTTAAATATAGTTAGTTTTTATTGACACTAACGCCTTTGACACTAGTTGCGATGTCAACTAATACAAACTGTGTGGAATAAAACCTATTATACGTGGCCGTTGCTATTTTAATGGTCACATACTGCAATCTGATCTAGCATTCATACCTGTGTTTTCAACAGTAGTTCGGAAAGACGATAGTCCTACATAATAAAAGCCCAGCGTATCTTGGATCTGCAGTAAAGATACATAGATCTATATAAGTTGGAGGTGTCTCGGTGTAAAGCGCCCAACGGTATCGATTCGTCGCACAATACGTTGCAACTCCTTGAATCGCATCTCATCTGAATACAGAGGAATGGGCAAATGAAATTTTTCATTTCCAGTTCTCTAACTTATCTTTGTACAATGTTTGATTATTATTCTGCCATCTTTTCCTTTTTGTTCTTTGTGCCTTTATCTACCTTAGTACTTACTCCTCGCGAGTTTAAATTAGTCGATAGACAACTTGAAGTTCAAAATATTAGTGTTCTAAACTATTAAAAAAATAAGTATTATTCTTATTCCTCACTGTAACTTAAATATAATCTATCAGTCACGATCATTACGATCATATCAGTGACACGTCAAGTCCTCTGCAAGTCCTAAAAGTAGTTAATATATTTACGCATACGTAATTTAACAAAAAAAAGAATTTAAACAAAATTACATCAGTAAATAAATAAAGTACTAGGCGCATATAAGCGCAAAGCACTACAGAGGCCTTAGTACGAGTTTGTTTTACGTTTAAAGTAATAACGAGTACGCGTTCGGCGCTCTGATTGGTTGGTTCATTGGCGCCGGCCAATCAGAGGCTTTAGTATGAGTTTCATTTACGTTTAAAGTATTCGTAACGAGTTCGCGTTCGGCACTCTGATTGGCCGGCGCCAATGAAGCAACCAATCGGAGCGCCGAACGCGAACTCGTTACGATTACTTTAAACGTAAAACAAACTCGTACTAAGGCCTCTGAGTGCCGAACGCGAAGTCGTTTCGAATACTTTAAACGTAAAACAAACTTGTACTAAGGCCTCAGAACAAAAGGTTCGCAATAAAGCAGCGAAGGCGATCGATTTGTCGCATTCGATTAGCGGGCAACGACACTAAGCGAGATGTTATTTACATCTCGCAGTCTTGTTACCGGCCACTTCACCTCCAGCCCTTCAAACGCGATGAAATAATTGTAATTGAACATGGATTTCTACATTGAGATATTTATTAATAATGTTCAATTCATTCCAATTAAAATTTATGTTGAGTTTACACTAATTACTAGAGAAATTTTTATTATTACGTCTGCTAGGTGTTAATACTGTTGAAGTGCCTGTTGCAAATTAATCTTGTTTCGATGTAGGGACTCTGTAAATTGTAGAGGACAGCACTTACAGGTATAGGTAATACTAAACTAAATCTACAAGTAACTCTGAATTTTATATCCCAATCAAAAAGTTAATTGTAAACTTAACACTAATAACAAACTGTGATTTCAATGCGTTCAATGTTATACATTCGAATTTGAAACGCACGGCCTGCCATATACAACTAACGCCATCTAGCGTCGAGTAGCTGGACTATTCGTCGCAGCTTTACTGAATTTTGCATTTAACTTCATTTGTATTGCATCTATGTTATGTTCAATTTAGTACTAGATTAATCATATAAATTACGCGTATACTACTTGAAATATTTCAAGGTTAATTTTACTGACCCGCTTTTATGTAAACAGTGCTACACTAAACTTATTTTTAATTCCGTAAAGTTTCTAGGCTTTACTCGAAGCCAATTTCAGATAAGGACACGAAAGTGTAAATTTAATAAATGCCTTTTAATATTTATGGGTCACTGCTTTCACTTGCGTAGGTACTGAACAATTTATTATTGTAATAGGTGTTGATAATCATAAATCTTTTGACATTTTCGTTATTGAAAAATTTAAAAGGTACAAATCAAATATAGAAATAGACTGTTAATTAAAAGTATCCATTTGATACTTTAAATTAAGAGTATCCATTTGATACTTTAAATTAAAAGTATCCATTTGATACTTTACGATTTTGTTGTTGTATTTTTATTTGAAGTGACAGGAAGGAAGGGTGAAATTGATGCATTTGAAATGCAACATGTGACTAACATGCGGTTGTTGCGTCTAGTATCAATGTGTAGTGATTTCAGTTCCACTACACACCTAATCCTAGTGTCTTTTTTTTTTTTTAAGGGGGGAAAATCATCGAATGACTTCTCCCGCCTGGGTGAGGCGGGAGGGAGTGTCAGACTCTTACTGACTAAAAACCACCCCGTTCCTTCTCCTGCACGTCGAGCCGGAGCCCCGGTTACCCGTTAGGTTCTCCGCGACTCCGAATCGGCATCGGCCGTATTGGGCCCCCATCTGTGGTGGTCTGATGGCTCTTTGAGGCGCGCGCGGAACGCGACGCGCCGTACGCTCGGGTCTGTTTCTGGTCGGACGGGGAGCCACCCATGCTCGCCGTCCGCAGGCCCGCGCTTACGGTGGCCGGAGATCGTCACCTAATCCTAGTGTAAATCAAAGTGCTTCTGCAGAGTATTTGTTTAATGGAGTGTTTTGTGTTGTTACAGTGTTTGGCATGGACACTCCGCTAGGACTCTTCCCGCCAGGGATGGAGCACAAGATGTACCCCATGATGGACGTAGAACACCGCGCGCCGCTTGAATCACAACTATTCACTAACGTAAAAAAGAAATGTAAGCTATAAACTAATATTTAATATTAATATTAGTTCCCCAAACTTCTTGTTTTGCCTCTTCGCCAAAGTTCATTTGAAGCTAAGCTAAGAAAACCATGCAAATCGTTCGCTACTTCAACCATTCAATTCGATGTCAATTTCAAGAATAACAAACGGTCGGTTTCTGTATTACGCCCCAACAATAGCTCCTAGCAAATATTCTTGAAAAGACTCACATACGTATTCAAGTTATCTATGAACAATGGGGCTCATACACTGGCATCACAAATAGACGCGTGCCGTGCCACAACAAAGGATCGAAGCGCAATAATGCACGAGCTGCATCCTCGTCCCCATCACACATCGAGTGGTCCCGCAATCTCGCCGCGCGAATGTTAAACGCCCATTGTTTCTGAGCAAATGTTTATTAAGACGATCTGATAGCGTATCTCATAGGGGAACAGACGCCGACTCTAACGTATGCTTTGAATACGCTGTGTGCCTGGTCGCCGTCGCCGCTGTACAATAGTCGCCGATCGATTAGCGCCCATCGCATCGCTCCGCGCTCGAGACTCGAGACAGGCACACGTGTACCGAAGCTACTGCTCCCCTGCTAACGAGCTACAAATAGAAAACATCCTTTTTAATTTCCAAAGCTCGCGTGACCCCCACGACTATTAAAAGAAAAACTAATTTCCATAATAAAATATCAGTTCTCCGACGTTCCGAAATGTTCCTCGAATTATCTGATCGGAATCGAGTTAACGTGCTCGGTTGAAATTATAAAACTATAAAGTTAGGGGCGACGTCGCCGGCGTATGCATGTCCGCGTTTCTTTTTGACAAACCGCCGTAATAGTCGCGTGCTCGCATCGAATTAATGACAAATCGCCGCCAACAAAATGTCGCCGCAACCCGCTCATTTCGCTCGCTCGCTCCGTACACAGTTATTGCTCAGCCAAAACATGGTTATTAGATAATGGTGCACTCGCGTAATGCCGTCGCGGTGGCGCGGCACACGGCACATGTCGTGCCGCGGAGCCTGCACTTCGGCGCTCGTAAATCACACAACTCCGCGCTCGCGGTTGTTTCCTTATGTAATTAGTTAGCTTAACATTTCTGTTTCGTTGACATGAAACCTCAACTCGCTAAATTAATAATGTAATCTGTATTCCTCAGGGCGACCAAAGGGTCAACACAGCGCGCCGCGCGGTGGTCCACCTCGATCGTGGACGAACGCCGAGCTGACGGAGGCGCTGCAGCACGTGTGGAACAAGAAGATGACGACCAGCCAGGCCTCAAGGATCTTTGGCATCCCATACAACTCGCTGCTAATGTACGTGCGCGGGAAATACGGGAAAAGCCTAAAGTTGGAGCAGCTCAGGAAAGACTGTATTGGCGGCCCCCTCGACGTATTAAATCTTAACTCCGGAAACAACAACAACAACCAGCCTTCGGGAAAACATCACGACAAAGACGACCACTCACAACGACCAGCGAGCTCCGAGCCAGACATCGCCTCAAATCCAATGTTCAATCCATTCCAGCAAGGGTTCTACCCGGAGTTCGCTCCAGGTTTCCCGATGCCACTCAACATGCTACATCTACTCCCGCCTAATGATAAGGCGAGGGAACTATATCAGTCGATGCCGATGGCTCTGGACTCGCTGTCAGGAGTTACGAAGGAGGAAGACTGTAAGAGTGATAGGTCGAAGGAGAACTCCGCCGACGAAGAGGGCGAGTCGTACCGCGCGCCCTCGCACCCGCCGCATCCACCCGACAACCGCACACTGCTGCATCACAACGGCCAGGACTAAGTCCGGCACACCATGTCTACAATATGCACTGTACCTTCAACTGTTACTGTCAGACAAGCGGTCGAGTATATCTACGAGCAGCTAGACGTCTCAGGGACACGCTTCTAGTATCTTGTCATGTTGACGGACTAAAACTGGAATTTAGTTAGTGTATTAATAAGTCTCGTAACGAATCTTACATAAGTACGTGTTTTAGAAATTAATTTTATATCTTGTGGTCGATCACAAGCCACAGAACTCAAAGTTAATGTGCTTAGTGGTACTATAGTGAAACTTTAACATCTTTAATGTCGACCAGCCAAATGGCGAGGCGACACGTTATTTAAAATTGGTGTAAGTCGTAGGAATGTGAGCAATGGGTTTACTGACGTTTCTCATGTTCCTACGACGTCAATTCTTTATTGTTATTACTTTTGTAGAGGTATCACTCGCGAGGAACTCAATAAGATCTGGCGAGGCGGCCACATATAGTGTAATATTTCGATTGGAACCTAAAACTCGCTTAAATATCTTGACGGTAGCTGAACGCCGTGTATTATTATTGCTGTTGTTTTAATATGCAATTCTAAATTGGATTTTACTATGAATACACTAGAAAGGTTTCAGTTTTACGGATAAAGTAATTTGTATTAGGAAGTATTTGTGAATCCCCGGTATCGCGTCCGGCGACGTCCGCATAAATTAGTAAAATTTATATTAAAAGATGTGTTAATATTGTAAATGTATAATAGTATCGCGTTCTAAGTGATAAGCGATAATTTATTTTGAAGGAGTGCAATAAGTATGAAAGGCGTTGTGATTGTTATCGTTAAGACATTCCGAATTTCATTATTGTTAACACATTCCGTTACATTCCCTATTTTTAGATAGTCTACTATCATTTCTAACGACTTTTATTAAGTATAATGCATTGATTTCTTCATACATAGTGAACCTTTGTAGATATAATGCGTTATACGTGCGAATTCACTTCTGCATTTCACCAAAGTTTGTAAAATATTTCGTAATAATAGTTATAATTCGATGATAAACAATTTTTAAATGTAAATAGTTATTGATAAAAAATTAATGGGATATAAATTTTTGAATTAACCAATAAATAAGGTGGACATTTATATGTGTCTAAAATGGTAAATAGTAGTGTATTTGTAATTGTTGTAGTGTTAGTGATGTGAATCAGTGAGCTGGGCCGGGTAGGGGACGCTGACGTCACAGAGGGCCGCGACGCACTAGTCACACACAATCTACCCACTAAACCTTCGCAGGTAGCGTTCCATACTCACAACGTCTCAAATCCAACAGACTTCCTATATACTAAATGGCGCAAAATATGGACTAACGTCCAATATGTGAAATTTAATTTCATGCAAATTTTATTTATGTAAAAGTAAACTATGATGGTGAGACCTGCAACTATTGTCCTGAACTCAGTTGATTCAGTAATGAATGTTGCGAGTTGGATTATTGCAGTGTTTTTTACCCGACTGTAGAAAGGGTATTGTTTTTACAAAAGGTTTTCACCTTAAGATTTCAACGTCGACATAATCATTGTCAGCCCTGAACTTTACAACAATCGATCGAAGAATTTCCACGAAAGAAAAGACAGTGCGCGCCACGATTAGACAAATAATGTATCTGCACTCAATGTTCAAATAAAAAGGAGCTTTCAAGATTTTAGTAAATAATGAAAGTTAGAAATAAAACGTTCAATACTATCTGGCTTTAGATAATTGTATACAGTGATCACTAGAGATACCGTGTGGTTAGTTAGAGTACATCATTTTACCTGTTGTAAATATTATTTGTATTATAACGAAACTGTATCTGTTTATATCGTTTCAATACGCTACACACAAACCTAACAGTATTTACGTTCAATGACAATTCGATTACTTTCAACTATATCGTTCCCGCGTGTTTTACACGGTGTTATCAATATTTTCATCCATTCAATTAACTATAGTCGACGGAACATGAAATCTCAACAGAAGACTGAACACTATTTACGATTCTATTTTATAAAAAATATTGTACATTTCACATAACAGTACAGCAACAATGGAATCCTCATACCTTACATACATACTTACACATAGTAGTTACACATAGTGTCACTTCATAATAACAATATTATCATTACAGGGATTTTATATATTAAACAATTAAATATGATTAAAATATTGTAATAGTTTTAACAGATTTTATATTGCTTTTTTCTCATTCCGTTTACGCTGGCAACATTGAAGAACGCAAATACCGCGCACTTTTGTATTTAAATATAACGGATTCACGTGTAGATAATATAGTAAGGTCATGTATTGAATAAATATAAAACAATTGTCTGTATGAAACGTAAATACATGTGCCAAAAGTTGTATGGAAATAATTTGATGAGGAGCCCGCGTTGGCGTTAATTTATGAAGAGATCCCTCACTTAGTTTGTGTTGTGACTTGTGACCATAGATTATGTTCAATATTTACCTAATTCGTACAAATTCAGCAGTATTAGAGTGATTTTGTTAAAGTTATAATTGAGAAGTTTTTTTGTAATTAATTAAGTTTTTGTTATTTGTTAATGTGTACGTCCTGCAATTGAGGAAATGGTTATGATGAAGAGAATGTTTACAAAGTCCAAGCGGAATAAGTTTCGTGTGTCTTATTGTCTACCTATATCTGTATATATTGTGGGTCTATGGTTTATTTTATCGCTATTACACTTCGTGTATAGTAATTTCTGTTTTAATCTCGAACTATCTCCGCCACTAGACATGTTCTTAAAACTACGTTCAGCTTTTCAGCACTGTTCTCATTAAGCATAGGTGACATCAGGAGCCAAATGTAATATCGTAATGAATTAATAGATAATATATTGTATGACATGGAGTACTTATTTTTAGTTATAAAATGTGATTGTAATAATTTTAGTGAAAATTCAAAATGTTCAGTTCCTTCAATTTTTGTTACGAGTATTTATAAATTGTAATTCAATGATTTTTAGCTTTTAGATAATTGTTCTCTCCGATAAAGAGTATAATTATGTAATTGTAAGGTTTATTTTTTGTAATTTAATTTGTTGTATTTTGCTTAATATAATGACAAATTAAATTAAATGATATCGTTATACATTAGGGTGTAAAAAAGATTATCTATTTGATCTTAAATAAAATACGAAAAAATATTTATGTTCTAGTATCATTCTAACGTGTAATTGAAATCGAGAGATGGAGCGTTGTAGTAAAATTCGTTTACGGTCACCGACGTAAAATGTAAAAAATAAAAATACGAAATACCAATTTGTCGTTTCATTTTAATGGGACATTGATTAGAAAAAGATTACAAATTGCATACTTCTACCTACTCCTTTGAGACGAAGGCGTGAGAGAGGATAAGTGTTTACGAAAGTATACCTACATACTTACAATTTAACACATTCCCCAAAGAGATAAGACAAGGTGCAATTCCAGAAAGGACCTGAAGCCTGAAATTCCTACCCACGAGACATCAGACTAAGCAGTTCTTACTCGACTACTCAATAAATAAAACTCTCAATGCACGGTTGCCACCACGGCTGGGACACCGGCTGCCGTGCAGCGTGCCGCGGGTTCGATTTCCGCACGGAAAAAACTTTGTGTAATCCACAAATTATTTTTACGAATCTGGGTGTCATATGTATGTGAATTAGTATGTTTGTAAACGCACACACGACACAGGAGAAAATCCTAGTGTTGGGCAAGTTCTTTTTTAAATAAAAAAAAAATCAACGTCATCAACAACAAACCTTGACAATACTTCTGGACTATGTGTCTCAAGGTAGGTCTTGTCTACAAAACTGTTCCAATTTCCACGCCTTAGGGCGAGACAGAAAACGATTAAAAGGATCAGCTTTATCAGAATAACTCATAATAGTTAATTTTATTATAACGGGGAGGAGGTAGTCTAAAAATATGAGACTAGAGGTACTCTACAGTGAATGATATGCGAAACGAGAGTACTTAAATGGCAACCTCTTTTACCCGACTGTAGGAAGGGTATTGTTTTTGTTATTTATTCTGTAAAGTACGTTATTATGTAGGAGTTATCAGTTACTCAGTGCTCCCGTAATAAGCCATAATCTGAAGGGTTGTTAAGGACCCAAGGCAAACCAATCAGAGGCAGTGAAACTTACTTCTGCGAACCCGAGACTCCGCGGTTGCGGGTTGAGTCATGCTTATGACCACTTAGCTAATAAAGCGGTGAAAACATTTTCATGGATTCACGAGTATGACAATTGTATTCTTGCCGTTTCGTTTGAAGCTGTGTTTGAGGTTTCATAATTAGGCCCATCCCCATGCCTAGACAACTTAACGGGTTACCGGGGCTCCGGCTCGACGTGCAGGAGAAGGAACGGGGTGGTTTTTAGTCAGTAAGAGTCTGGCACTCCCTCCCGCCTCACCCAGGCAGGAGCAGTCATTCGATGATATTCCCCCCTTAAAAAAAAATACGGGAATCTAGGTCTACGAGGACTCTGAATGGGAGTCCAGTGGCCTCAGAGACGACGGTGGCATAGTGGTCACGTGCCGCCATGCACAGCGAGGCTCACTCAAGAGACACCCATCTAAGGTCATTCATTCCCATCCATCCTGTCCCTCGATTACAAAAAATATTTTCACAGGAGCCGTTTGTCTAGGGGGTGCTGAAAATTTCGTTTATTTTTTGACTACGACCTCTAGTTTTTGAGACATTGTTAGATTATCGAGTAATCCTCGTGTTTTTGGGTATGATAGGTAAAAAAAAATAAAACAAAATATTCGATATCACATGAAATCATACCCTTTTATTTTCAGTTTCATTAAATATGATTTATAAATACAAAATTATATACTATTCGAACGGTGGTTACTGTGAGCGCTTACACATACCGTTTATACTCGTTGAGCAAATGCAAGCAATTTTATTCATCTTGTTACATATTTTATTTATTTTTATATTCCGTCTTACAATTGTATAATTTTCATTACGAAATGTCTATCTATTGAATTATTTAATTGTTTTTTAATCTGTGACCCACCAATTCTAAGAAAAAATGTAATAATTTTGGTTTATTCCAGAATTTTTATCACTGAGACTAATCTACTGAGGTAATTTCCATGAAACAATGTCAGTAAGTAAGTAGAAAAAACATTAAATTTGTCAACTTTTTTTTTATTACTGGCAACACTAATTTTCTTGTGGTCACACCACCATTTTTTAAGTCACAGATTAAAAAATGTTATTTACTTATTCCGTAGTCATATTTATATCGTAGTCCATATTTTACAATCTATTTCGACAACAAGTAAAAAATTGCATATGACTTCTATCAGACTTCATTCAGCAATTATCCTGTCCTAGAAAAAGCCAGACTTTTGATTGTTGGACTAACAATGAATAGCCAATCAAAGTGCTCCTACTGGCAGAATGATTACTAAATATAGCCCTTTGAGATTAAAACGGCATAAGACATTTAATAGGTGATATTAAAGTTTAATTAAAGACACAAAATGTTCAAATAATAATATTTTCTATAGAGCAAAACGACTTTATTGCATCACTTTAGAGTACCTAATTCCAACCAAATCAACACTTGCTACGTCACATACGCCGTTTTAGCCTCAAAAAATAATTTGGGGTACAGAAAGAGGTTGAGGTAACTATTTTCTTGAACATATTTATTGATTCCTTGAATATCACACGGTTTTTGTATCAATTATTATTATTCGATAAATATTATTATTATATACAGATACACATTAGAGAATTGTTTAAATTATATTATTTGAATAATTTTAAGTACTAATAAACCAATATTAATGCTCGCTCCTTACTTATAGCTATGATTGAATTTTGGCATGAGTTTTTGAATGTTAAGAGAGAAGTTACTGATGGCGCTAGTGGAGATTTTGGTCTCTTTACCTACAGACTATTTGTTAATTTCAAGTTATATACCGGTTAGGTTTGGAGAGACCGTATGCGTTACTAGCGCCAACGTAGAAATTAATGGTAAAAGACGTAATGTCTCGTTATGAAAAAAATAATACTTCGTGTCGTCTAAGATACTGGACCAATAGTTTCTTATTTTATAAAAATCTATTCACTATAATATTTAGGTACAATCTTATAAGCAAGGAGATTATTACTGAAGGACTCTTACAACAGTCACAATTTAAAACATTTACTTCTTAAACTATAACTGCGATTAGAGCACTTAATGAAAGGTAAAAAAAGGTCAATTTCACATGCACTTATTCGATTTGCTCTTAGTTCAAATCAGACCATTCACAACACGTATATAATCTTATTTTGGAATAAGATTCTGTAGTATTTCCGTCTTTCGGGCAGTTTTGATAATCGATTTTGAACCTTACCAAAGACTGCTTTAAGGTGCAAATTATTCAGCAATCATGCTGTGTGGGAGAAATGGACCTTGGCTCATCTGCAATAAGGTTCATAATCATCAAAACTTGCCATTAATCACTGCACATTTACTTAATCGACAATACGATTGTCCTTGTTTAATTAGATAATGTTTATGACAATTACACACGTAACCCTTACAATGTACGCATCTACGGCCTTAAAATAGAACACAAGAAGTAAAATAGCCCTTAACAGGCTAGCTATAAAGTATCAAATTGTGTGTCCGTGGAATAGTTTTGACATCTATTATGCCGCTAGAGTTTAATAGATGGCGAATACAAAATATGATCTCTAGACAGTAATTAATGTTAATGTCTATAAGTAATTTGTTAAAAAATACTCCTTACGGTTTTATAATTAGAGACTATTTTGAGATTAATGTCAAAAACACTTCATGGATACACAATGTCGTATTAATGTGACAATTTTAAATACGTGTTATGTTTATCTACTTGTATTCTATAAGGGCATAGATGACGGGCCATTAACACTTCCTCTAAATAAGTTCCCATTAAATATCATATACAATAGTGGTCACTTAAAAGAAGTAGTATATAAGCCAAACATTACATTATCCTAACATTACGTTTCCGCGAAACACATCCATTAAATGACAATATAATAACTTTCATAGGACATACTAAATTAATTATCATATTTTCGACTTAATCACGTAACTGTTTGACGAGGAACTCGACTAGTTTGAAGCCATGCTAGGGGCTCATATTCATGAGCTGTCGCGCTGCTACTGGTCGAGTTCCTCGTCAAACAGTGACGTGAGTAAGCCGAAAACATAATAATTAACTAAATGACTATTCAAAATGGCCATCGAACACACCAATAACATTAACATTTCATATCATATCTTAAACATTCGCTATTTAAACATTAATAATTCCAAAGACATGCTAAACATTCCATTTTTCCATTAAATTCGGATGGACACAACTCTACTACACATAACAGAACGACTTTCAACCTCCGAAGGGCTGCGCATAGACAATGTAACACCGACTTTACACCAGAGTACGCGTTAGTTTTACGTTTAACGAAATTGAAACGTTACCGCGTTCGACGCTCTGATTGGTTAGTTCATTGGAGTCAGCCAATCAGGGCGGCGAACGTCTACATGTCGATCATGTTATACGTAAACCCGTACTGTACTCCCAGTTATGCCCCAAGTGATAGGGAACACAACTCTAACTTCACAGAAACAAAATAATAATTTAAACTTAAAATATCAAATTGAACATTAATTAGAATATTTGTTTAATAATTACGTTAATGTTAGTACAACCTTATTCTAAATTAAGCAAGATTAACTCAGCTTATTTGGTAAATTTTATTTAAAATCAAAATCGCAAATCAGTGCAATTATAATAAGATTTTTGTTCACGCCTAAAAAGCCAAATTGTTCACAATTTTGTTTGAATATTATTACAATTATTTATTATATTATTATATTGTTTTTATTTTATCCTAATAGGAGAATATAGGTTTATGGTCCATTTGATTGGCCGTTGGATTAAAAAATTAGTACATGCAAATATTTAAATCATAATTATTTCGCATTCCACATAACATTTTTAAACATTACATAAATGGATACTGCGGCAATGCAACTCATAGGATCCCGTGAATTGTCAAGGACAACGAGTACCAGAAATTATACAAATACGACAGTTAGGACAGTCCACAGCTAAAATTTCATAAATTATAAAAAATTGCCGCTATAATGTAAAATATGAAGTCGTCGAATTCGATATTCAAATTTTTAAATTCGAAAACAAAAGATGACAATGCATTTTGTTCGTCAGCCAATCAAATAGAATCACGCTGTATAGAACAAGCGCGCCTAGCAGAGAGTTACGTATATACATTGAAATATAAACCTTCTGTACATATCACAGACCAGCGGGTTCACTTGTAGTTTTAATCCTAACCTAGGATTCATTGTAATGCTATTGGCTATTGTGGGATGGCAGAAAAAAAAATTTTAACTTATCCCTTCTTTTTTTGCGGGTGTCGAACTGACGAAGGGAATATACATTTGACAAAGACTCGATAAAGATGTGATGTGCGATTTTTTTTTAATATTTCAATATTTTGTTTTTGCGTTCGAAGGTGCCTTTCGGGTATAAGTGAAATAAATGATTTTGACTTTGATCCCTAAGAGCGGAGCAGCATAAATATCAAGTAAATTAACTTACGAAGTGAATCAATCGTGTCATTATTCAGACATAAAACCTCTGTGTTATGACTCCGTACTGCAATGTAAAATCTTAACAAGACAATTATTTATTATAATGTTTGTAGTCCCGACCTTACATACGTGCGTTTGGATTGATACTTTATTTATTGTCCCAGTCTAATACTTATGATGATGAAAGAGAGTATGTGTAATACTTATGACTCTGAATGCGTCACTAGTTTAAATAATATCCGAATTAATGTAATAGAAAAGTTCTTATATTATTTTCTCTTACTATAAATGTTCCAGTAGGGTTGAAATACATATTTAGCGCAACATAGACCGTTCTACTAAGTATTTTAAGCAAAAAACCCGACTAAAATGTTCTATAATAGGATTCTATTAAAACCAATAGCATTACAATAAAACATAAAATATTGGTAATCTCACACAATTTGGCTCATTAGGAATGGTTCGTATTCGACTATTACAGACCAATACAAACTTGACAAACCAAAACCAATTTTAAGAACTTTACAATAGAGTCGAAAACACCATACCGTACAATCACATCAATATCAACAAAATTTCGACTGTATTATAAAGACGGTTGAGTAGATTATCGTATGTCAAGCTTGTATGGAATTTAACACATACTTATTCGTTATAATAACTATTCGCAAAGCCTAGTAGGCAGTGATCGGTATACGTCCTTCAAAGGACCACAACTCGTTCGTCTTTTCAAATTATTGCAGTGGAATATAGACAATCCATTTGCTTCTAGAAATTTCAAGAAGAAAGTAAACTTACGTAAGAATAAAGAAGAAATATTACTCTTGATTAACCTTTTTCTACCAATTTTATGTAGTTCAAAATTGAACTTAGTGTTATTAATTATTATTGCTTTTTGAAAGCGTGATTGCAATTTTTACCCAAAATAAATGCCATTACATATAGGTTCAAAACCCTTATTGTAGACTACCCTTAACCCTAAAGTCAATAAACCTACTGTAGGATGATGTTTCAAATGAAAGTGCAGTCTAATAGTTTGTCTATATTCCACCTTAAAGCCAGACAACTTTGGCGAATGCACATCACAACCCCATTGCCTAATGTAAACTTTATTTAGTTTAATCAAGTTTCAAAGTCCTTTGCATGAACGTCCGCCGAAGAATGCTGGCCGAATTATAAGCGCCTTGTCCATTACGATTACTTTTATAGAAGAGGGTTTGAAACGGAATCCAGATAATCCATACTAGGCTATAAAGAGTAAATTTTTAAATGTCTTTAAAATTAAATTATTAATAAAATTAATAGGCCAAGAAAAAGATTCGATTATTAAATTAATTAAGAGTCAATTATTATGTTATGCTGCGCTTGCGCAACTTCAGAAAATGTACGTTACATGTATAAAAATACCGTTTGTAACTTATATTTGAAACATCTTTTATACGTTCTAAATAATTTCGGACAAGGCTCTTAAGATATGATCTATTTGATATAAATTATGGAATGTCATATTCCAAACTTTCATCTACTACCTATACTGATGGCAGTGAATACTAATGGTAAACCGATTAGACACAATATCGACTAACTCGATACCGTATCGATTAAATGACGAAATCGAATACATTCGATGCTGTAAAACAAACTTGGTTTAAAATTAATAACTTTGTAATACGTTCTCTTTAAGCCATCGCTCCGTATTCTAGATTATTCATTTAACATTATTAATACGAAATTACGAGAACTCGATTTGATCTATTCTTTCTCAACATTAGCAAACATCCTCAAATCACTTACAAAAAAGAAAAATAAACTCAAACAACAAGAGTTTCTTACTCAGACATCTTCTTACAATCGGAGGGTCTAGTGCGAATTGTTTTACGTGAACGCGATCAAAATAAACCCTCTTGATTGGTTGGTTAATTAGAGCTGGCCAATGAGGGCGCCGATCAACGATCGCGTTTACGTAAAAGAACTCGTACTAGGCCAAACAATTTTCTAGAACTACCCATTTGTACAAATAACCAGGCTTACTTTATGAGTTCGAAACTTCAAACATAACTTAAACACTTCATTTCTTCGCATACTGCAAGTACCTCGTGACGATTGTATTCAAGTCCTGTGGTAGTTTAGTCCGGTCGAATTTAGTGGCGTAAGTTGAGACGACTTGCGACAGTTGCGCGTGCAAGTCCAGTAGCGCTTCAAGCCCGATCGTCCGAAGTGACTTCGCGTTCTTATATACAACGTTATCTAACTCAGTCTTGTTTATCAGTACTTTCTCCGTTTCTGGAATTGAGGAAATGGAGATGGTTAGTTGTTAATGCATACTGAATCTAGATAAAGGATTTCAATATAAAAATATGAGTTTGTTAATCAATTTTGAACTTAATTTATAGTGTACTATGGGTTATAATTGTTATTAGATATAAGTACACACCTGCACTCGTATTTTCGTGGCCTGAATTTCTCTTCTTTGGTGATGTCTTTGAGGGTGTCTTTTCTGTAGACTTCGTGGGACTGGAAACAAATGAGATAAAGATTACAATAATGAACATTGTACACTTAATAGTATTATACAAAAGACTTGAGATAGAGTCATTGCGATAGGTAGATTAGACCTTTAAGTTTCTTCCAGAGACGTATTTTTACAGTATTCTTAATTTTGAATGGTTTCATTAACTTTGAAAAATTCTTTATCAAACAAGAAGCGAGGAAGGAGGTATATTTCGAACGGAGAAAAAACAATGTTGCCAACTTAAATGGTTAAGTTAAATGGTTACCACATGTTTGTTATAGTCAGGATAGAACTTGGTAAATATGCCAACTATATTTGGCCACTATCTCGCCTGGTGGTAAGCGATGATGCGGTCTACGATGAAGTACGTCTACCCAATAAGCAACCTATTCACTCGAGCCCTGAAGACACATTTTAACGAAATCTCTTACCTCTCCAGCACATGATTCTGTACCACAGTTTGCGCCGATATATTGAATATGGTGTCATTGTCCTGCGGCCGGCGGAGTGGTGCATCGTCATCGCTGCCAGATGACGTGCTCACTTCACCATTGGGGAGCGGAGTCGATGTGATCGGCTTGTTCTCTTTTGATTCTTCATCTGTTATCGCCATACTTGAGTCTTTGAAGTTCTGTAGGAATGAAATAGAGAATAATGTTAATTGGCAAGTATTGATAATTAATAAGGTATTGTGCTGTGTAAAATAGTGATATATTTATCACCACATCTCTACTCTTTGCGTGGGTATGCGTAAAGGCCGACTATGGGACTACATATTCTGTTAAATAGACATGAGCAACACCTTCTGATATTCCTAAACCTTTTATAGTGCGATTTCCATCCCGCCTACCAAGTGTGAAGATTATATCAAGCCCATCTAAAATTGCAGAGGTATAGTCCAGGAATTGATTGTTGCAGCTATTGACGTAATTTTTTTTTTAAATACATACTGTATCCGGACATCTTACCTTTGACGTCTTCTGTCGTTTCACAACCAGCCCCTTGGACCACGCGTTCATGCGTCTACGCTTGCGCTTCACTGAATGCGGATCACTCTTGTCGCCATTCTGTGGCGTCCGTGACTTATCGCTCACTATTGAGTCGAAGTGATCTGTTATAAAGAGTACGAATATAATTTTTATCACATTACAAAAGTATTGCACATTGCACATTGCGATATTAGTTAGAAAAGGTAAGGTAAAAGGAGACAATAATAAGATACTAAGACCATTAAAAACGTAAAAAATAAGACTTGAATAATTTTTTTACTCAGACTTGTTGTAGAATCGGACCATGCACATTTTTTTTACTATAGACAGGTATTATTTACCTTCTTAGCGTCACTAAAGTCCAAACTGACTACCCTACGAAAAATTTGAATTAATTCCATCACGACTTCCATCAGATAATCCGGTGTAAGTATCAATTAACAACAAAAAGGGCTATATGCAATTTCTCATAACAAATCAGTATTAACAAGACACTTACGTAAATTAGAAGCAGTACAAATAAAGTCAGGTAGGTCATTATCCGCCATGCCTTCCTCGTGCCTTCTCTTGGCAATCTCCTGACACTCCAGTTCAAAGTCACTGTCCATTTCGACATCAATAAGCGCGTGCGCGTGGTCACGTAACGAACACGCTTCGTGACGTATCTGTTTGTCTGATGACGTTCTGTGTGTCAAGGAATAATGATTATTAAAATTTTGTTCATGATTTTTGATGGTAAGTAAGGTTTTGGTAGAGTTTGTGAAGATTTTTACAATTACTTATTGTTTTATTAAATTTTAGTTTTTATGCATTTTATAACTTTGGTATAAAATTGCACTCGATCGAGAAGTGAAGTAGTCAAGAGTGTCAAGCACGAATAACTATCGCATTTGTAATGTAATAGTATCGAGAATGTTCGGTAGTCTGATTGGCCGGCTCCAGTGAACCAAATAATCAGAGGCTAGTACGAATTTCTTTTACGTTTAAAGTAATCGTAACGAGTACGCGCTCGGCGTTGTGATTGGCTGGCTCCAATGAACCAACCAATCAGAGCGCCGGACGCCGAAGGCCTCAGAGCGCCGAACGCGCTCGATACTATTACATTACGAATGCGATTGTTATTCGTACTTGGCACTCAGATAAAGGATTAACAATCTTCAACATTTTATTTTCTCATAGCGTATCGTCCAATGCTGGAATATGGGGCTATACTAAATAAGAGTACATTAATATTAAAACCTCATAAACTCTACCTTCATGCTAAAACGCAACCACACAATCAAAGTAAATACTTTATAGAATTAACTACTTTTCAAAGTAGTTCTTAAAAGCTAGTTCCGCATCTATATAACACTTACGATATTAGTATTAGTCACTATACGTAGTAAATGAGTGTGTTTCTTAGTCTTACTTTTAGGCATAAAGCTCTGTTCATATTTAAAGACTTCAAATGGGCACGCTACGTAGGAAGTTCCATTTAGTTTTTAGTGTATATTTGTATTTGTTGACGGAATATCTACTTGCCCATAAAATAAATTCATCGATTTTGGGATCCAATTATTCAGATATAATGTCACAGGTAAAGGCGCACGCAATTAGTCTCGTCATAAGAACGCAGCTTTACTTTGTATTGTAATTGTAATAACTTATATGAAAGCCCAGAGGCCTTAGTTCGAGTTAATTTTACGTTTTAGTGCGCTTATTTTACTGAGTTTATTTTAGTGCGCTCTGATTGATTGGTTAATTTGAGTCAGCCAATCAGAGCGCCGAACTCGTACTCGTTTCGATTATTTAAAACGTAAAATAAACTCATACTAAGGCCTCAGTTGTAAATGAAACCAATTTTATGATCTCAATTAATGAAACAATACAATAGTAGGTAAAATATGTTCAATTTTCTAGTAACAATTGGGTACTTTGCTTAATCAAAAATAAATTATTTCGACTGTCCAATACAATAAAATATTACAAAATAATTTATTTATTTATTTTATTTATTTCTACTTTATACAACAAGTGTGTACAGGTGGACTTAATGCCTTGGGCATTGTCTCCCAGTCAACCTTTAAGCAGTGCAGAGATGAAAGTAGCAGGTGATTTAAAATTTTAAACCTTTATAAATAGGCAATGTACCAGTATAATAAATAACAAATATACATATGACATATAATATATAAATAATATAATATATATATATAGATTGTCATTTATGTACATTATAAAATATAACACAAAATTTTAAATTTAAAATTAAAAGAGGTCACACTTTCATTAATTTATTTTATGACCAACTTAATTTTAGTATCGTTTCAGCAATTTTTTAAGAAATAAGTATGCAGTTTGACGCTAAAAAACGTGACGTCATAATACACAATCTCGTACAAAATTTATAGAAAACTGTACTTATTGACAGTTCGAAAAAAGTACTTATTGAATTTGACTAGTTGGCAAGCACCCAATTGAGTTATCAATATTTTTGAATAACATCGAGAACCTGTACCATACTTGTGACAAGATTGATGAGAAATGTTAGGAAACAAACTGTTTTTGATGTAAATTCATTCTTTATGTATGAGTATGACCATACTGTAACTATAATACATAATACCTTCCATCGAATCTTTCCATAAAATTAGTTTCATTAGTCGATAATAAAATAAAACTAATTGTTATATCTAAGCTCATAAATAATTATTTCTGTCTATAGTTATGTTAGTCACTATCTATGCTACTTACATGCTATTTTGCTACATGCATTTTGTCCGAAATATTTAAATTATCAGACCATAACGTTAGATTCTGTACACACGGAAGTTTTCAGTGTTTTAGAGCAGTGACAGTTGTCGATAAAATTGTTATCGATAAAATGTACCTATACTTTTTTTTTTTAAGTCCATTGATATCTTTTGCCTGCAAATATCATTTTAATTTGAAACTGATACATCTAATAAAAAATTCCTAAAATTAAATTCTGATAACATATCTCTTAGAAAAATTCCGTGTGTTTATTTTGAAACATACTTATATTTACTTGTGTTTTAATTACGAGCGTTATAGATAATGTATGATATTAGTTCTATGTTATCTGCTAATATTAGTGTAATGTTAGATAATTATTAACAAAGCGTTGGTTTGGTCATACCTATACATCCCTCTAGCACTTTGATTGGCGCCGGGGGAATGTGGAAAGAAAACACGTTCAAATAAATTATAATATAAAGGCTGTTCACATAATGGCATAAGTTTGCTTTAGTAACTACTTTGTGCTATTCGATAATATTATTAATTTCTTTTTAAATTAATATCAAAACCCATATACTTACCAAAATTTTATCGACCTTTCTTTTAGAGGATGTTACATCACTATTTTAGTCAAACTTTATGCCATAATGTGAACGCCATTAAGTAAATGGAATGGTAATGTTATATGGGGGTAAATTAAAATGACTGAATAACAAAAATCAAAGGGCATGAATTCTTTGCGATATTTGGACACACATGACTTATAAAATTACGTATTGCATTTTTATTAGCTGTTACCCGCGGTTTTACTCGCATATTAAAGGGAAAATATGTATCCCCAAACACAAAAATTATACCATATAAACGCACCATTGCGATGTGAAATCGAGACAAACAAACAGCCTTCCGCATTTATTATTAATTATTAATATTATAAAAAAGAAGTAAGAAGAAATTCACAAGGAGACGAGTCTATTGAGCAATTTTAGTAAAATCATGATTTCAGTTACTCAAGTACCAACTCTATTTGCTTAAACATTAACGAAATTCAAGCCACTTCTTAAAATTGCGTCATACTTGACTCATTTTACATTTCATTCTATCTCCTCATAACTTTGCATCTTCACTTGATCAAAATAATATTCCTTAATTAATACAAATTCCTTAATAAATTGCATCATCCGCTTACCTGTCCGGGTTATATTCGAGTGCGTTTGCGCATATAAGGTCGATGTCATCTAAGAACTCTTTGGCGCAGTTATACTTGTGCATGTCGACTTTGGTCATCATGGTTTCCAAGTCCATCGGCTGCTTTATTATGTCTAGATAGTCCGTTACCTGCAAAATAAGGTTTAGAGTTGAGCGATTGTTGATTCTTGAAGAGTTGAGTGGTTTTAAGTAGTTTCTTAACACTCTACAACTGTTTTTTTTTATTAATGGATAGCTATGTCTACTCTCTGTAAGTTATCTTATGAGCTATATCTATTACTGTTACGCCCCAGTACATTTTAATAAATCAATAACAAAATGTTTCATTTCCAATAACTATCGAAATCTATTCAGTGAACATGTTGGAATGATCACATCGAAAGTTGCGAGTTCTCATGTATCTTTCGAAATTCATTTAGTTGTTATTGTAAACCAAATTTCAGCCTCATAAGAAAATCTAATGTATTACCTCCTCCAAATCCACAGGTTTAGTGAATTTATAGAACCGTCTGTTGGACGCTAGTTTCCTACAGATGTCTCGCAGGAATATCCTCAGCTCGCGCAGCTTGTAGTCTTCCTTGCGCTTGCGTCGCGTCATCTCCTCGGCGGACTCGCGAGGTGGTGGCGGTGGAGGGGCTGAGGAATATACAATCTTTTAGGAACTTAAATATATTTTAAATTTCATTTATGGCTCGAACCAAGTGTCACGACATCCTAAGAGGGAGGGGGAAATAAATTATCTTTAAATTATTATACGCCCTATAATGAACACTCCTAACAAAACTATCTTTAGAAAATTACCATATGTAAATGGACAATATTCAAAAAGACAACAATTATGGCCAGTAGCAAAAGAGTATTTTATGGATGTTGAGTGACTTTAAACTTACCTCTCGGTAACGGAGGAGGTGGCTCGTTGTTTTCAATGGGCGGTGGGTCCAGTAGTGCCTCAGCCAGTATTGGCTTTAGGAAGTTGATAACTTCTGCTGCACTGGGCTCACGCACTTTGTATACGCAGTCTTTGTATACTGGGAATAGTTCTTGTAACTAGAAAGAACAAAGAGACATGTCAAGTTCGTATGACGACTAATCAAATGAGTTATATTTAAATATTATTCATTCAATTACACCATAAAAAAATTCTAAACGTTGGTTCTTGAAACCAACTTTTGACATAGAAGAAATTTAATGGTGATTTTTGCGCATGGCTAATTTGCATTTTTTGGGCATACGACGGATCGTCTGACGACTAACACCGCCTAAGGACAATAACAACACCACAGGAGTTACAAATCGAAGGTAATATCAACCATGTTCACCGGTAAAAAGCATAAAATCAGAATAAATCTGTACAGACCAGTATGTACTTTATTATGAACATGAATTTCAATAAATATGATGTTAATCAATGACTAAGGCCCGTATACTGAAATTCTACTCAATTTTTAACTGTACTTAAATACCGTGCCATCTCTGTCATTTGTCAAAGAATTTGTAGTGACCAATGCTTAAGCGCGTCTTAAAACGGAGTGGCGTTAGAGTATTGGGAGCTGTATAACGAACCTCAGCGGGCAAGTGGTGCGCGGCGGGCGCGGCGGCGAGCAGTAGCGCGCGCGGGCCGGCGGCGCGCGCCCGCCACAGCTGGCGCAGCAGCGCGCCCAGCCCCGCGCACGCCTCGCGCACGTACACCACGCCGCGCCCCGCGCGCCGGCACTCCGAGAATACCTGCACAGCAATACCAAGAGGTTTAGGCCTTGAAAAGGAATAATATATAAAATGTCCTTTATATCGATCCAAAATCAGATTTATACAATGAATCTACATAGGCTTTTTTTAAGGGGGAAAATCATCGAATGGCTTCTCCCGCCCGGGTGAGGCGGGAGAAGTGTCAGACTCTTACTGACTAAAACCACCCCGTTCCTAATCCTACTGTCCTACATACATCTACATAGGTTAGACGAGACGACACGAAATTGAAAGTGGTCCTTAAAAAATCATTTCATGTCAAATAATATTAAAACAAGACCTTCTTCATATAGTCAATGCAGTACCAAACATATATGGATGGATCTTGATAGAGCAACTTTCAAGTCTCAAAACCAACCCATACTTATATTCCAGTCAATTACTAAGCACTATAACAACGCTTCAATAACAAGACTTTTCAAAAGTTATAAATTATTTTCCACTGCTTTACTGACTTACTGGTGCCAAAACTTATTTGCTACACAAAAATGAACACTATACTTACTGATATTACAGCCTGTTCTTGTGTGAAGGTGAGAGCGGAGTGTAACGTAGACATGCTGAGTTCCTTCACAGTACAATGCTCTAGCTGGGCGAGTATTGCGGGAGCTATGTAAGTCTCTGCGCACTCGCCCGTTATTAGGAGCACGCTTTGTGATAGAGATAGGTCGTTTATACTGTAAGAGAATATAATCGAGATTAGGATTATTATATTAATACATTCATTTATTAAAAATTTTCTAAAATTACTTTTTTAAATACTAGTTAAAAAAAATTAGAAAAGTAAATAAAAATAGGAGCCGGTCAGTAGCGGGAGGCATGGTCCAAGCTACCGGTGGTTACGGCTCTAGAGACCTCACGATACGCGCTGTTTCAAGGAGAACTGTCCTCTGTATCAAGTCCTGTATCAAGCCATCCGCCTAACACGGCTGGTGTTTGGTGTTTGACACAAGGTGGTTACTATTATTACTAGATATTATTACTATTATTACAACCAGTCTCAATAATCTATCTATCGGTAGACGTTCACTACTATACTCGGAATTTTAATTCGATTCCAGATTTGTCAATTTCAGTGTTGCAATGTTATGACAAGTACTAAATAGTGATGTTGCGAAATTATTCGATATGGAAATGCAATATTTCTGGATCGATTCTTCTCGTTTATAATTTTACTCTCGTAAACTAAGTATATCAGGAAATTAAATATTTCTGAACCGATAATTTAGTTTTGACGATTAATTAACGATCTGAGACTTTTCTTTTATATGGATGATATATTTCTCTGGATGACTACACATTTGTTTTCTCTGTTAAATGTGTACATTCATAGTCGGTTCTTAGAACCACAGTAAAAATGACGGTGGCGACAGATTAAGTCCACCATCACCACACCCAAACGCAAATAAAATAGCTCACCTATCATCGACAACATTAGCCAGTGGGAAGCAATGCTGCAGTAAAGCAGTAGCGGCGTGTATCTGCGGCTGCAGTAGCGGCGCGGCGTGCGGCGGCAGGCGGCGCGCGGCCGCGGGGCCACTGCGCGCGCCCGCGCACGCCAGCGAGCGCAGCGCACGCGCCAGGTCGGCCCGGGTCACCTCCACCTGGACCACACAAATCATACAATCCATATTTATTACAGTTTTAAATTGGAAAATAATAATGGTTCCGAAAAACTAATTAATCTCCAGCGATCTGTGGCCGACTATAAAAATGGATCTTCGAATAACAAAACTAAACAACCGAATAGAATATTGAAGCTCCGACAAAATTACTAAGTTACCGACAACAGACTTTTTAAGTTAGGTTAGCTTAGGTTAGTATACTGGGGTGGTTTTAGCCGGTAAGAGTCCGGCACAACACTGATTTTAAGGCAAGGATTTAATATTTTCAGTAAGGACAATTCTTCTTTTCTTGTCGGAGCTTTTAGTACTACCCTTTTAAATTAAATTAGCTATAGGAGGATCTGATATTTTTTTTATTTATTTATTTATTCTTTTATGTACACAATTTTACTATGGCACATAAGGCGAACTTAATGCCATATGGCATTCTCTACCAGTCAACCTTAGGGTTTAAGTTGAAAATCAGCGAAAAAGAAGGTACGGAGAATAAACTAACAGCAAAGAGTGTGAGAGAGAATAAAAAAGAAAAAAAAAGAAAATATTAAATAATATAGCCATACATATAATTATCTTATACAATACCAAAGAATATATATAGCCATATGCATAAAATATATAGACATAAATACATACATAAATATATATCGACGAAGGTCTAAACCATGCTTTGCAGTGATTTTAAATAAAATTCGTGAACTTGATGTTTAAAAGAGATTTTATTAGGAGCTTTTTTGATGTTAAGGGGGAGCGCGTTCCAAAGTTTGATGACAGTTATTGTAAAGGAATTAGAAACGAAAGAGGTGCGGAGCACAAGGATCATTAAGAATAGAGAAGAGCATGCAGAGGGATCTGAGGGATCTCCTCTCACGGACAGGAAGCCATTTAAGCTGAGCGCGAAAAGAAGAGATGTGGTCGTATTTACGAAGACCGAAGATAAAGCGGATACAGTTATTGAGCATTCGATCCAATTTGTTCAGAAGGTCTTGGGATAGATCGGAGTAACAAACATCAGCATAATCAATAACAGGAAGCACAAGGGACCGGACAAGCAGTGTCTTGATATTTGGTGGCAAAAAGTTCTTGAACCTGTAGAGAGATCGTAGCGTGGCAGTGACTTTCCGGCCGATCCAAGCAACCTGATAGTTCCAGTTGAGCCCGCTGTCCAGATACAAACCTAGATCCTTTACTTGAGGCGACAATGTTATGGTGGTTTGATTAAATGTTATCGGATCAAGCTGATTGACATTTAGGTTATTCAAGTAATAGGAACTACCCAAGATGAGGGCTTGACATTTGCCTACATTCACTGCAACCCCATACCTCCTTGACCAGTCTTCAATCGCAAGTAAGTCAGTGTTGAGATGTTCTATGCAGGTGTTCAAGTTAGCGATATCAGCCTGAGCGTATAGTTGTAGATCATCGGCGTAAAGATGATAAGAGCATTTGAGGAGACTAGTGATAGAATTTATAAATAGAGAGAATAACAAAGGAGAGAGTATACCGCCTTGCGGTACACCAGCTGTTAGCCCGCCCCAGTCGCAGAATTGGTGACCAACGCGAACCGCCTGCTGGCGACCGCGAAGATATGTAGAAAACCAATCCCGCGATGACGCCGAGAATCCAATCTGAGTGAGCACGGCCAAGAGAATATCGTAGTCAACCGTGTTAAAAGCGTTGGAGAAGTCGATTAAAACCAACACAGTTAACCTCGAACCCTCCATGCCATGCCTTACATCCTCTGTGACTTTCAACAGGGCAGTGGATGTGCTGTGGCCGGGCCGAAAACCTGATTGGGAGGGAGACAGCAGTTTATGTTTAAATATGTAAGAGGACGTTTGTTTATGAACCACTGCTTCGAGGATCTTGGACAGGTAAGGAAGGATAGAAATGGGTCTGTAATGGTTGGGCTCACAAGGATTGGAGGTTTTTGGAAGTGGAATTATATATGCTTTCCGCCACGATGACGGGAATACACCATAAAAAATTGAAAAATTAATTATGTGAGTGAAATGGGGAAGGAAGTGCTCGAATATTAAGGAGACCATGGTTCGACCCATCCCATCAGAGCCCACCGCCCTGGATTTAATTGATGCAAAAACTCTTTGGATCGCGAGGTCAGTCACGGGACTAAATGAAAAGGTGTTAGGAGGTAATATAGGCCTGGAAGTTATGTCAGAAATAGTTTTGTGTTTGACAGCGTCTGTGAGACCCATAGATGAGATAGTCATAGTGGCAACACTGACGCTGTTAACAAAACCCGCGTATATAAATCACGTAAATAAATTAAATAGCAACGAAATCAATAAACATAGTAGTGCGATGGACTAAAAAGGCTCTGATTAACAAGTGATATTAAATGTGGCTATATATTTGGTGATATAACAAGTGAAACAGATTTTTTACGAAATATATTGAAAAGTGCTAGAACGATTTAAAAACAAATAACCTGTGTTTGAAACCGAAATGGTTACATTCAAAACGGCCTAATAACAAGTTCCTGCGCAGTACCCATCAAAGGTTAGTGAATTATAAAGGAAAAACAAAATAGAAATACCGTTTAGAAAAATATTCAAAATATGACCTTTGGACCTGTCATATTGTACGACAACTAGCGCCAGCAATACCACAAAGCGGCGAATAGGCGAACTAAAAATACATCAACTCGCCACCAGAGGGAGTAAATAGTGATACCATAACAAAAAAAAAAAAAAAAGTATTAATTGGTAAATAATCTTTTTTCGAAAGACAATATGGATGAAAATATAACACACCGCAACCATAACTTATTCAGAACAGGCTCTTTGCCTGATATTACTGCAGACAACTCGGATCTTTTTGATCAAACTATGGCAAGTTTACCAAACACTTCATTAAACATGAGCCAAACAATACTAGATCTACAGGAAAAAGTGAAACAATTGACTGGTGACCTACAAAGCGCTCATTTAGAAATTGAAAATTTGAATTCGGAAAACTTTAGATTGAAAACGGATGTCCAAAAATATATTAAAATGATAAGTGTATATAAGAAATTAAATGACATCGACATAAATAATTTAACGCCGCGCTCAGAGCGCAAACGAAAATCTAACCAAAGCAATAAATTAACGCCTGTAACGGAAAAAAAGCAACAAAACACATCGATGCTAAATAAAACATTAGACGAACGAACGGATATCGATGTGATGACCACGGATGTTGTCGTTACCACCCCAATAAAATTGACAAAGACTGCGAATATATTGCAATCTAATTCATTACCAAGTTCTGGATTGAAATCAACACCTATACATAATATCAGTAGGGCCGATCTACCATCAACTAATTCAAACCACTATACATCAACAAATATTAAATACACTGACCCACAAACAAGCACAGAACAAGCCAATGTCCTGAAACCGGAAGCAAAGAAAAAGAAGGTAATTATCATAGCTGATCAACAAGGGCGTCGAACCCAAAGAATCTTGCAAAAACTTATAGGTGAAGATTATATGGTTAAATGTTTCTGGAAACAGGGAGCGTGTCTTCAAGAAATTTTAAAAACGGAGAAAACTGATATAGATTTGTTGACTAAAGATGATTTCGTTATTGTATTGGGCGGCGTAAATGATAGCAACCCTGAACAAATTCAAATATGCCTTAATAACTTCTTAAATATTACAAGAAATACTAATATTATGATCTCTGAAGTATTATTTAACACTCATTTAAATGAAAATAAATTAAATTATGAACTGAAGTTTATTTGTTCTCACTACGTTCATTCGACCTATATAGACATGAATTACTCTACACATATACCAAAATATCGCTTTTTACCATTACATATATCTCAATTAATGCTGAAAGAAATATTAAAAATCACATATCAGCGAAAATATGATGAATATATCACGGAAAAACTTTACTCTGAAATTAAAACTAATACCAATATGGACCAATGTACCCAGACAGAACATAACTATCAACATAATGAAACTGCTCCCTCAAATACTGACTTTTTTCGTATATAAGCACATTAACATTCTTCATCAAAACATTGATGGTTTATTAAGCAAAATAGATGAACTTACCATCCAATTAGACTCGTTTGGTGAAAACAGCAACCCGGTCGATATACTTTGTATAACGGAACATAATATGACAATTGAAGATAGCAAACTACTCAAACTACCTAATTTTATATTAGGAGACATGTTTTCACGAAAAAATAGACATGGGGGATCCTGCATATTGTTAAAAACATACCATAAATTTAAAACATTAATTGAAGCCAAAAATTTCAGTATCAATGGTATTTTTGAATGCAGTGGCATTGAATTAACCATCCACAAAATTATAATAGTATGTGTTTATCGACCACCTAGGAACAAAAAGTATGATATTGAATTATTTTTCACGGGGCTTACAAATCTGTTTAACCAAGTGTGTTACTCGAACAAAAAAGTAATTATTTGTGGAGATTTTAATATTAATAGACTGGAAAATAGTAACGTTTCCCAACAATTTGAACAAATACTTGCAAGTTACAATTTGAAATTATCAATAAACAAACCCACAAGATTCGCGAGTATGACCTGTATAGATAATATAGCCCATAATATAAGAGGATCGAAATCTACAGTTTTGGAACTTTCACTTTCTGATCACACAGCACAATTGTTGAGATGCCCAGTTAAAAAAAGCTACTTTATTACACATTGGTTTAAAATAAAAAGAGATTATTGTGAGGAGAACATTTTAAAGTTTACAAATTGTGTTAAAAGTCTGACTTTTGCTGAATGTTACAAACAAAGCGACCCTGAAAGTGCTTATAACATGTTCCACGATTTATTCAAATTGATCTACGATTTGTGTCTTCCTAGCATTAGAATTAGAATACCCATCTCTAAGAAACTAAAATGGATAAGTAAAGGTATCAGGACATGCTCTAAGCGAAAGAGGCAACTATTGTGGAAGTATCGACTAAGTTCAAATCCGAAAGATAAAAAGTACTTTAAAGAATATACAAAGAGACTAAGAAAAATTATTAAACAAACCCAAACGGCACAAAACAATAACTATATAACCACATCCACTAACAAGAGCAAAGCGATATGGAAAGTTATAAACAATTATAAGACCGTGACCCCAAAAGAGTACATCAGCCAAATAAAAGTAAATAATAGAATAGTAACAACGCCGGAAGAAATAGTACAAGCTTTTAATAATTATTTCATTGACGATATTAAGCCGACTCAAAGGGATAGAAATAGTCTTCTAAACACACTGACATATAACAATTGCAAATCAATATTTTTAAAACCGACAAACCCACACGAAGTAAATCAAATAATAAAAATGCTAAAAAACACTAACAGTACAGGCTATGACGATATCAACACAAAAATAATTAAAAGAGTATCACATCTAATTGCTCCTGTACTTAGCCATATTATAAATCTTTGTCTTGAACAGGGAGTGTTCCCCTCCAAGCTCAAAATTACAGTTATAAATCCAATATTTAAAAAAGAAAAAAGAGATGAGATGAAATATTACAGACCGATCGCGTTAATACCAGTTGTTGCCAAAATTTTTGAAAGGGTTATTTATAATAACTTATACAAATACTTTGAGGTCAATAACATTTTTGCTAACGAACAATTTGGGTTTAGGAAAGGTAGATCGACTGGTGACGCATTAATGAATTTTCTTAAGACAATTCTGACAGGACTGGACGGTAAACAACATTTGACCGCAATTTTTATGGACATGTCCAAAGCTTTTGATCATGTGGATCATCAGATATTAATGACTAAATTAGAGAAATATGGAGTAAGAGGAAATGCACTAAATCTCATCAGATCATACCTAAGTAACAGATTCCAAATAACAGAAATAACTCGAATGAAAATTAATACAAGCTTTGAGCAGACTTATATGTCAAAACCAAAAACAGTCCAATTTGGAGTGCCCCAGGGAAGTATCCTAGGACCTCTTTTGTTTATTATTTATATAAATGATCTCCCAAAAGTAATTAATCAGCAAATTATATTATTCTCGGATGATAGCACTGCCATTTTTACTGACGATGGAAAAGATGCGCATGAGGAAAATATAAACAAATCATTAGGAAATATTATTAATTGGCTTAACCGAAATAATCTAAAAATAAATCTTCATAAAACAAACTACATGACATTTACAAACAAAAATACAAAACCAAAAACGTTGCAGATAAGCTATAATGGCGAAACTATTAAAGAAGTCACCGCTACAAAATTTTTAGGTATGCATATAGACAATGAACTTAACTGGAAACTCCATGTTGATCAAATTTGTGTAAAAATAAATCAACATTCCTATGCCCTTTACATGCTCAAGAAAGTGGTAAACGAGAATGCACTGTTAAACGCTTATCATGCATATGTGGGTTCCATACTAAAATATGGTATACTATTCTGGGGAAATTCTACTGATAAAGAAAAAGCTTTTAAAGCACAAAAAAAGTGTCTGAGAAGTATGACGGGACTTAAACAGACTGAGTCATGCAAAGACATGTTCAGGACATTAAAAATTTTAACTCTGCCTTCATTATTTATCTATGAAGCCGCAATAATGGTAAAAAGTGATATCAACAAATATGAAATGCTTAGAAGTACACGACATAAAAATGAATTATCAGAAATTAGATGTAGGACAATTAAATTTAAATCTAGTATATTTGGAATTGGAGTGAAAATTTATAATAAGATACCAAATAGTGTTAAGAATATTTCAGCTATCAATCTCTTTAAACTTAAACTAAAGCAGTTCTTGATAAATAAAGCATATTACACAATAAAGGACTATTTAAATGACAAGACACTGGGATAGCTGCATTCTGACAAACTGACAGTAAATGTATATTCAATATTCAACGTACAACAATTTTATGTATAATTTTGACTTATATTCACGAATTTTAATTTTTAATTTCTTTATTTAAGGACTTCATCATTAGGCATTTGACAAATGTTAATATTTGGACCAATGTGGTACAACCTGACCTGACTGACTAATTACCCGATTAATATTGTCTATCAAATTAAAGTTGACGAAATGTTCCATAACTTTAATATAATAATTTGACCAAGGTTTAATAAATTAATGTAATAATTCAGTTATATTCTATAATGTAAGGTAATGACTTGTCATATTTTTATTGTAATGATTTAACTGATGCAACAAAAAATTTCGTAATATTTTGAGACTAGTAGAATAATCCAAATAATATAAACTATTGTACACCTTATAGGTATGTTACTATGCTACTATTATAATATATTTAACATCTATTGTCAACATGTAACAAACAATAAATGAATTTGAATTTGATGCAGCGAAATGCGAGTTGAGACTGTTGAGGGACAAGTTTGGTGATAAAACACTTGTTGAAGTCTCACAAACGCCCAAAGTTTTTAAGAACTTCCATATATCAGCCTGCGAAGAGTTTTGAACATTATCAAAAATGTATCGGCGTTTGGCAGCCCTCACCATCTGGTTACACCGATTTCTCGCTGTCTTATACTGACTCCAGTTTTCCTGGCTACGATCTCTCCTAAACCTACAAAACGCCTTGTTGCGGCGCCTCATAGCCATCCGGACACCCGGGGTTATCCACGGAGCCGGAGGACGTCGGAGACGGACTGCCTTCAGAGGTGCGTGAGAATCCACAAGTCTTAATACAGTCTCATTGAAGAAATCCACTTTCTCATTTATAGAAGTTGATTGATATAAGTTTGTCCAGTCAATTGTTTGTGCCTCGCTGGCAAGTTTAGCCTTGTCTATACCCGCAAAGTTACGAAGAAACACGACGGCAGGACGCTGCTTAGGTGGCTTAATCTTATATGACAGGAAGATCTAGTCATGTCTAGATAACCCTGGCGCCGCGACCTGTCCATGATTAACGACCAGCTCCGGGGAGGACACGAGCATGAGGTCAATCCAAGAGTCATCGGAACCAACATTACAATGGGTTGGGTCTAGTGGGAGAACTGAAAGATTCGACGACTCAAGGATCGACCCCAGGCCACGTGACCTCGGGGTGGACCTAGTGAGATCAGTGTTAAAATCCCCCATGACAATGTGATGCTTGTACTCCGAGGAAAAAGAGTCAAAAAGGGTTTCCAGTTGAGAGAAATAGTTGATGGCCGGGGGGCAGTAGACAACGCCCAGAACAGCTTTGACTCGTCTGATATCGATCTCAAGGATCAGGCTTTCCGGACTACCGCTGAAAAGAGAGGGAGAAGAATAAATTATTTTATAAGAGATACCGCTACGTAAAAAGATAGCAACACCACCGCCTCGTTTTCCCGTGCGATCGTTCCGAACTAGGATAAATCCAGGCAAGCTGAATGAGGTGGAGAGAAGTTCGGGCTTAAGCCAGCTTTCGGAGATCAGTACAGCATGGATCAACGTGTCTGAAAACATATCCAACAACTCCGAGTGGTGTTGAGGAACACTTTGGGCGTTAACATGACAGACGTTAAAACAATTCGGAAAACGCCGACATTCATTATTTAAAAATTCGTTAATAGTGAAGCTATCGTCAAAGGAAGAAAAGGAATCAATAGAACCGCTGCAAGCCGAAAGAAAAGAGTCCTCGCCAGACATATAAAATAAATAAAATAATTATAATATAATATATATAATGTATATATAGACTATGAATTGACTAATAAAATGCAGAAACCCGCCGGTTGACTATAACAAACAAAAATACTGAAATCGTCCAAAAAGACTAGAAGCCAAAAAAAAAAAACAAGATAATCCGTCATTGACAAATGACACTATTGACAGTGGCAGATGTTACAATGTCATCCGTCGTAAATCAACAAAACAATAATCATCATACGACGGTACGACACTAAAAACTAATTTTTGCTAACATTGCTAACATTAAATACAAAGGGATAAAAACAAATATTAAAATAACGAACAGTAAAGTAAGAGACAATGCCGACACATCGACAAAGCGGACTAAATCTACTTCTTTGGAGCATTTCGTCTCGATCTAGACGGAGCACGCGCTGACGACGACGCTGCAGTCTTTTTCAAGATGGACTTGGCACTTGAAGAAGGTTGGACTTCCATCGATTTACCATGCTCCGCGCCCAACTCCACCGCCTCCTCATAGCTGTAAATACGCCGCCTCTTACCATCTGGCAGTTTGACGTTGATGTTCCCGTCCGTCGTCCACACACTCGTTACACCGAATATTTTACGAGCTGCAGCGAAAGCCGATTGACGGTGACGCGTCAAAAATTCCGAGAGCACATACGAGGTTCCCTTCAGTTTCGTTTTGGCTTTCCAGACCAGGCTCTTTAATGTGAGGTCCTTAAAACGCAACAAGATAGGTCGAGGCCGTCCGTCGGATGCTGCGCCTAGTCTGTGGCAGACCCGAAGTGAGGATGGTGTTATGTCTGGCAGCTCTAATTGCTTCCCCAGGATGGTTGCCACAACATCATCCGCCCTTTCCTCTGCCTTCTCCGGGACACCACCAAGCAAAAGAAATTTCCTACGGTGTCTCATCTCTATGACGTCGTAATTCCTGCCGACTTCCGTGATTTGGGTCTGCACTGCAGCGAGGACGTCCCAGACATGCTCCTTGAAAGTGTTGTAATCACGCTTAAGGCCACTCAAGTCTTCTCCAGGAGATGAAACTTTCAAGTGGGCCTCAAACGCTGCCATCCGCTGACTCAATGATGCAACTGCCATTCGATGTGTTTCTGCGAGGCTGTCCATTGTGGTCAGTGGGTTTTGTTCTCACAAAAACTGTTTAAAGCACCAGTCTTCAAATTTCAATGTGATATGTCACCGGCAAGTAAATGCAATTCTCACTGTCTTAAAGTCATAGGTACTGAGTTGCCCACACAATATACATTTACAAAAATGTCACTATATTGATTCTGGTATAGATATCAAATATATGTTGAATTAAACTAATAAATATTAAATTTAAATACAGAGCACATAAACTTGTCAACTTATCTACACATACCCTCCGTTGTTGTCATCACAATGATTACGGAAACATAATCGCAAGGAATGTGGGTATCATTCAGACAACCAAAAGACAGTAATTAAACCAATAGACAACTCTTTAATATTGAACGAGTGTTGCTTCTTCGAGAAAATGGTATAAATTTATTTATTGGATACTTACATTCTTAGCATCAATAACCAGGGCGTGCTCGCTCTCATACACTTGTGGGTACACTCGACGCAGCGCTTTCAACACTGCCTCCGAACATAATGCCTTTAAGTCCGAACCTGGGAACAAAATATGACAAATTAATAAAAGTTCATATACTATGCAATAGCGTACTATGGCGTAATCGAGTTTCATTAAAGTTGATGGCTTTTTTTCAATAACAAATTTGACCACTGCCCAACAAACAAAAAATCCTCTCATAGTGGCAAAAAATGCCAAAAATAATTTACTTATAAGAGCCATATTATCGCTAATAAGGGTGCGTTTGGGCACAAATTACAAGGACAATAACCTCAAACCTCCCTTATAATTGCTTTATTGTTATACTTATAGCAGCAAGTCAAATTCTATTAAAAAGCTATTTGCCTTAAAATCAGTGTTTGAAATTCAAGTGTTTTGTTGAGTGATTTTCCACAGTTTGGCGGTGCCAACAAGTATTTTAAAGAAAACAAGAACCAGTAGTAATTAATTTCATTTATTTTTGTAGTGTACCTGAATCCGAGAGTATATTGTGCTTGTTTATTGTGAAAACTGTGTGGGAATTCAAACGTATGATAAAATGAGGTACAAAAAGTGTAATTATATCGACGCGCCCTTGAATTTGAGTAGTTTTACAATAAAAATGTGAATAATTATTAAATCATGTTTTTTTATAACGCTTTTACAAGGGTAATAGCATTCTCACATCGGCTATTAGAAGTCTATAAGATTATAAGCCCTGTAATGGCATAATTTGTTCCTATTGCTATCGCCATTTTATCTATCGTTAGGGTTCCTTTCATCATTACGTAGTTATGTTATATTATATTAGTTACTAGCATCATAGGCTTCGCACGGGGTAGAATTTTTTTTTTTAAATGAAATGTAGCCTATGTTACTCGGGGATAATGTAGCTTTCCAGAGGTGAAAGAATTTTTTAAATCGGTCCAGTAGTTTCGGAGCCTATTCATTACAAACAAACAAACAAACAAATCTTTCCTCTTTATAATATTAGTATTATTAGTTATATTATATTCTTCCTCACTGATTTCCTGTTCTTCATTGTCATCTTCCATAAAATCATTTACGGAACCCTCGAGTGATTTGTTAGTATCAGCTTGGTCATTTTGTAGCATTATACAAAATGGACAGAATATGACAAATCTAGTTAGATAAAATATTTTAAATGACCATCTAGAGAATAATACCTTTTTAATGACTATGTAAGTGAATATGGATTGCTTTCATTCTTGTAAAGACCATATAAAGTACTATAATTTTTTTGTCGGGTAGACATTTTATAAAATGCTCCTATGAGTTTAAAAGTATCATAGTTAGCATATGCATTACTATTATACGAATAGTTCGCCAAATGAAAAGCTTTTATATGGCTTTTGAATATTATATGGCTTAAAATCATTGTAAAGGCTCTTAAAAGAATAACACATTTTCAATCCTTATTATAACCATGTAATTTGGACTTGTTATGGTTAACTCAACCAAATTATAAGAATAAAGGTAATATTAGCCAAATCTTCTTATATTATGCCATTATAGGGAACATTGTATTAATGAAAGCGATTTTAAAACAACTATAAGAGATTAGACCTTATACATATAATTTTATAAGAGTAGCTTGTTTGTTGGGCGGAGTCTGTTATCACAAGTAGCATTCCCGGGCCGAAGGGAGGCAAATTACTAATACTAGAACAAGTAACTAACCTGACGGTTCTAAAAGCCGAAGAAGTAGCAAGATGGCAAAGTTATGTTTAACATTAGTGTGGATCTATGTATGTACACAAAAAATCTTACCTCCATAACCCCCAGTGACTTCAGCTAAATAATCCAAGGTCTCTTCACTAGGTCTTGGCGTCCATTCCTTAGTATATATCTCCAATATATCCCTCCTAGCGGAGGCGTGTGGCGGTGGGAAGTGAAGCTCTCGGTCAAATCGACCCGCGCGACGTAATGCAGGGTCTACTGCGTCTAAACGATTCGTCGCACCGATTATCACTACTTCGCCCCTGGAAATAAGGTTCGAATTTAAATGACAAGTTTAATAAACAGATGTCATAATATTATGGCCTGTCAAACTGGAACTTGTAAAGGAGGCAAATAATTAATTATCAACATGTATTTTAAGCAATAGAGACCATTTTACCACAACCACAAACCTGTCACATAGGCCATCCATCTCAGCCAGTAACGTGCCGACAACACTAGTATGTACTTGTTCCTGTCGGACGCTGCGGACCGGCGCAAGCGCATCGATCTCGTCGAAGAATATTATTGACGGTTTCATTTTGTTCGCCTGTGTAAGGAAAGATGGATTTTCGTATAAATTTTTATTGATAACCACATAATATAACATAACATCACGCCTTTTATCCCCGAAGGGGTAGGCAGAGGTGTACACAGAAATAACACCCACTTTTCACTATTTATGTTATGAGTCCCATTTAACCCGTTGAAATCCATCCCCTAAATTTGGTCATACAAAAGAAGTCTCTAAGGTCTATAATGTAATGTAATATTAGTGGAAAGCGGTCACCGGTGACCGCTTAGGGATTTATAGGTTAATAGGGGGTAAGCCTATTGCCATATACCGGGCAGAATTCCAGACTCCGTGCTACTACTGAGATCGAAATTGGGTACTTGTCTACTAGTCAAATTCAATACTTTTTTCGAACTGTCAAAAACGACAATTTTCTATGAATTTTGTACGAGATTGTGTATTGTGACGTCACGTTTATTTAGCGTCAAACTGCTTATTTATTTCTTAAAAATTTTCTGGTAAAGTACTAAAATTAAGTTGGTCATGAAATCAATAAATGAAAGTGTGATTATTTTTTAATGTTATATTATATTGAACAGTCGAAAAAAATATTTTTGATCAAGGAAAGTACCCGATTATATAAAAAAACAAAACTGATCCTAGTTACCTGTTGAAACAGCAATTTAAGATGGCGTTCACTCTCTCCGACCCATTTCTTCAAGCAATCAGCTCCCTTTCTCATGAAGAAAGCTACTTTTCGTCCACCAACCAACGTACACTCATTGGCTAAAGCTCTTGCTAGCAACGTTTTACCAGTACCGGGCGGGCCGTGGAACAGGACTCCTTTGGCTGGCCTCGTCTTGAACTTTTGAAAGAGTTCCGGGTACATTAGAGGGAAGAGTACCATCTCTCTAAGGCATTTAATGTGCTCTTCTAGACCTCCCACCTGAAATATATTTAATTCATGGACTGAGTTTCTAATTTTCAATCATTTAACATTGTATGATAGAAACGTCTTTTTTATGGGATAATGCGGTAAACGAGCAGACGTATGGTAAGCAGTGATGAGGATTGTTGGGGATTCAGGGATTGGGGAGATTGGAGAAGGGAGGGGTAATTGGGACTCCGGTTATCTCACGCACACGACGAAATACAACGCAAGCGTTGCTTCACGTCGGTTTCCTGTGAGGCCGTGGTATCACTCCGGTCGAGCCGGCCCATTCGTGCCGAAGCATGGCTCTCTCACACTTATGTAAGTATCGTATATCGTCACAAAGGTATTTTCGATAGGCAAAACAGCTTTAAGTTTTAAATTATTGCAAAGTTTTCAATATTCCGCCTTTTTATTGCGAAAGAAGAAAACAGAGGTGCTAGTAACTTTGCTATTAAAACGTATAGATGACAACAAAATAATCTAAAATAGCAATATATCATCAGGTTCATCATCAGCTTCTCACTGAACAGTGTAAGGAAGATAAAATAATGTTAACTTACAGAACTAAATCTGACGCTGCCATCCACTTCAACTGGCTGTATGTCCCTCAGTGCTCTATCCGTTTTCTTATCATCCGTCGACTTTGACTTTTGTCTGGAAAATAAACTATGTTTTTATATTTAAATAAAGTCTCTAAAAACAAATAAATTTTGTTTATAAGTCATACATAGAAATGATCTAATTTCAGTCTACATTCTTTTATATTAAAGTTGATGTCTTCATAATATTTAAAATCATAGATGAGAGGAACTCACCTGCCCTTAGTTTTATTTTTCATAGAAACATTAAGATCCTCTTCGGTATCCGAACTAGAAGTACTACTGCTACTGGTCGTACTAGACGGCGATTGTGCTGCAAAGAAAGTAATATGTAATATAATTTATTATTCAAAAATAAACTGTATTATTAGAGGAATAAAACTCACATCTGATTGTCTTTCTACGTAATATTTTTGGCTTCCTCTCTCTAAGGCAGTATGGCTTCTTTCTTATAGTGAATGTTTTTGCTGTAAGAAAAATTTTTATATTCAGAAATAGAACAACATGCTGAATACAAATGATCTTTAAATTACTTTAAATTGTTCTTTAACTTACTATTGCTTAGTTATTCACGTTACTGTTAGACGAGGTAACTCAGCTGATTTCGAGTCAAACTGAGGACTCATAATCATGACCAGTACGCGTTAAACGACGATAGGAGCGTTGGGCAGCTGAATTACTTCGTCAAATGATAAGCAATGTGAGTTGTAAATTAGGTAACGAAAGTTAAATTAAGAGTCAAATATGCTTTACAAATTTCAACTTTATGGCTTAAAGAACAAGAGATTAATATTGTTAATTTTTACAGAAACAAGATGTTATTACCTCTGGACCGGGTCTCGTCCTGTGCGATCTGCATGAAGGCAGGTTTAGGTTTGCGCGTGCGCTTGGAGCGACGCGGCTGACGACTCAATGTCAACTCACTGCCAGACTCCGAGGACGATGACTCTGTGGAAACATGAATTATTTTTTTATGTCTATATACAGATATTTACAATTATCAACTCAATCGTTTTATAATAAAATCGAAATTATTTTCGAGTCGACAATAATGGATTAAGACAATATCTTACCTGTTTCCTGTTGACTATCCACTTTCTTAGTTCTACTTCGGACAGGCCTTCTTCTACTACTTCTTGTTGGAGCTTGGTTACTAGAAATAAATATAAAAAAACGAAATTATATCATCTATTATATCTCATTATCAACAATAACTAGAAGATGTGTGGAATTGTGGAATATAATTTTCTAACCTATAAACATCTTGGACCACACTAACCTCTCACTATCTTGTCCCTGTACAGGTTCCTCTTCCTGCTTTACTTCTTTTTCATCCTCTTTGTCAGCAGCAGGTACTTCTGTGTCCATGTTCTCATCTTCTTGTTTAGTTTCCGTCGATGGCTTTTTCTCAATAACCGTTTGATTGTTTTCCTCATCTGAATCTGATTCTGTCGCGTCCTGTTTTATCAAAAAAATTATATTAAAAAATCATATTAATTTAAGTTTTTGTTTAAAACTAGATGTTTCAATAATGATAACTACAGAAAAAGGCCACTGTGAGTGAAGTTAATTTCAGTAACAAATTTTAAACTTTATTACAAAAGGGTAAAGTCGAAGATTTGAAAATCAAGGAAAGAAATCTTTTAGTTAGCCACCACTTTTTATCCCATCCAGTCTTAAATAAACTGATAGGTAGTTAAAGAAACTACACACTATATATGTTAAGCCGAGATTCAAATATAAATCTGCATGCATGCATACATGGATTGTAATAAAATACGTACAATAGTCTTCTTGTTGCTAAATCTGGCAGAAGTTCGTCTCTGTCGCGACAGCTGGGTGTCTTCGTCGGTGTTGGTTGGGGGGTGACTACGTGTCTGAGGAAATAAAGGCGGATTACCATATTATGTACTACTCCCGTACGGTTTCTACCGCTACTCGGCTTCTATACTATGTAGTAATGTACAAGAAAATGCTAAACAACTTATACATTTAGAGTCACTTTAAAAGACAATTAGGTCTTAACGAACTTGTGGCAAGTATTTAATATTTTAACATTGGCAATATTGGCAATTTGGAATAATATTTGGAGAGTTGTAATTGAGTTTTCATGTTATCAATCATTGGACATGTTTGGTAACAAACAAAGGAGATTATAATGTTTTATCCCATATTTATAATTTCAACTATGTGATACTTACAAGTTTCTTAGAGGCAACCCTAGCCTCGTCAGCTGAAGAGAATTCGTCTGAAGAACTAGAGCCGGGGAAGCCATATAGGTCTGGGTAGCCTTTGACCTTCAGCTCGTTTGTGATCCAGCTCTCGTTAAAATTGTGATGTAGGAGCTTGCGCTTACGACAGCTTCTTCGGACATCTTTAATAGATAAGGATAATGTTAGTACAATGTAATTAAAGTAATACATATACA
Organism: Spodoptera picta; assembly: GCA_038387885.1. NCBI lineage: Eukaryota > Metazoa > Arthropoda > Insecta > Lepidoptera > Noctuidae > Spodoptera > Spodoptera picta. The sequence goes on along the minus strand of JAZHFQ010000413.1, from coordinate 1,052,489 downwards.
TAACAGACAACAGGAAATCAAGAAACTCAAAGTAATAATAATTACAAAATAGGTACTTCATTCACAGTTTTAAGTGAGAGGTACTCGAATATTTAGAACATTTAAATTGTGCCACGAAACATCAAACTATAAACTCTTTTTGTATTTACGCACATTGATGGTCTTAAATAAAATACTCACTTTCTTGAATGGGTTTATCCTCACTGTCCTCCATATAGTTTTTTCTAGGAGCTCGACTGCGACGTATCTTCACGCTTCTGTTGGTGGAATCGTTGTCATCAGCGAAGAACACCCGCACTTGTCTTGATCTGAGAGAATATCATCATTACTACATGATCACAGTTTTAAATTCATAAAAACATGGTTTTGGGATATCTAGTACACCAAAACTAATTTCATAACCCGAACACTGCGATAAAGTTGCGGTTACCGATAAAACAATATACAAGAGATTTAACAATGCGACAGTGATATCCAAATAGGAAATTGAGTGTTGCGCATCACATTTAATTTTGTAAATTAGTTTAAAAGAACAAGATCTAAACTTTGTATGAGTCTTTCTTGAGTACTTCAAGAGCCTTTGGATACATTTGCTTGTAGCAGTTTAAATGTCCAATCTAATAGAAAAGAGATTTTCATTTTTTACGTAACTATTGCCAAAGTGAGAAGCTCCAATTGACTTACCTCCTTGAATATTTTTCTGGTTCTGTATCACTTTCGGGGAACATGATCCGAGGCATCTTTATGGTTCGAAGACGTCGGCTATCTGTAAAACGATCAGTGATCAGAACACTGCAACAGAACCTGCACTTAATTGAACATTTTGTCTCACTTTTTCAATTACTGCCTCATTAAGAATTTACGATAAATTATTGTGACATGACCTGAATAGTTTATAGTAAGTGTATACTCACTATAGAACGTTCATAGTAAGCAAGCACATAAGAGTTTATATTCATAAAAGGCAGTTTGGATTTACAAAACACTGTGTTAAGGCACAAATTGTAAAATCAGCTATAATATAATCAATTCACCATTTATGTGACGTCATAGTAACTTTGCGTTTTAACCCATTAGAAGTCACTGTACTCATATGAGTACACCTAAAATTCTACGCATAAACTTAATATCTCTTGTATTTTTGTAAGGTAACTCTATTATCTTAATTCATTATAAAATTGTCTAACTATATTGATAAATTATATGTGGGTAGTGCCATATTTTTTTATATTTACCAGTGGCGTGCAGTCCATATAGACGAAAAGGCTTTGCCTACCTATAAATATCGTGAATATATAACATACATAAAATGTACAAACGCGTTTATTAAAATTCAATAATATAATAAAAGTTTGTAAAAAAACGGCTAACATAAATACGCGCCTTTGTAAAACAATGAATGCGCCCCGCACGCACCACGCATGCGCTGCTATTCCTTAAATCTTGGCTGCTAGTTGTGACGTCACGAAAGTAATGTACCAAAAGTATGCACCGCGCATGCGTGAAGTTCACGACCATGGTCACGGTACAGAATAACCATTCATAATTATATTACACGATTCCTTTTGCTTGACAAAATGTTTGCAACTAAAAAATTAGAGGACCGTTTGTTCATCACTTCGAAAACGATCGTATTTTATTAAGAATTCTAAAATAATAAACCAGCAACAAGTTATTGTATTTTTAAAAACAATTAAATCATAAAAGGATTTAAATTGATAAAATCTGTATATCGTAAAGTACTGATGAATGGAGTACACCAGCGCCATCTATTGAATTTTTTGTTGAAACTTCTGAACTCGTTCGATATAATTGCGAATGTATTTTTATAATTGCGTATTTAACAAATATGTTTTAAGTGGTTTTAATTAAAGCTTAATTTTTTTACGCTTTGTCGGTTTATAGAAATTTTAAACGAGGAGTTGTCTTTAGTATTATGAAAGTTAAAAGGAAGTTATTGAAACTTCAAGATGGCGCCATTTACAACGTTTCAAATTATATGAATGAATGTTTTTTAGTATGAAATATTGGTTTAAGACGATGATGCAATTTCATTTGACTTACTAAATTAACCTTTGTTTTTTTGAAATTAAACGCTGCATTACCTTAATTTTTAAGCTACATTTTTATTATAATAAACACTCAATTGACTATTGGTAATGACTTCAATTCATTTCCAATGTTTTCGGCCATATTGTTTTCATGTGATGTGCGATCGCTTTGTTTATGTTTTCGTTTAAATTATTAGGAAATAGTTTTAAACATAAAGTTGCATAAATGTGTAGTAGTAGTTAAATATATGTGTAGGTTTCTCAAATAGTGTATTTATCAGTTTCTAGTACAAGTACCTAGGTATATTATTCGATTGTGAAGTTTGTGTGAATAATAGGTAATTTTATGTGTTTGTTGAAAGTAAAAACAGTAAGATTTCGCAAGAAAATGTCCTTTATAGGACTAGATTCAAGTAATGACCATAGGCAGAGGTGTACTCGAGTTACAAGAATTGACCCAAGTAAAAGGTAGGTAATGTAAATATGTACTTACTACAATGGATCTGTTATTTGATTTCTTGTTTATTGTTTGATAATTCTTAAAAATATCAACTTAGACTTCGGGTTGTACTGATTCACATATTAATTCTTATTAATAATTATGTAATGTAATAATAACAAATGTACCGCATAGACTCAGGTCGGCCACAGCCGGCCGCGCTTGTTATTGTTTTGTTTGTTGACATAATGTAGGTAAGTACCTACGCTCTTAAATTCGTAATATATTATGATTTTGAACAGATTGGTTAAACTTAACAATTCCATAATGAAATTTGGTTCATCAAATTTATGCATCATTATTAAAATAAATAATAGATCCTTCATTATTTGTAAGTTTTGTTGACTTAATCAATAGGTGATGAAGTACTTCACAAAAAATACGCGAGATGTCAGTGTATGTAATTTGGCGAAAGAATACACCACAATATTCTTGAACGCATTTTTCAAAATGTATTATGTATGTACAGTACATGTACCTGTCTTGTGTGAGTATGATTGTATGACCGGCGGGGGGGGGGGGGTTTAATCATACTATATTTAGTTGCCTACCCTGTGTCGAAAACCTGTGCACGCCACTGATATTTACTAACAGTTGAACTTGTGTGAACGAAACGGCGTGGAGGTAAGTAAATTATTTTGGATATTTTTGATAAATTTGCGCTCAGTAATAAGTTTTTTTATTTCACGGGTATAGATATAATATGAAAGTAATTTATAAAAAAAAGAATAAGTAATTATACATTACTGAAATAAAACTAGGATCATATGAATATTACTGTACTCGGTTGAGTACAATGACAACATAGATAAGTAAAATTATTGTTTTTTTTTCTAATACTTTGCAATGAAGAGACCTCTATTTACAATGCAAACTTACTACAATGGGCTTCAAGAAGCTATTGAAGCTGTGTTACAGGATAGCGAAGATGATGAGTGTGACTTTGCTATCATACCACCTGACACAAGCGTGTTGACAGATGAAGAGGAAGGTGCTGATGACGATATGACGGCCACTTTTATACCGCAGGACATACCTGGTACTGTTGAGTTATTTAGGAATCAAGAAGATAATAGCAGCGACGATAGTGACGATAAACCGCTAGCAGCAAAAAAGAGACGACTAGACATTGCCCGCCAAACTACTTCAAAATCAAACCCTACGTGGCGGAAATGTGCTCCCTCGACTTTTCGATTTTCCAAAGTAAATCCGAGGTTAGTGACAAGAAGAGTGCTATTACCAAAGAACTAAAGGGCCTGAATCCTGTACAAATATCAGAAAAAAACATTGATGACGATATTCTTGAGCTGATAATTTTCAAATAGATTCCTTAGATTTGAAGAAGTTTTTTGGTGAGTGAGGAGAGCCCATATACTGGTCCCTGGATAAACTTTCGGCACTGTGAAAAGGTGGTGTCCCATAAGAAAGGAAAAGATAGACGTAGCAATACCACGTTTATTCCAAACTTACAATAAAAATACGGGAGGTGCGGGTGAATTTGACCAGTCTGTCGTATTATATAGAATTGCTGTTCACGGTAAGAAGTGGTGGTGGCTGTTGTTCACCTACATGTTAGACATGGCCATTACTAACGCTTGGCGATTACATGTAGTGTGTAATGAAAATCCGATGGACCAACTAATGTTTCGACGTTATATTGCACGATATTACGCCAAGGTGAAAAAAAAAATCGCGCCCTACTGCATCAGTTGTTGAAGCGCTGTCAAGATGGAGTTGGACACTATCTACAAAAAATTGAAAAGCAACTACGATGTGTCCTTTGCCATTCAAGCGTAAAGTAAAAAGTGCTAAAAACACTTTGTGTAGAAAAGTCGTGTTTTGAAAATTTTCATACTTAGGTGGTCAGTGTACTCAATTGAGTACACCCCTGAATTTTCATGAAAAATACAATTTTCCATTTTTTTCTCGCATTTACTGTTCTTGTACTCTCAGTTGAATACAAAAATAAACAGAATTAAAAAAAAATATTCGTACTTTTTATTTGACCTTTAATGGGTTAATAGGGATGATGACAGTGTATGAAAATTAAAAATCTAATTAGTCCGTCAGTTAGGTTAGGTAATGAAAAAATATTAGACACGTCTTTTTTTTATTTTGTCGTATAATAAAACAATACTTGGATAAAACGAATCAAAGTTTAGAATTGGGGTCTAAAACGTCATTTCTACGTATAAAATGTACATAGAAGTGACGTCACGCGACATTTCAAATCAATATATCGTCCAAAATATTCGTTATTGTAAAAAAATAAAAAATATGTGTCTAATGTTTTAAAATAATCTACCTGACGGACATTAAAATAAATATTAGTCATCTACCCTAATACAGGATACAATTTAACACAAACTCGTTTTAACCTTCTCCGTCTATGGTCACAAACAGACTGTGCAATACAAGTACAAAAATATAATTATATGGAATTGAGAAACACTGCATTACAATGCACTTATCGATTAAATATTCATTTTCAACCATAATAAACAAATATTTCATTAACCCTTAAATGCATAATAACGTATTTTCAATCGGAAAAAATATATGTGCTAAAAAAAGTGGTCTAGATGACCGGAAAAATAAAAAAAAAACATTTGTTTTTTAAATATTTTTTATTTTCAAAAAACCTACAAGTATCGTTTTCGATACAGTATGCATTAGTACACTATATTATACTACGGTATATAATAATATGGTGCATATAGACAAACATAATTATTAGATATTGACAGAGCTGTGGAATACTGTGTAGCAGTCTTTAGACTTTTTTGAACACAAATGGACGTTACATTTAGCACATTTTATAATGCTGAGTAAATGGCAAGAGGGCATCATACATCTACCTCGGGTTTCTGTCCTTATCTGGCTGTGATCCATTTGGTCCAATCTGACTTCAAGTGGAGGCAATGTTTGGCACGGTTTACCCCTTCGGATTTTAGGTGGTGGCCCTTGTGATGTACTGGATGGGCTGCTGGTGCTCGGGCGCCCTCTGGTAGCAGGAGGAGCATACTTGCACAGCGTATCGGCCAGTTCCGACCTAAAATCAGCTAGATTCAGTATAGTTTTCTGTGGCACACCATTTTTAGTGGAGACTTTTTTATATAGAATCCAGGAATTGATGACGGATAAATCCAGCAGATGATAAAATATGCGCATATACCATTTTCTGCTCTTCATTCGGATTTTATATCTTCCGAGAAAGGAGTCCATCAAATCAACGCCCCCCATGTGAGCATTATATTCTTTGATCAATTTGGGGCATGGAATGGAAATCCGCCGTTTCTCTTTTTTATCGAATCTATCAATATTCTCTACAGGCTCGGCTCCTACATATGTTGACGCTAATATAACCTGTTTATTATCTTTCCAGCTTACGGTGGTTACATCTACGCCTTCGAAATTTGTGACATATTCATCATATGAACCTCGGGCTACTGTATATTTCATAACATCCTGTTTTGACGGAAGCTTACATGACTTACCTAAGCGGTTTCGTTGTATAGTTCCCAAGGAGTGAATTCCCTCTTTAGCTAATACGCACATCAAAGGCAAGGACGTATAGAAATTGTCAAAATAGACAATATGGTTTTGTTGCCTCGGAACTATTCTCAGAAGATTCAGAACTGTTTGCCCAACCACTCCAACATAGGGTTCATTTGGCAATCTATCATCAGCCTCTTTTCCAGCATAAATTTGAAATTTGTATGCATAGCCCATCAAATTGCAGAGGACAAATAATTTGAACCCCCATTTGTGTGGTTTGTTGGGAAGGTATTGTTTGAGAAAATGGCCTATTTTCGTTGAGCACATTTGCTCATCTATGGATAATCTTTGGTCTATTGTAATGCTTGAAAATTTTGCGTTGAGATGTTCTATTATTGGTCTAAGTTTGTGAAGTTTGTCATGGTGAGGATGATTCACAGGTAAATGATTTTCATTATTGTTGAAATGCAGAATCTTTCTAATTTTTTCAAATTTATTTACCGGCATTGCATCTTTGATAGGGCTGAAACCAAACTTTGCGGACCAGTAGGATCGTGTGCTGGGATAGTGGTATACAGACATAAATATGAGGATACCTAAATATTTACGCAGGTCTGATATTGTTAGAATCCGGTCTATCTGGTTTTGTCTGAACAGCATAACGAGTAGTTTCTGTCACAATTTTTTCCAAAATATCATTTGTAAAAAAGTAGGTAAAAAATTGATATGGACTTTGCAATTCCATCACCGCTGGGGGCAATTCCTCGTTTCCTCCGAATTTGACTGCATCCTCATTATAAACAAATGATTGTTTTTTCCATACTAAATTCCTTGTATTCATGCTAAAAGCCGGAAGTTCTGAACTAGTACCTGGTAGTGGTGATTGTTCATCATTGTTAACCAAAGGAGGATCCTCTTCATCGATCCCAGTTACACCTTCATCTATAACCTCGTCTTCTTGCTGATCTTCAAGCTCTCTCACCAACTCTTCCCGAGATGTATAGAACGGTACATCGTCTTCGTCTGATTCTAACCCGTCATCTGATAATTCGCCATTTTCTAAACGCTGAAGCAAATTTTCTATCTCCCTATCTGAAAACAATACACCACATGCAAAACAAACCTCCAATAAGCTCAAAACACAACCCAAAATAAAACTACAATCACCTTTTCTAAGATTCCCAAAAAAGAACGTTAGTGCATGATGTATCGAAATCGATACATGGATAAAAACGAACTTTTGAGAAACAAATATAAAATAAAAGTGCAAAATACAAGCATCTACGTATAGATTTCAGACTTACCTTCCATCCTGGTATTTTTTCAAGAAAAAATATTCGTAATTTCCCGCTATGGCACCAGACACAAATTTGAAATTTTCACAATGACTACTTGCTTGCGACCATAGACATTGTGATTAAAAAAAAGGCAAATTGTCAGAACTGTCATATGTAAAATCTTTTTTTTTTTTTAGTAATATGCAACGGTAAGATTGGCCATTCTACTTGACAGGTCAGTTTAAAAATAAAATCGGAATATGGCTCTGAAGTCTTAGTATCGTTTTCGATACTTTATGCATTTAAGGGTTAAGTTACAACTAGACAGAAACCTGTAAGTAGTTCTCATTTAATTAAAGTAGTTAATAGACACTTACATTTAGTTGGCCAGTGTTGTATCTTCCTAGTAACTTTATATTGACTGCTCCTCAACTCTCTTGGGGTCCAGTTAGAGGTCTTAGGTGTCTAAAATTGTAATGAAACATTACTCATTTTAACCTACTATCTATAGCTATCTAAAAATGTAACAGGTACAATCGAGATGTTACTCCTTTGACCCCCTAACGGTAACTGCTGTCTATCTACATAGACATACATCCAGGTCATATTAAACAGGTCACAGGAAATAGGGAGACGTTTAGCCAGGCACAGGTACAAAACATTTGTCACTATCTACTGATAAGTATAATAACAATTGAAACTGCAATATAATATTATAAAAACAAATATTACCTCATTTAAATTAAATACCATGCAATGGCGTAAAATGTCTGGCTAAAGGCATTTGATTATACTAGTACACAATTGAATAATCTTCATTGTACTTTAAAGCTAAATAACTAAACTAAAATAAACATTCAGTACAAAAAGGACATTACAATTATCACTAGATATGTATTTACTAAGAGAAAATAAGACTTGATATTTTATTCTCATAGATTAATAACAAAACATAATAATATTCGAACCACATACACCCCATGCGGGAATCAAATTATAATATAGGTTGTTATTATTATCCTATGGTCCCAAAATTTATTTTAAGATTACCACATATTGAGGAAACTTAGTAACTTAATAATAAATTGAGTAGATAAGTGGCAAGTTGAAGTATATTGGGTTTGGTGTATAGCCAATGAGTGCTGCAGGGAGGTAACTTAACTAACTAATTGCATCTAACAATCTTAACTATTTCAGTCTTAATACCCAGTCTGTCCATAGATTTGTCTACAGTGTAAGACAAAATTACGACATAAAAACATCAACAGATATTGGCCAATTGTCAGCTTATCAAAAATTTATAAAAAAAAGAGGCCATGATATTGGACCTGGGTTTGACTTATGACTATACAAATGGATTTGGTTTATTTTATACCAGGTGAGCGGGTTAGTGATTGCAGTTTATACAGGACAGATTTATCGGAGAGCTTGGTTTTTTGGCTCTTGCTACACACACTTTATAGCATATTTGGTTCTTCATGCAAAAAGTGTTAAAATTATGTGTATAGGCACTGAATCTACCAATAAAGTTGTTATTAATAAGACTCTACGACAATATCAACAATGTCAAAGAAGACATTTTTCTATATACTAGAAGTATTATTCAAAATAAAAAGACAAACTACTTGATTCTCTTTTTAAAATAGAAATGTAATTAAATGTATACCTACTATGGAATTTGCTTCAGTGACTGAATGTTTATTTAACCTTTATGTCAATACTTTGAATCAAAATAATATATGATGTGCTATAGTGTATTGTTATCATTTGTGCATTCTCCTTATAGGTAGTACAAATAAGGAGTAGGAAACAATAAAAAAATTTGTTTGTTTATTTATTATTGCTATCAGTAATATGATTTTATCAAACACTTATTGGTTTGCATGTTTATTTTGTCCTATTAATGTTTATTATGTGAATCTACTTTCCAATCGTTAGGACATTATCTATTTTGGTTTTCTTTTACTGTGCATCTACGTACCACCCATTCCCAGATTCTTTTCAAGAATTCTATCCAAAGGTTGTCTGGAATAAATAGCCGCATGTAATAAGACTCAAATTAATATTGCAATGTTTACATTTTTTTCTGTGTGCAATTTAGTATAAATAAATAAGACATTAGTTATAAAAAGTGATATTACTGAACTTTTAAATATTTTTATAATATTACTGTATCAGAGAACCTAGTATTATTACCATAAAGAACAAATGAATACACATGTATTTACAATCAAATTGTAGTTTTTGTTAAGCTATTGGTGCAGTAACATAGACAAACATTGTTATTCCCATTTAGATCTATGCGAGTGTTGAAATAACATGTGATGCAACACTAACCGTTACTGTTGACATAGAATGTGTAAATTAAACTACAAGTACCTTGTATCTAGCTCTCCACATATATAGAATTGATACTCATATTTGTGTAACATGCTTTGTGAGCTCTGACATCATAGCTGCGTGAAGACAAAACATTTACTACCAACACATATCTGGACAATTAAGTTGAGTCACCACAACTTTACAGGGAACATCATAAATAACCACAAGACCTTAGTTTTGTTCACAAATACTATAATTCTAATCATTAAGCACTAAAAGCGCATGCATCGACGTGCACTCTCGACAATCATGTACCTACAAGGAATACGGACAGGAAGTATATAGTGGTGTACAAAGCCTCGATACCAAACCACTGCACAACAAACTAATGGCTTATACAACGTCACCTTCTCTTCAGACACGATGCTCTCGTCGTTCATAGCGTAATTCCCATCTTCAACCTCCCCATTTTCTCCATTACTGCGACGGGTTTTCACCATTGCAGTAGTTGTGTCGTAACGTTACAGACAAGACCCAAAATCCGTTATGTAACAGCCCTTCGACGTTACAAACACACGCGACTGATAAATCATTAACAACACAAACGTTTTACACTCAAAATAGAAAACTAGTACGACAAAGGACGAGCGTTATCACCCGCACATGTCGTTACACAGCGCCATGTTAAATGTACAATGTATGTACTCCTGCTCCCAGTGACTTTTACAATAGTTAACTCACCAATCAAACGCACCGTTTTCTCTTATACACTTTTTATCTAATAGTAAACTATGTCTGTAAAGAAAACTATGAAAAATCAATGAATTAAACTGATACGAAACGAAATCCACAACTCACGATGTTTTTATTGACAACTGTCAAAAATTCCCGCAAATTTGTCATTTTTCAAATTGTTCAGAACAACCGTAATTTTAAGCATCTCGGTTGTCTATACTCTTTTAACTTACAGATAAATCCGTAAAAAAAATAAGGAATCTAAACTTCTAGTAACATGCTTAAAATATTGCATTCTATAACCTGGATTCACAAATACACAGGCGGCCATTCCGAATATTTCTTCCACAGACTTAAAATTCCAGTATTATTAGAAGTTTTAAAATTATTATCCTATATCCAAATTATTATCCTAAACTAGGTACTCCATTTCTTTAAACCTAATCTAATTTTTTATTATTTTTTCAAAAGTAATTTTTTTTTACTTATTTTATTTTGCGCATTTTGGTGATTATTTTTATTGACACTGCAATAGTATTGAATATTCGAACATGAAGAGATATGGTTTACTAATTATAAAAGTGGTTTCATCGGCATTTCCATATTATATATATATTGGATTTGATGACTGTCATAATACCTGGTAGATAATTATTATAATTTAATAAAATTATGAAAAAGATAGTAGACAGTAAATATTTTTCAAAACAGTAAAATAATCGTTTACACATCTATCATAATTATCCAAATCTTGTGTACAACACTAAACTAAATGTCAAAAACCAAAATCAAGCAAAAAACGTAGATTTCAGTCATCAATGTTTGGACTTGTAATATTTTAGATACATTTCTTTAAATGTACTGAATTGTTACAATAAACCTAGGACATGGTGTTTAACTGAATATTCATGTGTAGTAAGATATAAACGTCAATTAAAATGTAGGTTTCTATAGATGCACAAACAAGTGTACTTTATTAACAACTTTTTTATCGATTAAATTGAAAAATACTTTTGTTTATGTGTCTTCTGGCGACAAGTTTTAATTAATATACTATTTTTTATATTTCAAAATTGCGAATTAACACAAATTATTTTGATTACAGCTTAAAAATGGCTGAAAATGTAGATCAAGTTTCTCCCTTGGCTGAACCAAAAGACTTGTTAAATGATACGATCAAAAGACAAGGCGACATTGATTTGGATGAAGAAATATCAGCGAGAATGACTGCCTCCTATAGTGAAATATCTTTTCACTCTGACCAAGGACAACCAGAGGAACAGGAAAGAGTTGCAGGCCCATCTAGACCTTATGACTTGCCATCAGAAAATAGGAAACAAGAAAAGCTACCTTTAGACATAGATGGACACGTCAGATATGAAGGAGATATGACACATTATGTTGCAGATGATTTAGAATTTAAAATAAAACTTTCAAGTCCTATAGCGAAAAGAGGTGAAACCCCAGTGTTTGGGAGTTCCAGTGCGTCTCGTTCTAGTACACCTTCGGGAAAATTGTATAAGCAAATATTAGCTCCTCAGATTGGTCAAATAGACATAACAGTATTACATGACCTGGAGTATGAAGCACAGAGAATTGCACAATCTGTAGATAATTTAATTGAAAACCTGTCTAGTATACTGCACTCTAATTCTTCATTGACTGCAGAAAACATGGAGGTTTATAAAGATGCTGTTGGTAAAACTTGTGATGCAATGGATAATAATATAAAAAGCATGTACACCATTTTAGCTAAAGGTGAGGAGGTGTCACAAGCTATGATTCCCGTACAGGCGCAGGCAGCCAGAATAGCAGAAATAAAGAGACTTCTACAACTGTTTGAGGATAAGTTCTAGTTGTAAAACAGTTACCTAATGTGTATTATAATTATTAAGTATTAAAAATAATATAAGAAATATATAGAAAATAATAATTTCATTTAAAATATACCTACTTCATTAAGTCATATACTCATTAGTATAATGAGACATTAAAATTCTTGTTGACATTAATAAATAAGATTGTTTTAGAAATAAAGGGTAACATATTAGGGTTGATATCTTCTGTGGTATTGCCCCTATTTATTTATTATTGGGGCAGTTATTACTTTACTCTGATTTTCCAATCATCCAATTACCCATAACGAAGGTTTTCCTACGCTGATGGAAACTTAAGTGTCGATTGGCTGAAATCCTGCTATGTATTCTTGTACTTAATATAAATATCTGGTATTTGCGTCACAAAAAATATGATTCCTATTTGGGTTTTATAAATAAAAAACAAGAAAATTTTATAGTGATGCTAATAGGAAGATATAATAAAACTAATTTTTAAATATTATTTTGGCCACGCCCGATTTATCATTGTACTAACTATTTACTGAACGAAGTATTTAATGTCATCATGTTTATAGTTGCCAACGTCCTTGGTTACCAAAAATGATAAATTCTCAATTAATTTCCACAAAATTATGCTTGATTGCTATGGTGTAGAATCTATTGGTTACAAGCAAAATTTATTTAATATTAAATACTGAGATTTGTTCACATATCCCTTAAAACCATATAAATTCTTTTTTTACTTACAACCCTAACTTAACGTCATGTTATCGTAAGTTTGACATAAGTTGTTGTCATTGACATTCATCATTCCGTCATATCGCATCGACCGAGGTGGTTGTAAAATAAAAAGATAAATATTATGTGTATTTAAATCTATAAAAATGTAAATTGAATTACTAACATGAATGTTAATATCTTTATAAGATTAGATGTGCAGTTGTCGGTCTCTTGACCATTTAACATTCAGCTGCTATACAGAGAAAACGTATAAATGGGTGACGTTCTAAGCTTATTTTCTGTGATAATAATGAAATTTAAATCTAAGTTCAATGAAAGTAAGATTTATTTTCACTATGATCTTCCGTGGGAGAAGCTGAAGACGGTGAAGTGGATGAATGAGAAGGCCACCGCGAACAGAGCTTACATTCCTACGACCGTGAGTACCATTTATATCATTTTCGAAATTAAAATTCACTTAAACATTCATGAAACTTTACGAGCGTTATTGTTTATAGTTCAAAAGATAAACACATAAGCAAAGCATTAAAGCGGATACAGTGAATAAAACACCGCTACATTTTTAAATAAATTCTGTTTTAAAATTATCAAAACAAACTGCGATTTTTTCTTTATTCGCGTGGAGTTAAATTAAATCGTGTTGTTGTATTGTTTTATAATTAACATTATCATGATTGGAGGCCATGAAAAACAGCAATAGAATAATATTATTATAAATTATGTTTTTTATCATTAAAAATATAAATAGTCAAATATGAATAAAACATACTTTATTAGGTAGTAGTACCTAATTAAAATTTCTTAAGACCAATGCAAAGCAAGGTAAAAGAATCTGACTGTGTTTATCCTAGTAGTAAATAATATATTTCAAGTTAAGCCTAATAGATTTCCTTAACTTTTATAAATGTGTTGTGTGGTAAAAATGTTTATTATTATTATCATACTCATACAAAGAGACTATTAAAATTTAATACATCATTTTAACGAATTCACTTGCATGGATTGATTTTTAACCAAAATTTTCAACCCTTTGCAGCTTCAGAGAAAAAAAGAATAGAAACTTAACTATTATGATAATTACCAAATAGGTTTAATTTAAATAGTAATAGAAGGCTTCATATATATGTACATAAAAAAAAAAATAAAGCACAACCACTATCAATTCTTCCAAAGAGGTCAAATTATTAAAGAATAATGTACAGTTCACAAGTATTACTGTGTATGATAAATCACTTTACTCCAACAATAGATATTTCATAATATCTATGTTGCCACACTGTAATTAATGAAGTCTATTGATAAGGGCCCAATTATCATCCAACTTTACAAATGCTTTTGATGGATAGTAGACTAACAATAAAATATTCATTTCCTAAACTTTATTTAGACATGGATACCGGTCAATATGATAATTGTGGTTTTAAAAGTATTTTTTAACTGTGGAACTTATAGAAAAGTGTTTCTATGTAAACTTGTTTTGTTTTAATTGCTACAAACAAATTATTGTTTGTAATTAATTATAATTAAGTACATGCCTATCTCATTATGTGGTCTAAATACTATTTCACTTATTATGTATTGAGAAAATGCTTGAATCCAATAAGATTACTCACAGAAGTACTCAGTACCCATTTAATACCAATATGATTGATGTTGAATTGGGTAAAATGGTAATAGTTATAGTGAAAATGAGGTGATTTAACTTTTTGGCGCCAAAATAAATTCAGTGAGAAACAACGTTTGCGTTGTATTTCACCGCGTGGGTGAGAAAAAATGGCCGATAATGCACCATCAGGTGATTCGCCAGTAAAAATGTTTGAAATGCCTAAGTGCGCTCTTTGATACGTCCGCCGCCCTGTGGTACGACGGGCGGCGCCATATAGTATTTGTATAATAGGCATTAGACACAATTTACCAAATATGTAATGGGTAGAAGAATTAGTCCATTGTAATGGGTAGAAGCAAGACAACAACCTATTCACACACTCGAAAGAAATTATGAAGAAACGAAACGTCCTAAAAATAACAACATTCCAACATAACATAGTGCCTTCAACCCAAAGAGTAAAAAACCTATGCTTCAACCCGACAGTGGCGCTATTGGTGTTGAAGATAACTACTGAATTAATTTCATATCACACTGGTCACACGAAACTTGCAGCAGCAGCAACGCCTTTATGAAAAGCCCTTGACTGACGAATGCCAACGATTTAACATACAATGATAAATGTGGGAAAGACATTGCCGTTGTTTGTCTCCCAAACACAGCGAGGTCTCGTGTTTCTGTCACTATGAAGATCGCTTATTAGCTATAAACAAAAATAATAATCAAAGTTCAAATAACGTTGTGTTTATTTTCCGGTACGAAGTATAATCAGTTAGCAAACATTTCAAAATTGTAACACATAATTGTTATAATCTTGATTGACGTAATGGTGTTTGCATATTTATGTATGGAATTAGATAACTATATTCTACGGCTGCTGATATGAAATGTAAATACAACTACCAAAATCGTCGCCAGCGCAAATAAACTTGACCTACAACAGACAGTAGTAAGTATAAAATTGTAGCAACACTTGTCGTGCAAGGTCATTCAAGGTAGAAATAGACAAACTTACTAAACAGGGGGACAAAGAAAAAACATCCTCTGATTAATCGATTGTTGATGAAGCAAACAAAAAGAACTACAATTTAATGCTCTGACTGAGAATGACGGGAGTTATACAGGAAGAAGTTCTAAATTATTATGTTTTCGGCTTACTCACGTAATAATATGAGGAGGAACTCGACTAGTTTCAAGCCATGCTAGAGGCTCATATTCATGAGCATTTCGCGACCCGCGACGCGGCGACTGTCGCGCTGCTACTTAGTATGTCTCACGAAAGTTCCAATACGAAGAAGTTGTAGTATTTAATTTTTTAATAGTAGTACTATTTAGTTATACCATGGCTTCTTTAAGGGATGTGCTCTGATAGGCATTACACAGGCCTATTAGAGCAACCATGAATGTGCTGTTGGTGGGTGGTTTCGTGTGTGGAGAACACATTAGATTTCATTTCCAAAAACTAATCGCCAATTAGACGTAACCAAAAGAAAAGTAAGCTTTCTCAAAAACTGCAAAATTATATGCGTATTTCATATTCATTAACACTGCTCATTTATTTCATCATAGATTTTTGATAGAAGGAAAGTAAAATACATATAGGGCACAAAGTATGAAACAATCGGATAAATATAAATAGCATCACACGTAATCTGGTGAAAACATTATCCCTATCCTATAACTGACCCAGAGCAAATAAGGTCAATGTCAGCGTTCAGATTAAAATTACATCGGAACTTTCCAGAACATCGATTAATGGTTTTACCTCGTTGCTAATGAAGAGCTGGTTAAATTATTAATGGTATTAATAAGTACCATATTCGTCTATATTTACTAAAGGTTCCTTGAAGATTATATCGAAGACACTATTTTCGGATAAATGAGTTGCCTGTCAATCCTCTAAAATAAGCCGAATTGTAATAAAAAGCTTCATGTACACCGACACGATCGTGTTTATTTCTTATAACTAATCTTTATGGCGCTCGGAAAGAAGCTAACCAGATTACCAGATATTTACGCAGCGCGCTCGTG
This sequence comes from Spodoptera picta, assembly GCA_038387885.1. Taxonomy (NCBI): domain Eukaryota; kingdom Metazoa; phylum Arthropoda; class Insecta; order Lepidoptera; family Noctuidae; genus Spodoptera; species Spodoptera picta. Next base: position 1,035,891 of record JAZHFQ010000413.1, on the reverse strand, counting down.
GCGGGGAAAAAGTAGTGTACAAATATTATGCAACGCTTGTTTACACACAAAATTAAGTGTGTTGGTATCTGTCTCGATGATATTATGAAGTACTAACAATCACGGACACGAGTCACGCGATGAGGAGATGTAACATACACGATTGTTACACGATCGTCAATCAAACATACAGCGTTTGTTTTATCATAAATGTTCCCATAACATTTCGTTTATTGATTACTTTTGCTTCTTACCAATTTCATGTTTTACATTGTTCATTTAAATACCTCTCTTTTTGTTTACCGTTGTGGTTTGATGTCGGTTTATCTTTGAACTCACATGAATCTCGAAAATTACTGACACTGCTTCATTTAGTTACATAAAAACAAGAGTTTCAACGCTTTGTTTAAGAGCTTTATTTTATGAAGTTCTCGGGAAAATAATGACCATAAAAACTAGAAACATCGTTTTCAGAGTGTGTATTGAAAGTTTTCATGACATGCAGTAGCTTTTCAGTCCTAATTTGTTTGAAATACGAGACTACATTATGTACGACTTTTTTTTTTTTTTTTTTAAGGCGGGAAAATCATCGAATTACTGCCCCCGCCTGGGTGAGGCGGGAGGGAGTGTCAGACTCTTACTGACTAAAAACCACCCCGTTCCTTCTCCTGCACGTCGAGCCGGAGCCCCGGTTACCCGTTAGGTTCTCCGCGACTCCGAATCGGCATCGGCCCTATTGGGCCCCATCTGTGGTGGTCTGATGGCTCTTTGAGGCGCGCGCGGAACGCGACGCGCCGTACGCTCGGGTCTGTTTCTGGTCGGACGGGGAGCCACCCATGCTCGCCGTCCGCAGGCCCGCGGTTACGGTGGCCGGAGATCGTCTCGCGATCCCCGACGCCCGGTGTGTCCTTCGCGATGGCTGGGTTGCGAGGAGGCAGCGCTTCGCTGCCTCACGCGTCCCGCCTCCTCCTTAGCTAGCATGACTGCTTCGCAAAAGGAGGAGACGGCATCCCAGTCCCCCTCGCTCCGCATCATGGCCTGCACTAGGCCCGGACGCGAGAGGTCGCCATCGCCGATCACTTCCCTGAGGACGCGGCGGTGCTCAGCCCACGAAGGGCATTCTCCCACCGTGTGTTCCACCGTGTCCTCAGGGCGGTCCTCGCAGTGATGACACCCGGGCGTTTCCTCCCGCCCCATCAGACACAGGTACCTCCCGAAACTTCCATGTCCGGTGAGGACCTGCGTCAGGCGGTAGGTGAGGACGCCGTAGCGTCTCTCAAGCCACTCCTCAAAGAGGGGACTTACCGCTGCGATGGCAGCGAGCCCAGCCCTCGGTTACATTATGTACGACTAGTGCGTAGCGAAACGTCACGAACTTAAGTTAGCGCGAGACTCCAAGACTCTTATTTTTCTCTATATTTTGATGGGTACTCAAGTCATAACTGCTTCGTCTACAAGCAATAAAAAAAACTTTTTAAAATCCGCAAAATTTAAATTTTTAAACATATTATTAAACAGTTGCACAACAACTATACCTAAGATAGTACCCGCATAACAATATTACATATTAATCATAGCAACTACATAATTGCATTAGTCTACGTAACGTCCGACTAAGTTATTTTGCCTTAAACATAAACACTGCCAGCAAAATGTTTCTCGAAGAAATTACTTAGGAATCTTGAAACCTTTAGTACAATAAAATTATATAAAATTCAACAGCGATTAAATAATTGAGTCATTGGGGTCAATCAAAAACTTGCTAATATTGTACAAATTATTTTGTAAGTAATTATAGTCCCCAGGGTACTTGATCCCGTAGGCCTCGGGGACTCATGGCGCTCGCAAACTAAATTAAGCTACTCTAAAAAGGTTTCTCGTCAATCCTATTTGGTATTTTCAAGCCCAACCCTTGGGTTGTAAACAAAACTTTCCTCTCTATAATATTGAGTGGCTACGGTCAACAACGAAAGCGTGGGAGGCCCCCATACGGCCGACGACATTAGAAATATTACAGGTCACATGTGGCGCCGATTAACGGCTGACCGGGAAAGTGACCCGAACAAAGAGGCATATACTGCATTGGACAGCTATGGCTATAGCCAAGACAGGGAGGCTTTTATACTCCTAATTGCCTATCAGATACAACAGAACTTTTGTCTAAAGCCCAGTTAACAATTCCAAGCTGCAAATGCATATGACGATTGTCATTTATTCCCTTTGAACTGTCACTGGCTGTTTGTTGTTCTGTCAAAGAATTTTATAGTTAGTAGTTGACTACGGATTAGATGTCTATGAGTATGTGCATGTACAGTGCACAACTACTTATATATTTAGCTCTATATTGATTTTGCAACACCGAACCTTACCCCGAAATTGGTTCAAGTTTGTGCACTTGTCGGTGATTGAGCAATAACCTGTTTAAATATCGTACCGAATACCTTTCGAACTGGACGTGGCCGAAGTTCTCTTTTTCTAGCCACTTCTAACCAATTAGTCTCAACCAGATATTGTATAAGGACAATATCTTTACTATTTTCAATACTTTCTGTCCACGTTGACTGACTTGAGAATCGTGGTGCAAGGACGCTATTTATTGAAACTTATTAAGATTCTTTCAGCCCCTTAGTAACCGTGATTTATTTTTACCTGTCGGAAGTTGATTCGTTTTCACGTAATTAATACCAGTTGGACGACGATAGAATTTTGTTATTCGTCAAAACACCTCGGTTATTGATTTGTCATGATCTACTTAGATTAATATATGTGCTTGTCTTCCAGATTTTGGTATAACAAGATCATTTCCATACCTCTGTTATTTTTGGCTTGTATCTGATTTATATTCTATGAATAGATATACCTACTGATTGAAACTAAATTAGTATGCAGACTCAATAAAAGAAATTAATTACTTCGATGGTTTGATTTGAAGTTCTTTCTCATGACACTTCCTATTTTAATCGCTTCAAATTATATTTACATCTATTACATCAGACCTAACACCCATGCAGAGAGAGTACTTAAAGAACTTGCGCGAAGAACTACAGAAACGCATCAACGAAGGGGAGGCAGATATCACTATAAAATACATTCGTGGATACCCAACGATTATTAAAACCAAATCTGTAAAAAACTAATAACTAAAAAGGTGAACGTACTCTCTAATGCTCCGCAAATATCTACCCTTATCACAATTACTATACTTTATACGAATATTCAATCAATTACTTCTAAACTGGACTTGTTAATCGCTAGGGTCAATACTTTGAAACCAACTTTGATAATACTTACTGAAACATGGCTCAAACCTAACATAGCAGACTCGATTGTAAAAATACCTGGATATGATTTGTACAGGGTCGATCGGACTCTCCGGCGCAGCGGTGGTGTTGCAATATATGCCTCCAATACAACAAATTTTATGACTTTTTTGAAGTCATAAAATTTGTAAATTTTAAATACTAACTACAATAAAAAACACGAGGCTTCTGCATGTTTGTGGCTTGAAATCAAAATTGGAAATACCAAATTCCTACTGGGTGGTTTATATAGAGGACATGACTCCACACTGGACCAGGACAATAGCCTATTGGAGCAACTTGACCAAGTTTCTGAGACAAACACAGTGGCCATAATGGGTGATTTCAACTTCGGCGGTGTGAAGTGGCCACTACTGGATACTGGATATGTCTCACCTCGGGAAAACAACTTCATACAATGGTACAACGATAGCAACCTTCAGCAGATAATAGACAACACACTAGATATAGACAAGGAAACCAACCATAGTTTCTGGATCTTGTTTTAACAAATGACGAATCACTCATAGCTAAAATCGATCACCTGGCACCGATAGGTAAAAGCGATCATACGTGCCTCCTAGCAAATATACAAATACAAACACAGGCACAAAAGAAAGAAACCAATGGCAGGCCAAATTTCAAAAAAGCTAATTTTGAAAAAAAACAATGAAATGTTACAGACTAAATTGTTTGGAAGCATGAGAGGCACAATATGTGTACAGAACCAGTTTGAGATCCTCCTTAAAACAATCAGGGAAGCAATCAACTTGTATGTACCCCGGACGAAACTCAACCAGCAAAGCATTAATAAACCATGGATCTCAAACAACTCCAAGAAATGTATAAATGACAAACTGAAATTGTGGAATAGATACATACTAACTGGACTTGATAAACACTACAAAGATTACAGAAAATTAAATAACAAATTGATGAACCAAACTCGAACAGCACGTATAACATACGAAACAAATTTACTCCAGGCTGGGCCAAAAAAATTCTACTCCTACATCAGGCAACAGGTAACATCAAGAGTTGGCATACCAAATGTTCTACTAAACAAGCAAGGTCGAACTGTAATCGAGCCTCAAGAAATAGCTGACGTATTTGGGGAACAATTTGCAAGTGTCTTTCAAATAGAGCCACTAAATCAAGTACCTACATTGAACCCGTTACTAAGAGTTGAGGAATCCATTGAAGCAATAAAATTCACTCCAAGTAAAATCCAACAAGTAATCAAAGAAATGAAAACCGATTCTTCACCGGGACCAGATAATATACCTGTAGTATTACTCAAAAACTGTGACCTTTCGGAGCAGCTGGCAATGATAATGCAAACGTCTTATGATACTGGAATGTTGCCAGATCTATGGAAATCGGCTATAGTCACCCCCATATTCAAAAAAGGGAGTAAACTGGAACCTTCATACTATAGACCAATAAGTTTAACTAGCGTGGTTTGCAAGGCTATGGAAAAAATTATAGTTAAGCACATCAGGAAATTTTTCACCAACCATCAAGTCATTCCACAACAGCAGCATGGTTTTTGCCCGCATCGTTCTACAGTTTCTAACTTGCTGTCGAGCCTGTCATCATGGACAAAGAAGTCCAATGAAAAAAAACCTATAGACGTAATCTACTTAGACTATGAAAAAGCCTTTGATAAAGTTCCCACAGGTAGGCTGCTGCAGAAATTGGAATTCGTGGGAATACGCGGAAAACTACTGAGCTGGATCGAATCCTTTTTGCGGCAAAGAACTTTACGAGTAAGAGTCGGTGAGACATTATCAGAACATCGAGAAGTGCATAGCGGAGTGCCCCAAGGGTCTGTATTGGGCCCAGTGTTGTATATAATATACACATTTGACCTTCCCAGTTGCCTGAGATGTGAAGTCAGCATATTTGCTGATGATACTAAAATATTTGCGGATCCGACAGTTGACTATAACCATCTTCAAGAGGACTTAAACAGAATAGCAAACTGGTCCAAGGAGTGGCTCATCAACCTCAACGCTTCTAAATGTACGGTACTGCATATAGGTACCAATAATCCTCGTCTGACATATAAACTGTGTAACGCTGAACTGACAGGGGTCAAGGTGCAAACAGACTTAGGGGTAAAGATTACCGACGATCTAAAGTGGGAAGAGCACATAACTTCGATCACCAAAAAAGCCAAGAGTCTTGTATACCTTATCAGGAAAGCGTTCGGTGTCTTGACTCCGGAGATGGTGCTTAAGATCCACAAAACTTTCGTCAGGCCCATCCTAGAGTATGCATTTCAGGTCTGGAGCCCCTACTTCGTAAAGGATATCGAACACTTGGAAAAAGTACAGCGTAATTTTACCAAAATACCACGAGCACTGAAACAGCATCCATATGAAGAGCGCTTGAAGGTTTTGAACTTAACCACATTGAAGGATCGCAGGCAGCGTGGGGACCTAATTGAGACATACAAGATCTTGAGTGGACATTATGACATTACTGATTTCGAGCAACTGTTCTCACGTAATGAAAACGTTCATCTTAGAGGCCACCACCTTAAGCTGTGTAAAAGCTTATCGAAAAATATTCCTCACAGACACTTTCTGAGTAATCGCGTGGTCGGAGCATGGAACGGGCTTCCAGAATATGTAATCGCTGCACAGAATGTTAACCAGTTCAAAAACAGACTTGACAGATACACAACATCGAATTAACCACTGATAGAAGAATACGATACAGGCATTTATCAGTTGTTTCAACTGCCTGTCTGAATTAAATAAATAATAATAATAATAATAAATTGAACTTATTTAGAATGACTTGGCTCCTATCATCCAGAAAAAGAAAATTGTAATTTTCTTGATAAATGTCGTGTAGCGGAGCGAAGGAATTTTTAATACTTTTGTAGAAATAACAGCGAGCTCTCTACCCGTCAGTAAGCCAGTTAGCGATGAGCGGAACGCGCTTATACATTGATCCAATGTGTCTCACATGATCCAATTTAAACGGCGCTCCATTTCCTATTATTATACTATGCTAATATCAACTTCATAAACTCAAAGAAATGCTGCATAAGCCCGATGTTTGGTGCAGTTTTTTTATTTAAGTACCAGCAACTTGAAATGATTATGCGGTTGACTCACGCTGGTCGATATTATCAACTCTTGCGTTTTAAAAATCAGTAAGCCTTCTGAATTCTGAATTGCACAAAAGCTAAATTATAATTTAAGTATTACAAAACAGGAATGGCTTTTTCGGTGTGGGAGTGTCGCTTCTCTCCGGAGGGATTCATAAATTTCACTATAAAACGAGATCATTCACTTTTATGTTACTTCCCTGCACCCACGTTAAAGAAAATATATTTTCTAAGGAAGTAAAAGTTTTATAACTTTTTCCTCAAATGTTATTGGGAAATGTGGTTCGATGGATCAAAGAAACATCCAAAAATATGGTTGTACTTAATTGAATTATTATAATCATGCGTTTGAAATAGGCTTGAATCTCTGTCATATTTTATCTTACTGGCGACAACGTACGGCTTACGGCATTCAAGATTTTATTAACCTTATAGGAAACTGGAATGGCCAACGAACGTAAACGACAGCTGTCCAGATAAAAATTCAATTTGGTAGCTGAAATACTCCCACGACTATTATGACTGGCGAAATTGTACCTATTTTTGTGAGGCGGCCAAAAATCGACTTTATTCGTCCAACACGAGGTATACAACAGGTACTATGTAATAGGTTACCTAACCAAAATTACATTGTAGCTACACCTACCGCGTCTTGCGAGGTTTTATACAGTTGTCTGTGCTGTAATAATTCAAGCAAGCTTCCCAAGCTTGACATTAAGGCCACTGAATACCAAGCGGTATATGAAAAGAGTTATATTTTTTCCTTATGGTTTTCTGTTTTTGTTATCAGGTTGAAAATGTAGCGAACGTGTGCACACACGCACTATGCGTCGCCCCTGCATCACTGGGTGCGCGGGAGTTGCTGACGCGCTCCGTCAATGCACCGCAAGCGATTGCTGCAGTCGTCTATGGGCTCGCACTATGCCTACTGTTCGCGGTGTCCACCACCTTTCACTCTGTATGCTGCTGCAGGTCCGACACGTGAGTTGAGAATGTTGAGTACTTTATGCTTAACCGCATTCCATCGCTTGAAATCTGCCCTAGTTATACTAAAAAACAAACGATCTGCTTAGCTAGAACAGAAATAAATTATACTGAAACCAAAGTTATTAACACTAAAGTTGCAAGTAACGTGATGTAGATGGTAAATATAGGGAAACTTAGATAACACAGCACGTGCACGCGTATGTCCATACCATGACTTTACTTTCATTAACCGTTCGCAAAATATTTTCGAAATAAAAATGTCTTCGAAATTGCTCCCAATAAAGTTAAATAAATTCTACCTCAAGTGCTTGGTAACTCAATACAATATTGACTTTTACACCACTCAAGGATCCCTCAGAACCTAGATGTTTGACAATTAGAATCCTTAACGCCTTGTGAATCCTTTGATGTCTTAAATTATTTTCTCGTTCAGTAATCACGTCCCTTCTCAAAACGGCCAACTCTATACTTTCAATTACTTGTAGTAAAAGTAATGGTAGAAGTTGGGAAGTTTCGTGAAAACTTCGGCCGTTGCGCCTAAGTTTTTCCAGCAAAGTAGCGGATGGCGTACGCTAAGAAACGACTTGCCCTCCTTACATATCTTTGCAATGACCCACCCCGTATTTTATGGTGTAATGTGGGGCTGGCCTTGATTATAAGCGATCGAACGTATTTTTCGGCCTAAAAATTAGAAGGGAAAGGGAACATTCAGGTTTAATCTTTCATATTTACGTAGGTGGGTTTATGTTCTGCTCTACTAAATAAAAGGAATCGTATTAAGTTTCGCGAATCCCAAAAGATACTGAAGCACTTACATCGAATGAGTTAACTTCTAGTGATGAATAGGTCTTCTGGGATTATAGTGGATATCCAGTGGATATCCAGTAGATGGCCTCTAATTAAATCGAACAGATAACCCTTTGTTAAACTCTGCCCTGATAATTGAAAGGTACCTTGTTCAATATGATGACCCGTGGACTTATCAGGTTGACAATTCAAAACTAGCGTGTAATGGTTAGTTGGAAAATGAGATGTAGAGACGGTTATATAATAAGTGGGAATAGCAACCAACCGGAGTTAAAGTCTTACAGCATTCAGGCATTGTCTCACATAGTATGAAAAGCTGTTCCTGCGTCTGATTGCCCTTGTTTCAAGTTACCGTCTCACGTTCTATTTCATCGCAGTATTATAACACAGGACCAGAGTACCTACAGCGGTGTCTGCATACACGTACACAAGCGTAGTCTGCTAATCTTATTTTGAAAAATATTCGTTTGATCAAGAGGATATTCATGTCCAAAGTTATCCAAAGTTACTCAAACAATGTTATGACAAACTTAACTAATGAGGTGTCTGAAACGTCAGAACAAGTACACAAATGATACAGGTTTCGTGACTAGTGTCGAGGGATATTTGTATCAGAAATACATGTCCCAAGGCAATTTTGAAATTGGTGCCGTACCGACACCATGTGCTACACGTGCCCCAGTTCTGACAAAACTTTATACAGCCGGTGTAAATTTCCTATTTATTGAAGCATAAATTCCCGACCGTATCGGATGGGGATGGATGCCGTGATTAATTAGGCCAAGGTCAGGACAGAATGCAAGGAATACAACACATTCATATTTACATTCCCTCGTAGTTAATCAACGGAATTTTCAATGTGAAATCTTTGAAATTAAAACCTTTACGAACCTAATTAGCTTAATTAGCCTTTAATAAGTCAAGCGCCACATTTTGGCAAAGACTTGTAATTAGCAACGAGTGTAGTATAGCGTCATGATTGTTTGTGGCATTGTGGCTGCCTTGTTTTATCTTTTACAAAGATCTGAGGGAAATATTTTCTGCTGTTGTCCGGAAAGAAAGCTGGAACTGGAGAACATAAAAGCGTAATTACAGCTGTTGTTGTCACGACAAGTTCATTTTCAAATGTCTTCCCGTATACAAAAAAATAATATTATACTTAAAATTGATATGATACATTTGTACTTAATACATTCGCAGATAGAACTCGTAACAAATTAAGGAATGATACATGAATAAGCAATTAAGTTTCGGAACTCCTCCTCTAGACTCGCTTCCTCCAGTAAGATGCCAATTTATATCCACGCTAATCTAATCAATTCAATGAACCGATACGAAGGTTGAAGGGTAATCTGAATTAGCAATAAGCCGTTGCCCTTTGGAAAATGATGAACAACTCCCAAGATTATTATTAAAGTTGGCAAAGTTCTTGTGATGCGATACAAAGGTGTGATGTAGAGCAAGTCTAACTTATTAATGAGTTATTTAATATCACCTGTGCCTTAACCTATCTATGTTGTGAGTAATATTAGAATTATTCTCCTAGGCGTCGTAAAATGTAAATTATGGAATAATAGCCAATTTTATTTGATGGCTATGATTGGAAGGGCGCCAATTTAGATAGTCTCGCCATCTGTGGATCGTTAATCATATTAAGATGGTATACGACCACCAATGGCGCCGTTAAATAATCCATCGTTTAACTACTACCTATATATCTCCGGTTCAACTAATTAAATCTATATTTTCCTTGTCTTTGAAGCATTTCTTTTCAATCTTATTATTGGTGCTATAACTCTGGATAGACTGACAAGCTAATTCCAAGCCAGTATCCTCTAGACATGCAGCTGATTTATTGCCACTTAACTCGTAGATACCCTTGTTGATGCCCGTGACAGCATACTAGATTAAAAAATAACTCGTCTTCATCAAGATGATTCGAGTGGTCGTAATATTGCCAATTTCCGTATTGTAGTCTCAATCTCGAATACCTAACAATACCTATATCATATGATTACACGTTGACTTTTCGTGTGAATATCACAATATTAAAAACTGCTATTTATTTTTTGTTATAGTTAAAGTGGCCGTCGTTCACCATTTTCTAACAATTCTCCCAAAATTCTCTGTGATTTATTAGATTATTTCGTACACTGGTGCTCAGCCAAAGCTGTATTCAAATGTGTATGAATTTATATTCACTTGAAGCAGTAAAGTGGATATGTTATTTAATAATAGTTTCTGCAGAGTTAGAACAATTATCCTGAAAGCCCTAGAGTGTGGTTAGTTGAGGCGTCGAGAGATGACAGGGACTCGTGCGTAATTATATTAGTAAATGATCCTTTACAATTATGTAAATCTTTAGAAAAGAGGTTATTTCATCTGTAATTTGTAAAGCAGAATCCAGATAATAAATAAATGATGAACTGGATCCACACCGGTTACGATCACAATTTAGAATTAGTAAACGACAGACATTAGAAATGATTTTAAAGACATTACATTTTATAGACTAGACATGCATATTGATAACTTTAAACGCCAGCTATCAACATAATAAACGGACGTTGTAGTGAACACATTTCTAAACAAACTTTAGCTATAATAAAGAAAACAGCGGGCTATTTTACAAACAGGCACGGACTGCAATTATCACATAATGTTCCCTACTTCACACGCCTTCTCATTTTGCCCAATTGTTTCAGTGAATTATACATTTATTGCCGCTTCGGGACTTGGCAAAAAGGCTTCTATTTACTGAATACTATATTTAGGTTCCTCATTTTATTCAGACGCTTCCGAGAATTTATATTAGCTTTTATTATTGAAGTAACACGATAAAGGTATTTTCGCTCTTCCTCTCGGCGTACGTCGTTGTTTTTTAGATGTGGTAATTTAATACACAAATTCATCATAACTTTAATAAAGTTACGTGTTGTGTTTCCTGAAGTTATTTTCGGAAGTGTCTAGCTTGTGTTTTATTTATCTTTGCTGCTTTATAGAAAACTTAATCTTCTCTTTTCTTACTTTGTAGAGTGGAAAATTCTGTCAGATACAGATGTCTTTAAAATTAGTGAGAGAGAGGGAATGTATACGGTACACTGAAACAAGCAAACAAGAGGGTTGCAACAGCTCAAGGCACTTCAAAGAGACTAATCCTAGTATAAACTATTACAGAGATGGGATTGATACAAAGGACCGGGTCTTACGTAGCGTTCTATATATAGTACATGTTTACAGAAGGGCTGGATAATTTTGGATCAATGCCGAAGCCGGATTTAAATATCAAAAAACAAAGCGTTCTTCCACTGAAATAGATTCAGTAATTCTTAAAAAATAAACCTTGTTAACGTTTGCCTAACTTATAAGCTACTGCAGTACCTACAGAAAGGAAGGTACTTTCTTGAATTGCTTAATAAATAAAGTAAATAAACAGACTGTAATTTCCTTCGTAAAGTTTACAAATGACTGACATTTGTATTGAATGATAAATGACAGTGTAATTTCAATGATCGTTCATTTGATCGTTTTACTAAGCGGTAGGTATATTTTTGTTGTCAACCGCCCTGTATCCTACATAACCTGTGACTAATGATATGAATTCAATAATGCCATTAACATAACACTTTTATCGCTCACGGTAATGATAGTTGTTCAACTATGTGTTGACACGATTGATCGATTGTTAGACACTATAATTAGGATGTTGATCTAACAAAATAATTGATTGAGTGACAGGAAGGTGATAGTTATGTGACATGCCGTAATATATGGTGTAAAAATGATTCTTTTTACATGTATTTAGGGGTTGATAGATCTCTTATTACATTAAGAAGTATAAGATTTTTGTCAGCATTATTGATGATAATTTTAAGAATAAGAAAAGATCAAAGACGCTCAATTCGTATCACGGTAACAAGATTCCCTGTCGATATAAGCTCTGACGAAATTAGATTTAGGTACTGATATAAATAGAATCAAGGGATATTTATGTTCTATTTTGATAAGTCTGATATATTTTTATATTATATGAATAAAGTCTCGTCTGTAAGTAAACAAGCCTACTTACATTTGAGACCCAGATTTCGTAAACTAAACCCGGTTAAATCCCTTTTTTGGGTCACTAAATACAATTTTAAGTGCGTTCAACTCTACATGTACTCGTAAAAACTTGTCCGCATTACACTGAAAAATAATTAGTGTAATAAAGAATTTTCAAATATCCTAGATATCGTAACTTATCAAATATTAGGTCAAGGGGCAAACGGTGGTAAGTTAAACAAATACCTGTTAACGACATGGTTTCATGAAGGGTGTTTTTATAAATAGCAACTATGGTATAATTGGTAAGGCTTCATGTAGTGGAAGCAAGGTCGGTCGCAGGAAGCAGCTTGTTATTGTTACGCTAAGACCAACCGATTAGGTTATTGAGACGTACCAGCGCACGTCGGTCGTGCGGATTTGAATTAGCGCTTTGTGTGGGCGCTGAATACGCAAAGATGGATCACTTCAATTGAATTTAAAGTTTTCCGCTCAAGATTGAGGATGATGAAAGGAAATTTCGGAATAGACGTCTTTAGATCCCTGGGACATGATACACATTTTGTCGACAACAATAAAAAGTATATTATTGGACAACTGCAGATTTGGGTCTTCGATAGTGTCAAAATTTACGGTAAACCCATCTTCGACACCCAAGTCTAGACTTTATTCATATTTGAACAACCCCAACAATTTCAAATTCAGGCCAAACTCAATATGTATTTCCAATTTTTCTTTACCCCAAGTCAATCATTTATTGACATTTGGTTACAAAAGGTCAGACTTTTATCTTATATTGAAACTGGTGTCAATTCTTTTATGAAACAAAAATGGAAATATTCTAGTCAGGTATATTACTTTGTCCAATATTTTTTCTAAAAAGACGTATACTTCTGTAAAGTTTTCCCCTTCCGCTGTGTGTAACGTTTGTTTAATTGGGTCGATTGGTACCAGAGGTCAACAAAACCGAAGATACACAAGTAACACAAATTACACAGTCGACTATTGTTGTTTTAAAACATGCAATCGTTTGAATATTTTATTAGGAACATTTACCGTTGGTTTATGTCTTAGTGATAAAAAGCAGCATGCCGTTTTTTTATTGGTTCGTTTTCGTGTGTCGTTTGACATGAATTAATTCACGTGGAACTATAGTTCATGTCGTGATGTACTTACTCGCAGATATCAGATATCGAGTCGATACGATGACCATAATGGTGGCGGTGGCGAACCTCCTGTTACACTAGCCATCAGGTAATTGAATATTTTACGACGCTCGGTTTCCATGCCTTTTAAAGATTCATTTCTGTTCTACTAGTCTATGAAGTCCTAGATTAGTTTTACGGGAAACGTTATTTAAAAATACTTAGTAGCACTTATTAAATAATTTCGTTTGTTCACTAGCAAGTCTTCATTTTCGGGGAGGAAAATGCTATGTTTAGGCACATTATTATGTATGTGTTCGCATTCAAGTATCGCATTCCGAAGAGTATCTAACAATTCAATTGCACGGACACTATTGTTGTGTTACTCTTTAAATTAAAAAAGTAAATTGCGACCTCCCTCCTTTCAGAAAATAAAAACTTTTGCATTTGATAAAGAGGCTACAATTGCTAGCTTTGTGAGGTTCCCTTTGTAAGTTCCAACTATTAAAAAGTTTGTGAAAATTGTGTTCTTTTACGTTGTTCATTAAAATTCATGACATTTGTACATAAAGACCAAAATAATAAACGTCGTGTTGCTCTAGATGTTTTCCATTTTTGTTTTAAGTACCAATTCCAGCTTAAGTTCTTTTAACCAGCCTTTAAAAAATTCTACATAATAGCTGAGCTTCGGTCAGCGGGCATAGTTTGGTTGAATGCTATCGTGTCACTATGTCAAGTCTTGCTTTGTAGACATTGAGATGAGTAGGCTTATTTTTGGACGAGATTTTAACCCTAACGCTATTGGACAGAAATACTATCTATTAAAAGAAGCATTGTCTTTTAGGAAAAACGTTCGCACCATGTAAAAATCTTGTACGACTTATTCCTAGGTGGAGATTCAGATTGATTCCTTATAATTGTACAGTATACACAAATTACATAAATAGTACACCATCGCATTAGATATGTATAATTCATTGTAAAAATAATAAATAACTGTATCTGTGTGAGTCAACATATGAGATTGCACTTTAGACTGTGATTCATATGCTGAAGCAAGCTGAATCTACGGAAGCTCCAAACGGGTGTCCATATTTTGCAACTTTAGTCTTAATATCGACATGCCAATGTCCTCATTCTGCTAATCCACTAAGTAATTAATTAATTAGCTGATCGCACCATCAAATCTAGCTTACGTATTCTAATGTAACGTATACTAAAATGTATGTGCTAAATGCAAACTAAATTTCACAGTAAAATGAAACACTTCCTGCACCGTTGCGACCGGGCAATGATTTACATATTCATCGCGAGTTCCTACTTCCCGTGGCTGACGGTCGGCACGCTCTCCTGCTGGATGCTCAGGGAACTGCGGTGGGTGATCTGGCTGCTGGCTGTCCTCGGCATCACGTACCAACAGATCTTCCACGAGAGATACAAGATGTTGGAGCTGCTCCTTTATCTGGTCATGGGGCTAGGTCCGGCGGCCATCATTGTCACGTCTAATGTACGTCCATGGCTTAGTAACTTGTTATTTTCGGCACGGTAACTGTTACGATAAAGTTGTACTCGAAATTGCGTAGGTAATATATTTAGTAACGAGATTAATGCCAAAATCCGATTATACACGTAATCGGATGTACAATCTACTTAGTTTCCGTCCATGCAAATCACTCTAGAAATGCCATTCGGGTAATTTATCATTAATCGGGAAAGTCTTCGATGATCGTTTTGAGTCGAGTTAATTGCGTGTTTCGCAATGTAAATAAACGTGACCCATCACTATCAAGTGCAGTTGCGGTGCTGAAAATATCACGTGCGAGTGTCTGCACGCTTATTACCTACTATGACTTAGTGCTTGCATAGAAAGGATGCGATCACGTATTTCCACAACATTTTAACGTTATTTTTCTCCATGTTGTGTTTAAAAAGTATAGAGTATTGAGGCGCATTCTTTCTATGATCGCTTTATGCTATTTGCACGTGCATGTTTGCTTGTTTGCGGTGACGTAGTTTATTATTCATGTGTATGTGTTGGCGTAACTTCTATTATGTAATTGTTTGTTTATTATGGTAAGTATTAAAGGTTAGTGTCGTGTCGTTATGAGTAATGTTACCGGATATTATTTTGGTCAGCTTGTATGCTTGCACTTTTCTCTTTAAATGTTATCAACGTTGTCTGTAATGGCAAGCCTTCCAATTTTAATCGTATCATTTTGCAATCTTATAAGCCATCTCACTTATAATTCTTTTTTTATAGTATTCTGTTCTCCTATAATTTATGCAGGACTTGTGATTTAATTCTCGGTGAGTTCCTTTAGTAGTAAATGTTAGATTGTTTTAAAGTGAGCTAGAGCCAGACAGAGAACAACTTTATGATCACAGACTTATTTAGGTTTCAAGACAAGGTTACCTAGTATTATTTTTACTTACACTTACTTACTCCAAACTTGTTGTACAAACTTTATGAACGAAACTTATTAAATTTTCCTAAACTCCCAACACACGTGTAATATAGAAATTCTATTACACGATAATGGATTACAAAGCAGTTCTGATACGTACTTTGCAATACAAAGTCTATAATCACTCTATTATAAGGTATATAGTACAAAGTTCATGGCTTGAGCTTATCAACAGACCATTAGGTCATATAGAAGTCGTATAAGAAATGTAGTTATTCAACAAGTATTCAAGTCAAGAGCTCACCTTTGTTGGAAACTCTTATCTTCTATAATGTACGTGTGACATGCAAAACCTCTTTGTACACGTTTAGCTTTGAAATATAACGCCTACAACCTTTGTACGAAACTCTGAAATAATAAGTAAAGTTTTTGTGCTTAGGTATTATGTATGAGTACTATAGTAGTTATCTAGATAGTTTGCCATTTTCTCATGGTCACCGTTTCCCCCTCGAGGAAATGTAGACCCTGATGAGGCTATGTCTAATATTATATGCCCTTCTATGATATTGACTACAGGAGGTTAATTACCGTCAATAATGGTGGTTAGTCTTTTAATATCAGTGCACTATTATTAGTGAGGTATTTTTTGTCTATCCCTTTATCGGTATTTCATATTCGCTGCTTTAATGTCTCATATGGAAGTCTCCTGTTTTGATTATAAGTAGAATCGATTTTTTCGGCCTGCTAACTGCAACCGGGAATCAGTGGCGTGCAGTCCATATAGGCCAAAAGGCTTTGCCTACCTATAAATATCGTGAATATATAACATACATAAAATGTACCTCTACAAACGCGTTTATTAAAATTCAATAATATAATAAAAGTTTGTAAAAAAAACGGCTAACATAAATACGCGCCTTTGTAAAGCAATGAATGCGCCCCGCACGCACCACGCATGCGCCATATTCCTTAAATCTTGGTGGCTAGTTGTGACGTCACAAAAGAAATGTACCAATAGTATGCACCGCGCATGCGTGAAGTTCACGGCCATAGTCACGGTACAGAATAACCATTCATAAATTATATTACACGATTCCTGTTGCTTGACAAAATGTTGGCAACTAAAAAATTAGAGGACCGTTCGTTCATCACTTGGAAAACGATCGTATTTTATTAAGAATTCTAAAACAATAAAACAGCAACAAGTTATTGTATTTTTAAAAACAATTAAATCATAAAAGGTTTTAAATTGATAAAATCTGTATATCGTAAGGTACTGATGAATGGAGTGCACCAGCGCCATCTATTGAATTTTTTGTTGAAACTTCTGAACTCGTTCGATATAATGCGAATGTATTTTTATAAATGCGTATTTAACATATATGTTTCAAGTGTTTTAATTAAAGCTTAACATTTTTACGCGTTGTCGGATTATAGAAATTTTAAACGAGGAGTTGACTTTATTATTATAAAAGTTAAAAGGAAGTTATTGAAACGTCAAGATGGCGCCATTTACAACGTTTCAAATTATATTAATGAATGTTTTTTAGTATGAAATATTGGTTTAAGACGATGATGCAATTTCATTTGACTTACTAAATTAACATTTGTTTTTTTAGAAATTAAACGCTGCATTGCCTTAATTTTTAAGCTACATTTTTTTATAATAAACACTCAATTGACTATTGGTAATGACTTTAATTCATTTCCAATGTTTTCGGCCATATTGTTTTCATATGATGTGCGATCGCTTTGTTTATGTTTATGTTTAAATTATTAGGAATTAGTTTTAAACATAAAGTTGCATAAATGTGTAGTAGTAGTTAAATAAATGTTTAGGTTTTTCAAATAGTGTATTTGTTTATCAGTTTCTAGTACAAGTACCTATATTATTCGATTGTGAAGTGTGTGTGAATAATAGGTAATTTTATGTGTTTGTTGAAAGTAAAAACAGTAAGATTTCGCAAGAAAATGCCCTTTATCAGACTAGATTCAGGTAATGACCATAGGCAGAGGTGTACTCGAGTTACGAGAATTGACCCAAGTAAAAGGTAGGTAATGTAAATATGTACTATAATGGATCTTTTATTTGATTTTCTTGTTTATTGTTTGATAATTCTTAAAAATATCAACTTAGACTTCGGGTTGTATTGATTCACATATTAATTTATTATTAATAATTATGTAATGCAGTAATAACAAATGTACCGCATAGACTCGGCCGGCTCGGCCACAGCCGGCCGCGCTTGTTATTGTTTTGTTTGTTGACATAATGTCTGTCCATGTGAATACCTACATACGCTCTTAAATTCGTAATATATTATGATATTGAACAGATTGGTTAAACTTAACAATTCCATAATGAAATTTGGTTCATCAAATTTATGCTTCACTATTAAAATAAATAATAGATCTTTTATTATTTGTAAGTTTTGTTGGATTATTCAATAGCTGATGAAGTACTTCACAAAAAATACGCGAGATGTCAGTGTATGTAATTTGGCGAAAGAATACACCACAATATTCTTGAACGCACTTTTCGAAATGTATTATGTACATGTACCTATCTTGTGTGAGCATGACTGCATGACCGGCGGGGGGGGGGAGGGGTTTAATCATACGATATTTAGTTGCCTACCCTATATCGAAAACCTGTGCACGCCACTGCCGGGAATGGGGTTGTGTATTGAAGCTTCTCTATCTCCAGGTGGGTCTGTCGAATTTTGAATGTTCAATAGTCGTTCCTAAAAATAAGTATGTATCTGTCTTAACTAAAAATCGCTGGTTACTCACGTGAATATGACTATACTGAGAAAAGCTCTACTATTTTCGAGCCACAGAGGGGCTCTTCCTCATGAGCAACGTGCGCAGTCGCGGTGATGTCGCGCAGTAGTATGTCTCACGACAGTTATTATGAAAACAATTTTTTCAAGACCAAGAAAGGTCTTTAAAAATTATCATTTTATATGAAGTTAAAGTCTTACTTTGAGTGTCTCTAGGTACCTACTGGCTATAGATACTGCCGTATCTATAAATAGTGCATTGTTTATGCCACTGCCGAGCTGAAACTGAATGGGAGCGTCGATTGTATCTACCCACATCTGATGTAAATGTCAGCTGAGTGAAATTGCTTGCTCTCCGCACATATGGGCCAGTCTTGTGTAACCCATCACAATGTTCTAAATATTAATATTTTGTAAGTGTAATGTGTTAAGGTGTATGTTATGTAGACATCTTAGTGACAGGTACAATTTTTTGGGGCCTTCGTTTATCTTATAATTGTTGAAAACACATTTCGAGGTTATGTTTGTGGTCCTAAATTCCACTACTGAGTGCGATGTCCGATTTCAGTTCAAATGTTCTAAAAAGTATTGATATTCACCGTATCCAGCAACTCTCAAGACAATTCTTATCAACCGTCGTCAGTTGGGATGGGACTAATACACCCTTTTCCTTATTTACGGTGAAATAAGTAAAGTTAGATAAAAATAAACGGAAAAAGTACATTTAAATTCAAGTCGAATTCGCGTGGAAACACAAAATTTGATATTACATAAGTATGTAATTATGTTGTAATAAAATACTTTTTTTCTAAGGAATAGGTACGTATAAAAAAGGTGACCTGAGCGCCCTTGTGGCTAGTGCGAAAAACGATGAAAATTAAATAATAATGAAAGCAGAAGGCAAAACCTTTACATAATACGGACCAGTAACTCAATGAATAGTTAGTTAATTTTAAAAATTAATGAGATATAAACTTCTGAAAATTCCCTGAACGAGAACTTCTTCCACACAAATAAATATGATAAAATATATAATGTTGGTCCAAATGTTCCATTTTCCACACTAAAACACTTTAAACAGAGATCCACGTTAATATTTGCCTCCTAATTAAACATAATGCCATCTTTTAATTATGTACTACAATTTAAAGTATAGGTAAAAAGATTATTAAAACACCGAAATGTATTTTTTTGCTAACAAACGAGTATAAAGACGTTCACACCACGACCTTGTATAGTTGACCATGACTTGTACTTAGATTAATACACCTTGATGAATATTCTATATAATAATTATTATGTAAGCAACGAACTATAAAACAAATTTAAACTAGTACCTAAATAACCAAACAATCTGCGAGATTCCGGGATGAAAATCTGATGTTAAAGTAGGTCATGGTCTGTTTGTACCTACATCATATCAATGTAGGGTTAAACTATTTTTTTGTTTTTCTTCGGGGCTACAGACAAGATGAATCGTTGAATGTACTGGTCATAGAAAATTGCAAAGTACGTACTTTTAATTCAGTGTGATAAAGAAGCACCAAAAAGAATTTCAGACACATTTTAGGCGTTTTAAATTTTATTTATTTATGTACAACACACATACAACATAAAGGACAACACATATAATGTCTATATTATTGAAGTGCAAAGTATTGGAATTTCTTCCTGTGGACTGATGGCAGAAAAAGTAATTATGATATAAGACAGTGTGTAATATAACAAATAGAAAATTGACATAGAAAAACAGACTTGAACGTAAACATATTAAAAAATGCATATCACTTACATATAAAAAGAATGTAAATATAATACACTTATAACAAATAAATACAGTACCTATAATATATGTATAGAATATACATATAAATAAAGAAATACGCATATCTTTTACTTGCGATTCACGGGCAAAAAAAAACGTAATGGTTTATGTTGAGTGGGATTTTTAAAACAAACATCCATCTATCCGTCATCATAAATTCTTATAAGTTGTAACTCTTCAATTCAATTTTTCTAGTGCGTTATTTTGGCAAAATACACTTTATAGGTCTTTTTCTCAAAATATAATAGATCTAATGTTTAACAAGATTGATTCCGTATGGTTGTTAATAACTGGCACACCGCACTAGATTAAATCATCATCATTAGTGCAGAAAAAATATACATATTTCTCGGTAAACATTCTCCAAGTTTGGAATTGTTTTGCGTCTCGTATGTACGTACATATAAAGATGTAATTGGTACCATTTTAGAACGCAAAGTATTTTTACTGTGGTTTGCCTTGACTCATGTTTAGAGGAACATGCAATTGGATTTATCACTCAATGCAGTCTCTCGTTTGTAGAACTTTGTCTTACTAACTTGTTTTTGTAGTGTGATCACGATATTCCTAGAACGTGTAGGCAGACACTACTGGTGCCTAAACTCATTTTCGCTGCATTTGTTATTAGTTTATTACGCTATACCGAATATATTAGCTAGAGGATGAGCCTTTTTGTAAACGGTATATAAAATGACTCGGTAACAACTCGCTCTGTAAAACTAAAGATCTCTTAGCAATCGTGCTCACTAAAACTACAAAGTTGTAGAATAAATTGCCTTTTAAAATGTCTTCAAATACTTAGCCACAACTTCACAGTTTTAAAACATACGATGGTTATAATAACTAGTAATTATGGGTAAGTATTCCTAGAAGCAACTGTGTAAATACTAAGATATTATACTTGTTCATCTAATTATGTGTTATAAATGAATATTATACGGGACGAGCAATTATCTCTCATTACATGTCTTATTTTGTTAGCTCGCTTCTGACACGGTATGTTACAATTAAGTAGGTAGAATATCGATACGATGAGAATAGAAAAGGGTCAAGTAGTTCTAAAGTTAACAAACATTTTATCACGAATTAAATAATTTATACCCTTTTTGACACGTAGGTCTCTGATAAACCAGAACCTTTTAAATTGCGATCTCAACCCGCCTGGCAGGCATGAAGATTATAGCGAGTTCTCTTACGTAGACGATCCACCACATGTAGCCACAATCCTTCTTCCGGCTATTTAATAAAGATGAATTGAATTGTGTTCATTAAAGTGATCCGACGTTGAACCGAGCTCAGTGTGAAGGCCACGTGCACTTTAACGTTACTTGAGAATGTAAACAATCATTGCTTTTGTAACAAAAATTGTATTACATGATTCACTCTTGTGGGTTGTGATAGTCTGTGACAAAAGTCACAAGAATTATTGTATTTTTGAACTTCATAATTGTACGCTTGGAGTCTGAAATAGTCGAATGCTACCCGGTATTTAGCAGTACTTTCGTCTTCTATTACAGTAGAACGAATAGCAAAAGAGTTTTAAAAAAATAACAATAAAAGACACATTCACATCTTAAGATAAGATGTGAATGTGTCTTTTATTTATTTTATATCTCTATACTTACTTACTATTATATAAAGCGGAAGAGTTTGTTTGTTTGAACGCGCTAATCTCCGGAACTACAAATCTGATTTGAATAATTATTTATGTGTTTGATAGCGCATTTATCGAGGATGGCTATAGGCTATAAAACATCACGCTACGACCAATAGGAGCTGAACAGAGCGTGTGAAACCGCGCAGAAGTAGCTAGTTCAGTATATGCAAGTGAGTTACTAAGGAATTACACTGTTCATCATATTGCAGTATCTATGTCGTAGTGCTGCATAAATTAGTGTTCGTAGCATTGTATTCTGAAGTACAGCCACAAAGTCGGAAACTTTGCTGTCAACATGTCACTTGTGATTGCTAAAGTGCCTTTCTGCATCATTCTGGCGTGAAAAGTTCTACTTTGTTCGCCAAACGCGGTTTTAGAAAATGTAGACCACATTTCTAGGTCTCAGTGGAAGCTATCACAGGCTTTTATTCTCTTTAAATGTTTAAATAGTTGATATCTTTTCAGCTATAAAATTCTGCTTTGCGACATAGCGTCTTAATTATATAGGTGCCTGTTTAATCGACACTTTTCTTGTATCTGCTGCAACTACATCGAGTAACCTATGCGATTCCTAGCAAGATACTAGGATATTATCCCCTTCCAGCGAATGAGGAATTACAGCAATTTGTCCTTGGTTGCTACGACTAAAGGTCCCTCTTCTGCGTCGGCCTTCAATTATTATATTGATAATATAGAAAGGATGTCTATTTATAAGTCCCCAAGGATGTCATATAAGCGGTTCCAAATAATTTATTGACCGTTTTGGGCCTCTTTTCATGATAAATTATGTTTATTTCTGTAAATTATTGTCTATTACTTATTTATGAAGAAGTAGAGAACTTTCGTGAATAGGAACTTACTAGGAAAAGTATGTAACCCTTTATTGCTCTTTTTCAGAAATGAGTGTTTGTCGTATTTATTCTTCAAAACTGTTCTTCAAAGGCTTTTTGCTGATTTTCCAAGTGTCTATTTGAAAGATACGGGAAAAATGTAATAACATTTTTCTCTATTACTTTACAAGGCGTCCTCAAGAGTGTTGATGTCGTGTCACATAAATTTAATTTAGAAGCTGGCTCGTATCGCCGTGAGATTGAAATATAGTTAACTGGCCACATTCCCAGCGGAGACTGGCAACTCTAAAATATTACTTCGTATATTGTGCGCTCATTGTTCGCATTGTTCACGTTAGGGCGGACTAGGAGGGTAATTCTAGATTCTAGTATATTGTTTGAACTTATTTTTAGAGTAAGAGTTTTGTTAGAAATTAGAAACAAAGGAGAATGCCCATGGACAGTACTCTTGATAAATTACTTGTGTCTCAAAATCTCTAACGTCACTTAAATGGAATGAATGCTTAGTATTAAATGGAATTGCGCATTTTTTTTATTAATATTCGATTTACATCCAAAAATGAATCTCATTCCAAAATATCTCTGTTAAATATAAACCCATTCGGAAATATATTAAATTAGATCTGCTATTTTCGGTTTCTTTTACGACAATGTGCACGACTATATGGTCCAAAACACTATCGGAACACTTTTACTGACCTGTTGAAAACAAACTCGTCAACTGCCCCAGAGTAGACCACTAGAACAAAAGGGCAATCAACCAGCATTTGAATTATTTGTTAGTAGGAAGAGAATCAATTTCAGTATTAGTTCAACCCTGTTTTAAGTACTTTAAATAGAACTTAATAATTTATGGACTTCAATTTACAATTGTAGTAAGTTCCCAATAGAATTTGAAAGTGTTTTAGCGACCTAATTAATTAATTATAATGTGTTAGAATACATTAACATTTTCATTTCTAAATAGAGAACATTATACGTGAGTTACTGGGTTATAACTACTTAGGCATTATTTGCCACATAACACCGAGCCTGATTTGTTTGTCGCGGAGAACCTAACGGGTTCCCGGGGCTCCGGCTCGACTTGCACGAGAAGGAACGGGGTGGTTTTTAGTCAGTAAGAGTCTGACACTCCCTCCCGCCTCACCCAGACGGGAGTAGTCATTCGATGATTTTCCCCCATTAAAAAAAGCCTGATTTGTTTTCCCTGTAATGGTAGAATATGTAATGGTGTACACATGCAGGTTTTCAAGTGCTCTGCACTCTTGAGACTCGATTCTGGAGCTACTATTGTAAAACTCAAAAATGCATTTCTGTAGCATCCATTTGCTACAATGTTTAGTTAATTACAAAATAAATTTCCTACCAAATGTGTATGAATACAAAGTAATTAAGCATCGTAGCCGTTTAATGAAAACAATTAAAAACTACAATTTAATGTTTATTAGTTTTGAATAAAAACGGTAATCAATATCGCATTACTGATATCGTTCATGTTATACCAATATCATTTATCTAGCGTGTGTAATTTACTTTCCGAGGTTGAAATATTTAATGCAATCGCCCATCCATGACATTTTGGGGCACCGCCATGACAGTTATCCTTATTACGTATTTTTTTGTATTAACGGAAATAATTTGACTGAGTACCTCGTCGTTTATAAGCGAAATGTTATTTTGATTGCGAAATGAGAAAGCTATTTTACGGATTCATCAGTAACTGACGAACAAACCGGTTCAAGGTTCCTTGTTTTTTTATGGCTTACTTAAGCCGGTAAACGAGCAGACGGATCACCTGATGGTAAGCAATTGGAGTCGCCCATGGACACCTGGAACACCAGAGGCGTTACAAGTGCGTTACCGGCTTTTTGGGGATTAGGAGATTGGGTACAGTATTATGCCTCAGAAAAGGCAATCCTTTTCGTGTGGATTGGTATCTCGTTACCGTGACTTATTGATTTTGTTGGCAGGTGTCAATATTATGTTCTTCAATAACGGAACCTGTTGCTTACATTATAAGCATCATGCTCCTAGATATCCATAGAAACTATATTTTACATGGTAACATTGGTATTCTTTGTGCATATCCACTTGGATACTCCGTCAAATATAAATTTATTTAAAGGTGGAATGATTTCACGTGCTCTATAGAATTCTCAACACCGGCACTAAGCTTTGGCACTCCTCGGGACCACGTGTAAACGTTGGTGAACCGTTCCTAATTGTAATATGTATTTGTAATCCATTGACTCTTGCCAAAATGTATGCAACTATGCACTGTTCTTATTATTAAGGAGGAACATTTATATTCCAGAATCAATTTCTAATACCAACTTATACGGGATCGAAATAATATTGAGTTTCAATTTAAAGCTATGAAAATTATCCATAAAAAGGCTATCACGCCCGTAATTAAAACAAATTAAATCAGTGCGGGGCCGGGCTAATTTTAGAATTGAGCGAAAATCAATAGACGTCCATTTATTTTTCTCATTTTGTACAATATTTAACGATAGCCACCTCGCTCTGGAGCCTCCGGGCTACGGGTTATGTAGGAGTTTAACGTTGTACAATATTTTTGATTAAAATACATGACTTACTTTCCTTGTTTAAGCTTTTTTATAATTTGCATGGAAATGACTAACTCCATTTTATTTTCTTTCGGGTTTTAACAAGCACAGTTCATTTTGGTCTCATTCTTCACCTAATCCACGTTTTGGTGGAATTCTTTCTTCGTTTGCCAGTATTGTCAAAGTAAAGACCTTTTCATGTATATTTGCTTTGTCGGGCAATTGTGAGCGCTGTCGGTTGTTGAACTACGTCCCTTTGATTAAACGTAGCGAAGTAATTTTGTGTTGTGTTTAATTAGGACTGGTCGTACCTGACCGTTTTATTATCCAATCATTGCTTCACTTTGATGTAGTTAAGTAACCGTATTTGTAGTTCTGCATGATATGAAGGGACTTACAGCTCGTAATTGATGTTTTTGTTTTATTAAAAAGCTAATTTGAGATATCTTAGTGTTTGTCGAGTAGCCACTTAGTTTGTTAGTACTGTATGTTGTCAGCATGTTAACGTGTGGTGATTGTTTTCCAGCACCAGTTCCCGGCGATGTACGACCTGAAGCTGGGCGGCATGCTGTACCTGGCCGGCGTGTTCTTCTTCAAGTCGGACGGCCGCATTCCCTTCGCTCACGCTATCTGGCACATATTCGTAGCGCTGGCCGCCACCGTTCACTACTTGGCCATCCTGCGACATCTCTTCCCAGAACTTAAATCTCATTGAAGACTGCCCCTTTAACCTATTGAATCTCCATTATTAGAGCTCTCTAAAGCTATTTTTGTATCCTAACTCGACAACAAGGCCGCAAATTAAATAATTCCACCGACAATCGTCCGAAGTATCGGACGTTCAACGGTGTTGCAGCTCCGATTTGCGGCTTTGTGCAGTCGTTAACTTCGTAATGTGCGTGTGAATCTTTTGTGTAGTGATTTGGTATATACTAAAATAAACTACAATAGGTTTTATGCTGTTAACCGGGACGAATCGTAAGTGTATGCCTATTCGTGTGGATGTAGACTACCGTAAGCGACATACAATAGCCGTTTGTTATATCTTTCGGTAAGATGAGCACTAATTGAAATTTTGCAAAGAAAATTATTAGTTATCTGTTGTAATTTTACATTTACCAAACAAAATTTCTACGCATATCGTCGTTAATTCATTTATACACAAGTCTGTCGGGACTGCGTGTCGCCTGAACAATATCGTATGCATGTAAATATTATGATATAGAGTAGTGCTCGAGTCGAGTCGAGTCGCTCAGGTACTACGTGTAAGTAACCGTGGTATACAGTTACGTGTGCTTCCGGTCTCTCCACGCGCCATACTGCAATCAATATTGTCACATCAAGGCCACATGCCGCAGCATCCACGCTCATACTCCGGGTCTGTGTTCAACACGTGTCACTCATCTTTCTTATATCGGATATTCAATTACATGTTTACGGAAAATATAATACTGAGGACACTTACATGAATATTTTGGAGGCAACTTATAATATTGACAATGCATGACTAATGATTTTAAAGTTCATATTACTGTGTTCTTTATTTGAATTAATCTTTTTTGTATAACATGCAGCCATTAAAACATTGCGTCTGCACTAGTGTAGAGTATTACACATTAATTTATCGACTAATCGGTCGGTGATTTCGGCAGGAAATTGCGAAGGAAGTTTATTCCTGTTGCTGCTTCGCTCGCCCACATTATGTACACCGTAATGAATAGTAAAGTCATTTACGAAATACTCGATAGCAAACTTTTGTAAACTTGTCAATCGGTTTACAACTCTATTCACGAGCATTATTTATAGACAAATGTTTGTCCGGATTGACCGTTGTCCTATCACGAAAGCGATGAACAACGAAACGAATTGAATTTTCTTTGAAACAGAAAGTAATTTAACTTTTGATTGTGGTTAATTTAAATGGTGTTTCCATTTAAATTGGGTGGTTTAGTTTTCTGACTTAGCCCACATAAGGATTTGTTTTGTATGTTATTTAACGTAGCAGGCCATTCCTTACGTCTAGAGAACAAATTTTAACTTAGGTTTTGGGAGGGTTCGATGTCTTTATTATAAGTTGCGTGACTAGTAGCTGCCAGTGCGAGTTTTCAGTGTCCCAGTAGTGTTGCCCTTCGTCGTGAAGCCAATTGCCTGCAATGAGGCAGGCGCTGGTCGTATGACGGTTGTCGAATGCAGTATGGCGCGTCTCTCACAGACACCATAGATACGAGTATTTATTAGACGTAACGTTACATATTAGCAGCATGAACCACGTTCGGCCAAACTTACTACAAATGGTAAATGTGTGTATATTTTGTAACATATTGTTGAACTTATTGTACTATTGTTGTAGTGTTTGTAGTCGTATCTCAGAATCTCGAGACCAATCCAACCCTTTTTAGAGTAACTATTTAAAAAAATCGTATTGAGGGTTTTTAGAAACGTTTATACCTATTAACTTATTATACTTATACGGAATCCAGTTTTTTCAGCGAAATCTTTTATACACCTCAATGTGACTTTTTCCTTAGTATTAGTCGTTATAGTTTAGCTAGTTGAATGTATATACCATCTCGTGTCTATGAATTAGGATTTAAAAATTTTAACATCTTCAATATTTATTTAATTTTTAAATTATTTATTTATGTCCCAATTTAGATTTTTTAAGGATTGCTCAATCGTTCGTGTGATTAGGTAATATTTTGCCAGACTTCCAATGATTACAGTAGGATGTGCGAGGTATCGGTTGCATGTTGGTGGCAGTCGTAGGTACCTACGTGCGAGTGATGTGTTATCACGCTGGCACCGCCGAGCATTGTTCCCTGTCCCTGTGCTCACTGTGCTCTTACGATACCTGAACAATCGACTCTGTTTCAAAACTAGGACGACAGCGCCTCCATACTTAGACAGTTGCGGGCTCACAATGGACAAAGGGAAATTGAATGTATAACTTCAGACCTTTAACCTGTTTGTACTAAAAAATACTCTTCGTAAAGCGATAGCATTACTTTATGATAAAATTTGTAATTATATTCAATGGGTTGCCTAATCGAAGGTTTTAGTGTCGCACCAAGTGCTATATTTTGATTTTGTAATCATTCTAGTCATTGTTTTTGCTACAAACATTTGTGTATTGAATGTGAATTAATTTTATGCAATGTGCATGCAGCCGCGCGGTTGAAAGATCAACAGCCGAGTCATTGATACTGAACCGTTTTATTTAGGCTAATTACATTTTGGATGCGTGGCTTTGACATATAAGCGAATTGGTTGAGTAAAGAATCATGACAACCGGTTAGCCAAGGTTATCACAGGGTAATATCAACTATTACAAGAATGCACAAACACTAAAATTATTAATTCATTCAACAAAATTATCTCACTACAATTAGTTAAATAATATGAAATTTATTTTAAATTTAGGAAGAGGTGTTTTTGTTTTAGAGTACGGTGTCAGACAGGCGTTGTAGCGATACCTGTTTGTAATATCATAGTAGATGAGAACTCCTCAAAAGTGCAAAGTATTCGTAAGTAGGGAAGGGTAGCGTCGGAACGTGTAACAGTAATGTTTCGGATATTATTAGGGTCCTATTATTAAATACGTACGATGGAGACAATTTTCTGTAGTATACTTGTCGCTTTGATTGTACCTAGCCAAATACATGTTGTATGTTCTCGTGTTACGACTGTTGCTGTAAATGTTGTTGTTGCTAAAGCAATGCGCGTGTCTCAAGTCTTCCAGAGATGCTATTGGTAGGTCTTCTAAATCAAATTAACATTCCTTAATTATTCCATACGTTTTAATGTAATCAAACTCTCTTACGGCCGTCTTCCTTT
Source organism: Spodoptera picta (assembly GCA_038387885.1). Taxonomy (NCBI): domain Eukaryota; kingdom Metazoa; phylum Arthropoda; class Insecta; order Lepidoptera; family Noctuidae; genus Spodoptera; species Spodoptera picta. The sequence continues at coordinate 1,006,584 of JAZHFQ010000413.1, read as the reverse complement.
GACGTACCTACCTTTTTTATTTTCCAACCACCTTGAGTCGCAAACTCTTCTATTTTAAAACTCTGTCTGACTTCTAAATAAATTAAAATTATGGCTTAATATTAATTTAATAGGAAAAATATACGTATATGTATATTTTAGCTGAAATATTCCATTTTAAATTAATTCTAGACTACAGGTGATTTAATAGTTTCCCACTGTTGAAAATTGTACCTATTATTGAACTTTTATGTAAATTCAACAATATTATGGCGTATTACGTCAATTTAATAGAATGTACTAGATTTTGATGTATTAATTAGTGGGAATAATCATCTCCTTATACATAATTAGCTGTCGTAGGAGCGCCCACCGTTGAAATATTCGAGATTTACTTGAGACCATTGTTTGTCTAATTGGTGGTGGACACTCGTACGAGAGCAGTAACTTGTTGTCTGTACGATGTTTAATGTGATGTAACGTGTATTGTTGTAGATGGTAAGATAATGCAAACATCTTAACGTAAGGCAGGTAACACAGTGGACTGCATTCTATTGTAAGTTTGGTAAAAGCCTGTTCCACACAATTGACACAGTCCACAGAATGTGTGACCGCAGATAAAGGTCCAACTTAAGTCTTCGTAATTATCGTGGATGATTGGCTCTGTTTATTAAGAAATGACTGTTTTCAACCTGAATAAATTTTGTCCATTTTCCGTCGATTCAACTCAAATTTTGGGTACATAAAAGTACAATATTTTATTTTAAATTTACTTTTTAAATTATTATAATTTCTGTCTAATATGTTACCTGCTTTACAAATAAAATCCAGTGACTATTCTATATAATATTTCTAACAGATAGTGTTATGAACATGAAGTTACCTTTGATATCGGACCCTGGTATACTTTTGTAGAGGTTTTTGGGAACTCAATAAATAAAATTTTACAAACAATTTACTCTTATTATTTATTAATACAAACCTTTAGGCATTACTTATAAATGGTTAGTGGTATAAATTAAAATTATGATATGCCTAAAACTAGTGAGGGCCTACTTTGAGTAGTTACATTTTGGATACTGTTTTGATTCCTAGGATGTCTAAGCATTTCTCCATGACTCTGGCAGTGATTTCACATAACATCAACCTTTCGTAGATTATCTTGACTATCTTTCCTTCTTTATCCTTCTCGACACAATAGCACTTGTCGTAAAATTCAGTGAATGCTGAAGATATTTCATACAAGTATTCACACAGGCTGTGCAGGTACAAATCACTGGATACTTTCAGTATAATTTCTGGGAACCTTAGTAATACTTTTCCCAGTTTCCATTCAGCTTCATGACCAAACTTGAAACCAGACTTCTCAATCTCAGCCTTCAGTTGTTCCTGTGAGATCTGTGCAGTCCTTGCTATTGACCGGATTCGAGTCAAAGCATACAAGAGGTAGACAGCGGTGTTACCTTTGTCATCCAACATCTTATCAAAAGAGAATATGTAATCATTAATCCTGTTGTGTGAGAGATCAGCATATTTAATACATCCATAGGCAATGGCTTCCTGAGCCTGCTTCAGTTCTTCAGGTGACAAGACTTTGTCTCGTCCTTTCTCAACCAGTTTGTCCATGGACCTTTTCAAACCTTCATCAAGTAAATCAATAAGCTTTATAGTGTCACCAGACCTTGTTTTAAATTTTTTCTTATCCTCTCCTAACACTACACCAAAACCAACATGTTCTATCTTCTGGTTATTCTTCAAGATGCCAGCCCTACAGGCACAAGCCTCTATGATAACAAAATGTGTGGCTTGGCCAGCATCAGTGACGTAAATAAACCTGTCCCCTTTTTCTTCCTCTACCCTCTGCTTTATGGTGGCCATGTCAGATGTATCATAGGTGTAGCCTCCATCAGACTTTACAACTGTTAGTGGTATACCTTCATGTTTATCTGGGTTTCCCCACATGATTAGCCTGCCTTCGTCTTCTTCTAAGTACCCAGCATCTTTTAATTGCTTCACTACAACATCCATCCTGTCTTGATAAAAAGACTCTCCTCGGTCAATGATACTGACATCTAGCCGGTCATAAATTTTTTGGAACTCTTGTCGGGACACATCACATATTAGTTTCCATGCAGAGATGTAGTCAGGCTGGTGTGATTGTAACTGCACCACACATGCATAAGCTCGCTTCTTGAATTCTACATCTTCATCAAACCTTTTCTTCGATTCTTTATAGAAAGCTTGCAGATCTGAGATTGGTGGGGAATGAGTCTTGTAGTCAGGGAATTTATCTTGGAGATGAGCTATCAACATTCCAAACTGTGTTCCCCAGTCTCCTAAATGATTGATCCTCAAAACATCATGACCCAAGAACTCAAGTATGCGACAAATGCTTTCTCCAATGATAGTAGACCTTAAGTGCCCAACATGCATCTCTTTAGCGATGTTGGGAGATGAGAAGTCGACAACAATCTTTTCCCTTTTCACTGGAGGAGGTTTTACTCCAAATCTTAGGATACAGTTTAAGATGTGTTCAGCCATCATTTTGTTGATGTAGATGTTTAAGAAGCCAGCACCAGCCACTTCTATTCGCTCAATGAATGGTGAGGTTGGGGTTTTGTTCAAGATGTTATTGGCCACTTCTCGAGGGTTAGTCTTAACATTCTTCGCTTTTAATAGTTGTGAGATTGCCATAGCTGAGTTGCATTGGTAGTCGCCGAATTTAGGGTTGTTACCAGACAAAGTAATAACAACAGGGGGATCTTCCAAGTCAGGATAGGCAGATGTAATGGCCACTTCGAATATGTTTTTTAACTCATCCACTAAACATATGTTGCCTTCAACAGAGTTGACGTCAGTGATTAAGTTTGGGCGCTTCTTCGGCTCCTTTTTAACAGCTGTTGTCTTAGACCCGGAACATTCTGCTTTGATCGCATTTTCTAAAATAACTAAGCGATGTTTTAACTTCTCATTCTCAGTGGATAGCTTCTCTAGCCGCGGATCACCGACGTAACTGAGATCTCCTCGAGATATCTTGTCTAATTCTTCTTCGATAGCCTGCGCTTCCCTTTCTGCCTGCACCGTCCTTTCTTCTATAGTTTTATGATCAGACATTTTAAGAGTAATAACGCCTTTTCACTTATATGTGTACCTTTGATACAGAATTATTTCCAATTCGATGTATTTTGAATTTTTGACTCAAAACCATTAAAATCTAATAAGATTTTAGGTTATTGCCACCGCAACAAGCAACAAGAAAAACACATGTCATAATTGTCAATAATTTCGTCAGCCGATTTGACATTGACGTTGCGTGCGCAGAAATAGCATGCGTTCAGAAACAAAAAATATTCATCTTTGTGAAATCCGTTGAATCGAATGCACATTTGAAATAATAATATCAACTAAACAAGAGTTTTACTATACATTACTTTAATAGAGTCATTCATTTAATTGGTTTCAGTATTATTAATTACAAAATTTTCTTCATCAAGGTTTTTGTTCACGTAAAACTATGACATTTCTGTTATTAATTTCTTTTGTTTAAAATAATATATACAATTAATAATTATTATTTATTTATTATTACCTTTTTTAAGATGTAAATATTTTAGTTCATAGTTATTTATATTTTAAGTTGTATATATTTTCATTTAGTTATAGTTAATATTAATCGTAAAACTATTCAATAAGTATAAGGGAAATAACCATAGCAACCAAGGTCAAACAAACAGCGGCAAAAATATGTTTCAAAAGAGGCAAGTGTGAATGAAGATTAAATTTATCAATAATATTTATAAAAAGTGTGTTATTTTGTTATTTATATTTTTTTAAACGTAGATCCGGCTAGTGGAAATTATATCCAAACCACTTTTTGTGTCGAGTCGGTTAAAGAATGAGTCTAATATCCAATAGATTTTTACATTCTCTTCAAAGATAACAATAATCCCATGGCTCAAGGATGGCACATCAGCAAAATGGGCTTGACTATGCAAACAAGGACCGGGACCTGCCGTACTGGCTCGAAAACCTTACGAAGTAAGTATGACCTCTTTCCATTAGAAGTACCCAGAATGATTAATGAATCGTTTACTTTACCTACATAAAGGAAAGACGTCAATATGGAAATTCTTCGTACAATGCACTCTTATAACTTCCGTGTCAAGGCTGGGCCAAACTGATACCAGACCTACCTTAGTACACGATGTCATCGAACGCTTGCTTTGAACAGTTATTTTTTCAGGGAGATGAAAGAGACGCATATTCGAAATAGCAACAGTGATTCTCCAATTCTGGAGGATACCAAATACAAAATCGAAAATTCTAAATTAGAAGGCCGTAGGTAAGGACATTTTACGATATGTTTTAGGTCAAGCCGTCTTGCACCATATTAAGTATTAGGTAGGTAGGTATTTATTATCTGATAAAATAACATTCCAGGTTAACGCGCCGGACATCATTAGATACAACAATGGATATGTTAATGAAACCGCAGCTAGGATCTGTTGCGCACTCCGCTGGTACTTTGCGCCAACCAAAAGGTACATAATTTCTTAATTCTATTAATTTCTCATTCTTCTACTCATTTATTTTCTTATTCGGTGAATTCTATCTAACTTCAATGATCTGCTTATTTAACAGACCTTTAACAATGTTCAAAATGTTTTTCAAGCGTACAGTCAAAACGGGCGCCGCGTTTACAACGTTAGGGGTAAATTGGACTGGGGAGACTCTTCCAATGCAAGCTCCAATGACTTCTTATCAGACTTGCTACCACATTACGTTACGCCACGACATCGACGAGCCAATAATTTGATGGACGATGATTTCCATGACGTCATTCTAGGCCCCAGTAAGTACAACGAGATAATAATTAGGTATACATTGCAATTATGTTATGCAAAATATATACATACCTATTGAGTCTTGTCGATATCTAAATGTCTTTCATTTCAGGGCCGCAAGAGCCAAAAACTCGTAAAAAGCTCGTTACCAAAGAGGGCATTACTAGCTTGCAAGAAAGTAATTCAGTCAAGAGACCTGGTCCAAAAAACATTACGAAGAAACCTTCATCATTAAGTTCAGTTCCATTAAAACATGGATTGAAGGAGAAGGCCAAGAATGAGTTCGTCATTCCTGAGTTACCAGAAGGACGGTTGTTGGAGCTAAAGATTTTCTCTAACTGGGGTGATAAATATTTGGTTGGCTTGAATGGGATAGAACTCTTTGATTCGGATGGCAATCCTGTTATTGTGGAGAAGGTAGATTTTCATTTAGTATGTTGTAGTGTAAAATGTAATCCATATGACACTTTGTATTTCTACTCAGATTTCTTTCTAGGTGTGGACCGATTCGGACACAGGGGACCAATCGAAACACGGGCGTGCTGAGAACATAATAGACGGCGTGATGCGCACTCGTGATGAACGGCATGCTTGGACCGTGCCAGCGCCACGTGGCAACCCTATAGCTTTGTCTGTTTTATTAGCTGGAGGCTCCAGACTGGCGTTGTTGAGGATATGGGTAAGATAAGTTATTTCGCACCGTTAGGTTATGTAACGTAGGTAGTCATGGAATCCTAGAGTTGTCTATTAAAATAAAGCAATTGTAAGTCTCGTAGGATTCAGTAATTATGTTTCTTTTTTTTTCAGAATTACAATAAATCGCGCATATATTCTGCTCGTGGCGTCAGGTTGGTCCAAATAAAATTAGATGATCAAGTTATATTCCACGGAGAAATCGCGAGGTCCAGTGGGGAGGTGAAGGGGCCGTTGTCGTCGTTTGGTGATGTAAGAATTGATACCATTATTTATGCAACTGCGATGGTAGACTTGCTTACAGCCTATTTGACGCAAAGCAGTTACCTACTACAATTATGGACCTATACGATTGTTTGCAAATTTGAGGTAGGTAGATGCTTTGTAGGTGGTAAAGCATTTGGAAATTTTCCTGTAATATTTTAAAAGATACACTATCTATTACAATGAGACTGCAATTATTGCCGTAAATTTCTGTTAAAATGTAGACTTTATTGCGAACAATGTAAACACACCTTAACTATCCATAGGAACGTGTCATTTTCTCCGTACAAAAATAACAAAGAACGAACACACTCGCCTATTAATACATAACGATGTATCAGCTGTAAATCGATCTAGCACTATAGCGTTCTTGGAAGTTGAAGTGCACCAGTATTGATTATACCTTTACACTTGAATTATATGTTGTACCAACAGCTACGCGTGTTATAATATTCTTGTACCTTGTAATAGGTGCTGAAGTTTCTAGATTATTACCTAATTTAACGAATTACTACGGGGCGTGTCTAGTTTGTGAAAGACCTGAAATAAAACGCAATCTAGACGAAACCTAAATGAATCTTTTATTAGGATTTGCTTCGTAATGATGATTACGAAGCAAATCAAATATCAATGATAGCGTGATTGCTTAATGTTTGTTTGAATACTACTACTACTAACTACATTATAAGACTAACTATTGTTAGTCTTTCTGGCAGAATTAAGTAATCTTTAACGACTTGACGCCTAATTAGGACGTTTCAGTCCTTTACAAGGTATGATGCACAAGAACAAAACTGTCAACTGTTAATTTTCTAGACAATCCTCTTCACGAAGGACCCTGCTATACTGGAGGCTATAATGCAAAATGACAAGAACTTCCAAGCATTACTAAAAGACAATGAGCCGATGGCCGACTTCCCGAACATTATCGAGAAGCGACCTCCAACGGCGAACGATAGTAATCATAATATGAGCCCAACGGCACTTTTAGAAGCTCTGGATATTGAAGAGAAGGAGATCAAGTACATCGCCAAGAAAATCAAAATGACGCTCATGTCTACTTGGGGACAAAGGCATTTGGTTGGACTCACTGGTAAGGACGTTAAATTAAGTACCTACTTACTTAATTTTGATACGTAAAGCAATAGTATAAAAAATTATTTACGACAAAATACAACAGCACTTATCGTAACTTCAGACTCGTTGTCTGACCATTATTTTTAATTTATAAGACAAATGGATTCGAAATCGTAATGATCCCATAGCACGAACTTTCCCCATGTTTAAATATCGGAGCCAAAAATTATAACAATAACAATGATAACAAATAATAAACAATAACATGTTTCGTCGATTTGGCGCCCAACAGGGATCGAGCTCCTTTGTTACAACGAGCCAGTCAAAATTCACCGAGCGTATGCATACACTGCATTCATTACTGAGGACCAAGCAGCGGAACATAGTAATCTCATAGAGTGCAAGAGTTTGTTCAACGGTAGGAACATCACCACCGACTTCGAAGACATGTGGTGCACGAACTTTGCGACCGGCAACAAATTCTGTCATATTGTTATGGAGCTGATGGAACCCACTGAGATTACCAGTAAGAAATATGTCCAGTTACATATGTATAAAGTATAGCACGAGTCTTGATATTTTTCTTTTGCTTACATGAAAATTAAGGCTTTATGAAGTAATTGTGTTAAATCAAGTCGTTTTATTTATTTTAGGTATCCGTTTATGGAACTACAACGCGAACATGGAACTCTCGTACATAGGTGCGAAACACGCCCGGATCTCCCTGGACGGTGCCCCACTAAACTACAGACCATTGTTACTACGCCGCGCTCCAGGAGACACGTGCTATGATTACGTGCAGCAGATCGACTTGCTCGCTGTCGACGATAGGTAAAATTTCTGTTGAAAGTCTTCGTAGACTTTAGGCCAGATTATCAAATTTGATTTGTCTAATGCTAATGCTAAGTGCTAACCTAAAGTTATTGACTTATCTATTGTGTCCCACAAGGTCCATAATTAATATGTACAGCTTTTTACTTCATTTCCTGTTCAAGTTTGGCCTATTCGCGAAAATATTGAAAACTAGTGAACGACAAACTTTAAACCTTCCATTTAAAGTTTAAATATTGAAGTGAAGGTTTGAATACTACGATCCATGAGTAAAGTTATTGGACGGAAAGCTAACTTCACGATTGTTTAATCTCTTCCTAGGCTAGACGATGCGAAAGATACGGATAGCTTCCGCATGGATTGCTTAGTATACGGTACTAACCTGGATATGGGCGCTCCCACCGGCTTCGTGCTGCAGCTGAACATATTCTCCACTTGGGGCGACCCTTACTATGTCGGCCTCACAGGAGTCGAGCTGTACGACCCTCATGGAAACTTGGTACCGCTCACTGAGACAAGTATGTCGAATAGTTTGTAAATATTTCTTATGTACCAATGTCAAACTTAATAGCTAATTTCCAATCCGGTTTCCTCATCATATCATCTAGAAGAGCTTTCCAGTAACAATAGCCTCCCCAACGACTCCGGCTGATGGAAAGCGATCTCTTCTCACACCACTATTTTTTTGGCAATCCCAAAGTTGTTACCAATAAAAGAAATAATCAATGAAGGACTCACCTTATCATCTGCCTAGCAATGCAGGAGCTTGTTCCTTAGATTCTCGTTTGTCTCCCAGATGTATGCGCTCATCCAGCGAGTGTGAACGTGCTGGACCCGCGCGCTGCAGACGTGCGCACTCCGGACAAACTCATTGACGGACACAACGCGCGCGTCGGAGACGCTTCGCACTCCTGGCTAGCACCTGTACTACCACACACACTCAACAGGTCAGCACTGAACATATTGTATTCACACATACCATTTCTTCTATTTCTTGTTGACCGCTAGTAGCTTCTTGGTATGGTCACTAACTGTAAAAACGTTAGCACTTTAAACGGTAGGTGTCAGATGATAAAAGCCGTCATAGCTTGCGATCTCCACTGAACCACTTCCATTTACTGCATGTGGGCGCCGCTGAATATAAAGCTGTAAAAACGATAGTTGTGTCATAAACGTGTGTGTTATAAATTAAAACATAAACGACAGTAGGTTTACGCACTATATTAATTACTTTGGGTAAACGTATGAGTATGACGAGACAAATGGTACCTGGTACTTGTACGCCAAATAACTAAAATTCCATAGCTCTAAATCCGAATACAACTGCTAAGGTATTATTTCCTTAAGAAGTAAGCAGCAAGTAGGATTGTCTATAAACAAGCTACTTGTTCTAAATTGAATGTTACCTGACTGCTTCCAGGGTTTATTTTGTATTCGATGTCCCGGTATCCGTTTATGGTATCAAGATCTGGAACTATGGGAAAACTCCAATAAGAGGCGTCAAGGAGTTTGGAGTGAGTTGTGATTCATCAATTTAATAGTTAAGATTTATATTCGTTCGATGGTGTGATAAGTTCTCGAACTTTACTTCTCTTCTTGATCTTGGATCTTTTGGAAGTTGTTACTATTGAATTTTGTTTGTGTCCAGGTTTTAATGGATGACTTGTTGCTGTACAACGGAACTTTGGACTGTGCCAAAAGTGATGAAAATCTCATGCCGCAGTGGTTCTGCTTGCAGAATTTAGATGTGGACACATTGACGCCGACGTGAGTAGCCCTCCAAGGTCCAGTCTACCCATTCAACTTTGCTAGTAGATCAGATAGATTTCTTTTCTTTTGATCTAGTTATCTCTAGGTCTTGTTACTCGTCGGTATACACTGGGTACTTTTATCAGGTCGTCGGAGATGAGCCAGCGGACGACGACGAGTGGTTCGAGCGAGAGCGCGGACCCGAGCGCGCGCCCACACACCAGCGTGCACCTGCTGCACAAACACTAGCCGCGCCCGCGACACCGCCCGCCATGCATTAACTTTTATCTAATTCTGACTAAAATCATCCGCAGTAATGCTAAACTATCCTATTCGTTACGGTCACAACACGACTAAATTAAACTCTGCCTTATTGAGTTACAACCGAATTTGCCCCATTATAGATTAATTCTTACTTATAAGATTTTGTTTAGGAATTAGATCGCATTGTTCAATGTGCTATTTTGAAGGTGAAGTTTGAAATTTCAAAGATTTCTTGTCAGTTAGTGTAAGATGGGTTTCTTTCGAGACGAGCGTAGTTTCACTTGAGCACTCGGTTTCATTGAAAATATGTTAGATGTTAGTAGGATATGCAGGCATGTAGTAATTTCGTAGACTGCGCACCCGCCAAACTAATTTAATCTTTATTTATTTATAACACGAACTAATTTTATATTTTAACGTATCGTACCTCATTACTTAGAATAAAAACGGTAAAATTGAAAGCTTGGACGTAAATACATATTGAAATGATTTGAATGTGTTGGAATATTTAATAATATAATATAATAGTGTCCGTCCAATATAAGTGTGGGTCGTGAGGCCTGTGATGATGTTGCTAGTCGGAAATTGTTGTAATTAGTTACGTGACCGTGTAACGTGAATTTTTGTACCACAAAATAAATGATGATTTATAATCAAATTGTTTTATTTAATATTCAGTACCGATTTTTAAAAAAAATAAAACTACATAAGTAAATTAAATTCAGCTTCATTTATTGTTCAACTACTAGCAATCACAGTTTATTATTGCAACTTGCAACATTATTGCAACTTGACGACAAAAAATCTTTAACAAGATTACATCTTTAGCTTTGTCAATATTTGGTTCACTACTTATGATTTATATACACAGATATAATAGACAAGTCATCCAGTTGTGTCGATTATAATATTAACCAAATATAATTAATTAAAAATTAACACAGCAATTTTTGTACTCTACAAGAGTAAACTAAAACAATATTACTTCAAGTTATTTGTACGAAAATCTTATTAGAACATAGGCAGTAGTTACGGCAGTTGAAATTAGTATCTGTGAAGTAAGTAAGGTTCATTTTGGTTTGAAACCTTAGACAGTTTTGAGGACACGATAGTTTGTGTAAAACACGGCTTTATTTACAGGTCTCAAGATTTATATTTCATTAAACATTTTATTAAAAACAAGGCAGTAGATAGAATTATGTTTACATAACGCATTGACGTATAAAATGATGTAAGAATAAGATTTTGGTACAAATAACTATATTCGTAACTACACTATAAAACATTTGAGACAACAAAGCGTAATCAATACAAAGCCAGTCTCAAGAAATCAATGGAAGAATGAAATACAAGAATGTACAAAATTTCTAAGCAGTTACCAACAGTAACATTTTGTTAGAAAATTACAAAAGACCTAACAATATTCAAATATCCACCACGTGTTTACTTTCAGTCTAACTCTAAGTTCTTACATGGCAACACTTCATTTAAGGCGGCCATTTTGGAATTTCTCATGTATCAGTTGCCATTTCCCCGTAGATTTTTGTCTACTCCATCTCTATTCTTCATAGTGTCAATAAGTTTAACAATATTAAATTAATTTCTTGGAACTATTAACAGGCGGTAATTAAGTTTTAGGTAGATCAGGCAAACAATAACGTTCCCGCCCCTAGCATTTCTAACAGACTTATTTGATATTAAGTAATCATTTCATAATACTATATTGAAATTCAAATACTAAATGGAAACATAAGCTCTGCATTACAATCACTAACATAGTTGAGAGGTAGGGAACTACTAGTCAAGGTAGAATTAGGTTTTGGTCGATAACATGATGTCACTTTAACAATATTTGTTTAAGTTTCGATTGAATCCGTGTTTCCTTTAACTGAAGAAGTAGACAGACCTTAGTACGCTTTTGAGGTCGAAATTTCCTTTGCTGGGCACTTGTTGTAGAAGGTTGTTCACGCGTTTCTTGTTCGCTGCGCCCACGCTTCTGTCTTCCAGTTCACTGGAAAATATTTAAAACTTACCTTAACTTACCACATTCACGAAAAAATTACACACTTTCAATAATAAATTGGACAGAATTACTGACTCTATTTAATGTATATGGATAAACTCACCTCTCATCATAGCTATATCGTTTTGTGAGGAATTCTGATAAGTCTTCTAAGATCGGCTGCGAGTGCAGAGCTACGAACTGCTCACGGCAAATCTGTTACAATAAAATGATAATGTTAAATAATAAGTTTTTTTACGGATTCAATAATGTTGCCAGTGAAATAAATTGTATAAAAACTTCAAGGTGGTTATTCACCGATAGACAACTATGAGTTCTAGGACAACTTAACGTTTGAAAAGTGCCTGTATGTGGATTCATCATCATAGACATCATCATGATAGACAAAGTCGGAAAGTCCATTGCTGAACAGATCTTCATCAATAAGAAGCCTGCAGTTCCTTGAAACCATTATTAGATCGCCGTTTTGCAATTACAATAATAGAAAATGAATGACTTAGATTTACCTTATTCATGATATCGACGGTATTTGGATGCGTCCAGAAGCAGTCGTGTACAGAGACGAAGGTGACGGCGGCCGCCTCGCAGTGCAGGCCGGTCAGCATCATGTGCGACGAGTCCAGCGAGTGGATGAAGTTCGGGGGGAACGCGTTGCGCTGCTTCATGGTACACGGACGTCTGGAAACAGAGGCGGCTTTATTATTAACTAGATACTCCTGCGCGATTTCACCGTCACTGCTAGGCTCCTATAATTGATCATAGCGTGATGTTTCTTTCTGCCTATGAGACCTTGAGATGACCATACCATAAATGGTATGAGATCATGAATGATGATCGTTAAATCCATTATCCAACACAAAAATAATTATCCAAATCGAACCAGTAGTTCAAGAGATTATCGCGTTTAAAGATTTGTTACTAAAGGGCGATTGAGATATGTGTCAAAAAGAAATCCTGTCTTAATTAGTTAACATAACATAACATCACGCCTTTTATCCCCGAAGGGGTAGCCAGAAGTGCACATTACGGCACTTAATGTCGCTGTACCACTTTTCATTATTTATGTTATGAGTCCCATGTAATAGGGGGTGAGCTTATTGCCATATACCACAAACAGACTCCGTGCTACTACTGAGAATTTTTAAAAACCCAGTCTACTTACTGATGCTGGTCTAATGCCGGTCGGTACTGTCCGACGGAGTGTCCGGCTCTCCTGTAGTAAGGTTGCACTACGGGTAAGCCCAGTGGAGTCACCCACTCTACACTCTCGCCACATACTGCTGATATTAGCCTGTAAGAAAGAGTTTGAACAGTGAACATTATTATTCAAAAAATCGATAGAATAAATAAACAGTATGAAGTGGATCATTTTCCGTAACTTGAATACAAAAACTATTGATAAAGGATGACGGGCAGATATGTTTGGAAAATGTACCTATCGAACAAAAATCGACCAGACGTGTGTCGTTAGAAAGCTCTATTCATGACTATAATTTGTTATTATAGGGACTAGTTTCGATTCGTTATGGGGAAAATGATATAGTTACTTAACAGTTGCCGACAGAAAACTGTTGAAGGTAAATTCTCCACTATCGTGGCCTATACCTTGTCCCCTATGGCGTTCAAGGTGTTAAATGATATCTAGTCTAGGACATGGAGTAATGTTGGGTCCACCTCTACAGGTACATTCTGCACGTCATCCTTTGTGAACTAATTTAGTAGCTCGTAAGTTGCTTATGGGTAGGCGCGCTATCTTTGACCGTATCATCACGTATGATCAGTGGTACAAAAGTCGCTTCTTTGTGCAATAAAAAAATAACAGCCATACATTTGCATCAGCTAGTTTAAAGTGACTAATTTAACATGTAAAATAAACTCACTTGGCGCAGTCAGTGAACCAGTCCTGTATGAGTTTGGTGGATGTGAACATCTCGCGTAGACTGTCGAAGGTTTTCGTCGTCAGGTACTGAGAGCACGCCCATACATGCTCCTTCGGGAACTCCTCTATGTCTGGAAACCAAAAAGTATACATGTTAAAACTATAATTATAAGGCGATATTACTAAGTCGTGTGGTGACGGCAATGTAGTGTACGGATATCACCACCGTTACTCTTTAAGTGGGTGAAATTTTCATATGTATGATGTATGATCGAACGAATAGAATATTTACCTTTCAGTTGCTTAGCGATCTGCAGCCGGGCTCCGAACTTGGTGACTCCATACACAGTGGTCATGACAGTTTGCTTAATGACCTTCCTTCGTACAAAGTTCTCCAGGATAATGGCTGCTGGCACTCCGGCAGCTGCGTCACGAGCTCTCATTTCTTCTACCTGTGTATTAAGACGGCTGTTAACATTTGTACGGATCTAATAGTACTACTTAGACGACGAGGTGGCTCAACTGGTTTCAAGCCACACTGGAGACCCATAGACATGGGCAACTTGAGCGACGCTTGAAAAGTCATCATTTTAAAGCGATTTTAATCTGTAATATTCGTATATCAGCATAATTCTGGAGTTTAAAATAGGTTTTTTTGATATCCCTATCCTTAAGGTAATGTTCCATAAAAACCTGCTTAAGAAAGATTGTCTCAAACACGATAAGTATCACTTGAAACAAAAAAAATCCACAATAAATAATAAAATAAGTTACCAAAGCAGCGACAGCGCTGTAGACGTCCTGCGGCCGGGCGAGCGGCGCGAGGTTGACGGCGCGCGCGCCGGCCGCGTCCCCGCCCAGCGCCGCGTAGTGCTGCAGACCGTTGCAGGACCCGTCCTGGTGCACCGGGAACCCGCACAGGTACTCTAAACAACACGAAATAGATACGTTTATAACTTTGGAAACTTTAACATTGATTTATTCTCAAAAATGGTATGCAACACATCAAATATTAATATGAAATTTAATTTTTACAGGTTTGAAATTCGATAAGTCTATACGTAAGTACAAATCTCATGCTCGATAAGTCAGTTTCTACTTCTGTAAACTTAAAGAGCCCCTAAATTTTGTCACCTGTAAATTTAGAAATGAACATCTGTCAATTAATGATAATGAAACAACACAAAGTCAGTATAATTTTGACTTAATTACAACCTAAAAGTACTAACGAAAACCAAAAATTATATGTACCTTCGTGATTAGGCGACCGTACAGCGTTAGCTATCTCCATACAACAAGCGAGTGTCTGCCAGGGCTCCTCGGACTCCGCCCACCATCGCTGGCCCTCCAGCGGACGGTCTGCTGAGTCCAGGATCTTGTCCATTATACTGTCTGCATATGCCAATCTGTAGAACAAAGATTTTTGGATATAGCATTGGGTAAACGAGCACGGATCATCGGGATGATAAGCAATGGGGAATTGGAGATTTTATTTGAGGGATTGTAGGTAGTGTGGGAGCATCGAGCCTCTAGTGTGCACTATTTATTTGCTAAATGAGCAACAAAATACTAAATGTGATAGCCACAGTTTGGGTTAATTTTCAACTTCTTCAATTGGAACTGACTTAATGTGGCCTTTATAGATCTTCAATGTTGTTGAAGATCTTTTAAATATTACAATTCTGATCCCATTTTCAAGCAGAAATAAAAATGACATGTTCATTTTCAAGCGAGTCACCTCTCATCGACAGTGCTCTTCTTCCTAGTGCCGGTGAGGTTGACGGCGTGCAGCTGGAGCCAGCGCAGGCCGCGCGGGCCGAGCGCGCGCGGACGCGCGAAGGCGAGCAGCGCGCGCGCCGTGTCGGCGCCCAGCGCGGATACGTGCGGCCCGCACGCGTACACGCGCCCGCGGAAGTCCAGGTTGTGCGGCAGCCAGAATACCGAGTCCCTGGGACAAAACATACGGATTACAGCCTGTTTTACCTGTTACCTTAACTAACATAATATGTTTTAACAAATTGCCTTTGGCAGAAATGCGTTAAATTTAGATCAATGAAAACTTATCTAGAAGTGACAAAATAGGTCTTGTAACTGTATAAAGACCTAGGACTTAGATTCTAACACTTGATTGGACTAAGAAACTTTCAACTAATCTTAGATTTAACACACCTTTTCTGTAAAATAACACCAGACACAAAAATATTTACAAAACGTGCTGTTTTTGATAAATAGAAAGAAAGAAAAATAGTTTATTTGCATGTCGTCACAAAGTACGGCAAATAACACACAAAAAATTAAACAGTGAAGACGGCGCAAACAGGCCAGAGCTCAGCTTAAATGCCGTGACACGAGTGCGCTCGAGTCGCGGCGCATTAAATACATTACAAAATACGCCATATACGTATATTTATTGATATTAATCTTTAAAATGAAATCTCTACTCATCGAGTACCGTCATTATAGACACAATTATAGAACAATAGGTTGCGGTCACCGGTGACCGCTTGGTGTTTGACAGTTTAATCCCATATAGACTTAAACAAGTAACAAAATTAAACATACCTATAGTGGTTAGCAAGCGATAGTTTATACAGCGCGTCACACCACAGAGAATGCATCTCAGCGCGCGCTCTGTTGATGGCGACGCGACGTTTGAACGCGGCCGCCGCGTCTGAACCAGTTTGGAACTGAGACGTATCTAGTTTTGATGATGGAGGAGCTATGTCTAGCTTCTTGTTGCCACCTTCCCTGTAAGATAAGTGTCGCTTTAGTAAGCTTTAGGTTATTAAGCGTAAAAAAATATCAAGGAAAGTTCTGCTAAGTCATTATTGAATTAAATTTGTCAAGTTTGCGAGAGCCATGCTTCGGCACGAGTCGGCCGACTCGACCGGCGTTATACCTCACAGAAAACAGACGTGAAAGAACGCTAGCGTTGTGTTTCGTCCAGTGAGTGCGGTTACCGGACGCCCAATTATCCCTGAATCTCCAACAACCCTCAAATACCTAATCCCCAAAAGGCCGGTAACGCATTTGCAACGCTTCTGGTGTTCCATGTGTCCATGAGCGACGCGGATTAGTCATCGTCAGCTCTGCTCGTTTACAGGCTTACCTCATAAAATAGCTTATTTTAAGGAAAGCTTTTTTATGTCCATAGGGAATGCTAATGTCAAAGTATAGATCTATTAATAACATACATATTTGATTCTATTAGGCTACACTTTATAAAACTTTTGATAAATAGAGCGATAGGACTTTGAACTTCCCCAGCGTCATCTAGTGAACGCAAAATTATTATTCGACAGAATTTTACTTTAGCCTCCCCATTAATTGGAATAATTTTATTTTAAGATACCTAATGAGGTTGCCTGCTTGAGACAGAGATGGATGGATAGCTGTTTACAGTTATTTTCTGAAACACTCTAACAATTGATAAATACGCCATTATATTAACATCTAAGTAACAAATATTAAAAGATAAGTATAGTTTTAAAACATGTGGCTTACCTGAATATCTTGATCTGCAAGTCCAGTATACGCTTGTTGATGACCCAGGGCACCTCGCCCAGTTGGTTGAGACTGTCCAGGACTGGGTATAAGCTCTCTGGTGGCGCAGACTCAAGACGCTTCCATTGACTCATCACGTAGAATGGCATTCTAATTGGAAAGAAAAATATTAGCGCTAGTGCGTGGTGCTATTGGTTAAAAGAAGCTTAGCCTATTTAATGCTTTTTATTGGTTCATTGGAGCCGGCTAATCATTGCGTCGAACGCGGTTTCGTGTCGATCTCGTTAAATGTACAAACTCGTACTAAGCCCTTTGAGCCCTGAGTGTGGCTTGAAACTAGTCTAGTTACCTGGTCCGTATGTATTTGAGTAAGTCGGAAAGCATAATTAATCGAAATATTGGTTAGTTATACAAGTTTTTAGTTACATAGGCTTAGTAAACAATTATATTAGCGGATTGCTGATGAGGTGTGTCAAGTGTGTAGTACTAGTGTACCTGACGAATGGTGTGGGAGTAACGAGATAAGCCCCCTTGGCGGGCTCGGCCCAGGGCGCGGGCGGCGCGGCGGTGGGCGAGAGCGCGGCGCGCATGCGCAGGCCGGGCGGCGCGGCGCCGGCCCACGCGCGCGCCAGCACGGGGTGCGGCTTCAGCTCCAGGCGCAGCACGCGCGCCCACGCCCGGTGCACCTTGTACACCGCCGGGAGCTTCTTCCTACGGGACAACACTCTCAATACTTTCACATACTTCCTCTCATTTAAGATAACACTTCTATGAACAACAACACTAAGTTATTGTGCTAATACATACATTTTGGACTTTGTTACAAAACAACAAATTTGAAATACTGTTAAAGAAATGCCAATAGATTGACTTTAAGATTCGTTATATTCGTAGAAAATTTCCACAGGCCCGTGTGAATACGTTGCTTACACGAAATGGAAGCCAAGCGTAAAAAGTGATCCATTGCATTAAACAAAAACAGTAAGGGAAATAAAATCGTTATCACTTACTCTTTAGCAGCTTTACTCTTGAACATGTTGACGTCAATCTTGACGTCGTTGATGATGATATTATACAGGAACTTGCCGACGTTTTGTTTCATTTCCATTGGCCATTGCGTCTCCTCGATATCCTAAACAATTAATAATGTTCATAAAAACGTTTTCTTATCGTCGGAAAGAACTAGAATGTCAAATTGGATTAACCATACATGTTAAAACAATAGACATTAATACAGTTTAACATAGTCGTAGTCGTCATAGAGGGTTTGTATATCTGCCACGGGATTAGGCAGAGATTATGTTAAACTGATTTATAGTTAATTATGTTTCACGACTTAATGTTACTGTTTGACGAAGCAGCTCGATTAGTTTCAAGCCACGCTCGGAACTCATAGTCATAAACAGCATTGCTCAACAAATAATGCCACATTTACCACGTCAAACATTTACGTGAATAAGCCGCGTAAAGTATAATTATTATACAAAAACTAAATTAAATAACATAACATCACGCCTTTTATCCCCGAAACGGTAGGCAGAGGTGTACATTATGCCACTGTACAATGTAACACCCACTTTTCACTATTTATGTTATGAGTCCCATGTAATATGGGGTGAGCCTATTGCCATATACCGGGCACAATTCCAGACACGGAGTCTGGGAATGGGCTACTACTGGGAATTTTTTGAAACACCCAGTAATACTTTTGCCCGACCCGGGAATCGAACCCGAGACCCCTTGCCCGGCAGTCGCACTTGCGACCACTCGGCCAATGAGGCAGTAAATTAAATAAGATCCAGAAATTTAAGTATTCCTAATTATAGTATCAAGGTTGATTTTACACTGAAATATCTAAGAGACATAATGAAATATTATTAGCATTTTAATAGTAAACTTACCAAGCTAGCCCCTTCTCTATTCATATGTACGAGTGCCTGCCACGCCTGGCGTCCGTTGTACGGCGCGCCCGTCCCGTCCACTGAGTGTCGGTTCACGTACCACTCACAATACTTCGCGTAAACACGCTCTATCTTCTGCAGGATACCGTTACGACGATATTGCTCGATTTGATATCTGAAGCAGAAATGTATTGTTATGTATCACTAGAGTACTGACCTACAGAGTGACATTTTTTTCTTATTATTTAATATTTAAATATTTTGTTGTGATGTTCAAAAGTGCCTTCCTGGTCTCATTGAAATAAATGATTTTAACTTTGACTTTGACTATAGTTTTAATGATATCTGAATCTATCTTAATGTCGGTGGATTAAGGTTCACGTTGCCGTAAAGAGATGAATTCATTAAAAAAATATAATAAAACAACGTTATTTAGATGGAGCCCCGCCTACTTTGGCAGTGATGAAGCGACAGTTATGGAATCAAAAATGGACTAGCTGATTTCCATTTAGCATGTAGAATTTACAACCGTATTTCGATGGAATAAAGATAATTATGTTGTTATAGGACTGCGTTATGAAAACAAAATTCGATTCGCTTTACAAATCTGTCATACGTAAAATATACAATTAAGGTCAATTAAATCATGTATTCACGATGACAAAATTAAACTGAGGTGCATCGAATGACTTACTTCTGATAGACTTGTGCTCCTAGATCTCTCTGCAAGAGTTTCAGTGTAGGACTGTATGTTTCACTACCATCCACTAGCTTGGACAGTTCCCCCATTATTAGATCTACAAATTGATCTACCTGTAACAACAACATTGTATCATTATTTACACACATTTTTTATCTAGAGTAAAGCTAAAGTTGTTTGGTTCAATGCACTGATCTCCAGAACTAATGATTCGAGTTTAAAATTTATTTTCGTGTTGGACAGTTCATACATCAAGGAAAGCCGTAAAACATGAGGCTTTAGCAGAAGCTAAGTAAAGATACAATTTGTTAATGTTGGTGACTTCATAAAATCATAACTCATAAGTGTTTCTTTCTCGTCTTATAAGGCCACAAAAATGTCAACACACAGAGCTACAGTATTAAATAAAATTTGCATCATACCTCTAAAACTTTAAGATATGGATACAGTGTGATAGCAGTATGCGAGGCGCTGCTCTGTGACTTGAGCGTGCCGAGGTTACGTATGAACGACTCCTTGATCACACTGCGCCATTCCTTCTCCGTCTCTGCCAGTTTTTGTCTCTAGGACACAAAAATTACTAGGTTAATCATCAATTATTAACAGCTCATGAAATCCAACGTTGGGTTATGTCCCACATAAGTGAGGTTTGTCATCATCTCCACGCTTAGCAAGCGGCTTAGAGATCGCAATTTGTCATGTTTATCACAGACCGCTGCAGCTCGATAATGTGGTAGCTTGGTCGGGTGATGACAAATGTACAAACAATACGGCATTTAATGTGTTAATCTTGTATGAAACAAAAACCAATTAGAGTTTGTTACTTACACAAAACTTCACAGATTCCGACTCCTCATTTTTAACACCAATATTCTGTATTTCAATCTCTCCTTTAATTTCAATATTCAATTGTTCCTTGCCTTTCTGGATCATTTCTTCTAGGGACAGTAGACCTTCAGCGGGTGACGTCATCAGGCCTTGTCTGTTCTCCACTTTGTCTAATGTAATATTGTTAAGTAAGGAACAGTTGTAGTCGAGTACTGGAGTTGTGTATTGAGGTTGGAAGTCCGGTTCTATCCTATGTATGGCCTTTAATACTACTTCCCGTTGGTCGTACAGGAATTTTGTTTTGTCCAACAAGTCGTTTAGTGATATGTCCTGAAAACGGGAATATAATTTTAATTTGAGTCAACAATGGTTTCTAAAAGTAAAGTAACTACAAAAGCTCACATTTGTAGCCTAGCAAACAAATTAAAGTACTTAAAATTAACTTCAAGTCTCTCACTCACTTACACACCACTCACTAAGACTCACAAGACCAAAAGCGACTACAGAGCCTCTATCCT
Source organism: Spodoptera picta (assembly GCA_038387885.1). Classification (NCBI taxonomy): domain Eukaryota; kingdom Metazoa; phylum Arthropoda; class Insecta; order Lepidoptera; family Noctuidae; genus Spodoptera; species Spodoptera picta. The sequence goes on along the minus strand of JAZHFQ010000413.1, from coordinate 985,530 downwards.
TACTTCCTTACTATAATATTATAAATCGGAAAGTGAGTTTGTTTGTTTGTTTGTTCCGCTTTCACGCCGTAACTACTAAACCGATTGCTTTGAATTTTTGCAGATGTAAAGTTAGAAGTCCGGATTAAATAATAGGGTACTTTTTATCCCGGAAAAATTTAATATACCCGAAGGATAACAAAAGTATTGGTATAGACGGCATTGTATGTCTTGGTATATGTCACATAGGCTATTTTTTATCCTTTTGTGACGCGAGCGAAGCCGTGGGTAAAAGCTAGTAACAGAAATAAATAATTACACAATTAAATTACCTTTTGTTCCATCTTCTGTTTATAATGTTGCAGCAGTTCGACTTTGTCTTGTTCTTCACTTCGCTCCACACATTCGAACATCGCCGCAAACGTCTGAGGGTTAGGTTCTACTCCATCTTCAGACATGTGAGAGAGCAGTTGCTTGGCGTTATCTAGCATACCCTGTAAAAATAAAAAAATAAAGTAATAATTAAGATCCTATGATGAAAATGGTTGTTTAAAGTGTTGTAGATCTATACTTAAACATAAAAAAGAAGAAATATTTTATTGTTTCTTCATATTGAATAATCTCCATAACTACTGATTCTGATTGTTTTACCTTTAGAAAACATAGTTGTCAGAAGAAACATAGTCTACTTTTATCCTTATTTTCCCATTTTACTAGGGTTTACTCGAGAATAATGACTGATTATTGTGTTATTTGTGTGATATAAGCATGATATTATTATTATTACTTACAGTGTACGCATATCTATGTAGTAATATGTTGTAGACTTTGACGTCGTTAATTTTGGGATGGCTGGCGACCCTCGTGCCTCTCTGTCGGTAATACTGTAGCACTTGGTGGGCCTGTAAAAATTACAATGAATGTAACAATGTGTACTGTAGTGAAGAAATTGTATGTAATATTATACATGTAGTTACAATAGTTTGTTTAACTTTAGAAAATACATGTATGGTGTTTTGGTTTTATGTAGGGATGTCGATACATGGTCTACATCTCTATTTCATACTAGATTTGGTTTTTGTAAATGAGTAATAGCTTGAAGCCTGGAATAGAGATGGGTGTAAGGCAAAAGACTCCCTATTACGTGAGATATTATACCTGGCGAATAGTAACTGTCATGTTTAGCATTGAGGGAACAACATATGTAATAATAACATATTTTTTTAAATGTAATAAGTATTCGAAACTAAATGTTATGTTCCATTTTTGGGATTACATCCAATCCCCCATTCGTCTTCGCTTATCGCGAGACGCGCGAGTCGACGGTCAGCGACACCTTAGATAAGATAACAGAGATTTTCGCATAAAAACTAGGTTACAAAGATTCGTAAATATTTTGACTCTATATTTTTAATAATAAATATCTTCCGGACAACTGATGTCAAAACCATATAGTATAGAATTATTTTTATATCGCTACTTCTAGTAGAAACCGAACCATAGTTACTTAGACAAATAGACGCGACCTACATACAGAGTTCAAGCGTTGACGTTATTATTGTGCTAATTGACCCAGAAAGTACGTGCTAACGACCCTAAAACAACAATGGTTTAGACACATTTTCAATGGAAACCACATATCCAGACAAGTACTGTTGTTGTTATTTTAATATGAATAAGTAATAATGAAAAAGTAGCAAGAACCCCCCACCCTTTTTTCACTTCTCTTTCTCTCACACAAAGCTATCTACTGTCCATCCTTGTTTTAATTTAAAAAGTATTTAGTATAAAAATGGTTTAGAAACACTTTACATGCATAGCAACTGAAACCCTTGTATAGGTAGACAATTTATGTTTGGTTAAACTTGATCAAAATAAGTGATTACTAGAAAAACTGTCTATACTCAATAGAAGTAGGAAAATTGATGGAAAAAGATAGACTATTCAAAATGTTTACCTCTTGTATCATGTTCAGTGAGCAGAGTAGTTGCAGATGTGCTGTGAGCACTCGATGCAAGGATTCTTGCTTGCCTTGCCGCTCTACGTCTTTGATATCATGCTTCATACTCAGCTCTTGTTTGGCTCTTCTCTTGTCACGTTTTGCTTTAATTTTGTCTCTCATCTCTTTTTTTCTATAAATGCAATAATTGGATTTATAAGACACATTTAATGAATATATTTCTAAAAAAATTTGAGCAGAAGTATATATTTTTTCATCAAATATTCCATAGCTATCATTGAAAGTACTATTTATAGCAAATTAAACTGTCAAACACCAAGCGGTCACCGGTGACCGCAACCTATTGTTCTATAATTGTGTCTACAAAACCGGTACTCGACGAGTTAATAAGTAAAAAAATATATACTTACGCCTGTTTAATTTTCAATGTTTTAGAAGGAGTAGGTTCATGACTAGGTTCCATATCAAGGTATTCCGGGGTGTCTACTATTTCATTGTGTAAAGCTGGATCATCATAGATGTCCTCTATTGCTGGGTGTGCTAAGCCTTGTGCTCTGAAAGATTAGGAAAATATTATAACTAAGCTCTTGCAAATAAATTTTATAATTACTTATTTGGAGATTGATAAATAAATGAATGCAATATACTTACTGCATATTTGTAATGTGGCTCACTAGTTCTTGATCATAGCTATCTAATTGGTTATCTACAAAAAGTTCTCTAAATACTGCATGAGGTCCCTTTGGTAAGTGATCCAAGTGTTCATCCAACTTGAGGTCATTTTTGCTAGATATTGTAGCATTTAGATCAAACTCTTGAGTCAACCCTTCACTTATTGCATACCTAAGGTCTTGCAACTTCTGATCATAAAGGGTAGCTTTTCTAAAATCATAGTAACTTTCTTTTACCATATCTATGTACTGTTTCGTCTTGAATTTGTCCTCAAAATTAGATAATGGATGTGCAGTGTACACAAGTGCACATTTATCATCTTCTAACATAATGTCCGAGGAGGCTGCCTTCTCAGAACTAGTTTTTGATGACACCTTCGTAGGTGTTTTCTTTAAAATTTTGTCCCTCACTGTTTGAAGCAGTTCAGGGTCCACTTCAGCCACTTTCAAGTTCTTTGGAGTCTTTGTAGTGAGTTGATGTAACTGACCAAGTGACACTGGACTAGAAGCTAACTTAGACAGATGTACAGCTCGTAACTTGCTTATTGAAACCTTAGTTTCAGTCATAGCCTGGTCACCAACTGTAAGAATAAAATGAAAATATTTAGAATAATTAATTAATTAATATGCAATGTCAGTGATAAAAATGTAAACAAACCATACCTTCAAGTAATTCCGCATATTTGTGATAGTTCTTTCGTTTAGCCTTTTTTCTTAGTGAACTGAGTAGATTAGCCGTTTTCGTAGATTGATGTCTCACAGTATATAAGTTTTCTAGAAAAAATATACTTGTTAGACATGTTATGCAACTGGATAACCTATATATAGTGCAAGTAATTATATTCTTTAATATATGGTAGCTACATTAAATCACAAATTGTACTATAAATATGATTTACCTGCACCCACACGGCCTAATAAAATCCTTCGGCAAAATGAACATTTTATTTCCGTATTTGACGTACTTTTTAGCGTATTATTAGAAGGCAGCGAAACTCCATGTAAAGTACTTTGGTACAAATTTCTGGCATATGCAATTCGATGCATTGTCGCCGATTTAATTCAAAAATACAAGTAAATAGTGTAAAACATGCCGAAATGTGTAAAACCACGTGAAAATTGTAGGACGAATCGCAGAACCAAAATAATATCCTAGGGATGTCCTCCCTCTTGTCATTCTTGTCAAATCAAAACTGTCATAAAAGTAGACCTCACGAACCGTAACTGTGTGTTTAGTCGATTTTTAACGAGTACAGTGTTGCAAGCCGTTAAAATGTGTCATCCACTCGCTCGACTGATCCACTCACAGCCTGTCATGTCATCTATATTAAATATCAAAACAATTCGCCAACTTACACCATTTTGGAGACTCAGTTGCCAAAGAAGAAGAAAAAAAAAAAAAAATTCGCCAACTTGCCATATTTTTGTACCATTTTGCAAAATAATAATACAAATACTTGTGTATATAACATCGTCTAAATATTATTCCGAACCCACCAAAAAACTTATATCCATAATATGGAGGATAAAACCTTTACATGTGAGTGGTTTAGGCCTTTTGGTCAATACGAAGAAAGCAGTTCGCTGCTATTTGATGAAGGATTCACTAAATGAGTATGTTTTATGTATTATAGGGACATCTGACCTCAATAAGAGACTATTACAACTTCGTTTTGAGAATGACTGGCTTTTTAAAAGTAAAAAGCAACCTTGGAGGTGAGTATCAAAACAAAGGTTTCTGTGTAGAGATTGTAGTTGGAGTACGTTACCTACTATATCGTCAAACTTTCCATTCTTTTTCATTCAAAGAAGACTCAAAGTAGAGAGGTATCCACCCTCACTGCTTTGAATGACACTTTTGTTTTCATTACAATATAAACAACATTAAACAAACATAACTCATGCAAAACCCATAAAATGTTTATCTATCTTTAATCATTTTTTTTGTATTGTTCCAATACTGAATTGTTAGTGGCCAGTTACTTTCCATTATTTTTAATTATTGAGTGTGAAATTAGAAAAAGAATGTACAACTATCAACAATATTGTTATGATTAACAATAATATTATTGTTTCTATTGCCAGTGAATTTCGCAAATTACTATTGGAAAATGGATTCCCAAATGAAATGACTATAGACCATGTCAGAAAAAAGTGGTCATACACTTATGATGTAAGTATTTAACAATGGGTTAATTATCATTCAAATTAAACAATAGAACCAATAGTTAAATACAACATTGATTGTTATTGCATACCTACATAATTATAATTGCATATATTTTGATGATGTTCTCTATTACCCAATAACCAAAGTTTAGTGTATGGCAAGCAGAACAGGATGTATGTATAGTTTTATAATTAATTCAAATAACTTCTTGCAGATGTACAAAATAGCAAAGAAAACAAATAACAAGAGTTGGAAATATTTTAAAATATTCGATAAGCATTTTGGTAATAATGAAATATTGGATAAGTATGAATCATGTAAGTATTTGAACAATTTATCAGTTTCTTATAAGAATCTATTACAATAATTAGTCTATCATGTACTTTCCATGATATCCTACAGAAACAGACAGGAATTATCCAAACATCCTGGCTATGCACCTAAAGAATAATAATACCATTTTAAAGGCTAAAACAGAAAGCCCCGAGAGACCTTTAAGGGTCGAAATATAAAGGGTCCATGTTAGTGCAGCGGTTGACCCTACAAGGCCAATAAATCTCTAGACCATAACTATGCTGAATGTTTACAAGAAACATTTCAGAATAACATATAAATAAAAAAAGAAATTGCTCATAGAACATTTAAAATGGGAGTTTTAATTAAAATCCTCTCTCTTAAATCAATAGGCAACAAATAATTGGACCCTGTTAAGCAGAAAAGATCCAGCCTACATTTTATTACTTTTGAGTAAATGGAGTTTAATGTTGGGCAGATAATAAAAAACTTATGACACATACCTAGTGAATAGGACTTTAAAAACTTCATATGATTACTTTAAACTTCATTTACTAAAAAGTAATAAAATGTGGGCTGGATCATTTCTGCTTAACAAGGTTCAATTATAAGTTTAAAATTTTAATCTTTCACAGCATCTTAAGGCTTTCGCTTTCCTTACTTTAAAATAACAGTGAAAACTTATTTTTCCATACTGCTGCATGAACTTATTCATGAAATGTGTCTAACAAACATCTTCATTTACAGGGAGTGATGAATGGCGGCTAAAATTAATAATCTGTGTCACAGAAACTAAGGAAATGAAGCTGGATCCTATGACGATGTGGAAGTAAATATAATATTAAATATCACAATACTTTACTATTCATAGATGGATTCATGATTTAGTTTATTGTACATACATGACTTATCTACAACACAAATGGAGGAATGTAAATAAGTTGTCTTTTAGCGACTATTCTATTGTTCTTACTTATGCCTAGTAAAAAACATGCAGTGAAACAGAGATTTTTTTTGTCACTCTCACTTCAGTTTCCGAATATGTATGGAAGAATGAGACAAAAACAACCACATCTCAACTATTCTCTTTCTTAATAATGACTTTTTCATGTTTTTCTTTTTTAGGACTATTGAGAGAGCCATGAGATGTCAAGATCTGCCTCTGGACTGCTGTGTGCAGGACATGAAAGGACTGTGGCATCATATTAAAATTACTTTTGGTGTAAGTATCTTTATAAATTAGTTACCTAGTCTAATTATGCATTATCCAATCAATTTTTAAAGTAACATCACGTATTTTATTCATTTATTTGGGCCTCCGGTAACCTTACACACACGACGAAACACAACGTTGTTTCACGTCGGTTTGTGAGGCCGTGGTATCACTCCGGTCGGGCCCACATTTGTGCCGAAGCATGGCTCTCCCACACTTAAAAGTCTTTGTTGTAGTATGTATGTAAAGACAGAAACGTGATGTATGAAATGCATTAACCATTGTTACAGAGAAAACATCGTATGAAACTAAAAAAGAGTTCTGAACGAAGTGAGTGGCCATTGTACGATACCATGTATTCTTACTTCGAGAAGTTTGAGCCTGATGTTCTAACCAGGTTAGAAGAACAGGGCACCTGTGGGAACAGAATACCTTGTGCTAGATTTTTTAGACATAATAAGAAGAGCAGCGATAAAAACGAGAGCGAAAATGAAACTGAATTTCAATGTAAGTATTTTTTTATTTATTTTGCCGTTTTAGCATGATTGACAAGTATGTAGCTGTCCATGCGTCTAAATAAGATCTATTTTATATTACCTGTAACTATCGGGTCATATATTAAATAAAATACGTTGATAACTTTTGGACATTTGTTCATTCATACTGCTCCTGATTATAGACCCTTGGGCCAGTTTGAAACTAGTCGAGTACCTCTTCAACATGAGTAAGCCATATTAAATAAATTTAAACGCGTAACTATTTGTCCGAGGAACTCGACTAGTTTAATACGAAAAACAACAAATAATTTAGAGTGTCTCACGAAAGTTATAATATAAATACCGTATAACATAATCTATCGAATCATCATCATAATCTAAGTAGTCTATAGGATAGATATGATAGATATATTTCATTTACACTTCGACATTTTTATTGTAATTAAAATGTGATAAAAAATAATTTTGTCTGTCTCTATGTTCACGCATGACACCAAAACTACTGGTCTGATTACGATGAAACTTGGCATGATTATGCTTTTATTTTCTGGGCATCATACTAGGCAGAAGAAGAAGAAGAAGCTAGTTCATGATAATATTGGATTTTTTTATATAATAACTAACGTGAGATATATCTCGTATTATCTCAGGAGCTTTTCTCAGTATTTTCACGTGAATAACTCGCGATTTTTAGTTAATTTAATATTGTACTGTACAGGGTCCAAGGATATCACAGAAACGTTTATCCAGATCAGGTTACAACATGACTGGCTGTTCAGACAGAAAAAATGGGCGTGGAAGTGAGTAATAGTTATCACAATTCATAGTCTAAAGTATTCTAAATGTATGTCACTAAGTTCAGTGTCAAGTTAACTTTTTCACAACATAAAATTGTATTATATTTGTGTAAGGTTCAAGGTCTACATTGTAACTTCAATTACTTAAAAATGACGTGTAGAAGTGCGAAATCCCCCTTACTTAGAAGTTGATATCCAATAATTCGTATCAAATGCCTATTTTTATTTTTTATGTTTTAAACAGTGAGTTGCTGAAAATCATGGTTGAGGAATATGGCTTCCCTAAAACGTTGACATCAAGAGAATTGGGAAGAAAATGGGCGTCAACGTTTTCTGTAAGTATAACTAGGATTATACGATTTCATTAAAAGAAAACGCTCAATTTTTCAGCTAACACGAATATTGCTGTGTACTCGGACATAGCCGCCTCTAAAAATCTCCGTAGTCTCAATATATTTTTGCGAACTCGATTTTGAACCTTACGGAGCAAAGAATAAAGAAACATTATTTTGCCAGGAATATCAAAAGGCCAAGGCGACGAATAATAAGACTTGGGTGTACCACAACTTATTCGAGCTGTACTTGGGTGAATCATCGAACCTTAGCTTGAATCCACTCGTTGACTGTAAGTGCACTTTCACTCTTTAACCGCATTTCTTAAGCTTGCTTAAAAACTTAAATTATTATTTAAACGTGTCAATAACCTTTCAATTGCTCATATTTTAGCGACAACCTACGCAACCATAAATTAGCAAGTCTATCCATTTAAAACTCCTTTTAACACAACCTAATAGATATTTATTTAGACTACATTTTTGAGTCAAGTAGGCTTTTTTAACTGGCGTACTAGTGAATAAACGCTGTCTGATTATAAAAAAGCAATCGTAGGCGATTATTTTAATATATGATGCTATCCCCGAGTTCGGGTCCCCCTAATGGGTCCGTGGACAAAAAGCTGATTTTTTTATCCCCGTGGTGGGTTTGTTTGTCAATAGGTTCGCCCTCACACGTCATCTTAATAGACGAAATGAGGATGTACTGGACATATAAATTTAAATACATCTATACCTATCCTTCAGACTTCTAAAGAATATTATCTATGTCTTTTAAACACATCTTACTCTTAATGGTTTTGCTATAAAATATTAATTTTCTGATAAAGGGCAAGAAGAATGGGTGTTCAATTTAATCAGCGCCCGGACAAATTTGGAACATACGTTTAGAAGTTTTAAGGACCCCCAGCATGGATGGCGGTATGTATCATGTAATCAGTCACTATTTTAATACACTTTTATTTGAAAATAATTATTTTTCTTCTTCATTTAGTGAGGTTGAGAAAATGTTAAGAAGTATCGGATTACCTTTGGACCACAGCTTATTGGATCTGCAAGAAATATGGCTACATCTGATAAAAACGTTTAAGGTAATCTAACGAACATGCTTCGAGTAAATTATTGTAATATTTTTGTAAGTTATTAATTTGTGCGTCGCTCTATTTTAGTGGAAAACAAAATTTGCAAATAAAGGCATTCTAAACGAACAGTGGCCTTATTTCGAAGCTATGAGTCGATATTCAGAGATACAAGAGAAAAATGCAATTAAAAAGCAGAAAATTGAAGAGAGTGATCATTACGCTGATGCTACAAATGACGATGATTTCGAAGATGATATGAAGTTATTGGACTTGAAACAAAAATTGCAGCTTCAAGTGCAGCCTAAGTTTGAAGAAGAAGACGATGATTCGGATCGATGTCGGTCGTGCTCCAATCTGACAGCTTCCATAAACATATTTGAACAAACAGATGATGACGGATTTGATGTCGCTCACAAGCTCAAACTTATAGGAGGAATTGAGGTAAGTTTATTAAATAGTACATTACATTCTATTATTCATAATATTGTAGTTAGTAAAATTTGTCTATCTATTTGTCCTAGGTCGAAAAAACAGATAATCTTCCGTCCCACATATGCCGAAGCTGCCTCGAAATGCTAGAAAGTGCTTACAAATTCAGACGAAAATGTCAAGATATTGATAAAATGCTCCGTGGTACGGCACGACGTATCAAAGTAGAAGTGGTCGATAAACATGACCTTAATGAGACACACAATGATGACCAAGGAGATGACAGTCATGATGTAGATGAAGTTGAAATTACCTTCGAGCAGATACCCGGTGACATGGTACAACAATCCGAAAACGAAGTCAAACTCAAAGTTAAAAAGGAACAAGTTAGAAGGAAAAAGAAGAAAATGAAAAAATTAAGATACGATTACTGGAAAATATGCGAAATCTGCGGAAAAAATACTCGAAATCTCGTCAGCCATTTAGATACGCACTCCACTGACAAACTTTACTCGTGTAACGTGTGCGACAAAAAGTTTAAGTTCAAAAGTGGTTTGATCATACATAAAGCGATACACGATCCTACGCCGCGGAAAACTTGCGAAGTATGTGGGAAAACGTTTCATATATTGGCTCAGTACAGGAGACATTTTGTATACCACGCGAACGAGAGGAAATACGAATGTGAGACGTGTGGGAAGCGATTCAATACCTTAGATATATTAAAAGTTCATAACAGGACACATACAGACGAACGACCGTTCAGCTGTCAAGAGTGTGGGAAAACATTCAGGACAGCCGGCTGCGTCAGTAGACATAGGAGAATTGTACATAGAAATATAAAAAAAGTTCAATAAATGTAAGGGAAGCGGCCTTGGTTGTCTGATTTGATCTTTAGATCGACCTATTATCAGTTGAACTTGTACACACTTCGTTATCTTACTTTAATTTCTCTGAACCGGCGGCATGATTCCGACTCAGTGATATAAATTACTATTAGTCTATTAAGTCTACAATATTAATGAGGTGTACAGATCATATACATTTTGCGATGTAGTTAGTAATTAGCAGACTTACAGTATCCAACTAGGCTAGAAAAATATAGCCGCATACTTCAAAGATAGCGCCTGGCGCCAACACTTGTGTATATTGACTTGACCGAAATCAAAAGAGCAATGTCCTAGCATAATTAACCTGATGTTTGTGATGTATCATCGAGATTGGATTTTAATTAACAACAACTCTTTGTTTGATGAGCTTTATTGAGAACAGATCACCTCTTTACATTAAGTAGGTGGAGGGTTCGGGGATTAGCAATGAGTATATTGATTGATGGTGTCCAAAAATACAGACCTCTCAACCCTTGGAATGTTGATCGAGGTATACGTGAGTAAGTGATTATAAGCAGGCGCATTGAGGGGCCTGCACCGGCGCCGGCGCAGCTCTGTAAAGTTCACCGTCAGTTCGCAGTGGACAGCGCGCGCGGACGGAGTCTCGCGCTCTGCCTAATTTAGAATCATCGGCGCGCACGTCTCAGTGCTACACTAAAACGAACAAAGGGTGCTTCCTAGTTTTATTTAGAATTAAAAGGGCGACATGGCGATACACTGCCCGGTGAGTTTATTTTTTTATTTTTTGTGTTATCTTATTAGTTAAGATAGTCGAGATGGGATTATAATAACCGCCTACAACGAACATGTCACAGGAGATTACCATTTTAAATGAGATGCTATAATAAAATGTCTCAGTACAGGTATAGGATAATCATTTTGGGATGATGATTATTAAATTATTTCTTGGAGGCATTAACATATTTTTACTTTATCGGTCAATTGAAATATTCTTTTATTCAAAATACACGGTACTACAGCGAGCTCATCGGAATATTTTTATCAATGTGTCATTAATTCAGATAATATTGAAAATAAGGAAACGATCGTAAAAAATAATACGGGCCTTGCTAAGTATTGCATAAGGAAATAAAAAAAAACTGTTTATGGAATAGAACACACTCATTACCTACCGGCAGCCGTAGCTGTTGCAAAATATCATAACTATTATAATTCGTATTACTCAGATATCATTCCCTAAATACATAAATAGTTTTGTAGGTAAATAAATTAATTGGAAGCTGACATTGGGGTCATTGGAATTAAGTCACATTTTATTAGAGCAAAGACTTGTTATCAATGTAATGGCTAGAAAAACAACAGCTAGCTTACTTATTACGACATTACAGATTATTAACGTACCTTATTGGAGCATAATAATGTTTGCAGGGAGGGACATTTGAGACTTTTATAAGTGTGGTTAGTAAGTAGCCGTCGATGTCGATACAAAAGTTTATTGCCCTAAGGTGTTGCATTAACGTGCTTTTCGCACCTTCTCGCCCGTGTTTTGCGTACGCGCATATTTAACCAGCTCTTAGTTTGTTTTGCGACCACGATAATTGGACTCAATGTGTTTTGTAGGTTTCCGAGTATCTTTATGATGTTCCGTTTATTTACGAACGAGTGTAGTTAGTGTAGCAATATATTGCCTAATTGGTAAGTGCATATCGAAGTGTACGCTATGCAATATTTGTTTTGGTTTAGATAAAGTTTTGTACTGAGAACTGTCCTCGTTTACTCAAGCTCCAGAAAAAAAAATAAGTAAGTAAATATTATGAACTTTTTATCTTTGAAGTAATTGACAGGAGGCAAAAAATATGAAATTATCTTTAATCCGGTACTTTACATAAAACAACGCCTTTTATTTCCTAAAGTACTTAGTAGGCAGAAATACACTTCTTTTCGTTTAGTTTTGTTTTACCGGGATCGGGAACCATTCTAGAGTCCTGTTATTATATTTCTATAATTATACATAACTTCTCAGAGCCTTTTGGCTACCTAGATAAGACCAGTTCTGTACAAAGACCATCTTTATCTTACCTATAATTGATGCCATGGAGATGAACTGCGACTAGTTGCAGATGACTTGAGTTAAATATAGCAGTGGGTTAACATCTAACTGTAAACTGTGACAAAGATGCGACACAAAGAATGTGTCACAGTATAGAACGACATGCGGTCTAGAGTCTAATGACTAGTGTCGCAAATCGCGAACAATCTCGTGCGAGAGAATTATTAATACTTAAATATAAACAGATTGGAGAGGTCAACGTGGAAATTGAAAGTTCTCGTCTTATTATCGAGTGTCTAGACAAGTGCTTTTTTTAGAATAGAATGGAAATTATTTTGCATGTTATGTGATTGTTTTGCAGGTATCTCTAATCAAATGTGTAGGTAAGTTGTGATGAACTTCGAAACTCATAGAATTGTCGAGGCAAGAATAACTTGAGCTTAAAAGCTATTTCAGTACAATGAATTTCTTCAGTATCTTGGTGTTAATTTGTTTAGAGGATGAAAACATCCTGAGGCCTAAACTTAAGTTCGGTTAACCCCCGATAGGTCAGGTGCATTAATTGAATGTTAACGTAGTTAACTAGGTAATACCCTCTTTTTAAAGCAAAAGGTTGGTCCCTCATTTACATGAGACTTAAACCACACCACGCATCATGTTATAGAAAAAAAATAGGCTTAGACTGTTTGCACCGAGATAGGAGTAGAGGTAATCATGTATTGTGCTGTCAACTTTCGCGGTCATCCTAGTCGGAAAGGGCAAATAACTAATAGGAATTAATACCATACCTAGTTGGTTGAAAGCTTTGTCCGTCTGCATGACTGGGCTGGATCCCGGCCAAGGCCTGTACGTTGTTTCAGAACCTAGACTCCTTTCGCTTTGTGACATATTCAATCTAAAATAGGATTACTGTGCCTATTAGTGCGTCTGCGTCAGTCTCTACATTCTGCTTAATTTGTTTTTTTGTTTGAAATAAGCCATCGTCAGTTTCAATGGTGTATGGTAAGACTAAGCAGGTACTATGAACCATTCTTTAAAATCTAGGCATAGAATATAGCTTACCGATCTTTTTATGGATTTACCTACGAATTTTTCACAGTGAATTTTCATATATTAACCGTAATCGTTCTCGTCGACTATGTGTAAGAAGGATAAGGTCATCACAAAAACTATCCCGTGATCCAACAAGATGGACTTAATTTAACAGATAGCCGTTAAATTAACGTAAAAATGTCGAGTCATGAACTTCGAGAGGGAATCTCCAAATTGACGTGTAAATTCAATTCGTTATCTACGGAGTGCCGATGTTCGTCCACTTATGCTGTAATTTGAATTATACTGCTGTTTAAATTGATACAAAAAACCAAATAAGGCTCAAGGTTCAACAATCCCTAATAGATAGTATCAGATACTTAATTTGGAATAATGGTGTTTGATTTGGGGAAAAAGGGGGTTACTTACTTAATTAGGGGTAAGAAAATTAGTGTTTAATTTAACACACACCTCTGAATCGTTGAGAATTTTGGAAAGTGAAAAATATAATAATTCTTAGCCAAGGAAATAAGGCGTGTGTACCTACCTAACTATTTCAGCAGTTTTATAATATGACCATTTGACCAACTAGTTTCAAGCTAGAGTTCTAGACGGAACATTAAATTGACAGTTGACACATTATTACACCGTTGGTCCCTCTGCTACTCCAGTGTCGTGGGTGCGTTTACAAACATATATATGTGCCGAAATATTCATTTTATTTTAAAAAGTTATCTCATCACTAACTGTTCCTACCCACGTTACAGACAAAATAGGAAGGATTGGTTCACTAAACTCTCTAAATCTGTGTAGGTATCACTCTTCCTCAGCATACTTATTTCTGGTGCAGACTCAATGGTAATCATACGTTATACAATAATTTATCAAGATTTTAAGTCTAGGCTAGCCAAATCACGTTTTGAGTATCCTGGAGTATCGGACTGTCTTATAGTTCCTGTCTGTTATTTATATCTAGGAATTAAAATGACACTATAGTCTAAGACTGTCGCTAATACCTACCTCGATATTAGCATAATCCAGGCGTATCACTTGGAAACCTGCTAGGCTATAGGTACTGTGAGATGTCAATTCGAACCACAGAAATATTAAAAATATAAGTATCTGTGATTCGAACTCTCGAAGTGAGCTCGATCACATTCTGGATTTCATGGCCCGTCATTGGTTGAGATTTTCCTCAAAATAATCAAGTGATCGAGCTCACTTTGAGAGTTCCAATTGATATCTTACAGAATAGCAGAGCCTGTCCATACAAGAAACCACATTAAACATGCGTTTTCCTTTACGCACTCGATTGTAATTGAGTTTATGTTCCGATAGAGATTATTTACTAACACCGGAAGAGAAAGAAGTTTAAATATGCAAGTAATTATGAGTAGTGATTGCAAACCGGCTGAAACTCATCTCTCTAGATGAGTAATCTTTATTAGAGAATATTAATTACCTATTAGTACTTAGTACTTACCTTGTTAATTACCGACTTTCGTGTTTAATCTGAGATATCTAATGACCTCTTACCTAGTTACATCGTGGTAAGCTCATCTTCGTCTTACAAAGATTACACTTGCAAGTCTATTTCAAACGTAGGTAACAGGTGAGGCAATTACCTAGGTAGGTACTAAGTTAAACAGTTTTTCCTAAAGAAAAGCACCTACTTATATGTCACAAGATTTATTTAAAAAAAACCATAGTATGCGTAAATTAAGGTCAACAACGACCTATTTCTCGTTTATCAAATATCAACTTCAATCAAAAAGTACATTCTTATACCACAAACATCATTCAGTATCAATTTCTATGTCCAAATTATTTAACCAATAATAAAAATCGATAGCTATCAATAAACTTTCACTAGTTACGTCGAACAAACTGCCAAACTACATCAATACATCATACATCAAGCTCAAGTTGCATTGAATGATGAAAAATTATCATTTTATTGACCTCTTACAACATCTGACAGTTGCATCGACATCATTGAAGATCTATGACTAGTATTATAAGACTCCCCATTACGAATAGATGGCATAGTATCAAAGGGTCAAAGTAATTGACCTTACAATCGTAAACTCGCAACAGTTGTCCCTAATCTTTATGCCCCCAACAAGTTGATATTGAGTACAAACTTCGGTACTTAGTATTGATTGAAAAGTGAGTACCTAAAAGATAGATCCGGCGCAATGTTGTATGCTTTTGTTGGTTCAAGTTGACGCTAAATTATACAATAGTAAGAAGATAGTTACTTACATAGGTAATGATTGTATATTATGTGTACCTAGTCTTTAACTTTGGCGTGGGAATTTAGATTTTATTACTTTTATGGCTACGATAGCGCATCGCCTATTTATTCGTTAGTCTATTTCTTGAACTTCGATGACAATCTAATCGTTTATACTACATACATAACCTACCTGTCTCCCATGGGGTAGGCAGAGACTATGGAAAGCCAATTGCTACGCTTATATTATTATTTACCTCTTTCGCTTCATCAACAGTTATCAATCTTTTTATGCATCAGTATGCTCGTCGGTTGAGGGTACTTTTAAATCAATAATAATAATTCTAACCGTTTATGATGTGGTATAAAACTTTGTTTCATTGATTTCATACTTGGGTCAGTTTGAAGTAGGTATGTACATACTTAAAGGCGCTATTGCTGTCACTGTGAGTGGTTATTACGTAAATTGGGAAGCTCTATTTATTATACTGTCTCAAGCAGATTCTGAACATGACAATGGCAATGGCAACATGAGATATACCTATCTAGATACTATATTTATATTAGATATATATTTATTTATAAAACTAAGATTTAACACAGATTGAAATCAAACTTTCGCTACGAGTTGAAACGGTCTTATTAGTCGAGACGTGCTCAAGAATTCATTTCCGTCTATTGTTTTCTTACTTTAATAGCTTAGCTTAGGTCTCCGCGAGCTCGTGCCGAAGTATCATAAATTCGTACCTATTACGTACCTAACGGTTAAGTACATTAGGTAGTAATTAAGAAGTAAGTCTCCTGAAGACAAATATCAATTTATGAGTGTGTGAAGATCCTCTGAAAACAACTCTACCTACTGTATTATTTTCAAATTGACTGCACGGTTGCGTCAGTACCCGAGCGATCAGCTGCTGCGTAACGTGTAGCGGGTTCGATCCCCGCTGTCTCGCATCACACAGAATATCTTACTCTTTGTGTGATGCACCTTGTTGCTCTTGGTCTGGGTTTGATTTGTATATAAATCTGTATGTTTGCAAACTCATCCATGACACAGGAGAACGTACGAAAGTAAGTAGTAATAGGTATTAGGTACCTACGAATTGGTACCTATTTATCGCAATGGATCCTATTTGCTTTACCTAAAACCACAAACCGCCTCAAACAGGTATTCATAATGAAGCGAGCAAAATGCAGAAATGTATGTTAATAAGATTTTATAAGCTCTATTGAGGATAATTATAATAGACCTACATAACATTCCTACGCAGTTGCATCTTAGTAGGTACGTCTATGCTACATACCAGTGGCGTAACTACAGGGTGATGGTAAGTCGGCAAAGTATTTGCGTAGCATGTACTAAGGGCCGCCAGCCATAGGGGCCCCTGTTTACGAGGTTTTCATCTGAACTTCTTTCTTGTTTATACGGAACGGGGACTCATCTGATGAATTTGCTACGGGCTCCGAGCGGTATAGTTACGCCACTGCTACATACATTCATCACCATTCTCAGATTATCATCAGCATCAGCTTGTTCTTGCCATATACCATAATAAGTAATATGAGGTATGTAAATGTAAAGTATCTAGTTACCAGACAAGACATAAAAATATAATCCCTAAAGTGCAGGCAGTGCTGCATTTTTTATAGAAGCCTTTTGCGGCATATTAGGTACAATAAAATAAAAACAATACTGGTGTCCGACCTTAGAATAATTAAGCCCGGGAACTCAAATCAGGGTTTTCTGGACACTAGCCATAGCACAAGCTACAATAAGCAACATGGATGGGATGCTATGAGATGAACATAGTGTAGAATTTTGTCTACCTACATAATTTCTGGTCTAAAAGATGTCTAAATACCCATAACTCAATTTTGTTTGGTCATTGCCTTAGCGGTGGTATTACTTGTTATATATCAACCACTGTTCCAGCTAGGTCAGCGGCGGAACTTATTAGAGCCGGCGCCATCGCCATACCTATGTGTATTCATTCAAGACTTGCATGCGTACCTACAGCATGTATGTAGGACATAATTATTTCTACAATTAACATATATTGTACCTACTTTTGTGTAAGGTATATTTATTTTATTTTATAGAATTGGTTTATTAAATGCGGTCAATAGTCAATCATTAAACGAGAGCGGTTATATCTACCTCTATATACTAATATACCTAATGATTGAATTGGAGTTACTAGGTCCGTAAGATGAAAAATAAGGTTAGCTTATGAAACCCATTAATAAATTCTAAGATAAATGAAACCAATAAATGACAAGAAGTTGAAATTATAAAACGAAGAAACTCTTTTTTCCCCACACATATTTTGGTATTTTTGGAGGCAGATGAATGACGTCCTAGAAACATTAGTTCTTCCTATTTCCTTATACACATATTATGTATGTATGCTAACTGCAATACAAAGGCTCCACTGCCATGAATATTCAGCTGACCAGTGCGGAAATATTTGAACATAACGCCTCGTGAAGTAGAATAGAAAGTGATTTTACGCCTCCATAATAATGCAAAGGGACTTGAGTTTCGTTTCACATTTTGAAGACAACTTCGGGTATTGTGTAAGCATCAATTACTTTGCCTACCTATTATAAGTAGCTTAGTGCATACAGGATGTAAAAGGAACGCTTCTGAAAAGGCTAACAAAAAATATTTGTTTTTATAATTCTAATAGTTTGTTTTCGTGTTATTCATGCAAAATCAGCCTTGAGCAGTTGATTACTACTACTACTATTATTACACGAAAGTAACATTAAATTCCTTACTTTTCAACCGACTTCAATAAAAGGAGCAGGTTCTCAATTCGACTATTTTTTTTAATGTTTGTTACCTACTCGATTACTCGAAGACGCCTGGACCGATTTCAAATATTCTTCCACAAACCCATAACAAAATCCATCTTACGTAATGGACACAGGTATAATCTACAATAAAATTGTAAACAGCTTAATAATGTTAGGTAGCTATTGAGGTTTTAATGAATAATTTTGTGTTAAACTTGTGGCACCGACTTCTCACCTATCAGTGGGTGTGTAAGTTATATTATTATGTAAGTACATAATAATGACCAATAATACTTAGTTATTTTTTGCTTTTTAGTTTTTACTTTTCGTTTGTTTTTGTTTTTGAAGTCGGTTTTATTAAACGCAGTTTTTTATTTTAAATAAAACTCTTTTACCATCACCTGTTTTCGATTTTTTTATCGTTCCGTTGCATGCGTAATTGCATGTGTCTATTAATTTCGGATATCAGGCTGAAACTGTTGCGCGGTTGGTCTTCCTAGCTTCAAGCACGTTCTCACATCTCACTGCGTGACTAAAGTGGTTTGGCCATTTCGAAATTATAGTTCCAAATCTTTCAGTCGTTATGATTATACTTATTAAGATTCCTGAATCGGATTTCATAAGAGTGTCCCGATGTGGCCAAAAGCGGCATTTGTTCTCAATCAATCCTTTTAATCAATGAAAACATAATTACTTTATCAATTTATATACCTACCTACACTAAGTTCAATTCATAGAAATCAAAGAATGAAATATAGGTACCTACATAAATAAAATTATTAACATAAACATCTAACCGATTTTCTCCACGGCAGGCGAGATACGAGTACGTAGTGTCGTCACGGCTAAGGGTCGTATTATCGCGACCTCACGCTCAATTATTCACCAGTAAATCATATTTAACTGACACACGGTTATAACGCAGGGCTCCATTGTATTACCATAATCAGACATTTACGATTTATGTATTTACACAGTACAAGCTTAACTTAATGTAAGAATCGTCTGTTCAATGTCTAGCTCAGAAAGCTTTGCTTCACAGCTCCCGTCTTCTTGTTTTTCTACCGTGATGCGTTTCGAAACCTGCTGAATCTAGATCAATCATCCTTGATTCTAGACAATAACCTGTTACGGTTTTCATACAACTTTTTCATGATAAAGAAAACAGAATCTCCGAAACTTCAGAGTCAACAGAATTATTTAACTAAAGCTAAATTAGTTGCTTTTTTCTAAACTGTAAAAATGTATGTTGTGCGACATGTTACCGAGTCTCCAAGATAAACCGTGCCTACAAAGGTCTGTTACCTACATAAATAGCTAGCTTGTATAACACCCATATACGAAGCTCTCGTGCATCCGGATGAAGCTGGAATTTAATTTATTCATTAATGGCCTCTGAGCGGATTAACTCATCTATTTTGTAATTTGTCATAAAACCTCTTTGATGTCATGATTATTGTTATTCCTTGGTTATTCCATGCTAATGCGACCGCGTTTAATTTCTTCCTTCCGTCGGCGTCGTACTTTACCGAGTTTGTTTAGAACATTGATTTATGTTAATAGTGCGCTTACTACGGTCTGGTACTAAATGGTAATGGTAATAGAGTGCTAAAGGATTAAATATACGACCAGTTTTTGTTGCAGTGGTCTTGAGTTACATCTTGATCTAATAGATGGACTTCTTAAATGATGGTCATTTCTTAATAATGGAAATACCTAATGCCATTTGCCATTTGGTTGTAGGTACCTATGTGCAAAACTTTGAGTGATTTGTTTACTCACCCTTAAAACTTTTCTATGTAGACAACCCTACGACAGGCCTGTTATTCGCATCTTTATTTTTAATAATTATTACCACTTAGTTTTCATTAGCAAGCAATTTACAGCATCGGTTCTGGTGCTTAAAACAAAAGTTACTTATTTCAATTAAGTTATTTTAACAATGCAACCTTCGCAATGTTATATGTATATCTAAATAAGAGAATTTATCAGTCTTTAAGTTACAAGACCGTCCTTCTATCTTAATGGAAGGTCGGTGCATTTATAGTGTCAGACTGTCAGTGCCTATTGCAATTTATGTGCCCTGATAATGTCATCTAATGCACTACTTGCTTAATGATCTAGTTTCGATCTATGTAAACGTAAAGAGGTACTAACTGGATCAATTCTTAACCACTCAAGTCACCAACTTATTTATCGTCAAACAAAAGTTACATTCGCGTCCTTGTGCGTATCTACTTTAAATAAACTTTAACTCGCTGACTTGACTACTGAAATTGAACCTTTTTTTATAGGTTCTAAAATTAATCTTTTATCCATAGCGTAGATAGATGGACATGGATTCCGTGGACAACCACCCACGTAAACCAATTTATTTCTTTTATAGTATCTATTATCTATTGAATTAAAACACGGAGATCTCAAAACAACAATGTCAAAATAAGCTTCCTACCTACAACAAAACATAATCGTCAACTTGATTCAATAAATGAACTCAAATATCGTTTATTGTTATATACTTACCTAGAAAGGTGCTTATTTAATAATGAGTGAGCACATGGAGCACACTATCCCGACTTAGCTTAGACATGTTTAATATTAAAGTTAATAAAACTGACGTTTGTCCCCAGAGGCTCTGGTGGCTCACCGTGGCGCTTATGTTGTGGGCACCACGCACACAATGCCGGGAAATCACGTAAGTACATTGCCATACTCCAATGTGTGCTGAGCTTTGTTACATTTACATTAGAACCACCACAATGCCTGGATGGAGCCGCGCATTTAATGCAGTATTCATGCCAGGAGGCAGTCGCATAGCAGCGTTGCTGAATTATTTAAATCAAACCCACATTACATAAGATACATACTCGAAAGCGTCTGGATAGTGTAGTGTAGGCAATGTTTACATTTATTGATCTTGAGGTTGAAGGCATACACAAAGGATTCAGATAACAATAATTGTGACTCACAAGAAAAATAATCTTCTTTGTGATATTTTTCATGAGTTGTTGTGATTTTCTGCGGTCAACGAACTCCCGAAAGAAATATTTTGAAAATTTTACAAGCGATAAATATTTAAATCGTTCGCTAAACTGTGAAAGTCGTAAAATAAACAGACGCAGAACTGTTTTACGGGGCAATAATCGGTATTGTGGCGTAAACCCGACGTTAACTACTAAAAAGAATTCAGAGAGTTGACGAAATAATAGTGAACTAGAATAATTTTATTTATCAAAGGCAGCACAAAAAGAAGCTTGACTTTAAGATCGAAAAATCGTATAGATCAAAGTTTCTATTAAAGTTTTTAATAGGCCTTAAACTTTTAGCACTTCGTTGAATGGTATAGTTGGCCAACTTACAAGTAGATGACCAAATGATCTTTGATATAGAATTTCAAAAGAAAACTTTATAGCAATTTGCGTTCCATTAATTCAGATACATTGACGGTTGATGCGAAGCAATGGGGCCGGTCGTAAATCGTCAATTAATATTTTTATCCATCTATGAGTGAAGTGCATCGTCAAATAATGCATGGAGAGCCATAAATCTCCATTAAACGGGCCACTAGGAGACCGTAACATACCCACTTCTATTTCAGGATCTGATTGATGTTCTATGAATAGGAAGTTAATTAAAATTTTATTTATTTAGTGGAGACAGGCGTCGATTGATCTGTTTTACGATGCAGTCAAGTTTTATAGCCGTTCAATAACTAAATCGTTCGTTGTGTAAATCATCGACCTAGGTGGATTGACCCAGCTTTTTAAATTATGACGTCAACAATAAAAGTCCCATAAAATTCAAGTCTATTGAAAGGGTTTTTTTTTTTTTTTTAAGGGGGGAAAATCATCGAATGACTGCTCCCGCCTGGGTGAGGCGGAAGGGAGTGTCAGACTCTTACTGACTAAAAACCACCCCGTTCCTTCTCCTGCACGTCGAGCCGGAGCCCCGGTTACCCGTTAGGTTCTCCGCGACTCCGAATCGGCATCGGCCGTATTGGGCCCCATCTGTGGTGGTCTGATGGCTCTTTGAGGCGCGCGCGGAACGCGACGCGCCGTACGCTCGGGTCTGTTTCTGGTCGGACGGGGAGCCACCCATGCTCGCCGTCCGCAGGCCCGCGCTTACGGTGGCCGGAGATCGTCTCGCGATCCCCGACGCCCGGTGTGTCCTTCGCGATGGCATTGAAAGGGGTAGGTGTGCTGTGGTTGCGACGGTTTAATAAATCACTCCATGTACCGCCAAGTTTATCAATGTGACTGCACGGTTGGCGCTATGGCTGGGCAACTGGGTGCCGTGCAAAGTGTCGCGGTTTCGATTCTCGCACGGAACAACTCTTTGTGTGATCCGGATATTGTTGTTCTGGGTGTCATACCTCTATATATGTGATCGTAAATAAATTAGTAGTAAATTGTATGTTTGTAATCGCCCTTACGACAACGGAGAAAATGCTAGTGACGGGCAAGTTAAATGTTAACAAAACTCATTTTATGGCTTTCTCCATTCGTAAAAATACAGCCCCACCACGTGACTTCTCCATCAAAGCTCACATTTGTCACTCTCGAGAGATTGACTGTGCCTGCGAGGTAATAGCTAGGGCAGAAAGCGTCAAATACTTGGGTGTTACCTTGGATGATCGACTGAGATGGGATAAACAGATAGATACTGTAACCTCCAGAGTGAGAAGGCTAATACACATATTTAAACATCTAAGAAATTCTGCCCCAACAGATAAATTAAAATTCGTCTATTTGGCTCTGTGTCAGTCCATCATCCAATACTGCATACCGGTTTGGGGAGGGGCAGCCAAAACGCTTATCCTTATGCTTGAGAGAGCACAAAGAGCTATACTGAAAGTGATGACCAAAAAACCATATAGATATCCCACCGCAAAATTGTACTTAGAATGTAAGGTATTAACAGTCAGACAGCTCTTTGTGCTCAAATCTACTTTGAGAAGGCATCCGAATCCAAACAGACGCAGTAAGATGCCAGTATGCCCGCAAATCCCTACCAATACTACTTTTGCCAGAGGACAGTTCAATAGTCTCAGTTGCAAGCTCTACAACAAAATTAATAAAAACCTGAACATCGTACGACTCAGCCGAAAAGAAGTCACAAGAAAAATCAGTGATTGGCTTCAGCAAATTGATTACAATGAAACTGAAGGTTTACTTACGAATATATCATAACCGACACACACATACACACACATACATACACACACACACACACGCACACACACACGCACGCACACACACACACACACACACACACACACACACACACACACACAATTCCGGAAAATTAACCTAAGTAGTCCTTTTAACATTCCCTTTATATTTTATTATTTTTGTTTTGGATTACAGCTCCTCCCATTTCATTCATTCACTTTCATGACATTCACTTCATTATAGAGTGACATATAATGCGACTTTGTGACATACTCCACGCTTGAATCACTGTTTTCCAAAATACAAGCTTATAGCTTAGTTTGGAGGGCAGTGTCAGTATCGATCGTAATTCACACTCGTTCATGTAATTGCCGCATTTCTGTGAATGTAATATTGTGAAATTTTTGTACAATAAACAATTTTTATTTTATTTTATTTATTTATTTAGTTTTTAAATTAATATTTTGTATGGACATCTAAGAACTTTTATTCTCATAACATAGCCATAACCATTGCTTCCTCGAATGGTTTGTTAGTGTTATGTAAATATAAAAAAAAAACATGTATTCTGTTATTTAGTGATCACTTCTCTAACAACGTAAGAGGTAAACTCACGAGCCTTTGCACAGCTGTACCCAGCAAAGTGCACATTGTGCAATGTGGAATGCATTATTCTACTGTGCAGTTTAGTAACTAGAACTTGAGGCTATTAATAATGCACTGAGCCAGTTCTGTTTTCTACATTTCGTTGTATTTTAGTTACAGTTACTGAGTTACCTCACTCGAAATAGCTTCGACTGATCTCCGCGTTTTATTGCCTGTGACAAAACACACGTGTAATTTGGGTTTTTAATTGATTTATTGTTGAAGTAATTGTATGTACGGTGTCTGGTTTGATGGTATTATGGGATCTTTACCCGACTGGTCGTGATTGCGACGTTTAAGTAGGTAGGTACTCTCGCCACTCTTTATATGTTCTGTGCTCGCAACAGTCGCAAACAATGATCAAGTTCACTTTAATCTTTCGAATTGACAGTTACAACTGTAGTTGTTCATAACTTACTAGCTATAAAAGACCAAAGATAAAGAAAGTAGTTTGCTACCTACGAAGCCATGTTAAACAAACTAAGTTTCGTTGAGCAAACCACCCCCACTTTTACAGCCCACCCAGATCTGTCTAACCTCGACATATTAGTCATTAAACACACAAAAATTCAACGGTAGATCTATTCGCAATTGTTTAATCTCTTAATGTGGTCGCTATATTTCACGTCTAGGCTCTAGCTATGAGTAAGGAGTTCGTCCTACGCTAACTACTAAAGCTACATCCGTTTAGTTGACACTGTTGATTTAACGTTTAATCATAAAATTAGAACCTCTTTGTTTGAATCAAGATCGTTAAATAACAGTTCATCCACCCCTGCCTGGCTCCAATTGAAATACTGGCCGACAGTAATGTTACGTGTAAATACATAAGCACCCACTTGTGATTTTACTACGTAGGTAGAAGCTCTTCCTTCTTAATATTCGTATGTTATTTTGGTTCTACTTATGCTACTTTTTACTATGTACTTCTAATTCTGACCGCACGGTTGGAACAGTGATTGGGCAGTTAGCTGCTGCGCAAAGTGTCCCGGGTTTGATTCCCAATCATATGGGCCATATTTAAAGAGAATATGCCTCTACTTCTTATTAGATGAGATGTGATTTCTTTTTTTAGAAGCAGTTTTCAATGATTTTTTATTAAACCAAATCAAATTGTACATTGTTTTGAGTACTCTCCAAAGCCGGAACAGTTGTTAGTCTATTTATAAATCATGTATGTTCTTCGAATCGGAAATCGATTTGTAAATTATGTGCTTAAATATTTACCGTTTTGGCCACAACAAGGGCCCACCGCTTATTTTGTAGTCACGTTTGTTATTTTGTTTTAATCATTGTACTTAGTTACTATATACCTTCTCAGAATTAGTACCTAACCGCCTATCTATAAACCTAAAAAGTTAAAACTTTAGCACAGAAATATTTCCGCAGAACCATCTGTAAATTTCATTTTTATTTTCAGACACGAAGACATCAAAGAAGCCATGCTATCGTTAGTCCACATGATCAGGATGTCAGAAGACAAACTAGAAAGGCACGAGTTCAGAGAAAAAGCGCTTGGCGAGCAAGTAAAGAAAATGCTAGGTAACCTAGACAAGAAGCATAGAGCCTTAGAACCGTTGAAAGGCATGATTTCAAGGCTAGATGAGCGGTTGTCGAATGTAGAAACTATACTGTTACAGGTTTGTATGAATTAAAACTATAAATGTGGCTTATAAACACTTTATGGAGCAATTCATAATGAAAGACGATTAATGGTGTGATCTCTGATCTGAAGTCTGTATCTTCATGTATCTTCCTATTTATTTTTATCTTATTTTTCTACCTGCAGAAAGAAGAAAGAGAAAAGGCATCTCAGACCAAAATTAATGAGGTGCTTGGGAATATAGAGAAGGCTCTCGTGGCACTGGCACCGGACGCCTCGCCTCGAGGAGATTTAGACAACAGTCTGTCTGGCAGCAGTGACGCTTTAATAAATAGGCTTGATGCTACTGATGCGAAGATTGAAGCTGTGAAGACAGAGATCAAGGGTCTGAAGAGTAGTTTAAGTCCGGTAAGTTCCAAACACAAACCAACATTTTATTCTTTAGAGAGTTTTGTTACCGTCTTATGCTAAATCGGTATTATTATGTTCTAGGAAGCGCTCCGTGGCATGTGTTTAGAAGTAAGCTCTGACATGAATCCGTTCGAGAAGCACATAACCGAAGCCGAGAAACTCCTCAATAAGTATGAAACGAAGCTGAACCAGTACAACGGTACTAAGGTGCAGACAGACTTCGTGCCGCTGAATGAAGTCTCGCTAGCTGATGAAGCGTGGCATAGCAAGATGAGTGAAGGTACATTATCTCGATTTTCCTTATTTTCATGCTTATTATTCTCTAAGAGCGTTAGTACACGAGGTATACATTTTAAAGAAACTCAGACCAGATTCACTAAATGCTGGCCTTCCCCTTTTTCTGCCGCTCCTTAGAAGTTCCATATTCTGATAATCTTTATCGATAGTATTAATAGTTTCCTTGTATGGAATTTCAACCTCGTTTGCTATGAAAGAATAGCTTCGTTGTTACCTATTTCGATAACTATCTATTCTAAATATTTAAGCATCTACAATTCTACATATAGGTAGTGTTTAAGTTCATGTTGACCTAAAATAATCCTTTGTGCTGTCGAGCAGGCAGATCGCAGATAACAGCTGATTTAATGGACCTTTGGGATATTCCTCGAAACGCACCCATTTTAAACGCACTTTTGACAAAGAATGTTGTTGCATTATGTTTAATCCATTTCGAACTGGGTGCGGCTGAAGAATACCCCGACATGTAATTAATTACTTCCTTGTGTAATTGGTAATAAATAAGTATTCCATATTCTTTTTAGTGATGGAACGCCAAGAGAAGGAAATAATAAAGATTCAACGTCTGCTGTCTGACGCGGAAAGCATGTGGAAAGATCTGCCCAGACTCGCCGACCTGCACCGCTCCACCAACCAAACCATGGAGTCCATCAACAAATCCACTGAATCCTTACTTATTAACAACGAAATGGGTAAGCATCTAAGCATACATATGTGTGTTTGCTTATAAAAAAAACAATGTTTTTTATTGCTCACGCACTCGCAGTTGCGGTCAATCCCGTTGACTATTCATGTTTATTTTCTTAAAAATTAGCCATTTCATGAACACCTTCAGGATATTCTTCCTCGTACTTTTCACATCATCATCATCAACAGCCAGAAGCCGTCCACTGCTGAACAAGGCCTCCCTTAGTCCTCCACTTTTCACTTACCTTCTTACTATTGCTATCTACTTACCTTACTTACCTTTATGTATGTTATCAAAATTGGTTCAGGTATTTAGGTTTGTAAGAAACCTCTGCTGAGATGCCAAACTCACGTCGCTACTTAGTACTTATGCGTTATACCACCAAATGACTTAATTTATAATATATAATCAAATATTATATTAACGACACCTTGAATTGGTGGTGTATTTACACCACCATCAATCCATTACTTTGTTTTGATTTACCTAGTCATGGTAAACAATAAGAATAACATTCGACCATGAATTGACCTAGTTACCTCATAGGCACTTTCGAATTATGATATGAGTAGGTAAGGTACCTACGACAACGTTTAACGTAATAGAACGTATGCGTACGTATACATAGTACATACATGATACAGGTAGGCACATATAAAGGCAATTACCAACACTTTAATTAATCAACTGTATGAACTATCGATAGGTCAGTACCAAAGAATTACATACTGGAGGGAGAACATTTAAGTATTTTAATGGTTTGATGGCTTTACCGTAACTTCGACTTAGTAACTAAATTGGTGATGTAAGATATTAGAGATTTCGTTTTTAAACGCTATGAAAATCGATGTGATCATTCATGACTTAAAAGCAGCTGACTAATGATATTGTACTTATTTCAGCTGTAACTAAGATATTAAACAAATTCCGTGAGATGGGTGAGCGACTGGTGACCACCAACGAGGACGTACAGCGCAGCTTGACGCAGAGCAACACCATGACTGAGCGGGCCTACGCAGACATCTCCAGGAGCTACGAAACTTTACGAACTGAGGTACCTAAAGCTTTCTTGAAATATTTGAGCAAGCCTACGCGGTATCAGATACTTTGTCATGTTCATATTTCTATTCTTATCCTACTGAACGAAAGTTTCTGAAGTCCGTAAAGTAAAGCATCGTTAGATAGGTGGGGGCCTAGATATATAGTCCGATGCGACAAACAATACGGACTTATATATACATCAGACAACATGGAAACCTTATAATGGCTGCCAAATAAGTTCATGAGAACTCGCCGAAAAAGCGACTTTAAAAAATGATGGTGCCTTCAATTTCGTTTTGTCTTCGTATTGGATATTGAGGGACCCTATTAGATGTCTATCTCAAGTCTATGGCACAGATTTCAGTGGGTCGAGTGCCAGTTATGTATGTCAAGTGGGGATCGCGAGTCAAGAATCCGCCTGCCAAGCACGCTTCGCAAAATCGCATCGCAAGCGTTATTCTCGAGCTTCAAGTCCCATATAAGGGTTACATGTTTGAGAGCTATATTTTTACATTTTCCCTGTAGGTACTTAGGTACGCACTTCACAATTCTTTTCTCTGTCTTAATAATTCAAGTTCAAAATAAATCCGAGGAAGCATTCGGTTTGTTAAGGAGTTGAATCAGACCTATTTGTTAGACTTCAAGTTATTACCTAACGCATATTAAAATTGTGGTGGGCTCGTAATCGTCTAACTTTTGTTATTTAGGTACAACTGCTGTCAAAGAGCGAACGTATGATCGTAGACACGGCGGATAACGTCGTAGCAATCAAGAAACGGTTTGAATACGGAGTCCATCAGATACTGATGGAAGTCGGCGAACTCATCAAACAACAACACAAGACCATGAACAAAACTGTCAATGTCAAGTGAGTAGAAAAACTTGATATGTTCCTCAAAATGAACTTGCTATTTCTGTACTGCTATGCTGCTATCCATGGGCTCGCTGCCATTGCAGCGGTAAGTCCCCTCTTTGAGGAGTGGCTTGAGAGACGCTACGGCATCCTCACCTACCGCCTGACGCAGGTCCTCACCGGACATGGGAGTTTCGGGAGGTACCTGTGTCTGATGGGGCGGGAGGAAACGTCTGGGTGTCATCACTGCGAGGACCGCCCTGAGGACACGGTGGAACACACGGTGGGAGAATGCCCTGCGTGGGCTGAGCACCGCCGTGTCCTCAGGGAAGTGATCGGCGATGGCGACCTTTCGCGTCCGGGCCTAGTACAGGCCATGATGCGGAGCGAGGGGGATTGGGATGCCGTCTCCTCCTTTTGCGAAGCAGTCATGCTAGCTAAGGCGGAGGCGGGACGCGTGAGGCAGCGAAGCGCTGCCTCCTCGCAACCCAGCCGCGAAGGACACACCGGGCGTCGGGGATCGCGGGACGATCTCCAGCCACCGTAAGCGCGGGCCTGCGGACGGCGAGCATGGGTGGCTCCCCGTCCGACCAGAAACAGACCCGAGCGTACGGCGCGTCGCGTTCCGCGCGCGCCTAAAGAGCCATCAGACCACCACAGATGGGACCCAATAGGGCCGATGCCGATTCGGAGTCGCGGAGAACCTAACGGGTAACCGGGGCTCCGACTCGACGTGCAGGAGAAGAAACAGGGTGGTTTTTAGTCAGTAAGAGTCTGACACACCCTCCCACCTCACCCAGGCGGGAGCAGTCATTCGATGACTTTTCAATTGAAGATTTCAACCTTTATCAGGTAAATATCATATGTGTCTATTACAGATTAGAAAACATTGAAAAAACAATATCGAACAAACAGACTATCGCGCTAAACACATTAGGATCGAAGATCGAATCGGAGATGTCACAAGTCTGGCGACAGATCGGCATTATGCACCAACAAATCATGATGAGCAGCCTGGCGTTGAACAAACTCTCAGTAAGTTTTAACTAAGTATCATTTTTTTGTTGTCATCGTTAACATGCCTAAGGTAATTTGGTAACAATATAGCATTTTCCTAGCAGTAATAAACATTTTCAGTTTTAAATTAGTATGCCACAACGCCTTGTAGTCGTGTTAAAACTAATACTTAGCGTTTGCAATGTAAACCCGACTGTTGAATAAGTCTCAAAGGGACACTGCGCCCTACGTGCCCTACACATTACCGTCCTATAAGTATTGCGACGTTTAAAAAACCACGCAATTAAGTTAACAACTTGCTTAATTAAATTGAAATAAAAACTAGCTAATATTTACATACATTCACAGGCATTCTCAGAGGAGTACGTCAATGCCAGTACACCAAAAATGGATAAAATGAAAAAGGAGGTAAGCTAACGACCTTCATGGTATTGCAATAAGCTGGACGAGTTTAATTAAACGGATTCTTTTTGTTCCCAGATGGACGGCATCACGACACGCATTGTTGATTTAGGGACGAACCTTAACTTCGTGATTGGAGAACTCTCGGTAGCAACCCGCGAGTTCCGACAAATGGCGCTCGGCCTCACGAAAGTACTCAACCAGTCTACTAAGCCCACCACGGCCTCACCTACCACTAAAGGTACTAACTAATAGACTACATAATAATAACTGTAACTACAGTTAAATTACATTTACGAGTGCATTCAAACCAAAGTTCCGTAATGATCAATTAGTGATCATTTCCGCACACAATCGACCTTAATGAGACTTCGTTAAACTTTTCAGACGCCGGCCCCGGACCTCACAAGATTGAAAGCGAAGAGAAAATACCATAAATAAATAACTTATACCAAATAACATAGAAATATTTAATTAACAATTAGATAAGTTCTTACCGCTTAGATATTACTCGTAAGTCGACTGATGTGAGGTGATATGTACGAAAGTGAAATAAAACTCTTACGATATTAACTTTTGCAAATATTTTAATCTCTTTTATAATTGTGGATCTATATATTTATATTGTACAAGTTATATGATACAATGAAATTTTATTGTGACAGATATCCCAACGTCACTTACAAGTGAACGCGTAAAATTAACAATATAGAACTGACAGGAATACTTTAAGTAATGTTGAATCAACTGTACTGTACAATCATAATATTGATATTCATATTTATTATTGATCTTAAATAATATACACAAAAATTATTTTTTGTCATCCGTTTTTGTTTATTTTATTAATCCTGAATACAACCTCATTTTCCTATGTGCAATTAATATTTAATACAACAAATGAATTATGCTTGTTGATCCATTAAATACGTAAGTAAATAATTTGATAAAATCCGTGCCCTAATTTATTGAACTGTTCCATTATATAATTATGAACATTGAAAATAGAATACATCATCATAGAACAAACAAACACTTGATAATAATAAGTTGAGTTAATGTGTCTGATAACAATTGTGGTTACGTCATTACGTATTGCTGTACAAGTTACTAAACATTGGGGATGGTGAGTTGGGAGTCCACTTAAAGGTAATACACTAGACACATTCGTTGTTAGTGAACAGCCTAACTTGGGACATCTCTAACCTACGTTACCACGGAACAACAAAACATGCCCCGGTACTGGTAAAGTTGGAACAAAAACGAATGTTCGTTACTCTATGCGAACCAGTCGCTTCACGTCTTTGGAAACTTATGTACTAAATAGGATTTTCCTTTTACTATAAATGTATTGTATGCATTTCATTAATATTATTTTAATATTTCATAATGACTTTAAAAAGAAACTTCAATCCGAACTTTAAATCAACATAACAAATAGGCAATCTTCATGTTAGTGTCATACATAACACCCAAACACATATAGCACTTGAACATTTTTACATTATGAACCATTATGTACATGGATAAACGTACATGTACACTATATTAATGCAAAAAATATTTACATTTCCTTAATTAATTGTTTTAAAAAGCACTTAATAGCCAACCCTTTTCACACACCCGTGAGTACAACTCAAATAATAAGAAAAAGCAATAAAAATAATCGATGTAAACATACAAAAGCAGTCAAAACATGGAGTGTAATTAACGAAATTATTCAATTGTTACATAGTACATACACTGATCATGCATAGTGGGTATAAATTGTATACTGAGAACTAATAAACAATATAAATATTCAATCGAAGCATAATTAAGCTTTATAAAGCAGTTTAGATAATTCCAAAAACATTTCCTATGTCTATATAATTTCAAAAAACTTAAAAAATCGTAAAGTTTAACGTGAATCTATCAAAAGCCCGAATATGAACGTACAACAAGCTCCCTAAGTGAAGTAAGTCTAAGTAGTCCATGAGATGGACCGTACCACCGACGGCGACGTGACATCTACACTTTGTACAATGTGGTATCAAAACAAGGAGTGCGCGGCGTGACGCGGCGGGTCGCGTGTCGCGTGCCATGTCAACACCGCTTCATATTTACCATATTTACTTAACGCAACGGTACCCTACTATTTATAATTTATTAACTCCTAACTAACTTTTAAGTGTAAAATTGTGCCACACAAGCGATCTCAATGGGACATCTAAAGCCGAACGCAACGAAACAATCGCAAGCGCGCCGCGAGCCGCTGTCCACCCGCCGGCCACCAGCCCTCGACCGAGCGGTGGAGCGGTGGCTGACTGGCTGACCAGCGGCCCCGGCCACGTCACTAGTTTCGCTGATGATGGAATGTCGAACATGGAATGAATATTATAAATTCCTGTAAAACGACAAGGTTTTCAACCCTGTAAAAATTAGTGAATGAATTACATTATGTAATTTCCACTACGACTCGTATCATATAAAACACCCGCTACTTGTTACTCCACCAGATAACTATGTATAATAATGACTATGCCCAAATTTAGATTCAATTTAGAGCCCCTATCGCGATAATTTCAATACATTATCTAATTTATATAGATGTGGCCGGATATAGGTGATGGTTGTATACCCTAATACCGTTCACATTGTTACATTATTCCGACACGTTACGCTAACTTGTTCTTATGTCATGGAACTTACATAGGAAGACATACAACTATACATATACGCCTTTATAGACATCGCGAAATTAATTTTAACTATGATTTAGTACATTTAGCAATCAAAGAGATTATTGCAGCTGTGTGTAATATAAACCACGTAATAAATAATGTAAACGTTGCAACAGATGTGTGGGACCGGAACACCCGACGGCGTCAGCGAGCGGAGTCTCTGCCCTGGTTCAGTCTGTCTAACACGACTCACATACCTAGTCTCGGAATCGACTCTGCAAATTATACATGACCACCCCATAAATCCGAGGCACTTACATGATCTTAACAGTAATGATATACAACTACTAACTAGTGGTACCAAATGTTAGCTCTTTGTCATCCCGCGAAGGACCCGTTGATACAACGGGCGTGACACAATTAAAGCTATGGACATGTTCCACGTACTAATCGTTAATAAGGTCTAACCTAACACGGAGAGAGAAGGGAGCTATCGTACACGTACAAAGTACTTATCTATGTAAACCTACATTCAGCTCTTAAATCTTACACGAACTGACCATTAACCAGTGCGATTACATACAAAATTGGTGAATAAAATGAGTGTCCGAATTCATAAAAATGTCTAATGTGCTGCCATGTTAAAAAATATTGTGTCTTCCAGTGTACATTGAAAAAATTTAAACGAGTGCAGTAGTGAAAAATATTCGATCCATCCAAATCATTTCTCCTTATCTCGTAATTTGTCCTAACATAGTAGAATGTGATTATAATGGTGAAACTCGGTGCCACATGAACCTCCTCCACGACCGAACCGAACCTACAAAGCAGAATGTCACAACGTCCACGCGTGATCTATGTACATTTTATCGACAAGTTGCAATAACAAAACAACAATTACTTTATGTATACTTTAAAACCATCGCACATGTATATGTACAAGTTCAACGGGCTCAGCTCTACCGGCTGAACATAACATTACAATGTTTCAGAAGTCGCGCGGCACCTCGCTGCGGGACGCGGCAGTGAGCTGCATGACGCCAGGGCGCCTTCAATTCCTAGGACGCTATATTACAAACAGGAGCTCGGCCCCGTCGCCGCGCCTGCATCGGCCGGGGCTCGTGAGAGCGTCCCGCGCGAGGTGGCTCGCGAAGCGTTACAAAATATTTATCTTATGTACATATTGTCGTTCGAAGATAAGATTTATAACTATGTCTAAGTGCGGGATATAAAAGGTGTTGGCGCGGGGTTTACCTCCGCGTGTTTTTGGAGGAGGGGCGCGAATGAGAGTGAGTCTGGGGGGTCGCGCCCCCCCCCCGCTCCTAACTGGAACACGACGCGGCCGATACAGGCGACAGGGGGGAGTCACGGGGGCACCCTGACAGCGTCACTACCACCTGCATACAAACAACAAATATGTAAATAGTATGAAGCATGTCCAAGAAGCTTGATAAAGCCACATAAAGTATTCTAACTGCTACTAGTGTTTAATATTAAGTTTCCCGCAGACATTTCATACCACCCTGCATTACAATTCATATTTCTTTATGCACAAACATTGTCTGTTTCCAAGTTACAATCAAATCCCACAGAACAGACACTTTAAAAGTTAATTTTTTTTAATTGTTTTCGATCTAAATATATTCTAAACATGCTGATTTTATAAATAGCGTCATATCATATTCTGATTATAATTAAAGAATGATACTAATGTTCAGGGCATCACTTTATGATAGACCTGCATAAATTCATGAAATGCCATGAAATGGAGTCAATTAAATAGTAGTCATCAAACTGTCTGTTAAAGTAAAGATTGGGGTAACAACTAATATCCTATCAGATGGTACTAACAACATAACGGGTAAAAAGTGAGTGTCCTTATTAGATTATATTAAGAATTTGCAGATCTCGTAAATTCTTTGAAGAACAAATGTTAATAAGTGTTGGTTGTTATATTATTAAGTTAATGTTATGCTTCAGTACAAGTTGTACTACATTGCCTTATCTCGTACCTGATGAAGTTTTGATCATCATCCTAAAGTTTAGAGGAAAAATAAACTAGTATGTGAGATGAATTACCTTTCGGCTGCCAGCGTGATTCCTATGTTCGCAGAGCCAAACTCCTTGCCAGGTGCCAAGGTTTAGCTTTCCATCAGTGATGGGGATTGTTAGTGAGGATCCCAGGAAGCATGCCTTCACATGAGCAGGCTGTGAGATAACATTAAAGTGCATTAATTATTAAGTTCCATTAGTCAAAATAGCTCAAAATCTTATGTGACTTGTATTAGTACAAAAATATATTTTTGTATAGTACTCCTTTTCAAATAATAATGTGCTTATACCAAACAAGGCTGTTTGGTATAAGCAAAACAGTAATCAATCAGTTTAACCTCTGTTATCATGAAATGAAACAGTGCAAGGTTATTGTTGCATATCAAATAGCCTTTAACATCACTTTAGCACTGATATGCTAATGTCAATACATAAGTAGAGGCATAACTAGAATACATATATTATGTTCAAGGACATAAACATCTTTAAAGTAAATACTAATGGTTATTTGTTAAATATTGTAGCAGTGGATGTAAATATGATCCCATAGCTGCATTCCGAAAATTTCACACAGTCAAGTAATGTTTTAATTAGCAATACAAAATAAATTATTTAAAGTTATAGCCAATGCAGAACATACTGGCAGGTATGTAGCAAATAGCTTAGATGCATACTTCATTTGTTATTGATAGAACAAAATAATTCACTTGCAAATTAATAAAAACACTCCAAATTCAAATTTAACACTGCAGTAAAGGTTAATGCCAGTATGACTCCGATAGGTTAATGAAAATTGATGAATGTTGTGCTAATCACAACAAACACTCACCATGTCATCAGGGCCTTCACACGAGTGTCGATAAGGCAAGCCTTCCGGCACTATTTTATTGAGCATCATCTCCATATCATCTCTAACATCAGGATCCCAGCTCTCGTTGAGTGCGAGACTTGCCGATGTGTGCATTACTGGAAACAACATTGATTGATCAGCTGGCTACCGCGCGACTATCACGTTGCTTAGATTTCACAACAAAATTTTCTTGTATCACTTCACATCCTATGCATCGTAAAATAGCGCGAGATTTTAACAAGAAGGATAAATATGACAGTCGGCAAGGATGCAACATCGGCGGCAAGACAGGAATGCTGTCAAGGCAGCGGATACTCACTCTGGATATGGCAGAGACCGACTGCAAACTGCGAGAGCTCCGGCACCTGCTTGAGGATCTCCTCAGTGACGAGGTGCACGCCCCGGTGCTGCGGCCTCAAGTTCAGTTTCCGTTGAAACCACGCGGATCCAATCTGAATTCCTCGGTTCGAGGCCATGTTTAATTTTTTAAAACGCTACAGAGTGATCGCAAGAACACAAACGATCTTACACAACATCACTTAGAACAACCTTTACATGAATTAATCCACAATTATCATAAAAGATGCATCTTCGATCTTTAAATAGTAATAAATATAACGGAGGTTATAGGACAGATTCGACACCCTATTTTCTGCGGGAAAGTGAAACAGTCTTCAAACGAAAGAGAAAAACGAATAAATGTTGTCAGTGTTAAAAAAATACTAAACCACCATGAATTTCATTCATAAAATTGACGGCGCGGTAGGCCAAGTCTACGAGACAAAATATTATGCAAGCAAGTAAAAAATAGCTATTTATATGTAAGTGTTTATCCTTAAAATCTTCAAAAACATCATGTCATGATTGTAATTTAGTAATCAATAGTACGTACATATAATGTTGTTAAAGAGAAATGTCAAAACGTTTTACTCAATATAATTATTGATCAATTATTAAAATATATAATAGCTAATTTTGTAACTCCTTATTTTTATTGATTCTTTTGTACAAAATAATAAATGTGCAGAGAATAATATTATTACACCCTTGTTTGCTTCTGACTATTTAGAAAACTTTTGAGATTGGCAACAGTTATTATTTCTGTAGAGCTGGAGGGGATGATTGGCGCGAACATTAAAATAAATTATTTTTGATGCAAGATTTTATAGGTAGATTGTCTAGTGTTTTATCAGCTTTATTTTAATTGTTTTATATGCCATGTAACAATAAGTTAAACTGACCACGTCAAATGTTTGGTGGGTAAGTATGTGTTACATTTTTCAATAACAAATTGCTAACAGAGTATAAGAAAATGATAGAAACAACGGGAGTGTCGAGGGTTGATATTTTTAGGTGTGGCATAGAACCACTCCTTGAAATAGTAATTAGTTCCTAACTCACCGCGACCGCGTATTGTTTTACACAATAAGTATTCATTTTTAATCAATAACATGGACCCAATTATGGATATTATTAATAATTCAGAAGAGCCAGAATGGCTTGAAAGAAATGTGGTGGGAGATCTGAGACTATGGCAAATTATGTTTCTGTGTTTGGCAAGTGTCGCTTCTCTTAGTAAGTACTATACCTTAATTTCATCCCATTCATTACAAATCAGTTATTTAAACCAGTGGTTAATGTTTCGGAAACAATATTATGGACTTACTATTCGATTATTTCGATTTATTTTAGTCGTGATCGTATGCTGTTGTTTCCGGTTCCGTATTCCTCGCACGAAACAACAAATCGAAGCTGACTATCAGAGGCGAAAGATCACCAATAAATTCCGTGCGAAGTTAGAGACCATACAGGATGCAAAGATGGACGCTATGTCGTTAAAAGATGGTAAGTACTAAGTAGGTAATTTGCCTTCTGTGAAAAAACAGCTTAGACTACGAGTTCGAGAGCAGCATAAGGTTCTTGAAAAATGGTGTAAGTATCGTGATGCCTCAGTTGTTGCAGATTTACACCTGTAAACCTTATTGCTACCGTAAGTGGTATATTATGTATATGGTAAATGGGTACATTTCACCTATACCATATTCGGTATGTCATTTTTCAGTAGGTATTGCATGGTTATTGCTGGTTTTTATATCACTTTTACTATCACAAGGAAACAAACAAACATACCTAATACCTTTATTTTTAAACAAACATCGTCATATATACGACTGCTTGCCACCAGTCAAATGACCAAACTACTACTTCAGATTTATTTGCACTGAACAACATCTTAAGATAAGATAATAAAATATTTTATATCAGAGTCTAACTGGCATTGTTCTTGCGTATTACAGCGTTGGATATATTGCACGAACAAACTGCTATTAACATGGAGGGAGAAAATCAACAAGGATCGCAGCCAAGCTCTATCATGTCACCGCAACAAAGTAAGTAGTGTAAGACCTTGACTCTTGCCATATTACCGATTTATTATTGTATTTTCCATGCCCAACTAAAATAATTACTGATTAAGTATTCTAGAGAAAATAAAAAAAAAAACAATCAGCCGAACATAGTACCTCCTCCATTTTTGAAGTCGGTAAAAATAAATTACTATCAATCATACTATGTTTTGTGGTATCACGGCACTTCAATAAATAATTAGGTACTTTGTACTATGACATAAGTAAATAAGTTTGTTGTTTTTACAGGTTCATTGGACGCGTCATTTCAGCCTGAAGGCGGGCAGAAACCGGAGCCTCAAGCATCGGGTCTTAGTTTTGTAAAGTTTGCGTCCAAAGTTGCAACTATCTCCAAACTAGGACAACCCAAGTCACCAACATCACCCACACCCTCGGGAAACAAGATGGAGTTCTAAATGTATTTATAAGGTTATTAATGAATTATTATATGCTTATTGTGCAGTTGATATTATGATATATATTTAAGTAGAATATTCTTATAGGACAAATAAAATAAAATTTAAAATGCAGTAAGTTTTCTTTAATCTAGAAAATAAAAAATACAGTATAAACGGATTTTAAATCACAAGAATAATTACATATTCACAAATAACTTCGGTATTCTGCGCTGTTTACATAATCTCGCATTAAAACTGACTGTAAAAACAATAATTGTCCAATGTAAGCAATAACTTTAAAGCAACATTTAACTTACACTTTATAATACATAAATAATACATCTTGCAAATAAAAATTACATAAATTCAAGTTAGCTAAGTTTTATTAAATAGTTAAATCGTTCTACATACTTGTATTACGCTCCTTCTTAATTATATTCAATGTTGCTTTGAGAACCTTCAAATTAATTTCAGGTTAAATGTCACTAACATTTCATTTTCCGACTTAGTGTATTATATTAAAATTTTATTGTAATCCCACTGACTCGACACACTTTAGATAGCCTAACCTCTCAGTCCTTGACTCAATATAACTTTACCACTCTCATCCAGACACAGGTAATAATTTATTAATCGTATCTTAAACACTAGACATCGCATCATCTCCCGTAATGCAAGTTGTTCTATTGTTCACTCGATATCCACGCCTCTTGGTGTTCACAATACTTTGAGCAATTATTGATGTTGGTGCAAATATGATACGAACACAATACAAACTTGCGTCGAATGAGAAGTGTTTTGTTTAGCTATGGGACGAAACTAACTATACTCAAAATAGTTTTAAATCGTGAATAAATTTTTGCTAGAAATAAGTATTTTTATAGAGTTTTTATTCTCTGCCTAAAACTAAAAATGCAATTTGGAATAAAAGAAAAAGGTGTGTAAACAATCGAATTGCACTTACAACGTTAGATACATAGTGTATCATGTTCTAAACTAGCGACTCTATCGATTCGAAGCACCGACACGCGGCGGCCTCGTAAACAAATTGCAAATTGAACTCAACCTTTATCATAAATAAGGCCATTATGATTTCTTAGAGTTCGTTTTGACTATGGAAGAATCTATTGAGAAATACTATACACTTTCACTTACATTATAATTGAATCGGACCTACCTAAAACATAAAGGTGAAACTCTTATTAAAATTATTGTTCGTATATATTGCGTAGCATTATTAAACTAAACATAGGAGTGGCGTAAAAATTATTAATTGAATATAATTCGTACGAGTTTTGTGCATGATACCTGTCTCGATATTTCAGTGATATACATTTTTACAAGTTTGTCAACCGAAACGGTAAGTATAGGCTAGATTTTATAATACACTTTATCCTATATGAGGATTGGTAATGTCATAACTTACAACAAAATTACGTAAGCTACAAGACAAGATCGCTCTCGATGGACACTACGTTTATCTAACGCGTAACAATGTAATGAGGGTGTATTCTAACATTTTAGGAACCCAAGTTTTGGATGCCGCAGTGCCATCGCTATAAATAAAACTCTCGTAATAATAAAGCATAATTTTGTTATCAACAAGAACTACGGCAACATTATTTATTGACTTTAACGCTATGCTTGAAGAGTTGACAATAAATATCTATGATAAATACAATGTGCACATTTCTTTTGCTAATATAAAACGTCGATGGGCAGTACACAAGACATTGAGCACAACTGTGTTTATTTGGCAATTTTGTTTTAGAAATGGCATCAAGATGATTTTAAGAATAAGTACTTTGTGACGTTTGAACCAAACAAACAATTTATTTTAATAAATAACTATCTTATATGTCATTCCATTTTAACTTGGATAATATGAAATACGCACATTGTCGGAGTTTCTTCGTGGGTAACGCGTCCACTCGAATAATATCTCTGGTTGATATAGGTGTGACTTACAATGTTTAATTCGCGGGTGAATGTGGGCAGTTTGTATGAAGTGGGTAGTTCTCCCGTGTGGTAGTGTCCTGCAGGGAGATGTTACCGGAGTGGTGGCGTTAGCTGGAGAACGTAACTAGTGACAGCTGAGCTGTGGTCGGCGCCTACGTCCCGCCGGCGCGCAACACTCAGTCTCGCCTCACAAATGTTCTTCCACTGGAAAAATAACTTGGTGTCAAAATTGAAGCGTGTAAATAATAGATAATGTACAGTAGAGCTGGAGGTATGGCATACTGACGTGATAGTCTTGCGCTCGGTGGGGCGCGAGGTGTTCTGGGGACGCGCGCGGTTGAGCACCTTGAGCAGGTCGCCGGCCTTGGCGCGCATGCGCGAGTGCACGTACACCTTGGAGCACTTGATGTGGTAGTGCAGGTAGTCGCGGAACATGTGCAGCAGGTCGATCGTGTTGTCGCGGGCCGCCGAGCACGTGTGCCGCGGGAACAACACTGCAACACACAATGACTGTAATATGCACACAGTTTCAAAATTAATTTATAAGTATATGTATAGGATTTATATTTGTTGACTATGCGTCGTTTCTTCAATCTTTACAAATTACAATGTGGCACCCGAGTTTATTAAAGTAGAATTTACAAAATGTCTCAATAAACTTACCAAACGTAACATAACTGATATTGTCGCCTACTCTCGCGTCCGTGTCCATTAGTTCTAAGGGCGGTTCCTTATGTGAAAACAATACCTGAAAATAAAAATTGAATAAATATAAAACAATGATACATAAAATATTAATGATAGCCAGTTGCAAATATAGACAGTGAATGAATTATTATACATACAATGAAATCTTTTGAATATTTACATAAAGTAAGTACTTCATAACATATCACTGTTCAAAACCCTGTAAATTGTAAATACTCACAAAATTAATTACATTAACAATCAAAAAGAGCAACAATCAGTATGCTCTCAATGAGTCTGAATGACGTCGAGTCAATGACCTAATGATGAATTGGGTCGCGCGGGAAGAGGCCTGCCTGGTAGCGGAGCGCCGGTAATCTACTTTGACATGAGGGACAGATCAGATGTGACAGCGAGGACTCTAGTACAGTTAATACTTACTTGCGGCGCGGTGTGCGATGCTCTCCGACCCTCCTTGAGCTCCTGCATGAACACCTTCCCAATAACCATGTCATCCTCATGTCGGAACACCGTAGAGAACACTACTGTCACGCGGTCTTCTTGCGCTTCCACGTATCTGGAATTTTATACCATTTTATAAGAAAACTTATTAAGATGGATTAGTCACTTTATCGATCTATGATTACACCAGAAAGAAGTGCCACCGCACTCTAGTCAATTTTTACGGCTAAATTAGTAGCATTTAAGATTCAACAATTTACTTACAACGTCTCGTCCTGTCGGTAGTTGATAACGGCGCGTTTATGGCTGACATCGCCATCTTCTTGCAGCCGGAAGTAGCGTTCGAAAACTGACGCAAAGCAGTTTCTCTTTAGAAGACCGACCTTTTTCACGACATCTTCCCAGTCGTCGGGAATGTTCTCCAAGTCGAGTAACAAAGAGATGTTGTAACCTGCAGATAAAAGAAAATATGGATCAAATACTTTGAATAAGATTTTGACTGCACGGTTGGTGCGGTGGCTGGGCAACCGGCTGCCGTGCAACGTGTCGCGGGTTCGATTCCCGCACGGGACAACACTGTGTGATCCACAAAGTGTTGTTTCGGGTCTGGGTTTCATTGTGTATGTGATCTTGTATGTTTGTAAACGCACCCACGACACAGGAGAAAATCCAATGTGGGGCAACGTTAAAAAAAAAAATGTAGGAGGGAATTTTAAACGGTCAATAGAACTTGTAAAGCAACATATCCGAAAACATAATTTTGAGTATAAATATGTGCTTCAATTATATAAATATTTTTAAACGTTAAGTTGAAATATCTATTGGCTATTGAGTATCTATGGAGACGACTATAAATCTCCAGTTTTATTTACACTGACATATTTAAATCAACAAAGCGACTCGTGCATTGTGATGGCTTTGACGATAGATGTGGTTTTAAAATAAATATGGAAATGCTAATTGTGCTCCGTCAATTTCTATCGGGAAATGACGTAACGACACAATAATACTCCATACCATAGTAACTTACGTACTGCCTAGTCACGTCCATGTTTTTCCATAACTATTTCCCTAGAGACAGTTGCTTTGATGATTATGCAAAGGTGTGTCGCTTTATGACTAATCAATACGAGAGTTCAAAGCACTACTTTATCATTTGGCAGTGAATATTTTATGATAACAAATTGTCCTTACAAAGGGGACTGTCTAATAACAAGAAGATTGATTTGACCGTCGGCTATAATGTTCAAGTATTTTGTAGGTCAATACAAGGTGTTTTTGTGCTAACTTTGCCAGGTGGACATTACCCAAACGCAAAGATAATAGCTGAAAATATATGAGTAATAAATAAATACTAGAGACATTAAGGTGATTTTTAATATAACCGAATATTGTAGTTTTTTATAGGTTCAAATGATTTTACATTTAAAATATTTAACGAAAAACAAAATTCGTATTGAAGCGAAAAATACAAGTGGAGATAAGCCACAAGTTTAAAATTAAAACATTTTATATCTTATCAATAGTGTTCCATACTTGTCCACACTTGCAATCTTATCATAATATGTTTTCAATATGTGTGGATACAAATAAAGAGTAATATTTTTGTCAAAAAATGCTATTCAGTTGTTGATGTGTGCCCATTGCTATGGTAAATGTACGATCAATTAAATGCAGTTCATACTGCCTCTCAATGAGATACTGGATGGCCTAGACATTAATAGATTATAACAGACCTACTAGTACTTAAAATGTAGGACACACTTGTAATGGGAGAGCAAAAACAAGTGAATAAAGAACATGAAAGATGGTATTAAAAAAAAAATTAGCAACTTTTTTAAATAGTTAAAAATGGTCAATGCTATACTAAAGTTTCAAATAGTAGATAGTATTTATCTGCTTTTGAGAATGTTTTTCTCAATAGAAACAAACTTTTCTCCATGTATTTGAAAAGTGTTTTCTTAAAATGGATTTTTTGTGGTTTGATAATAACATATATGTAGGCAAACGTTGACATACGATTTTTCAATAGTACTATTATTAATCAAAATATGACTCACTATGAGGAAGTTCAAATGTACACGGCACACCCATTATTGTCCTTAAATGTGACAGAAAACAAGTAATATGAGATATATTTAGTTGATATTTGAACTGGAACAATAGCTGCTCCACTGAACACCAGCAATTATGCAACATGTAAAAACAAGGCTCACATACTCGCTTTCATTTTA
Organism: Spodoptera picta; assembly: GCA_038387885.1. NCBI lineage: Eukaryota > Metazoa > Arthropoda > Insecta > Lepidoptera > Noctuidae > Spodoptera > Spodoptera picta. The sequence continues at coordinate 941,300 of JAZHFQ010000413.1, read as the reverse complement.
TGCAACTGTTCAACAACTAGTTTTTGCAGAGCTCTGGAAGTTGTGCAGATGACTTAGACATTACAAATATTTGAATTGGAACTTATTTAATATTAGAATATAAATTAGAGTAATAAGTTAATATTTTTTGTTATTTTAAAGTACATATCCTACTTTATTGGGACATGACATAAATGTTGTTACTTATAGGAATTATAGTATTCCAACTGAAGTTTTCCTTATAGGAAAAACTAAATTTATTATTTAAGGTAATTGTGTTATGCTTGTTATAGTTATTATTTTAGAACCTGGTTTACCACAAAATCCAGTTATTTCATGAATGCATTGAAGGGAATAAAGTGATGTATTATTACCTGACTCTGCCTCAGTGAGGAGTGGTCCATATACTCTTTTGAGAAGCTCATCTGCTCCATGTTCTTCTAACTGCTTGTAGAACTTCAATGATATACTAACCTACAAACAATATGGATAGAATGTTATTATAAACAATACAAATAAAAGATATTAAAAAGTAAGTTCAGACCCACCTATCAAACATTAAGGCATTGGCTGCCAATAAAAAACTGTTGAAGGCAAATCCTCCGCTAATGTCGGTCACCGGTGACTGCCATGGCGTTTAACGTGTTAACCCATAAATCCCCAAGCGGTCACCGGTGACCGCTTTCCACTAATATTACATTACGTTATAGACCTTATTTCTAATGTTTAGAGACTACTTTTGTATTACCAAATTTAGGGGATTGGATATCAACGGGTTAATCCACTTTATCAAAGATAAAAACACTAATAGATTAACCTTTGTATTCAGTATTAAGTATGAACATTCAAATATAATGTTAGGCTCAATTTCTACATTATTCTAGTTATAAGTGAAGCTGTGTAAACATATTAATAGGTCCCATTTAATAGGCTCACCTATAATAATTGGAGTGACAACATAAACATGATATATTATTTTCCTCTTTTACATGTCCTTATAGGGAAAAAAGCATGGTAAAAGATAACATTTTAAGCTTTACCCTAAGGTTTTAAGCACAAATTAACTGTATGGGAAAGTATTAATGACACTTGTTATTACACTTAAAAGTCCACATACCCTAACTTTGGTTTTATCTCCATTCACATTGGATATATGAAAGAGTACTCCATCAAAATCTGCAACTTTCACATCTATTGACTCTGGCTTTAAGCTGGAAACAAAAACATAAATAAATATTTGTGGAATGACAAATCAACATCGAATTACTCATATCCTGGAGTATGTCGCCACATTATTATCATGGCATTCTTCCACTATACCAAATGGATAGCAGTATCACATATCAGATTCATTACATTGTTTACCACCACTGGAATCCAAAAACATTATGGGACGTATCCGCACACACACTACCGAACACCAATAAACAACTGATGACTCATCCATGCTGAGATAGCCACTATCACGTCATATTCACTACATGACATAATACACATCAAATCACTAGGTGCCCTTTTCCTATACATTTATATGGACCTGCTGTGATGCGGCGGCCAACGTGGGCCCACCCCAGGAATTTGACACTTGTCAAGTTACATCCGAAAAGGGGTTATGGCCAGGAATCACTCCCTCGTAGACAGTTCCACTGACGCCACTGTACGGCGGAATCCGTGTAAATGGGCTGCATGCTCGTTAAACACATCACATTTATAAAAAAACAGTACACTTTCTAAGCGTAACGTACTCACCGCGCCAGTGCATTTTTATATTTAACTGTTAAAGTATCTTCTATAATTCTATTATTGATCTCGAGTAAGATCATTATTTAACAATTTATAACCTACAGCTTTTTCATAAAATCAACGCTTATAGCACCTTCATTTAATAATTTATACGGAAATCTTCAACGATGACCGCCCGTATATAGATATCCATAAACGACAGAAAGAAAAGGAAGCTCCAAATGAATGAAATATCGGCCATGTAACCATAGAGCACGGATAATTTTATTGAGTGCTCACTTTACACTTGCGGTTAAGTATTATTATTTTGATTGAAATAGTCAAAAAGGATTAAGATAATTTTGTGTTGAATATTTAAAATTACAGTAAATTAACTATTTACAGAATTTTGCTTTAAACAAAAAATTCAAAAATAATACAAAAAACCGTAACTTACTAAAAGACGATTCACATCCCTATTCAATGACATGTAATAAAAAAACAAAATTTCTAGTCTATGTTTGGTATTGGATTGGTGTGAAGCAGTACCACTACTTTGTTTATTTTTATATTGAACTGAAAAACGCGTGATAAATTGCGCGTTTTGATTTCTACGTGCACGATGAAATAATTTAAAATCAAGATGTCTAATCAAGTAGGTGCCTTCGTTGCGGGACTTAAGTCTCGCAATGTCGATGTTCAAATCAGGACGGCTCGTGAGCTTTATCATTTTGCGAAGACGGAACTCCGAGAAGTCCCACAGGAGGAATTGACTCAATTCCTCGATGAATTTAATCACCAAATCTTCGAAATGGTTTCCAGTAATGATGTACATGAGAAAAAAGGAGGTGTTTTAGCAATAGGTAAAAATAATAGTTTTCTATGTACCATCTTTTAATTTTTATGTTATGTCATGGAGAATGCTCTTTATGTTATTTTAATTTCAGTATGCCTCATTGGTGGTGATTGTGATACGACTAAAACGCGAATTACCAGATTTGCAAACTATCTTCGGAACCTACTACCTTCTTCTGATGTCGGTGTTATGGAACTTGCCGCTAAAACTGTCGGCCGCCTCGCCACAGTGTCCGGCGTCAAACGAGCAGAATATGTTGAGTTTGAAGTTAAAAGAGCATTTGAGTGGTTGTCTGAAGAGAGAAATGAAGGTAGACGCCATTCAGCTGTATTGTTGCTGAAAGAGTTAGCTATAGCTATGCCCACTTATTTCTACCAACAAGTATCAGGATTTTTTGATCACATTCTTGTCGCATTGAAGGATCCAAAGCCTCAAATTCGTGAAGCTGCAGCAAAGGCTTTAAGAGCAGGTTTAGTAGTGACTGCGCAGAGAGAAACAGCCAAACAATCAACTGCCAAACCACAATGGTACATGCAGTGCTATGAAGAAGCAATGCTGTCCTTTGATGAAATTCCAGCAAAAGAGAAGGGCATTACCAAAGAGGATAGAGTCCATGGAGGCCTGTTAATTTTGAATGAGTTGCTGAGATGCTCCAATGCTGTGTGGGAGAAAAAGTATTCGTATCTAATGCAGAGTCTAGATTCCCAGAAAGACATCACAGTGTCTGACGATATTATTTTTATAAGCACTAAATTACACAGTCCATCAGTAAAGAGAGGATATTTGTGTGATGGCTTCAAGACTGAAAATGTTACATACCCAGTTCCTATTTATGAATCTGAAGTTTGCCGTAGACTTCTTACTAAGAGATTTGAAAGAATTTGCAAAGGTAAATGCTTAACATTAAGCAAAATTTGTTAAAATTCTAATAGTACATTTTTTTAATTTCAATAATGTTAATTGTTTTTTGCAGATGTTATGAACCAACGCTTCCTCAAAACCCAAGGAGTTCCTCAAATTCTCTTTGTGATTATTCCACGAATAGCTGCATTTAACAAAGAGTTTTTCTTAAATAAATACCTCACTTCTACTATGAGCTACTTGCTCTCTTGTCTACGCAGTAGAGAAAAAGATAGGAACATGGCATTTACTACACTGGGACTTATGGCTGCTGCTATAGAAAATGACATTAAGAACTATATTCCCTGTATTATGGATGTCATCAAACAAACACTGCCTGTTAGAGACACACAAACTAAAAAGAGGATTTGGATTGATCCCTCAATTTTTGCTTGCATAACTTTACTTGGGAGTGCAGTGAAAGATCTAGTCACCACTGACATTAAAGAGTTGCTAGACGCCATGTTTGCTACTGGCCTGAGTCCTTCTCTCACAATCTGCCTCAGAGAGTTGAGCAACAATATACCTTCCTTAAGAGCAGAAATATCGGAAGGTCTGCTAAATATGCTTTCTCTTGTTTTAAGAAATAAACCATTCTTACATCCAGGTGTGCCGAGAAGTTTGGAACAGCAGATGAGTAACATGAGTTTAGTAATGGAACCCCAAGATACTGCTAGCATTGTTCTAGCTTTAAGAACTCTTGGATCATTTAATTTTGAGGGGCAGCACAGCTTGCTTACTTTTGTAAGGCGCTGCGCTGACCATTTCTTGCAGAGTGAACAACAGGAAATTAGATTAGAGGCAGTGAAAACTGCTGCAAAATTATTGGCCGATTCAATGATTAGGACTATGAAAACTCCTTCAAGGACTCTCACTCTGCTGACTGCAGAAGTGGTGGGCAAGTTGCTGGTTGTTACTGTAACAGATCCAGATTATGAAGTACGATACTGGGTACTGGAGTCCCTAAACAATATGTTTGATATACATTTAGCTCAAATTGAGAATTTGAGTTTTCTTTTCATGGCCATGAATGATGAGCATTTGGCTATAAGAGAACTTGCAATCTGTACTGTTGGCCGATTGAGTGTAGTTAACCCAGCTTATGTCATGCCGGGACTACGCAAGACATTGATACAGTTTTTAACTGAACTAGAACACTCTGGAATGAGTAGAAACAAGGAACAAGCGGCCAGAATGTTGGACAATCTCATTCGTCATGCTCCAAAGCTGATAAAACCTTATATGGAGACAATTTTGAATGTACTGGTGCCAAAACTCCGAGAATCAGACTCAAATCCTGGTGTGGTCATAAGTGTTTTGAAAGCTATTGGTCACTTGGCTGATGTCCATGGTGATAACAGTGGTCTCAAGAAATGGCTACCAGACTTACTAAGCATTCTTTTGGAGTTGTTATCTGATGCAAGTGCAACAGAAAAAAGGAGCGTTGCTCTTTGGGCGTTTGGTCAATTGATCGGCGCTACAGGCCACGTCGTCACTCCTTACACAGAGTATCCCACCCTCATGGATGTCCTGTTGAATTTTCTCAAGACTGAACAGCAACCAAAAGATAGGAGGGAAACCATCCGTGTTTTGGGATTGTTAGGAGCTTTGGATCCTTACAAACATAAAATTACAAGAGGTTTGATTGGCGAAAAACCTGATTCCAGCTTAGTACCTGTTGCAGATAGCAAAGCCGAAGAGAATAATTTCGATATGACGACAAGTGAGATGCTAGTGAATATGTCGTCCACCGTCTTGGATGAATACTATCCAGCCATAGTTATATCGACGCTTATGAGGATCCTGAGAGACCCCACACTGCAACAACATCATACTAGTGTCGTCCAAGCTGTCACCTTCATTTTCCAGTCTCTGGGTATCAAGTGCGTGCCTTACATATCTCGAGTTACGCCAAGCCTGCTTTACGTGGCGAGGGCAACCGACAACAATACCTTTAGAGAATTCCTATTTACTCAATTAGCTAGATTAATTGCGATTGTGAAGCAGCACATTCGCAATTATTTGGACAAAATATTCGATTTGATCAGAGAGTTTTGGACACCTAATAGTTCACTACAACCTACATTGATTCTTTTGGTGGAGTACATCGCGGTTGCTCTTGGATCAGAATTTAAAGTGTACTTGCCTCAGTTGATGCCACAGGTTTTGCGAGTTCTGGCACACGATACGAGTAAAGACAGAATAGTCACTGAGAAACTTCTGTATGCCCTACAAAAGTTCGAAGACAACTTGGATGACTACATGCATCTAGTCATACCGTCAATAGTTAAGTTATTTGATGCGACAGACTGTCCAATTGGCGTGGCCAAAGTGGCCATGGAGACGGTGGACTACCTGTCTGACACTCTAAATTACGGTGAACTAATTTCTAGAATAATCCATCCTCTAGTCAGAAGTCTAGACACCTGTGCACAACTGCGACCAACTGCGATGGACACTTTATGTGCTATTATAGTACAGCAAGGTCGCAAGTTCACTGATTTTATACCATTGGTACAAAAAGTGGTTGGTAAGCACAAAATACAGCATCAAAACTACGAATTACTACTATCTCGAATGCAGTCTAGCCAAAATTTGGCTATGGATGAGTTCCTACAAAGCACTAGAAGGAGACCACGAAATAATAACCAGGAGGTAAAGTTAACTATTATTATTTATGCAAAATATAATTATTTGGTCACCTTAAATCACTCATTTAATTGTTACGTTTGACAGGCTCGAATCGGTTACACCTGCGATACTTCGCAATCCATACGCAAGTTGTGTGTTAATGCGCATAATCTGAAGCTGGCGTGGACAGTCAGCAGCCGAGTGTCGAAAGATGATTGGCTGGAGTGGCTTCGACGATTTAGCATTGGATTACTGACAGAGTCACATAGCCCTGCACTGAGGTAAATATCGATGAATATATAGCTGCATAACAATTTCACATTAAATTATACACTATTTAAACTGTTGTCACTTACAGGGCCTGTCTGGCGTTAGCACACAACTACTCACAACTTCTCCGGGATTTATTCAACGCGGCCTTCGTCTCATGCTGGACAGAACTTGACAAGACGTCTCGCCAAGAGCTGTCGAACGCTCTAGAACAAGCCCTCACGGCCCGCGACGCGCCCGAGCTGGCGCACACCGTGCTCAACCTCGCCGAGTTCATGGAGCACTGCGAGGGCGGCGCCCTGCCTATATCCACGCACCTGCTAGGCGAGAGGGCCATGCATTGCAGAGCCTATGCAAAAGCTCTCCACTATAAGGTCATTTCAATAATTTCAATTTAATATTACTGTTCGCCTTATTATTTATGTTTTCTAATAATATTTTTTTACCACAGGAAGAAGAATTCCGTAACGGCGCTACATCTCAAGTAGTAGAGGCTTTAATCCATATCAACAACAAACTACAACAGAAAGAGGCCGCCGAAGGGCTTCTCGAAAGAGTGATGGCACAGCGTGAAGCTGGAGACACCAGCCTGAAAGTACAAATACGGTGGTATGAGAAACTACACAACTGGGAGAAGGCTCTTGACTTATACGGCGAGAAACTAAATGTTGATATGGGCGATATGGACTCGTATCTGGGTGAGTTGCGTTGTTTCGAAGCTCTGGGAGAATGGGTGGAGCTTTATAATACCGTATCCAAGAAATGGGTCAAAATGACCAATGAAGAAAAGTGCAAAGCTGCGCGTTTAGCCGCCGCGTCTGCTTGGGGTCTCAACGAATGGGACTCCATGGCCAAGTATGTCAGATTCCTCCCAGAAAACACACAAGACGGTGCATTCTACAGAGCAGTTCTCAACATCCATAATGGAGAATTCGAACTATCTAAACAGTACATCGATCAAGCACGAACTTTACTTGATTCTGAGCTGACGGCAGTCGCCGGTGAAAGCTATCAGAGAGCATACGGTGCACTTGTTAACGCTCAGCTGCTGGCAGAATTAGAAGAAGTAATCACTTACAAGTCAGTCGTGGAGAGGAGAGAGTCTATAAGACAAGCGTGGTGGACACGACTGCAGGGTGGACAGAGGCTGGTGGAAGACTGGCGCAGAATTCTACAAGTTCGTAGTTTAGTTCTGACACCGCAAGAAGATATGGCCACATGGCTCAAGTTCGCCTCACTCTGCAGGAAGAGCGGTGCTCCGCGACAAGCTCATAAGACTTTGGTAATGTTGTTGGGAACAGATCCTAGCAAGAATAAAGATATGCCACTGCCTACACACGAGCCAAGACTAACTTTAGCGTACGCCAAACACTTGTGGGTAGCTGGTGACAAGCAGTTGGCATACGACCAGCTACAACGGTACGTCGACTCTACGGAAACTGGCGACCCGGAGCACTGCCGACTGCTTGCACGGTGTCACTTGAAACTAGGATCGTGGTGTGAATCCCTACTTGGTATTAACGAGCTCTCTATTCCCGAAATCCTACGAAACTACGCAGCTGCTACGGATCTATCTTCTGATTGGTATAAAGCCTGGCACGCGTGGGCGTACATGAACTTTGAGACTGTTCTATTCTACAAACATCAGGATGCTAATGCAGGCCAATCGGAAAGGCGTCCCTCGCCGGAGTGTATACAGCAACATACCGTGCCTGCCGTGGAAGGATTCTTCAAGTCCATTAAATTATCTCACGGTAGTTCGCTACAAGACACTTTGAGATTGTTAACTTTGTGGTTTGATTATGGTCACTATCCAGCTGTTCACGAGGCGCTCGTTGAAGGCATTCGGACGATCGAGATTAATGTCTGGCTCCAAGTGATCCCGCAGCTTATTGCTAGGATCGACACGCCGCGAGCATTAGTTGGAAAGCTGATTCATTCCCTATTAATAGATATCGGCAAGTCACATCCTCAAGCTTTGGTATATCCCTTAACGGTGGCTTCGAAGTCTTCGTTCATCGCTCGGAAGAATGCTGCGAATCAGATTTTGAAGTCAATGTGTACCCATTCTAGTAACTTGGTAAACCAGGCTGCCATGATATCCGAGGAGCTGATCAGAGTGGCTATTCTGTGGCACGAACAATGGCATGAAGCTTTGGAAGAAGCTTCCAGATTGTACTTTAACGAGAACGATGTGAATGCAATGTTTAAGACATTGGAACCGCTGCACGCGATGCTGGAGCGGGGCCCGCAGACACTGAAGGAAGTCTCGTTCACTCAGGCGTACGGAAGAGATCTGAATGAGGCACAAGAGTGGTGTAACCGATATAAGGTATGTTACTGTTGTAGGACATTTGTTAATGACAAATAATATTTTTATTTTTTGTGTACTATGTAATATTTTAGTTGTGATTTCCAATCAGTTCAGTAACGATTTATAATCTTGTCCAGGAGTCGGGTCAAGTCCGCGACCTGAGCCAAGCGTGGGACCTGTACTACCACGTGTTCCGGCGCATCAGTAGGCAGCTGCCGCAACTAACGTCGCTAGAGTTGCAGTATGTGAGCCCGCGCTTGCTTAACTGCCGCGACCTGGAACTCGCGGTGCCCGGCTCTTACGTGCCTGACCAGGACCTCATCCGTATCGCTAACATACAGAGTAGTCTGCAGGTTAGATATTCTTGTTTTACTTAGTCACAGTTCTGTACGTGATTCCAATGCTGTCTGCCTTCTACAACCCGTTAGTTAGGTACCATGTGGATGGTGAAGAGCAGATGGTTGTAAGTTTTATTAATAGTTTCTAACCGTAAAGGCTGTCATTAGATGTTCATAATAAATGTCAATTATTAGTTCAAGATTACTGACAATATACGTTTGATTCTCAAAAGGTAATCACGTCGAAGCAGCGCCCTCGCCGTCTGTGTATTCGTGGCTCCAACGGCAAGGACTACATCTTCCTACTGAAGGGTCACGAGGACTTGCGCCAAGACGAGCGAGTGATGCAATTATTCGGTCTTGTGAATACTCTGCTGCAGGCTGACCCTGATACCTTCCGAAGAGATCTTGCTATTCAACGATATGCCGTCATACCGCTTTCAACTAATTCTGGCCTGATTGGATGGGTACCTCATTGTGACACCCTGCATTCGTTAATAAGGTAGTTTATAAAAAGCTTTTGATGGTAGTAACTAGTGAAATTAGTTTTATATCACGTGAGACTAAAATGGCATAATTTGCGGGTGTAAATTTTACATCAAAATTATACTTTAATCATTCGATGAATATCCCCCCTTAAAAAATAATTATAGACTAATCAAATGTGCAATTATTATTTGCAGAGATTATCGAGAAAAGAGAAAGTGCCTGTTAAATATCGAGCATCGAATTATGCAAAGGATGGCTTCCGATTTGGACAAACTGATGCTAATGCAAAAGGTAAGGGAATACAATGTACATATTTATTTGTCAGGATAATATGGTTCACTGTAACCATTTAATTTTACGTTTTTATTGTCTAGGTGGAAGTCTTTGAACACGCTCTAGAGCATACGGCAGGTGACGACCTTGCCAAGTTACTCTGGTTGAAGAGTCCATCTTCCGAAGTGTGGTTCGAGCGTCGAACTAACTACACTCGGTCGTTGGCTGTCATGAGCATGGTGGGTTACATCCTGGGACTCGGCGACCGACATCCCTCCAACATTATGTTGGACAGAGTCACCGGCAAGTTTTTACACATCGACTTTGGAGACTGCTTTGAAGTAGCCGTCACTAGGGACAAATTCCCTGAGAAAATACCCTTCAGACTGACAAGAATGCTCATTAATGCTATGGAGGTAAGATTACAATTTATTATATGCAATTTGTAAATGGTCTGCGCGTTATATCTGACAGCGATGTCGCCGTTAAATCTTAAAACAAAAAAGCTGTAGTTTTCTGTTTAACAAATCAGTACAATTAAATTCCCAGCAAAGCCCTGTTTATTATCACTCGAAATTGTACACAATGAGTATTATATATAAAAATACCGCTGATTTATTGATTTTTGATCGATTCCGTTTCTTCACGAAATTTCACTGATAACCTTTAAAGACCTTCAATGGATTTAATTTATGCAATATATTATCTAGGTATCAAATCTTTCCAACCATCCATTCTACATTTCAAATTTGATACTATTTTTTCTGCAACCAGGTTGTTAGTTCATATTATTATGTAAATTGAAGAGTAACCATGTATCCAGACCTCTTTAAAATTATTTTATAATGCCACAAATGAAAACTAACTACTTTCAAGAAATATTGTTACGTCATTACAACACTGTATGTTCTGAATTTATAGGTGACGGGTATTGAGGGCACGTACCGTCGCACGTGTGAATCTGTGATGGAAGTGCTGCATCGTCACAAGGACAGCGTGATGGCTGTACTAGAGGCGTTCGTATACGATCCTCTACTAAACTGGAGGCTCATTGACGCTGGTCGGCGGTCCCGAGCTGATGCAGAAGTCTGTTCCACGTCAGACCCGACCTCTTCACCACAACCGAGCAGGAACAGAATACATATTGGGCTGAACGACACCCTCGACCAACCTGCGGAGACGAATTTAAACAAACGAGCCCTCGCCATCGTCAACCGAGTGAGGGACAAGCTGACCGGCCGAGACTTTCCTCACATCGACGAGATAGTCTCCGTGCAGAAACAAGTCGACCTGTTAATACAACAGGCCACCAGCAATGAGAACCTCTGCCAATGCTACGTTGGCTGGTGTCCGTTCTGGTAATACCAAAGGATTTTATAATCGAAGTTTTTTATCTTAGTCTAGCGATATCGTAAGCATTATTTCTCGCTTATATCAGTCGAATATACCTCTGGGAATGTTAAGTACATAATTTTGAATGCAGCTAGTTACTTAGAACATTTAGTTTTAGGTTTCAAAGTACACAAGTATACTTATTATATAAACGTTCGTCCGTATTTCACGATCCAAGTGCCTAATTGAGTACGATTGTACTGTACGTGTGGTTGAAATCGGACGCCAATACAGCTAAGGGCTGTTATTAGAAACTCTATAACAACTAAAATGCATTTAATGATAACTAGCATTTAGTTTAACTCATTTACAATTAAGGTATAAAATATAGGGATAGATAAATATACACTATATTTAGAAGATCCGGTTATTTCTCGGGTATTTTAGGGACTTAAGGATTCATGAAAACACTAGCCATACATACATGTAGTAGTCACGTCTTTTTACTTTTGTTAATACTGTTTCCTGTCACTGACGCCAATCCAAGCAACTATATTAGTTAAGCAGTAATATTTTTGGTGACTGACAACCACTCTTAAGCGTAGGGCCGTACCACGATTAACCGCAGTAATTTTTTAATCGCGCACGACATGTCCCAAAGGAAGCAGTGCAACTGCACGCACTAAAGATTTTATGCTTCGATCGATCTGAGAGACCTGCAACGTGCTTGCGAGACCAAATCGCGAGACAATACGAAACCAATATTTAGTACGTGTTCTTTTGCGATTAAACGCAATACGCTGTGCGGCCTAAAGCTTCTCCTGACGAAATATTATATATTTTTAAAGAAATTGGGATTTTTTCTGTTACAATTTATTCTCAGTGATTTATCTTAAAATGATTATGCTATCATTACTTGATTATATAATACCAATATACATAATATAGGTTTTTTACAAAATATATTTTATCGTCAATGTGTATAATACCGGTATTTATCGGTAATCGTGGGTGCAATACACATCACACTCGGGTCTGGGTCTGGTTGTCCAGCCACTAAGCTATACAGTCAATATTGAATAAAACATTAAATATTGATATATCCCTATTTTAATTACGACTCTGTAATCTTCAATTTAAATAAAAATAGTGGTGATCCGAGCCGCGAAGAATGGTAGAAGTTTTTTACTATAATTATGTAATTTGTTTTCTATTTCTTTCTATTGACTATTAAATACTGCACTGATGACATTAGCTTATTATTGAAAATATTACAACAAATTGTGTTGTTTTGTGGTTGTTTTAATTAGAGTGTCTCGTGGATATATTGGTCACAATCCCTATACTTTTTGCATACTTGAATGTATAAATGATTATGTAGTTAATGCATTATTGCATAAATTATATTTTGGCATAATTTTATGATTTCAATATTAGTGCCTGTACAGACGAATGACTGTTGTTCCACTGACTCACTGCTACACAGACTGCTCTTAATCTTCTAGGGTTATTCCGTATAGGTATAGTCAGTCCCAATAAGCATCTATGTCCGACCGACAAACATATTATTGAGAGAACCCGACAGTTTATAGCGCATCTAAATTGAAAAAATGTATGTACCTGTGAGGCAGTTAGTCAAGTTCTTTATGAGTCATTAACTGATCCTGAAGCTCTTCGTCTGCGCTGGCCCAAGTGTTATGCAATGTGTAAAAAAAAATAGTGCATATGGATAGGGAACCCAATGAACTCACTCATACGACTAATAACATAACTAGTGAATCTATTACACCTCTATGTTATGTTATTTCATATAATTATAAGAATTAATATAGAAGGTAAACTTATTTTATGGGAAATGTAAAATTGTGCCTATATTGTGATAACATTATATCGTTTCCATAATGTTATGGAAGTGATTATATTAATAATATGCTACTTGTAAATACGCCATGTTTATAATATCTGAATTGAAGATTGTTTTTCATGGAATAAAAACGATTTATTGTTATTTTGATGTTTTCTTTTATGCGTTTGACAATAAAATAACTCTCATTATTGTAAATAACAATTGGTCATAGGAGGTACTTCCTTGGTGGTATAACTGTAAATAACCCTTGAATAGCAGTTGGGTTAAAGTTATTGGGTTTTGGTTAAAATACACTTTTTCCCACAATGCCCATTATAAGGTAAGGTGGCGGTGACGTGTGTCGCTCGCGAGAAAGGTAGGAGGTGTAAGATTCTTCTCAAGTTTCATACAATCAATGAATTTCAATAGTATTTACAGTGCTACGGGGATTCCCCACTATACAATACGTGCATTACCTGCCTACATACTGCATTCTCCACTTTTAATAGTAATGCTTTTCATTTATACCTTATGGTAACGTGTGCGTCAGGATTGCTCCGCCAAGTTATCAAATCAGAAAATGGTTTCAGCCAAAAATTTGTCGATATTTGTCAAAATCGAAAGAAACAAACCCCGTATTTGTCAAAGCAGAAATAAAGAAGTTATAAGCGTTTTAAGTTGGCCGCGCAATCCTGACGTCAAGGACTGCGCGGCCACGGAGATCTCAGCAACTACTTGGGATAGAGAAATAATTCCTTTTGTCAACTCAAGTCTGTATTTGTCAAGATTTGTCGAAAAATGAATCAAAGCTCTATATCAATATTATAATTAAATATTCGCCTTGAAAGTCATGGCCGCGCAGTCCTTGATTTGCTATTTTGTTTTTAGTATTTTTTTTATTAAAATTGAAGACTTCATATAGTATAGGAGTTAAAAGGAGAAAGGTCTTAATTTGTCGAAACTGACAAAAGCTTTAAAATACGACTAAAGTGTAATTAAACAGACGAAATCAATTTAAAACACAAAACTCGTGGCCGCGCAGTCCTGACGTTACTTTAAACCATGATATCTCAATAACTATAGTAGCTAGGATTTTGCTGTAGACGTCCATATAATCCTCATATTAACCCCATTAAAATGACATATCCTTTTACCCTCAACACTGTTTGGGACGCGAGTAATCTCAAGAATTATGTTACCCCACACAATGTTCTAGTAGAGTGACCATAATTTCAAGACCATAAGTTCAAGACAATACAGTCTAAGCGCATTTCTGTTCTGGTTTCTATTGTTAACTGATAAAAAACTTTTTTAATATTTAGATATTCTTATACATTATAAACAAAATGTACAGAATTATATTAATAGAATCTTGCAAGTTACTGCTCGTGGAAATGGAAGCGTTTTACCTACCAATAAAACGCATATTAATTTACTTACCTTATTCGAAGCTTATTTAATTGAGATAGGCCTTCCGCTTCCCTCCTTCCGCTTTTCCTATATGTCTATCTCTTTCTACTACGTCACTTCCATTTGGCAGTGGTGGGGAGGCTTGCTAAGAGAGACTCGCCATTTTTATTTCATTGAGTCTCATTACCAGGCAGAGCTCAACTATAAGCTTCGAATAAGGTAAGTAAATTAATATGCGTTTTATTGGTAGGTAAAACGCTTCCATTAATTTGACTTGACCGTTATTCGAAGCTTATTTAATTGAGACGTGTTTGTTATCGCCTGGTGGAAGTGACAGACGCCAATGTGAGGTAGTATGACTGCGTTGACCGCAGTCGTACTACCTGGTATGATGTGGTAAAATCACAGAATAGAAAAACTAAGTAAAATAGCAAATATCTAAAAACATATACATGTTTTGATGAAAGGTATTGTATTTGATCTGAACAAAAACAGATGTTATATATTTCTGAGGTATTTTATTGCCTCGTTTCTAATTTTCTAATCGTCTGTATTGAATAATAAGGTGACATACAAAGGCACACACACCTTAGAAAGGATCGCCTCAAAAGGATAACTATCCACTAAATTTTTTCAGATCACAGCTGATCTGAAACCCTCAGGATATCTTGGGGGATTACTGATATCTTAATATCGGTTACCACCAAGAAGGAACTTAATCCTAACCGCAATTAGATTTTTCTATGTCGGTTTAAGAAATTTGCATTATTTTCAAAATTGACACATAACATCACAGTTTACGCCATTAAGTTATGCCTCTTATGGTATGCTTAGTCCATTGGACTGGATCTGAGCTTTAGAAATTTGGTATACAGGCTGGGTATGGGTATATGGCAGACTTCGGTGATATATCCCGATTAAATGCTCCCATGGTAGAAATACACGGGCAAAGTCGTGCGTGAAAGCTAATTTATTATTATCCATTTATTCAACAGAATCAGTTTTTGATCTAAAAGCCGACCGAAAAACTAGTACGTCTACGTCATTATGATTATGGTAATTATTAGTATCAATATCGAGGAAAGTTAGGTCATGGAATCTTTTCCTGGAATATAGGAGAAATAGAACAGCTGTTTGTCTCTGCACTTGAAAGACTATTATGTAATAAGTTTACTGTCTAAGAATCTAGCTAGATCGTTTATGACCCAAACAGGGGTATTGAAATGATCAATCACCATTTACAACATGTTTTACATAGTCAGTTAATCTCAAATATAAGTACCTAACTGATGTGTTAGTTCGTAAGTTAAATTAATGTTACTGATTGTATAGTTTTTAACAATACATGCTAAAGGACATATGGTTCTGGTTAACAAAGGACAGCAACCACAGATTTTTGTGACAAATTTTAATTGTATGACAAATTAATGATTCAGTAGAGATCCGATATAGATAAAAAAGTCTTGCTATAGGAGCTGAGGGTCGTCCCCCTCCCCCTCCGGTGCGGTGCAACCTTTTGAGGACTGCACTATATATTTAACGTATTGACGGACGCCATGATTTCTTAAGAGATTTCAATTGTGTAGAATATCATTTTAATAGTATTCCAGACGTCTCACGTTTCCACACTTCCAAGGTCATGTCGTAGACGCTCGGTGGTGGCCGCCTTGTTCTTAATTAGGACTGTCTAGGTGATAAAGTCAGTCAAAGATACCAGTCGTGGTGGCCCGGAGGTTTAAGACGCCCACTTCTCATGCATGAGGGTGCGGGTTCGAAACCTACCAACGGCAAGTACCAATGTGACTTTTTCCGAGTTATTATGTACTTTCTAAGATGATTTAGACATCACTGACAAACGGTGAAGGAAAAACATCGTGAGGAAACCTGGACTTATAATTTCTAATTATAAGTTTGAAATCGCCAACCCGCATTGAGCAAGCGTGGTGATTAATGCTCAAACCTTCTCCGTGTGAGAAGAGGCTTTGCTCAGCAGTGGGCATTTATAGGCTGTTGATGATGATGAGGTGATAAAGCGTAAAGAAGCGGGGTACTATGGCAAGCGAGACACGCCAAAAAACTCTCCCTCATTAAGGAACTACTAGTAGGCACGTTCTGTGTGCCTGATTGAAATAATCCAGGACCTAAGAAATCAAAAAGCTTGGAGAGAACTCCCCCGCTGGGTTTAAAACATTTCCATATGTGGAAAAAACGCGTCGCCAAACAGGGCTTGTCCGTAGTTTTGATATAAAGGCACGTAAATGTCACTACATGTACTCGGTATGACGCAAATAAGTTGATCAGTGGAACTTCGCATATGGAGACCATTTGGTTTGTGCATTCTGCTGACAGCTGGTGCTCTCTAAATTTTGCCAAACCTCAACAGATGATCTGCCTTGGCATTGTACATATATACCTGGTACATGAAATACGTGTATGTTAACACATATGAACGTATAATGGGAAACGGATGTTTAAATCCAGGAGTGGAGCCACATGGTGCCCCCCCCCCCCATTTCGTAACGGATATATGCGACAGACTTGATGTCGTCCTATATCAAACCAGTGTATTTCAGGATTGGCTACTATGACGATCTTTCTCGTGCTCTGACCAGAGACCCAGGAGAAAGAGATTGCCCAGGTAAGCTCCCTTAGCAATATCCGACACATTGTGCAAGCTGCTGGGAATGAGAAGGTAGAAGTAGCATGTGTAGGACCGACAGAAGATAATTCTGGCTCCTCCCACACAAGATTGTTCACATGAGGTAAAATGAAGACCCATCTGCGATCGCCCTTTAAGATTTTATTCTTGTAGGTTCAAAAACTTAGGTCTTTTTCTTGACTAGAGTCTTGAAACTGCAGAAGCAGCAAATATAACTAGGCTCTGGAGTTCTGTGCGTGACTTGCATTTCTTCCGCATTAAATGGCAAAATGACCCCAGTAATTTTACTACCGGGAAAATGTTTGTGATTCAAACCAACTTTTCTAGAACATGGAGCTCAATTTTCATACGAAGTCCGAAGTTGGCCTTCGTCCTGATGGCAATAAAAAATCCCGACACCTAATTGCCCAAGTGTCTGGGAAAATCGTAGCAAAAGTATTGGGCGCTGCGCTCATGCCTAATGATAAGCAAGTCATTCGTAGCAATTCGTTGCGATAATTTAGGCACATAAACCTTCCGTGGCTACAGGCCACAGAAAAATAACTCTACGCCTGAGAAATGTCGATTTTGCATAGACAATCAGGTTGTAGAAAATGTGAAATACTATGCGTGTTAACACGTATGTGCATTAACGAATCGGTCAGATGATACATAAATTCTGAATTTCCAAATGAAATATCAATGGTAGGAAGCTTGGCTGTTCAGTAGCTCGGTCCGCAACTGCCTGTTCTGTTATTTTGTTCATGACTAATGTCATTTCTGAACAGTGTCAGAGATTCTAGAACAGATGTTTGATGAACAGATGTTCCAGTTCAACAAGTTCGTTCCGACAACATTGGGGTGAACCAGGGTCAGTTTTTGTAAAAAGGTATGCGATACCTTTTTATTACCATAATCTGACGTTCACAAGTTCCCATCGGTCTACCAATTGCAGGAGACTGTCCGCTCTGTTGTCAATACTTACGTCGTTTGTTGTCAATGCTGCAGCATCAATGACGAGGCCATGATACACGTCTTCGCTCCTGACTTGGCTAATTTTATTCTGCCGAGGATTTGACCAACTCCGACAGATATTCCAATTTTTCGGTGCGACCGAAATATATAAAAACAGCATGAATATGATACAACCACCTTGTGGAGGCGGGTTTATTGCTGTTGTCACCACCCTGCGGAGGCGGGTTTATCGCTGTTGTCACCACCTTGCGAAGGTGAGATACTGCTAGCACATTGCGATTGAGTAAAAACCCTGCGAGGGCTTTGTAAGGCTGTGGTCCCTGCGATGGGCCTCGAAACTTTTGGATCTACCTGCGAGGTAGATGTAATATTTACCTTTTGCAGTGGCCAAAACATTTTCTCACGCCACCAGCTTATTCTACAGCGGCAGTAAACCTCTCTGCGCTCTTAGTATTTGGTGAATCCTAGAACGATGTCCGCAAACAATCTGTAATAAAGCTTAAGACTAGGTACTTACTAAAATCCCCTGTGGAAAAAGGGTACTTTTGAAGTAGCATATCACATGTATCAGTTAGCAGTTTGAAGGGTTCCGAAAATCCCTTGTTAAAGTGCACACGATATTCAATCAAGTATACCATTAACTTTAAACTCAAACTTAATATCAAAGCAACAAATTATATAATAGAAACGCACTTCGGTTCTATATTTGCATAGTCATCTCACTTTTGCAAGATAATTAGGTACAACAGACAAATAACTGTGCAATATTATTAACAGTCGAACAGAACCTTCGTTCTTTGTTCGTATAGTGGAACAAATCCACCCGATTTTCTGAGCAATAGCTATAGCATAGGGTATCGCGTCTGGGCTCGCTGCCATCGCAGCGGTAAGTCCCCTCTTTGAGGAGTGGCTTGAGAGACGCTACGGCGTCCTCACCTACCGCCTGACGCAGGTCCTCACCGGACATGGAAGTTTCGGGAGGTACCTGTGTCTGATGGGGCGGGAGGAAACGCCCGGGTGTCATCACTGCGAGGACCGCCCTGAGGACACGGTGGAACACACGGTGGGAGAATGCCCTTCGTGGGCTGAGCACCGCCGTGTCCTCAGGGAAGTGATCGGCGATGGCGACCTCTCGCGTCCGGGCCTAGTTCAGGCCATGATGCGGAGCGAGGGGGACTGGGATGCCGTCTCCTCCTTTTGCGAAGCAGTGATGCTAGCTAAGGAGGAGGCGGGACGCGTGAGGCAGCGAAGCGCTGCCTCCTCGCAACCCAGCCATCGCGAAGGACACACCGGGCGTCGGGGATCGCGAGACGATCTCCGGCCACCGTAAGCGCGGGCCTGCGGACGGCGAGCATGGGTGGCTCCCCGTCCGACCAGAAACAGACCCGAGCGTACGGCGCGTCGCGTTCCGCGCGCGCCTCAAAGAGCCATCAGACCACCACAGATGGGGCCCAATAGGGCCGATGCCGATTCGGAGTCGCGGAGAACCTAACGGGTAACCGGGGCTCCGGCTCGACGTGCAGGAGAAGGAACGGGGTGGTTTTTAGTCAGTAAGAGTCTGACACTCCCTCCCGCCTCACCCAGGCGGGAGAAGTCATTCGATGATTTTCCCCCCTTAAAAAAAAAAAAAAAAAAAAAAAAGGGTATCGCGTCAGCAATTCCACGTATGCAATATACAGTCCAAGACTGTACCGAATTAACCAACAGTTCTGTTGGGAGCACAGCTCTTGAGTTTTATCCGAAGACACTTTGATAGACATACAATTTCAAAACAATTTATCAGGTCATCAACATCAAAATAATATTCTTATAAATTTTCAATAACATTAGACAGAAAGAATAATCTTTATTTAATTTAAAATTTGTACAATTGTAATAAAAGCCGTTAGGACATTTATCACTTTTATAAAAAAGAAATAATAAAATCGGAAGGTAGTTTCACAACTTGTGAATGGTTGTCTTGTGACTCACAAGGCACAACCGTTTACGGCGGGAAACAAGACGCCAATGAAATAAAAATGGCGAGTCTCTCTTAGCAAGCCTCCCCACCACTGCCAAATGGAAGTGACGTAGTAGAAAGAGATAGACATATAGGAAAAGCGGAAGGAGGGAAGCGGAAGGCCTATCTCAATTAAATAAGCTTCGAATAACGGTCAAGTCAAATTAATGTTAATTATATCTAAAATAACGTTATAAATAGATATACACTATTTTAACAATTACTTACAGTAGAAGCACTAAAAAAAATATCATTTAAGACGTGCTCAAGAATAAATGCAGCGTTACATTCACAATTATAATGATATATTTTAAAATATATCGAAGCAATTCTTATTCTTAATCTGTTTGATTCTTCACTGTTAATATAACGCTGTTATATCGTTATTTCTGTGATTATTGTCAAATGAATTGAGTATACATAAATACTCTTTATTCCCAGGGTCAGTAAAAAAAAACACTGAATCAAATGCACGAGTAAATTTAATATTTTTTACAGATAAATCAGTAAAATTACTATTTTAACATTATTCTAAGTTGGTCTCTTCGGCCGCACTACAGGAGCATCGACGCGAGTTTGCCTATTGCGCTCTCTTTCTAATATTGCTTTTCATTCGCACAACTGCTGGTCAGCGGACCACCGCGCTCGCGTCGAATCGTCACGATACCAGAGGCCTTAGTACGAGTTTGATTTATGTTTAAAGTATTCGAAACGAGTATGCGTTCGGCACTCTGATTGGCCGGCAACAATGAAGCAACCATTGAATTTGATTCATTTTTCGACAAATCTTGACAAATACAGACTTGAGTTGACAAAAGGAATTATTTCTCTATCCCAAGTAGTTGCTGAGATCTCCGTGGCCGCGCAGTCCTTGACGTCAGGATTGCGCGGCCAACTTAAAACGCTTATAACTTCTTTATTTCTGCTTTGACAAATACGGGGTTTGTTTCTTTCGATTTTGACAAATATCGACAAATTTTTGGCTGAAACCATTTTCTGATTTGATAACTTGGCGGAGCAATCCTGACGCACACTATGGTAACATGCGATACACAAGATAACATCATCTCTGGCAATATGATCGTAACACTATGTTAAAAAATTTAATTGTTTCGTCAGGTGCAGCTATTATACGGACCTTGTGGAATCTAGAACAAATTTCCGTGCGTTTAGGCGCTTTTGGCATACCAACCGGAAGCAAGTATAACAGCTCACAAATAGGACCCACTTAGTTTTTAGTCAAATTTCCGTGGTGCTTGGCGACTGGGTTTCACCCAGTTGTAGTCTCTTTTCTTTGTGCGTTTAGGTTTAATTCACTCTGTCTCCTGCAGTAATTCACCGAGGGAAGTGGAAACTATCGTTTTTTTTTCTTCTATAATATCTTCTGATTGACTTCATTGCGGGAACCAAGACAGTTATTTATGTCCCTGGGACGCGCCGGACTTCAGTATTCCGGTGTTTTCATGGTTGTATCTACTATAGATCGTGGCTTACAGGAGTTGCAACAGTTTTGGGAGTGGCGGACTTGTCCCTAAAAAGAAAAGGTAACATGCTATTTTTAATTAAAAAGTGGGCCGTGTGAAAAGTTTTGTGTACACTCCTACTTGCCGTGATGTTATGATTTTCATTAACAATATAGATACATAATGAACATAGGTAACCTAGTTACCTATGTTCGATATTATCACCTGCGTTATCGACTATGAACCATTAGCTGTTACATTATTAACAAAAAGGAATTATTCTGATATTATACTGCCTCGTTGGCCGAGTGGTCGCAAGTGCGACTGCCGGGCAAGGGGTCTCGGGTTCGATTCCCGGGTCGGGCAAAGTATTACTGGGTTTTTAAAACATTCTCAGTAGTAGCACGGAGTCTGGAAATGTGCCCGGTATATGGCAATAGGCTCACCCCCTATTACATGGGACTCGTAACATAAATAGTGAAAAGTGGGTGTTACATTGTACAGTGGCATTAAGTGCCGTAATGTGCACCTCTGCCTACCCCTTCGGGGATAAAAAGGCGTGATGTTATGTCATATGATATTATGTCTGATATTATCTCCGGGGTATTAAGGACACTGCAAATTGACATCTTGGACAGACTGCCTCATTGCCTGAGTGGTCGCAAGTACGACCGCTGGGCAAGGGTTCGCGTTCGATGCTCAGATCGGGCAAAGTATTACTAGGTTTTCTAAAAAAATCTCAGTAGTAGCCCGAAGCCTGGAAATGTGCCTGGTATATGGCAATAGGCTCACCCCATGTTACATGGGGCCCATAACATAAATAGTGAAAAGTGCGTGTTACATTGTAGGTACAGTGGCATTCGCGGTGTTTGACAGTTTATACTGTCACGGCGAGGACACCGGTGACTGCAACCTTTAATTGTGTCTATAATGACGGTACTCAAAGAGTTAAGTGATGTAATGTGCACTTCTGCCTGCCTCGTCAGCGATAAAAGGCGTGATGTTGTGCCAATAATAATATGTAGGTTTGCTAATTTTTTACCTTGTGTGATTACCTTTCACATTTTAGATTTACGAACTAAAATCGATGTTATAAACTTGTGAACGCAATGTCGTTACGTTAGTTAGGATACCTATCAATTAAACTAATATCTATCTAAATATCTTAGGTACCTACTAAGGTAAGCCATGACGAATAAATGATATATATACTTTGAGCTTACAGCATAAACATGATTTAGTAGGAAATAAAATAAAGACGATAACATTGAAAATGTCCTCGGCTGAACTTGACAATGAATTATACCTATTCTTAGCATGAAGTGCGGCAGCTACCCACCTACAAATTGCTTGCACTTTCACTTGTCATTATTTCATGACCCATATATTCCTACCCATTCTGACTCAGTCTTCCCAATCTAGCGATTGCTTAACATAATGTATCGGATAGAAAATTCATTCATAGATTTCTATAAATATTTGTGGATATTGCATTTCATAGACACAGCTGATTACCAAATATCAACCCATTTTAGAGGATAGCGAATCCACTGCTTACTCCAGTAGAACAAAGCCGTGTACAAAGGTGATTTTTACCTATTTCCTCTCTTGACATCATGCACGTATTTTGCAATAGGTAAGTAAAATCCTAGCAGGGAATTTTAAAACCACAACGTGCGCCTGATTCAGCAACAATGACAGACACGGCCCCCTCGTGCGTGAAGAAAGCAATTGTTTCCAGTGCGCGCGAGTCATTTGAAACAGTAACACCACGCCGTTTGTCACAAGGGATATTCAATCATAAAGCACTATCTAATCAACGATCGTTACTTAAGTAATCAGTTGGCCGCTGACCGCAGAGAGCGCTGGGCGCCCCTACAGCCGCTTCATACGAATTACTACGCGAACAGTGAACGCGCGCACATGGCGAATTACGAAATTGTTGACTTCAACTCTTTGAGTAAGTGTTATTATTTATTGCCAAATGACTTACCTACTTATTTTTACATCGTCTTACTATTTGTTGCTCAATGCGTTTCAAAAACATGTTCAAATATTTGCGTCAAATAATTTTGTTATTTTGCATTAGACGGCTAAGTTTTAAGACATGATCTCGTTACTTACCACAATAAACATTTCAATAAGTGTTCATAATATTGCATATAATTATAATAAAGCTGCTAACTCGTTGTGTCGTTTAAATATGCACCAACGATACTTGTTAGATCAATACGGAAACACTTGCCATTTCCTTATTATGATTAGTATAAGTACAATTTAGCACAATGATAACAAACCTTTCGCATTATTGTAACTAACAATATCTATTTAGTTATCTCAATAAAATTATTATATTATCAGTCATGACGAATTAGTTACTTTTGAAATTTTACCATTAGAACTACTTCGCGGATACTTAAGATTTTATGAAGTTTGCACGGGTCACACAGTGGCTGAACCTGAACGACGAGCTGTGTTTTGTATCATATTTCAGGTGCAACTCCACGGTCCACTTAATTGTGCTCGTGTCTTTGAATTTAAATTATTTCTCTCGTGTCTAGTAGAACATAGACGTAACCATTAGAAGGAACAGAACAGCAATATGGAAGTAAGTACTTACCTAAATCTTTATCAACGTTAAATTTTAATTAATGTTTATTGGTTTACAGGTGAAACTGTGCAAAATCTATTGAGAACGGCAGCGGAAGTGAGAGAGAAAGCATATTGTCCGTATTCGAACTTCAAAGTCGGATGTGCTTTATTGACAGAAGAAGGAAATAAAGTGTATACAGGATGTAACATAGAGAACTCGACGCTGTCACCGACCATGTGTGCTGAGAGAACAGCTATTGGGAAGTCAGTGTGTGACGGGTATATAAAGTTTAAGATAGTCGCGGTCGTGGCCCACCAAGAGAACTTCACGGCTCCGTGTGGAGTGTGCAGGCAGACGCTCAGCGAGTTCCGCGGCTCCGACGGAGACATGGAGGTATACCTCGGCAAGCCCTGCCACGACAAAGTACTCCGCACCAAACTATCCAACATCTTACCTCTGGCATACGTCAGCTACAAGAAAGATAGCATATTATCATAATAATAATAACTATACAGCTCCACTCAATAACGAAAATGATTTTGTAATAATTACCTAATATTTTATACGAAATTAAACATTCAAAAAGCTTTAACATATTTATTGCGTTTTATATTTACAAAACTTATAGGTACTAATAGTACGGTCCAATATACACAGTGCAACGGCAACGCGTTTAACGTGAGGCATTCATTTATACTTAGTAGGTTATTTACAACAAGGGAACCAACAACAAACATTCGTTTTATATTAATAAAAAAATGTAATCAATGTTTAATAAAATATGTAAAATCATTATTGCAGAACATTTTATCAGCGGCGCAAACTATAACATTGGGCCCTAGTAAAATATATTAGAAAACGTACTCAGGAAAATGTAGTGTATATTTACTCACAAACAAATTGCTAATTAATTTTAACTCGTCGAGTACCGGTTTTGTAGACACAATTATAGAACAATAGGTTGCGGTCACAGGTGACCGCTTGGTGTTTGACAGTTTAATTAGTCTTTACAATTACTTATTATACACTTTTGACAAGATGAAAACTGATAGAGAAAATTAGATAAGGAAGACACATTGTGTCGATCTCAAATAACTTGGGTCTTGGGATATGGGCAGGAAGAAGTTTACATATAACAGTTAGTGCCTGTGAGTCGATATTTTTATACACTACCTTTGATTAATGCATGGTTGAAATAAAGCTAGTGTTGTAGCGTAATGCATACGTGTTTACGTTGACAAATGTACATCATTACTGTTAATGTCCTTCGGCACCTATATTATGATGCCGATGCGGTGTTGATGCATATAAAATTATGTACGACTCGAGTTCGAGTATGTTCCTCATTCGATCTCAAAATGTTTGTCTTTTCCATGAAAATTCGGTGGTAAAATTACAAAAATACTGTCGAGTAAACGCAATAATTCATCTAATTGTATAGGATTATATTCGTTACACTATCAAACGAGATAAGTGCCAAAATATGTGTTTTCAGTCCAGACAAAAACACTTCGTAGGACAATAACTCATATTGAACAAAAAAAAAGCGTAACAAACTTACAAACGAAATCTTTATAAATACTAATATCATAACATAAATAAAATAATTAGTCTTATTTAGTGACTACATTTCCATATTATAAACACGGTTATAATTTTTAATAAAGGTGCAAACAGAGATAACACGTGTAGTGTAGTATAACTGCGTCGACACCTGATATAACAGATATTTACATGAAATGTAAAGACCTTATATGAGGTATATGACGGGCACTTACACTTACAGCGCATTGGAAACAAACTGCTGGTTACCTGTACTACCAGTAGGGGCACCAGCCGATGTAACACTGGCACAGGTTCTCATTATTCGTCGCCTGCTTGATGAGCAGGTCCACTTGCTTGGGCACGCTGACGACCGCCTCGACATGCGGGAAGTCTCTTCCAGTCAATTTGTCTCTTATTCTGTTGAGGATAGAGAGCGCTCGCTTGTTGAGGTTAGCCTCTGGAGGAATTTCGAGAGATTCGTAGTGCAAGTGGTTGCGGGATCGGCTGGGGAGTGTGTAGGATGAGTCGATGTCTGATGAGAAGGTGGACTCAGTGAGGGAGTGGTGGTCGTTGTCGACAAGACGCCAGTTGAGGAGAGGATCGTAGACGAAGGCTTCAAGCACGGCCATCACGCTGTCTCGGTGCTTGTGTAGTACATGCATCACCGACTCGCACGTCGACCGGTATGTACCCTCGATGCCCGTCACCTACGACAAATAGATGCTTTTAAGACAAGTATCTAATCTAAGTGCCTATATTTGGTGAAAAAGGTTTCCTTTGGCTAAAGGCCTTTGGGAACAGTGGATATTAAGACTTGTTTATCATCGTTCACATCTACCCTTCGGGAATTTAAAAGTGTGTAGTATGATTATAATTTTTTAGTTCTGTTGTATGTTTGTAATGATTCTATATCAATAAATGGAACGCTCTACAAAAATAGTTCGTTAAACTAGTTCATGGTGTACCATTAATTTGTGCTAAACTCGAGGTCGGGAGATCAAATGGATTTAGTAAACGACACACTAGTATAGCGTCATATACCTACTACTGCGTCTATTTAGTCGCTAGTTTAATACGTTCTGAGAATAAATACAAATTCCTACTACCTAATAATAAATAGTGACGGTAATACGTCGTGAGTGTCGTGACATAATTATATTTTTATCTTTAC
Organism: Spodoptera picta; assembly: GCA_038387885.1. Taxonomy (NCBI): domain Eukaryota; kingdom Metazoa; phylum Arthropoda; class Insecta; order Lepidoptera; family Noctuidae; genus Spodoptera; species Spodoptera picta. The sequence continues at coordinate 914,556 of JAZHFQ010000413.1, read as the reverse complement.
TCATTTAATACTACTACAAACATTCATTGCTATATTCACATTTTTCAATTTAATATTAGCATTGTGCTCGCAATTATTCATATCATTATACACATTTTTACGTATGATACGCTTTTATAACATAGCGGGGGTATTTCATGGGTGATCTAACTTTTGAAATTAGGTCAGTCGATTTAATTTTTTTTTTTTTTTTTGCTGAACATAATATTGTTATCATGCAAATTGCATCAATTGTTATACAAGTGGAAAATGTTTAGTGACGTAGTAGTTCCTGCTTGCAACTGCATTTGCATATCTTATCGTTGCACATTGCAACAATAAATATCTATAAATATGCAGTCAATAATAGGTTTAGTGGACTCGTGACACTTATCGAGATATTAATAAATAGATAAAGACTAGAAGAAAAGTCACCTCAGTGGTCGCACACAGGAAAAAACACCAGTGTGGGAAAAGTTTAAAAAAATATGATTAAGTCATTCTTACCTCCATAGCACTTATGAGCATTCTCGTCAATCTGAAGGGGATTTTTTCAGGGAATTTGTCTCTTGATTGAGTTACTTCGAAGCAGTCCCCGAAGTCGATGTGTAGGACTTTTCCAGTCACTCTATGTAACATAATGTTGGAGGGATGTCGGTCGCCGAGTCCCAGGATGTAACCCACCATGCTCATGACAGCCAACGACCGAGTGTAGTTAGTTCGACGCTCGAACCAAGCCTCTGCAGAAGGACTTTTCAGCCAGAGAAGCCGCGCCAAGTCATTCCCAGGCGTTTGAGAGAGGGTGTATTCAAACACTTCTACCTGTATCAAGGATAAATTTATAAGTATTTTATGTATACCTACTTCTAAAAAATAGAAATTAGAATAGATCGGCAAAATTCTCCGAATTGTGTATTCAGAAAACCCATATACCGTGGAATCTTAAATAAGCACAATAAACCTTGGTTCATTCTACTCTATATGTATTTTATAAAGAATTATTTTCCTCACTAACTTAATGTAGACGTACCTTATGCTTCAACATAAGCTTCTGGTAATCAGAGGCCATCCGCAGCATGATCTGCTGTTCCGTACTGAGCGCCATCTTGTTAGACTTTTTATCTCTATAGTCACTGATGAGGTTGTACAGCGTATCACACTGTGGCACCCAGCCAATGAGGCCGGAGTTCGGAGACAGTGGTATGACCGCGTACCGCTGTATAGCCAGGTCGTGCCTGTACGTGTTGGTGTCAGCCTGCAATAAAGTGTTCACGAGACCAAACAGCTGCATCACACGCTCATCCTGACGCAAGTCCTCGTGACCTTTTAGTAAGAACATGTACTGTTTGGCATCTGACCCCTGGATTGTTAGACGGCGAGGACGCTGTTTTGATTTTATTACCTGAAACATTAATATATTTAAGAATCTGTCTTTTTGTTATCTGGAAGGGATGAAAAGTAATTCTTCATGTAGTAATATGACTGGTTTAGGTACAAAGCTGATAGGCCTCCACCCATTTTTTAATGATTGTGTGCTGTCATAAACATAAGACCAAAAAGCTGCCTTTAAACATCAAAAATAGTGCCTTAGTTAAATTTATTAAATCATATTGAAGTGTATATTCTAAGGAGAGGAACAGGGATGATGATAGCGTGTGAAAATTAAAAATGTAATTAGTCCGTCAGCTAGCTAATGAAAAAATATTAGACACGTATTTTTTATTTTGTTGTATAATAAAACAATACTTAGATATAACGAATTAAACTTTAGGAGTGGGGGCTAAAACGTCATTTCTATGTATAGTCGACTCAGCTTTAAAAAAGGTCTATTTGTATGGAGTTTCCAAAAAATTTAGTTAGCGAGAGCTCCCACTCGACTACTCACCGGCACGGAAACTTGGCCACCAGCTAATTCACCGATAATTTCTATTTAAATATTTAATTTTCACTATATTATGGATTTATGCACTAAATTAGAGTTTTTTCATGGTTTAGTAACTCAGTTATTGAAAAATTGATGCACCAGCAGTAATCTTTTAAAAAATAAGCATTTTCACAAAGATATTGATTTTAACACTGTCAATTTAAAAAGAACACAAAATGAAAAATAAACGTAAAGTCTTAATTGTTTTTGCATTTTTAATATTGGGTGTTTCCTCCCCTAGCCCTGATAACAGCTTGCATTCATTCTGGCTTACTTTGGATGATGTTTCTGATCTCAACTTGTGGTATGCTTTCCCAAGCGGTCAGTGCTGCATTTCGTGATTGCCCCTCTTGAACTAAAGGTAAACATTTTTTAGACCTACCTAGGTGAGTGTATAAAATGTACATAGAAGTGACGTCACGCAACATTTCAAATCAATATATCGTCGAAAGTATTCGTTTCCGTAAAAAAATTAAAAATACGTGTCTAATATTTTTAAATAATCTACCAGACGGTATAAAAATAATAATTATTCATTTACCCTATTGGGAAAGAACTCCATCATGGTTAGGATATATACTGCACTGGTTAAAGTTACTCACTTGTAAATGACTATGTATATGCGATATCCTGATGACTTTCTCGTTGGGTACGTAGGAGCCAGGTACAGCCAGCTCGTAGTCCTTGCAGGTGTGCAGTCGCTTGCTAACGTACTGCAGCTCCAGTGACGTCAGGGAGCGGAACTGTGACGCGATGCGACGCACCACGTGGTAGTACAGGTCCCATGCCTCGTTCAAATATCTGTTTTCGCCAGACTCCTGCAAAATGATCTGGTTTGTAGTATTCTATTTTGTAACAGATGACATGTACTGAACAATGACGGTTCCTTAGTAAAAAATGATAATTCCTATACTGATGTTGGTACTGTTAAAAATTCGTGTTTTTATTTATATATTAGTTAATTTATGACAAGAGTATACATATTTGTAGAGAGTTGTGTAATCTCGTGAACAGGTTTTATAAAAAGTAGGTATATATTTTTACACTGAGATAAAATTACAGGAAACATTATAATTATTTCATTGCCTCGTTGCCCTGAGCGGTCGCAAGTGCGACTGCCGGGCAAGGGGGGGTCTTGGGTTCGATTCCCGGGTCAGGCAAAGTATTACTAGGTTGTTTTTAAATGTCAGTAGTAGCACAGAGTCTGAAATTGTGCTCGGTATATGGCAATACGCTCACCTCCTATTACATGGGACTCCTAACATAAATAATGAAAAGTGGGTGTTACATTGTGCAGTGGCATTAAGTGCCATAATGACCTCTGCCTACCGCTTCATGGATAAAAGGCGTGATCTTATGTAATTATAATTATTTGGTTAATATTTTTATTCTCATGGTGTCTTAAAAGTTGATTAAACAAGTTTGTTCCTCCACTTCAATATTTAATTATGTAACATTGGCAATGACTACACGTCTACGTAATTGATTAATACATTCTCTCGTACTTCTACACAACATTAAATATAGTTACGGTGCATTGCACAAATCTATTATAAAAATAATAACCAGTTTGTATGAACAATGATTCTATTACTATGGCAATCATAGGCATACTATTTTAGAAATTTAATCTGTGTCGTAAAAGGTCACACACACTACAAAAACTACAAATATGAGTAACTTCGCTTACAATTGTTTTGGTAAATACAGTTTACCTTGTATAGTTCTAGCCAGCGATGTGCTTCCTGTAGGTCCCGTCCATACATTTGTAAAAAGGACACCTCTTTCAATGTCTCTGGTGGGCGGTCTAGCATCGCGTGCATTTTGTCCAACGTTTTAAACATTCCTCGGTAGTCTTTTTCACTGAAGTATAATCTAAAAATAATAACATTATTAGCACCATAAGGATAAAATAAATCGAGTTAACAAATGTGGAACATTAAATACGTATATTTACCTAGAGGCCTCATCCAGTGCAATGAATACTTGATCGTGCCACAAAATGGCCACCTTAATAAGTTCTTCAGATATAATGGCCGCTTCGTTCACCAAGTTCTGAGAGTGTGCACACATTGTCTTCAGAATGTAGTTCGCAGCGGTCTTTCTAGTCACGAAGGAAGATTTTGTCGCAACGGTCAGTGGGTACACCAACGCTTGTGGGTGTAACTTGCCTATATCTATAAGCAGTATATGGACTAGTTTGGCCACCAAACTTCGCGGAGAGTCAATACGAGCGATGAGTTGCGGTATCACCTGCAGCCATATCTTTACATCTATTTGCCTGATCCCTTCGAACAACGCGTCGTATATCGCTGGGTGATGTCCATGGTCAAACCACAACGTCAGCAGTCGCAGTGTATCCTGCAGCGCACTGCCATTTGATAAACTTATAGACTTGAAGAAACCCTCAATAGCTGGTATAGTATGGGGATTTATAAAATCTGCCCTCGACACTTTCTTCTCCCCAGAGCCTCCCGCTATACTGCTCTCTGATATATTGTCCTGCTGTTTGTAGAAGAGAACTGTTTCAAAACTCATACAAGCCCACGCGTGGCATGCCTTATACCAGTCTGGTGCGAGGATCGTCGCCGCTGCATAGTTCCTTAATATCTCAGGTATGGACAACTCATTAATTTCTTGAAGAGACTCGCACCAGGATCCTAATTTTAGGTGGCATCGTGCTAAAAGCCTACAGTGCTCGTCATTGTCTGGTTCAGAATTGTCCAAGAACCTCTGTAAGACATCGTACGCGTATCTTTTGTTCCCAGCTTCCCACAAGTTCTTACTGTAAGCTAACACTATTCTGGGATCCTGCATCCGAAGCAATACGTCAGGGTTAGTGATGGGGTCACAGCCTAATATGGACAGAACTATTTTATGAGCTTGGTTGATAGCACCTGTTTTCCTACACAGTGAAGCGAACTTTAACCAAGTTTGGAAGTCTTCTCTCGGCGACATGACCAGACTTCGTATCTGAAGCATTTTCCTCCAATCATCCACCAGCCGCTGGCCGCCTTGTAGTCTCAGCCACCAACATTTGCGAATAGGATTGCGTCGTTCTTCTACCAGTTTGTATGTGACAACTTCCTCTAGTTCTGTCAAAAGCTGCGCGTTGACGAGAGCTCCGTATGCTCGTTGGTAGCTCTCGCCGACAACAGCACTTAGCTCAACATCTAATAAACTTCTAGCAGAGTCAATGTAATGCCTCGACTCCTGCCAGTGCCCTTCATGAATTGCAAGGATTGCTCGGTAGAAGGCGCCTTCTTGGCTATCTTCTGATATAAATTCGACATACTTGCGCATTGAATCCCACTCCTGCAGACCCCAGGATGCTGCAGCAGCTATTTTAGCTGACCTCTTTCTATTTTCGTCTGTGATAATGTCCCATTGTTCGTTGGTGATATTATATATCTTTCTCCATTCTCCTAAAGCCTCGAGGCACCTCATCATACCTAGTTTGGAGTCTTCATCTTGCGGTTCCACCTCCAGCTTCTTACTATACAATTCCAGAGCCTGATCCCAGTTATGCAGTTTCTCGTACCACCTAACATGAACGTTTAGCGAAGTATCACCATTCTTCTTTTGAGTAATAACTTTTTCTAACAAACCATTACTCGCCTCGTTTCTTTGGAGTTTGTTATTTATATGTATTAATGCTTCAATTACTTGTTTAGAAGGATTTCTTTTGTATTCTTGTTCCTGTAAGAGTATGCACAATTAGATCACCTCTTAACCAACTTATATATGTTAACCAACGGTGTTATATATTTGAAAGAATTCTATCTTACCTTATAATATAAAGCTTTGGCATACGCTCGGCAGTTGATAGCTGTGTCGCCGAGCAGTTTGATTGGTATGGGCAAAGCGCCCTTTTCGCAATGTTCTAAGAACTCCGCGAGATTTAGAACTGCGAGTGCCAGCTCTGGAGTATCGGGAACGGTGAGAGCATGTTCGAGAGATTGTACCAGTTCTTTCCGTGATTTGTCATCCAGCTCCGTCCAACATGACATGAATGCTGCGTTGAATAATTCACTAGCTAACTGAGGGTAGTTCTGAGCTAGAGATGAACACGCCCTAAAAACCAAAATATTGTTAAAGTTGTTTTTGTGTCTTGTGTCCAAAAATACTGTAATTATTGTACAAGGAACTCGGCTGTTTACCTTATAGCCGGGCTGTTTGATTCTGTTAGGAAGGCCACACTGAGTTGTCTCAGCCATTCCATCCAGTCTTCTTTAGACACTATGTTCTTTATAGACCAACATTTACGTAAGTTAGACACGTTCAATGATAATTTCTGTATGGTCTGAGTGTCACCAGGACCTACGACCTGAAAAATAAATTGCGTTTAGTAACAAGTTCTTCTTCGAAAGTACTTGAATAACTTTTGTACTTTAGTACACAGTACTTACATCAGTCTTTTGATTCCGCAGTCGAAGTCGAGTCTCATCTAAGTAATCATCATCAGAAGCTAAGGTGGATATAGCTTGCAACCTCGTTACCATTACGATGTAGTTGGGGCATTGTATTTTATGTTTCATCAATATTCTGTCCACAGACGGTATATAGTCAATGTATTCACGTCCCAGTTGTACAATCAGCGCGCAAAGTGTATTCATGGCGGTTTGTCGTAAAGATGGATTGTTGTCCAAAACTTTGGCGAGGGCCTGTATAATAACCGCCGAGTACGGCCTGAAGTACAAATACATCGACAAGTGTTCAATAGTCTCCATAGCAAGTTTTGATATTGACAAAGGAATATTTCTGCCATCAAAGAGTGCAGTCACAGCGGGTACTATCGACAACAGTACATCGTCTAAATTATTTTCAAACTTTTGTATAGTCAGTAATAGCTTCTCAGTCAGAACTTTATCCTTACTATTGTCGTACTTTAGAACGCGTAGAATATTTGGGAGAATTTTCCGCAGATACACCTTAAACTCCGGTCCGATGGCGACCGTTATGTGTTCCACCAGCATTATCAGAGTTGGCTGCAGTTGACTATTTGGTGTCCAGTACTCCTTGATTATGTCAAATATATCTTCTAAATAATTTCGAATCTGTATTTTAACAACAGATATAAGTTGTGCCAACTGCGTCAAGAGAAACTCTCTAAAGGTGCTGTTGTCAGTAGTTCGTATCACGTTAAGAAGACTTGGCGTCACTCGTGATATGTAGGGCACGCATTTGATGCCTAGAGATTGAAAAATGAATGTGACTGAATGTACAACGCTCGTGTGGTGTTGTGTCAACATCGGGTCGCGGAGCATTCTCATCAGAGACGTGAGAACAATGGCCGGGTAGAACTCATCCAGAATAAGCGGTGACATGTTCACCACCATTTCACTGACATTTGCGTCGATGTTTTCGGAAGTGGAGTCAGAAACAGGAATCAAAGTAGATACCGTTTGAAAGTCAATTAAGCCCTGGTTTACTTTGTGTTTGTATGGATCAAGCGCTCCCAGCAAACCTAATACGCGTATTGTTTCCCTTCTCTCCCTTGGCTGTTGTTCTGTCCTCAAAAAATTCAGCAACATGTCCATTAGATGCGGGTATTCCATATAGGGAGTAACAACATGACCTGTCGCGCCAACTACTTGGCCGAAAGACCAGAGTGCTACACTTCTTTTTTCAAGTTGATTAGGATCCGAAAGGATATCAATCTGAATCGACATGAGTTCTGGCAACCATCTATTAAGAGCATTACCTCCACCATTAACTTCTGCTAAATCGCCTATAGCCTTCAATATTGTTGAAACCATTGTAGGATTGTCCGATTCTGCTTTTAATTTTGGAACTAAAACATCGAGTATGGTGTCTACAAATTGTCGTGTAATCCTCGGCGCATGTGAAATGATGTTGTTAACCATCCGAAGTGCCTGTTCTTTATTACGAGTCGATTCTGAATGCTGCAGTTCCATGAGTACTTGTACAAAGAGCTGGCGTAGTGTCGGTATAGTGTAACTAGGATTTATGTTACTCAGTCTCCCAACCAAGCACAACGCTAATTCACTAACATCATTATTTGAATCATTAATTGCCACAAAAAGGCAGTTCAGATGTTCTTCTACAGCTAGATATCTATCGAATATAGGATTGGTGAATATTTCCAGGACTCTGTAGCGAACTTCATGGTCGAAGTCAGAGCGACCCACTGACAATAATTTACCGAGCGACTCATCAACTAAAACGGTCAAAGTCCGCGAATTAGTCTGCGCGCATCTCTCGACTGCTTTTATTAACAACTTTGACGCAGTTTTTACAGCTTCTATTCTAATATCGTGTTGTTCGCTCAAGAGATAATGATCAGTACATCTTCTAATAAATGACATCAGTGTATTGTTCCATTCGAAGTCAAACGAGCCCAGCGTACGTAACGCTAGAACTAATTTGGAAGCGTCATGCGGCTCCACCAACATTGCTGTCGTGAACATTTGAACTATTTGATTTTCTCCATTACTTGCAGCATATGGCTTCTTTCGTAATATCAATGACAACATGTTGAGAAGTCTATCGGTGATTTCTTTCTTTAGAGATGGTAGATTTTGGCTGAGTTCTTTGAAACATGTAGTGAGTTGTGAACTTAAGCCTGTTGCACACATAGGGTCCAGCAGCTCTTTAACTTCATTGGCAACATCTTCTTTCATAGCAAACCCTAATAACGTAACACAATTAAATAATGGCGTGTCAGACCCATTGCGCTTTTTTGGAGTATCTTTAAGTGGTAAAGTTAATTTTATAATCTCTATTATTCTACCCAAATACTGTTGGACATCTGACTCTACTGCTACACAAATAAGGCCTAATGTGGTGAATGCCATGGCTTTCTCTTTTTCTCGTCCACGTAAGAAAGTTATTAAATGGTTTATAGTGGACTTGAGGTGCCTCTTAGCATATGCTTCTCTGTTGAATGCAGCTAGTCTTGGTATCATTAGTAGAAGCATTTGATGGACATTATGTGCTCTTGATATTTGTTGGGCCATCACATCTGTTAATAAAAAGAAACATTGATTAGCATAGTAGATGCACGTAGAAGCATATGCTGCACATGTATATGTTACAGAAGATGACAATAACAATTTAAGTAGTGACGTAAAATCAAATTGAATTTAAGCATAATACTTGTGAATGTCTGATTATGAAAAAAATTGTCTTTAGACATGGAAAACAAGGTCTATAATGGATTTAGTAAAACGCGGTCCGGTGACTGCATGTGAATTGACCAGTGTAGAAATGTACTTACCTAAACATATCTTCTCATAATGTTCTGCAATCAGTTTTTTACAAATGCTTGATTCATAAACAAGAGTATTTTGATTTTTCTCATCAGGAAAGTTTTGGGCTGTCCAGGAACTTTGTACTTTTGAACCCAGTGAAGTCATATCATCATATGGGTCTTGCTCTGAATCAAGTTTCTGCATTAGTGATGTGTATTTCTTTTCCCATGTGGCATTGGAACATCTCAGTAGTTCATTTAATATTAACAGCGCTCCATGAACATGGTCATCTCTACTCAATCCTCTCTCTCTTCCTGGCTGCTCAGCAAATGATAAGTTGGACTGCTCATAGCACTGTATGTACCAATGAGCTTTGTTACTTTGCTCAGGTATCTCTCTTTGAGAAGTTACTACTAAGGCTGCTCTCAGTGCCTTTGCCGCAGCATCCCTGATCTGTTCTTTAGGATCCCGTAAGGGTATCATGATGTAGTTAAAGAAGCCATTGACATGTTGAAAGAAGTAAGATGGCATAGAGATTGCCAACTCTCTTAGAATCATCACAGCCGAAAGTCTTTTCCCTTCATTTCTTTCTTCTGCTAGCCACTCATAAGCCCTCTTGAGTTCAGACTCCACATACTCCCCTCTCTTTATACCAAGAGTGATGGCAAGTCTACCCATAGTCTTAGCTCCCAGTTCCAAGACATTTAGATCAGTTGTTGGGAAGACATTTCTGAGGTAGTATGCATAGCGAATATTTCTAGATTTTGTTGTTTCAGTGTCCCCACCAATTAAACAGACTGCAATGAATATTCAACATCAATAACAAAATAATACTCAAGTGATGGCTTATAAATTTGAAGTATTTGTAGCAGTTGACCTAATAATCATATAAATAAAACAAGGATAGAATTGTAATATCCCCATACATAAGGATGATTGATTTTGTGAATCATAATAATATAACCTAAAATATACATACCTATGGTTAAGATTCCTGCTTTCTTTTCGTTGTTGTCGTAGCTGGAGGTGAGCGCATGTATTTGTTGGTTGAAGTCATCGAGTACTTGAGTTAAAGCCTCCTGGGACATCTCCCGAAGGTCTGTTTTGGTAAAGTGTAACAATTCTCGAATGGCTTTATGTCTTGTTTCGGCATGACGTGACTTCAGCCCCGCCACTAAGTCGGACACTTGGAAACTCGTCATTTTATTAAATATACAGTAGTCACAATTTTAATACACCGACCAATTACTCGATAATCCGATCATTACATTATTAACAAATTACATTATTGACAAACAAATGCACTTCACATTGTCGAATTTATGTATAGCTCCTTACACCATAAGCATTTAACTTAATGATTAGAATAAATTTACGTTTATCTAAGCAATTCATTTAATCATGAATATAATATTTCAGCAAATTTATAACAATCTAAACGTAAACAAATTAACAATACATGCGGCCATTGACCACAAACCCTTCGTTCTAAAATACAAAAAACAAGCATACGCTGCAGTTACAAACACAATTCAAATGTTTTTAAAATAAGTAATATTGTACTGAAACACGAATTAATCTGTTTTATTATTTCTGAAATCTGTAAATCTTTAATTTTGATGATAAGCAAAATGATAAATAAATGGTTATTAAACATTGTCAATGAGTCACTTAGTTCATTGTTAAACGAAATTATCTCTGATCTTAAAATTTTGTTTATTCCTTCAGCAGAAAATACTATTGGAAAATAACATTTATTTTTCTGAAATGTATTGTGGTATAAATTCATTGATGAAAAATATTAGTTAATTTTATTCATGTAAAACCAAAAATATTTTTAAATACTAAACAACGCTCTAGGTGGTTTACATAATATTGGACATATAGATATTATTTTATACCTATATCAAACGCCATCTCTTTCACTCTTAAAGAAACAATGAATGAATGAAAGCGATCGACAATATCAAGCGCTTTTGTTGGGGTTTGAGTTCGGGCTAGGATGACGCGTGTATTTTCAATACTTTCTCGTCATTGTACCAACTACAAACGTCAAACAGCTGAGCGAGGTGACTGACTCGTCGTTGTGTGGCTTGCTCTTCTTTCTTATCCAAATTTTTGAAACTAAATTCAAAGGAATAGTGGTTTCGATAGTTGTTACTCAACCTACAGAATAGTATTTTTCAATCATGAGTGAGCTGAGTCAGGAGGAGGTAAGTAGAAAATTTGTTTTGTAAACGAACCTTGGCATAATGCGTATGGCCAATCTAATTTCGTAACAAAACAAAGCGTTGGTGTTTGACGTTGGCGCGCGCAGAAAGTTGTCACATGTGCTGCAGGACCTCATGTCGTTTTCTTGCAGATACGGAGACGCCGCCTGGCGCGTCTCGCTGCCCTTGGTGGTGCAGGCTCAGCGCCATCGCCCGCCAGCCCTCCAGTCACACCAGGCGCATCGATGCCCTCGCCAGATCTACAGACCTCCTCACAAGTGCGCTTTTCCCCTGCGCCAGTTCCTCGAGGATCCACAGAACCCTCTACCCCAGATGTGGCCAACACAAACAAAGAACCAAACTATTCAGAAGGAGTTAAAAGTGAAGTGGATGACCAGAGCAAAATACCAGCTGATGGGTTAATTGTTACTGAGAAGACGGACAATAATCTGTTAGATGAAATGCCTGATACCAAAATGACAGACCTATCACAAACAAGACAGTACAATAGTTTTGACTCCATGGGTGATGATACATTGTTGAGTTGTGGATCAGTGAGAGTGGCTAGTTTACCACAGTCTACAGTGGGTGGATCAGAGGGAGCTTCAACCAGGGAAGACAGCACATCACGATCAATATCTCCAGCACAGTTTGTGGAGCCATCACCAGTAAGGCCTCGGCCCAGTAATGCCTCACCTAGTTGCTCTCGACGGTCTCTCTCTATGGAAGTGGATGATGTGTCAGAACGAAATTCACAATCAGAGAAACAAGAGGAACCTATGGAGGTTAGTAGCTTACATAATACTACAATTTGCAATTAGTTTTACTTGTAACTACAGTGTGTTAAAGATTGAAGTAATAGTCACATTTTTTCCAACTACCTGTATTACCAATTTGTATTATTGTCTCTACATGATCATCATGTTAATTCTGTTGTCTCTAAAAATATAATAATATGTTCTTTATTGTGTATAATCTCATCCTGAATTTCCTCAGACTCAGTGGTTGGCTATGTTTGTTCGTAGTTTATAAAATTTGTTATTCCAATAACATCATAAAGCTGTCATCTAATTTGTAAAAAATATATAAACATAAAAATAAAGGAGGATATATAAAAATTCAGTTTACCACCTAATGTAAATAAAATTGGTAATTAAGTGTTGGTTACACAAGATCATTAACCCATACATCCCCATCCTCTCCACTAAGTACATTATATTAATATATTAGACCTTATTTCCAATTTTTAGAGACTACTTTTGTATGAACAAATTTAGGGGATGAATTTCAACGGGTTAAGGTAGCAAAAACAATAATTTTATTATCTACTAGCTGGCCCGGCGAACTACGTACCGCCAAAAATATTTTTCTCACCTTTTAAACCTTCCCTAGACTCCCACGAACAATTTAAGACCAAAATTAGTCAAATCGGTTCAGCCGTACTCGAGTTTTAGCGAGACTAACGAACGGGAATTCATTTTTATTTATATAGATTATGTTAATTTCAATTGACAAACTCTCCAATACCAATAGTATCACTGGTATTATATTAAGTTTAATTAGGTAGTAGTGTTAATGTTAAAAAACACATCAACTAGATCTGACCACTAATGTCCATTGTCACACTGTATTTTTGTAGTTAATTTAGTAGATTCCTAGCTTACATAGACCCCAACAAGTGTTCCTTATTGACTGGTTATGTTGCTAAAGAATAAAAGCTAAACTTCACTTTCTTTGGCCTCAGGAATGCCTATTCTTTTTTATGTTTTTAAATAAATCTTTCTGATTTTATTGTTCATAGTTACTCAAAATTTCTGATCTGATATGCAGTATTTTGACTAGACTGACTGTAATATCAACAACAAAAATGAAAAACAGTTTTTGTTAGTCTCTTGGATTTTCAGACTACCCATGACAATGTGTGTAGGGATTGCCATATGTGTGATGTTTAATATACTCAGCACATTTATTACCTATAAAACACATTTTGTTTGTTGTGAATCACAACAACACAGTGATCGCTGAAATGGGGGCCTTTGAATACCAGAATTTAAAAAATGTATAAATATTTAAAGAGACCTTTATTACTATGTGTTAGGTGGACGACAATGACACCCAGACAGCGTCCCCAGCCCGAAAGATACACCGGTCGCGTACAGTGAGCTGTACTGAACTGACTGAGGAGCAACTCCGGAATATTGTCGCCAAGATCCTACAGGTGTCGTGGTCTGAAGACAGTGCAGGTTTGTCACACATTTACTTTTATAACTAACTGTAAAGATCATCATCCATAATGATAAGTATTTAATTGAGGGTATTTTTTTGGATTCTTTTCGTCCTTCTTTATTTACTGTCTTATTTTAATTTAAATAGGTGCTAGTACCGTGTAAATACACATGGGGGAATTCTCTATTTGTTTTATTGGAAAAAATTAAACAGTTTCCAGGATATAGGAGAGCTAAAAGCAATCGTAAAAGACATAAAATAAGACCTATTTTATCAATACTTAACGAGTGAAGGCTATCGCGGTTTTGTGGCCTTACACATAAATTCCTTCCGGTATTTTATTTAAAGGAAAGAATTATTTTTAATACTTTTGTGGTATATTCCTAACCTAGAAACTATTCTTTATTATAATATTTCCATTTTGTAATAATATATAAAGAAATAAGGTTTCTTTATTTATTTTGCTGCACATTTCTGTCGGTAAAGTAGAAGTTTATTTAGAAGGATGATAGATGGAGGAATGGAGCTTTCACCTCCATTGTTTCTTTATCGGTAGAGACGATAATAATAATAACAATTTTTCTCAAAGGTCGTTATCAGATAATTTTTCATGAATCCATTTGTTGCAGGAGGAATATTTGTACCGTCTGTAGCAGCATCACTTCTAGATAACCCAAAATTAAGTTTAGAAGAACTGGCTTCAGAGGCTCTGATTGATGTTATTACGCAAATAGCGGACGGCTCAGACCCTTTAAACCAGAAACTCATCGCTATCACTGAAACTACTAAAAGGCCTAGTGACGAATGCGGAGACGATATGTTGACTTGTGGACCAATTGGTTCAGAGACGGAAGCTGACAAAGCGGACTGCCCTGCTCCGTCGCTACCCCTACCCAAGACAATACCCACGCAGGGCCTGGCTGTCAGCTACATTATAAGATTCTACTCGAATATTAATTCGTATGAACGTGAATACTCCAAGAAGAGCTCGGAGCCGCCATTGAGCGACTTGCTCCAAAGTTTAAGAACATTACTAGTGAACCACTTAGTGCTAGTGCTGCAGGGGAACTTTGAATTAGAAAAGTGCAGGAAGTCTCCTCTACTTCCCTACATGCTAGTGGTGTCCCCGCCGACGGGTCTCATACCGGAACTTTTACTTGCAACTTACACAAATAAGGAAGTTTTCGAAGAGGTGAGTGCATTCATCATTGTAACCTATCAGACCTATGACAATTGTCTATTTAGGTTTTATTTCAATATTTTAAATGACTACTTCTTAATGCAAGCGACGTAGACTGATGAAGCTGTTCTTCTAGAACGGTGGGATGAGATGAGATGTAAGAATGTGTCGGTGCAGGTGTTCGTGCCGCTGGTGATGGGTATCCGCGAGGAGATGCGGCGCGCAGTGTCCCCGCTGGGCGGGCGCGGCGCGGGCGGCGGCGGCGGCGCCCTGCGCGCGCTGCGGGCGCTGTGCGAGCTGCGCGCCGGCCCGCGCCACTCGCGCCGCCCGCTCGCCGAGCTCATCGCGCGCCTGCCCTCTCTCTGTCCCGACGCCGTCACCACTGCTGCAGGGCGAGAGATCGCCCGCGTCAGCTTCCTCGGACCATTCTTTGCGGTAACTATAACTACCTACTATTTCAATTTCCCAGGAATTACATCGAGAGACACATATATCAATGTAAATAAACCTCCGCAGATATCCCTGTTCGCGGAAGAGAACCCGCGACTAGCGGAGCGCCTGTTCGCGACGGGGTCGGGCGACCGCAGCCTGGCGTTCGCGTTGCAGCGCGAGGTGGAGGCGAGCCGCAACACGTTGCACAACATCTGCCACAACATCCTGCTGTGCCCGGAGGCTCGCGAGCCGTTACTCAACTACTTCGCTGCTTTGCTGCAGAGAAATGACCGCAGAGCGCAGTTGCAGACTGACGAGAGATCACTGGCCGGTCAGTTACCTCTGCTTTATTATCTTTTTTATTTTCGTACTCATACAGCCGAATTTAAAATTCAAAGAACCATACTTCAAGAAGTTTTAAAACTATGTTTCATGTTTTAACCCTAATATAAAATTAGTATGTAATGTCACCATTGTTCTAATAGAAATCTTTGTCTTGTATAATAAACAAAATTTTCATCTTGTAAGAATGGTGATGAGCACAACAAAACACTCGTTGAAACAATGCAATGAGTTTACAAACTGATTAGTTCAAATTATTTAGAAGCAAACAGTAAATACGTTGCTCAAATCGTTTGACTGCCTCTCGATAAATAAGACGAAGAAGACGTTCCAAACAAATTGGAGCATGTTGTGCAGATTTTCCTTTATGGCTGCGCAGAATCGTGAATTTTGGTACATCAACTACAAACACGTTTCATGTTTAAAATTGCTTTTGTTCTCTTATTTATAAATATCTGGCAAGACCGCGTTGATACGATGTGCCCGGCTCGGTCTCCGTATAACTAATTGATAAAGACATTACTGCAAGTTTATCAGAACAGCTATAATATATTGAATCACGCATAGTTGCTTGCGAAAATAGATTGGCTAGGTACATATTTCGTTCAAATGTCGCTCATTAGACTTGTCTATTAGACGAATTTGTATTGGCACTCTTCCAAATAATTTATTTTCCAAGATTCGGATCAAAACGTTAATCGCTACTTGTTGACGGTTTACTGTAAATATTTATGTTTGTAACGTTCGTCAGGTGGCTGCGACAAACAAATTTGTTCGTGAACACAGCGACGCAGATAGGTGTTATTACTACATGTCTGTATCAGTGATTGCGAGATTTTGTTGGCTCGAACACAACACTTAGCAATCAACGATACAATTCCAGTAAACATTTTTTCATTTTAAAGACATAGCTTGAAATACAACATAAACAAAATACAGGGAAAAGATGAATACTGCCAATTGCTATTTTTACTCGAGTTCTTATAATTCTGTAAACATAAATTCAATCTTGTTTCAATTTGAATTTGCAAATGCAGCTATGTATGTTAAAGTAATTAGTACCTATACGACTGCCGACTGTTATATCATAATGATTGTTTTGCTTCAAGTCTACCAAAACAACAAGTTTAGTACATACATTAGATCGCCTTGTATTTAAATAGTTTATACTCATTTTAAGCACTTTCACATCCTGAATTTGGTTTGGTTGGTATAATAATACATTTCAAAACAGACAGAGTGCACAAAAAATTGTGTACGTAAAATATAACGTAATTAAGTAGTATTGTATTGCAGTCATAATAATATTCACTGCAGTAACTATGTCCTATAAAGTAGTATGTTTTAATGAACTTTAGGATTTAGGACAAACTTTGCATTTACTGCCGGTGACGTAGTACGTAGACGCCTTTTTTGTAAGAAGGATCGGCAAATCCGTTATACTCGGACAGCAATTTGGAGATCGCTGATCAAAAGGTTAATGTTATAAGTGCACTGCTACTGCTAACCGATTTTCGTCAAAAATATTTAGTCCTTAGTATTCTAGTCTTTAAGACATCAACAGAAAAATTATGAATATACAAATTAACGTTACAAAACACTTATAGGAGATGGGTTCATGCTGAATGTATGTTCAGTACTGCAACTGTTGTCCGTGCGCATCAAACTGGAGCGCGTGTACCCGTTGTACACGTTCCAGCCAGACTCCTGGGTCAACATCCGAGACGAGACCAGGCTGTACTTCACTACACAGGAATCCCAGGATTGGTTAGACGCACTAAGTAAGTGAACCTTATTAAACAAAATATCAATGGAATTATTAAATTAATTCCATTGATATTTTGAATACATTGATATTGAAGTGATTATGTTTAATATCAGAATCAGAATCAGAATGTTTTTATTTGTAAACATAGGTATGTGAGGTGTTACAGGTAGGAAGATTCTCCATGTTTTGCCCAGAGGCGTACAAATATTGCATATAATTAAAATTATTAAAAATTGTCATCATTCAAAAATTAATTGACACTTGTAATTGCAAATTAAATTTAAACCGATTAAGTAACATGTCATACAATACTAATGCCAAATAAAATTAGGATCATCAAATAAGTCATAAGTCATAAGTAATGCCAATATTAACAATACATGGATGGATGATTATTAAATGGTATGACAATGATAAAATACTAACTTAGTTAAAGTAAAATAAGTAGGAAATGGTTCCCATTATTATTCAAGGGAAGCTTATGATTATGAATAACTTAATTTTCACCAGTTATATTATGAATCAGAATGATCCAATCCAAAACGCAGGCATATTGTTAAATGGTTAACATCTAACAATATTCCTGCGTTTAAATCCTAAAAAAATCTCAGTCACAACATCGGACATCTATTATTAATACCGATCCTAATATCAAACTCTGTGGCTTCATTACCTCATACTCAGCACTGGCAATTTAATGAATGGAATCCAAAGACATGCCAATTAACGTGTACCTCTATATTATAGTAATTAATGGTATAGCTAATGTACAATATGTTACACATTAAATTATCCTTACAACGCAGTGTACATGAAACATAATGTAATGACCTATGAATAAGCTCATTGACCCTCAATTTGACATGAAAACACATCATCAAGTCAATTTAGTTTTAATGAACAGTTGTATCTAGAACCAAGTTCATGGGAACAATTAAATGCCTTTAACTCTTAATTCTATTGTATATCGTGAGATTTTATATTTTTATATACATACTCAAGTACCCAACTAACTGTAATATTGGCGCAATAGCCGAGTAACTAACTGATCTGAAACTTGTCATGGGTTCAATTCTGGCATCGTATGTGGCTTAACTTTAAATGTCTGGACATTTTGATAATTGGCAGTGAAAATCCTTCATCTATTTTATTTTATTTATTATCTACTCAGGAGATCTAAATTATCTCTTTTTTGTAACATTTGTTTATGAATGTGTGTATGTTTGTTTACCAATAAGAACCATTTCCCTTACAGACAAGGATCCTAACCATAAGTGGCCTGAAGCGAAGTTCCAGACGGTGTGCTGGTTCTTAACGCTTCATATGCACCATGTGGCTTTGATCCCTGCTTTACACACGCACCAGAGGCGAATTCGGTGAGCGTACAATTAAATAAAGATAATTGCAGACGTGAAACTAACTAGTGTTATATTTTCAATCTTATTTCTGTGTTAATAAAGTTGAAAATCTTCGAAAGAATAGTTATTTTTTTAATCGAAACCTTTGTTTGATTGCTATAATACAACAATATTTTATTGTTTACGAACATTCATATAATTTGTATTTGTTTTTCTACAGGGCATTCCGTGATCTCCAAAAAGTGATTGAAGAGTTGATGGCGGCCGAGCCTCAGTGGCGCAACAGTTTCTCAGCGCTGCGCAACCGAGAACTGCTGCGGAGGTGGCGACGACAGATCAAGAGACTACACAGGTAAAATACTGATTAATGACGATGTTGATGATGTAAATCTCAGTTCTACTATATTCCTATTTATTATTTGGTATGTAGCGAAATTGCACAACTTGATTCCTCCAGTGACTAAAGGCTCTAGACTGAACATCACCGTTTCATGGTGGTTTCTTGCTAGACTCTGTTTTACAAAAAGGTTACTTAGAAGTCATTACAATGAGTGAATAGGTTACCTATGAGTGTGGACCTAGGTGTGCTGCTATGTGTTGTCCTGTAGATGATGAAATATTCGTCAGGTCGAAGCAGTGTGCGGAGACGGCCCTGCTAGAGACAGAGTTGATGCGGCGCAGTCTACAGTTCTACTCGTCAGTATGCTCGCTGCTCACCATGCAGCTGGAGGCGGCGGACGCGGCCATCGGACCGTACGCCGACGCATTTGCCGCTACGCCAGAGTGGTACGTCGAGGACATAGCTGAGTTCATGCTCTTCGCTGTGCAGTGAGTACCATTATACTGTTATAATACCCAAAGACGTCTGTTGTTAAATAAAATCCCACCCACTAATAAGCATGACATGAGTTTCGGAACCTTAGTTAGGCCATCAGTAGATGATGCATTATTTTTAGCACAGTAATTAACTACATTTTGGCTTGTATTTCATTAGTAGACATATATACAAATATTACAATTAGGATATCGTACCGTATATAAATAAAATAAATAAATAAAATAAGCCTTTATTGCTGTAACTTGCAGTATACAATATGAATATTAATATAGTCTAGATACTCGTATTACATGTTTCAAGTTTTGGATGTTTTTTGTTTAATTCCAATTTGTTTATTGTTGAATCCTTGTATCGGGAACCGGTTTTTCTTTTACAGCTTGTCCTTCGACAAAGGCCTCCTCTAAGGATTTCCATTTAATTCTGTCCTTTGCAGTACGTGTCCATCCTGAACCAGCTATCTTTTTTATGTCATCCTCCCATCGTTTGCTTTGTCTACCTTTGCTTCTTTTACTATCTCGCGGGTACCATTCTGTTACTATTCTCGTCCACTTTTCTTTTTCTTCCCTTAACATGTGTCCTGCCCATCTCCATTTCAGGCGCTTATAGGTGGTAAGTATGTTTTTAAATTTAGTTTTGTTTTTTATATTTTGTAATTTCACTTTATCTTTTATTTTTACTCCGACTACGCTCCTTTCTATACTATTTTGACATACTTGGATTTTTTTAGCTTGTTGTTCTGTTAGTGCCCATGTTTGACATCCATATGATAGACAGGGAAGGATGCACGTGTCATGTATTTTCCTTTTTTCTTTGATAGGCATGTCTCTGTCCTTCATGATTTCGCTCAGAGACCAAAATCGTCTCCAAGTGCTTGCTATCCTTCTGTCTATTTCTTTTTTCATTGTGTCTTCTAATGATATTAGTTGACCTAAATATATGTACTCTGTGACGTACTCTATTTGACCACCGTTTACTTTAATGTCTATTTTGGTTGAATTTGTCATAACCTTTGTTTTCGATGTGTTCATTGATAGTCCAACTTTAGCGCTCTCATCAGATAGTTGTTGTAGCATATTTTCTAAATTATTTGGGTTTTCGGTAAATAGGACGATATCATCTGCGAATCGTAGATGGTTGAGTTTATCGCCGTTGATGTTAAGTCCATGTTCTTCCCAATTCAGGTTTCTAAATATCATTTCCAGCACTGCAGATAATTAGGTGAAATGGGATCACCTTGTCTAACATCCCTTTCTATAGGAAATTCTTCTCCTATTCTATCTAGCTTGACTTGGGCTGAATTCTTTGAATATATGTTTTTTAGTATTCGAATGTATTTTTCCTCGATGCCCTGCATTGCTAATGCATTCCATATGCTATTGTGGTCTAGGGAATCGAAAGCTTTATTGAAATCTACAAACCCTAAGTAGTAGGTTTTATTATATTCCTTATATTTTTGGAGCAACTGTCTTAGTACGTGAATATGGTCTATGGTCAAAAACTTACTTCGGAAGCCGGCCTGTTCTCTGGGTTGGTTTTCATCGAGCTTGACAGTAATTCGTGATAGTATTATTTTAGAGAATACCTTATATATATGTATTTGATATCAGACTTATTGGTCTGTAGTTGTTCATGTCTCCCTTGTCTCCCTTTTTGTGTATCAGTACAATAGTTGATTTTGTCCAATCACTAGGGATAGTTTCAGTTAATAGGATGTCGTTAAATAGCTCTGTTAGTTTTGGAGTGAACACAGGTATTGTGTATTTTAGTAACTCGTTTGTTATTTGGTCTGAGCCTGGCGCTTTGTCCAGTTTCTGTGTGATAATTGCTCTTACAGTTTCCTCCAGCAATATTTTTGGTATTGTTTATGTTATTGCCATTAGTTGATTTTGTTTTTCTCCTGGTACTGTCGTTTGACACTTGTATAGTGTTCTGTAGTAGTCCGTGGCTCTTTCAATTATTTCTTGCCTTTTGCTTGTGTTACTTCCATTTTTGGTTTTTAGGTTTGGCATCCAATTTTTCTTTTGGTTTAGTTGCTTCAGAGCCTTTTCTATGCCTCCAGTTTTTTCAATGAAAGATTTTAAGGTTACGTTTTGTTTTCCTGTCTTTTCTTATATGTTCGTTTATCTTTTTACTCAATTCAGATATTTTAAGGCGTATTTGTTTATCTTTTCCCTTATGTACCGTATATACCATTAAGAAAAAAAGATATTTTCTTTTTATGCTAATTAATTCTTATCAAATTTCAGATACGTCCCACAAATAGTGGCGGATTTCATCGAGGAGCCAATCATCACTTGGCTACTGAGTGCAATCTGTCACTCGCGCCACTTCAAGAACCCTTATCTTGTTGCTAAGATCGTAGAAGTCCTATTCGTTATCAACCTCTCCGTGCCACTAAAACTGAAGAATGTATACGAGAAATTCATGGACCACCCGATGTCGCAAACTGCGCTACCGAGTGCTCTCATGAAATTCTACACGGATATAGAAACTACAGGACAAAGCACCGAGTTTTACGATAAGTTCACTATTCGGTTCCATATCAGCATCATCTTGAAGGGAATGTGGGAGCGGCCTATTCATAAACAAGTGAGTGAAACGCACCACGGTAGGCACAATATGTCTTGCTTTCAACTGTACATAATAATATGTACAGATGTTGTTTACACTTAAGGCTTCTCAACTAACGCCACGTCTTGTCGTTTCAGGCTATCGTAAAGGAGTCGCGATCTGGACATCAGTTTGTCAAATTCATCAACATGTTAATGAACGATACTACATTCCTCCTGGATGAGTGTCTAACAGTAAGTGTTTACAATATTTTAATCAGAAACATCAGTTTTATATCCGTTTACAACTTTATAATATGTCTCATGCACTTGAGTTTGTGTAGTACTCTGGTGAGACTGTCTGCCTGTATCCTATTTGAAAACCAAATTAGAAGACTACCTATTGAAATGATTATAAACACTCTTATTGTTATTTTCGTAGTACCTGAAGCGTATCCACGAGGCGCAGGAGGGCGCGGGCGGCGCGAGCGGCTCCGCGGCCGACGCCCGCGCGCGCGCACTCGCACAGGACGAGAGGCAGTGTCGCTCATATCTCACACTCGCCAGGTCGGATGGATAACACATAATGAAATTTATACTTATTAAATTATATCATTGGCTTTCTGCTATCCGGCTTTTCTTAGTATCACTTGGGATACTATCTTTTATGAATATATTTAATTCACGAATTTCTTTTCACCCTAAACATCGCTTTCAAATCTGTCCATTAGTTTTGTAGTTTATGACTTATGGCATTGGACTTTGTATATAATCTAATATGTGAAATACGTAATTATAATGGTTCTTGATACAGAGAAACGGTGGACATGTTGGAGTACTTGACAGTGGAGATCAAGGAGCCATTCCTGCGCGCCGAGCTAGTCGACCGGCTCGCATCGATGTTGAACTTCAACCTACAACAACTCTGCGGACCTAAGTGTAAAAACCTCAAGGTAAATAAACTTAATATTGACCCAATTATTTATGTCCACCAACACTGAAATTCGACGTTTTTGTTTCCATTCTAAAGACAAAAGCGATAAATTTATGATGATGACTATCTCTCTTAGGCCACCATTTACTACAAAGTTTATAATTTCTATTCACAGGTCCGTCGACCTGAGAAATATGGCTGGGAACCGCGACGACTACTCAGTCAACTGGTAGACATCTATCTACATCTTGACTCACCGCAGTTCCACGCCGCACTTGCCGCTGATGAGGTAACATACTAAAAATTAAATTTAGTTATATCTACACCACTTACTCTTGTTTACCACTTCGCTCGTCACCATCAGATACGCTGCTGATTATGGGTTCCTGTGTGACCCGAAACGACTCGGGCATCTTCAAATTTGTGTACATATAACGTTTAAGTATATAATTTAATTTCGTATGCTGTACGGTACTTATTACACAAAAAAAAATACATTGTTGTCCTTAATTCACATATTAAAATAACATAATATTCCATTTCCAGAGATCATTCCGCAAAGAGTTGTTCGAGGAAGCATCTGTGAGGCTAGCTAAGTCGTGCATTAAGACGCCCACGGAAATAGAGCGGTTCAAGGCACTTGCTGATAATGCATATCAAATTGCAGGTTACCACATTGCATTTGTTGTCTGTCTATAAGTAACACTTTTTTTGTATGGAAATCATTTTTATAAGCCTTGGTAAATCGGCCCTAATATCCGTATAGTTGTGCTACTTCGAATGTCAATAATCAACGTTTTATTTCATCGTAATTTATTTTCGTTCCAGTGTCTAATCAACAGAAAAGCGACGAATATGCTGATGCTCCTGAAGAGTTCAGGGACCCACTCATGGATACACTAATGACCGACCCAGTCTTACTACCTTCCGGAAAAGTAAGTACCAAACACATCTTCTGCATTAACTTTTAATAGCATATTTGAATTTATTTAGCTAACTTTACGATCATTGTCAAAATTTCAGATAATGGACCGATCTGTGATTCTGCGCCACTTGCTAAATAGTGCCACTGATCCTTTTAACCGACAACCTCTTTCCGAGGATCAGCTACGTCCAGGTACGTTTTACATTGATTTACTAGCACAACAAATGTATTTAATCTTTGCATATGGTTAATCTTTGTTTGAATTTTTCAGCAACTGAGCTCAAAGAGAGGATCGACCAATGGCAGCGCGACAAGAAAGCGTCGACGTCATAAGCGAGGCCAACATTAAAGTCTGATGTATATAACGTAACCCATATATAAAGACTACCGGACGGATTTTTCCGCCTTTGATGGACTATTGTCCGTATGCGTGAATGTGAGATTATTCCATGTATGTTTAACTGTTCGGATGTTTCGTGAAGTTGGAACCACGTTGTTGTAACGTATACGACCTAACGGATCATTTTCAATTTGCATACAGGTGTTAATTTAATCATTGCATTATTTTCATATTGTCACAAAATTTCTTCCATTATTAGTATTACCTAATGTGACAAGAACCAAATTTTATCTTAACCACAACTAAATTTATATTTTATGGCTAGACTAAAGCTTTAACGTCACGGAGTATTAATGTCGGCATCTATTTTTAGCTTTAACGCATTGCACGTGAGTCTCGATACTTGTTGTAATTTCATGAATTTCTAATTAAACTTAAATTAACATCTGTATTATTGGCGCGTTGAAGGCTAAGAGAGGAGGTTTAAATGAAATTACCATCACATGTAGTTGTACAGGCCTAAATCTAAGATACAAGAAACATGACATTTGTGGAGTAAGCTAGGTGCTTTCGTCTCGACCCCAAATTTTGATGACTATGTAACATGAGCACAACATAGAATAATTAGATGTGGAACATGTTGAGCTGGATATCTTTCTGCATTTTATAGGAAATCTCTGTAACGTCGTGAGCGTGTAATTCGATTTAGATTGGTTAGTCCTGCATTAGTTTAACTAATGGTTATACATTAGGATATAAATATATGAAACATATAGGAATTGTATGGAATGTTGAAGACTTCTTATTTTTGTGCAAAATGAAAATTAGAAAAATGTATTTAATTATATTATGGATTTGATTTCTACTTGATTATAGTGATATTATGTTAGTCTTTGTTAGCAAACATGATTTTTGTATTATCATTTAATACATTGTGATTTGTTCCTTTATAACTTTAGTTATGATTTGAAATGGATTTTCACTTGAGAATTAGAGAATAGTATTCGATATAATATCAGTAGCTTAATCCGAATAATATAATTATAATCGATCACGGCCTGCCAAAGTTCTACGGAATGATGAACACGCCGATGTTATTCGCGGAGACAAGGCAAACTTGAAACATGCATAATATTGTTTCAGTGAGTAAATAAGTTCCAAGTAGACTACTATGAAGACACTGTATTGAAATATAGTATGTTTGTAATATGTATTTCAACTTTTAATATTTCTCCAGTCACTGCCAATATATTCAATGTAGTTTCTAGATCAGGCATTCCTGAATGAAATCCATTTCTTTAAATTACATGGTCTCACTTGTATGATAATTTGACTTGTAATTTATCATTATATTATGAAGATTATATATCATAGAGGTCTCCTACATTGATTATATCAATAAAATAAATAAATGAAAATCATTGTTTTTATCACCACAATTTTAGTATTCACTTTTACATCAATTATATTGGACTAAATTTATTAGCTAATTAAATAAATTATTGTCAGTTTACAATCAAGATATTTCATTGTATTCAAATTACAAAAGTACTAAACAACATTATTTATGTAGATATTTTGAAAACATCAATTCTTAGACATTATAGGAGGTAGATGATATTTTAAAATTGTGTACACATAACTAAAGCGATCACAAAAGCGAGACGTGTTATTAATATCTCATTGACTATACAACATTCATTGAAATTCAGACTCCATTATTATATTTGTTAGAGGAAGTTCAGTGTCACCAACCTATTCCTTTACATGTTTATGCAACAATGACGCTCATACAACTGAACAAAGGTATTTACATGATTATCATGTTCCATCACAAGAAAAAATCTTTATGCTATTTTCGCTCTTTGAGGAAAATTAAGAATTTGCTTTCCATGTTGATTTATTTATTTATTAGTTTCCTCATTGCACATATTATCTATTTTTACTAAACTACACTTAGAAATATGTTGATCTTGAATATTAAATCCACAGTAACAGAAACTTAACAACTTATAATGACCAGAAATGTAGGGCTAAGGCACATATAAATACATTATCATGTATTTCATTGCATTTTGGTAAAATACAGTTGTTGTGATCCCATAAATTATTAGAAACAAAGTTATAAAAAATGCATCATGTAACATATTTAATATAGAGCAGAAAAGACTCAACTGAGTTAACAAGCTTTTACCACACACATTAATTTGTGACAGGATATCATTTTTACCTCAGCTTAATTTACTTTACATAAAATACAAAAATATACAACATTTTTATAGAAACTTACAAAAATGGTCAGGCCTATGCTAAAATCAAATAACAACAATTCAAATCATTGTTCTTGTACACTTTTTTTTTTTAAGGGGGGAAAATCATCGAATGACTGCTACCGCCTGGGTGAGGCGGAAGGGAGTGTCAGACTCTTACTGACTAAAAACCACCCCGTTCCTTCTCCTGCACGTCGAACCGGAGCCCCGATTACCCGTTAGGTTCTCCGCGACTCCGAATCGGCATCGGCCCTATTGGGCCCCATCTATGGTGGTCTCATGGATCTTTGAGGCGCGCGCGGAACGCGACGCGCCGTACGCTCGGGTCTGTTTCTGGTCGGACGGGGAGCCACCCATGCTCGCCGTCCGCAGGCCCGCGCTTACGGTGGCCGGAGATCGTCCCGCGATCCCCGACGCCCGGTGTGTCCTTCGCGATAACTGGGTTGCGAGGAGGCAGCGCTCCGCTGCCTCACGCGTCCCGCCTCCTCCGTAGCTAGCATGACTGCTTCGCAAAAGGAGGAGACGGCATCCCAATCCCCCTCGCTCCGCATCATGGCCTGCACTAGGCCCGGACGCGAGAGGTCGCCATCGCCGATCACTTCCCTGAGGGCCTCCTCAGGGCGGTCCTCGCAGTGATGACACCCGGGCGTTTCCTCCCGCCCCATCAGACACAGGTACCTCCCGAAACTCCCATGTCCGGTGAGGACCTGCGTCAGGCGGTAGGTGAGGACGCCGTAGCGTCTCTCAAGCCACTCCTCAAAGAGGGGACTTACCACTGCGATGGCAGCGAGCCCAATGCTTGTACACTTAACTTGTTACCGAAGAAGGAATGGAAGGCGATGAGCAAACAAACATGATATCATGTACAGCATGCCAAAATAAAAGTTGAGTCTGGCAGTCTGTCTTGGTACATATTTCATTGTCTCAGGGCTTCTAAACCTTCTTTCTATTTCAAAAGCTCTAGGCAAAGTTAGCATTGGAATTAAGAACCACAATGAACAGCGCACAGAAGCTACCACAAACATAATGTAAGGAGTAAATAATAAAAATGCATACAACAAATATGAAGCTGTTCTACCAATCAATATTGCTAATGTTACAATTTCTGCTTTGCTATCTGTCTCCAAGTCTCTAGTATTATTACTATGTAGAATAGCCTCAGTGTTCAGGGCAAGTGGAATTGCATAGTAAATTATTGGCCAGTCCACTCTACCAGTTTGTGCTAAGAAAGCAAAAACTACTGATACTGGTCCAAATATAACTAAAACTAAAATATCACCAAGAGCTATATATTTTAATCCTATACCACCAGTATATAAAAATGATGAAGACAATCCTCCAAAGTATACCAGAGCCAAATGCTCCATGCGAGCTGGTGATAGAATTACAAGTGGAACAAAGGAGGCACATCCAGCAAGGTATAATATGGCACCAAGAGATACAACTTCATCTATACTCAAAATATGGTCGACTAGAGTTCGATCGTCAGATTTACGATTGTCAATACCTTTAACAAAATCAAAGTATGTGTTTACCACATTGCCAGCACCATGAACAGGAATAATTGTGCACAATGTCAACAATAAAGTGCACCAACTGAAGCTACTATCGCCAGGAAGACGGTAGGCCAGCGCAGCCCCCAGCAAAGTCGGTAACAAACTTGCACTCAACGACCAAGGGCGCAAGGCAAGCACATATGTTCGCACTTTCATTAGCGGATTTCGAGTTGGCATTGTTTCTTCTTTCGGTTGCTGCAGGAGGTTGCCTTCTACGGTTGGAATGTCCATATCTTCGCTTTTCTTATTGGTATCCATTTATACAGAGTCAGAATTTTAAACTTTACTCGAAACTTGCACTATTTTAATTTACTGTTTCCTAAATGAGATGTCAGATATCTTCATCATCAAAGTAGGTAAACATTAAAACCGTTTGCACATAATCCCGTTATTTCTGCACCGGTGGTGATGACCGATATTCAGAGAGAAATCACAAAATATTATTCCGATTTGCAAACAACTCGTTCATTTCACGGCTCTGTCAGCTGTCAAGTGAGTCAAATGTCAACAATATAATGTCATTTGCCATGTGTGTTTTTTTGCCATTATATCAGCTGATTGAATTGATAAATTGTTGTTAGACCAAAAAAATTCTGATGGTTCTATCTCGCAGTCTATGGTAATTATGATGAAGGCTGTTGACGATAGTAGTGCTGTATGAAACGGTTTTAGAGATAAACCGATTTTACAACTTAGGTTTTCTATTGGTCGAATGTAGGCTATTAATATGAATAGCTAGGAACAGCAGTTCTCACAGCATCTGTCAGCGTACCATCACCTAAGATAACACAAAATTTTATCATTTCAGACGTTTAACCTAAGAGTTAGGAAAGAATACCCCCATTTCAATAATTTTATTGAAGATTACAGGTACTTTAGTTTTAATTATTAGTAATATGTAAGTTATAAATAAATATATCATTGAATAAATGACTTGAAAATGTATTTAAACTTGCTTCTTGTACGACTTGATATATTTATTTATTTTCGATTTATAGGATCTCTACAAATTAATATTAATAGAAATAGTTTAGGGTATATTAAATCATTTGCGTGTGTCAGGGGTCATCAACCTTCTTACTTCATTGAAGTAATTCATAATTTGCCTAGTACCATAAAATAAACAAACATGACATTCAAGGTCGTTGGTTTATTAGATTAGTAGTATTCAAGTCTGGAATTGCTATGAATTTTTACACTTACCTACAGGTTTAGCTCTCAATTAGATTTATCGAATATGGAATTAGATTAGATAATTACCTATATATATGGTAACGCAGATAGCCATATTACAAAAATAATTTATGTATCTTTACTTATATTATCCTATGTTTAACGTAGCTTCACTATCATATTATATGTAATGGTAAATAATAAATAAGTCACAACTTCTCAAGGTTGGCAAATCGGTAACTACAATTGTCAAGACTTGAATCGTAAGACTTCTTCAGAGCAAGGGGAACTTTAATAGGTCGCTTCCTAATTTCTTTCAGTTTATATGAAGGCCAAAGTATTGGAAGAGAACTCGAATGATACATACCGATTGGCGTTACTTAAGACCAAAGAATTGAATTATTCAACGTCTTTAAAATTGTTCTAACTTCTAAATGCGCCTTCTATTATAACTAATAAGCATTTCAATGGTTATCTTTCGAAGTAAAAAATCATGTTATCATTTAGGTTTCTTTTTATTTGAATGAAGTTTAGCTTCTATTAATTGAACCCAACTTTCAAACTGTTCGTTATCCTCTTCATTTAACTCATCACAGAACTTATCAATGTCTTCGTCTTTAATATCTTCTTCGTTCTCTTGAGGAACAATTTCTTTAGTACGTTTCTGTTGATTTGTCGATGTAGGTACATTAACTTCAACTGGTTCGTCATCGTCCTCTCTAAATATTATTTTTTTATTTTTCTTTTCCTCATCGCCTTTATTATTGTGCGGTTTATTTTTCTTGATTCGTTTAACTTGTTTAATATCAAGATCCACATTAGATTCGTCAGGTATCGGTTCACCTGCGTCGGCTGATTGGAACTTAATTCTTTTATTCTTCATTTTTTTACTACTTACAACTACGTCCTCAGCAGCGTTAGCGTTTACGTTAGACGACTTGCTCCTTTTACCCATTTTCCTGATAACAAAAAAACAGCAATCGTTGAATAAATTTTATTTCCATGAAAAGAACAAGACCCATGGTGTACATAGATGCCAATCACATAAGATCGGATCCTACATAAAATAAAACTCAAGATTGGCTACATTTGTCAGACACACAGAATTATTAAATACTCGATTTTGCGGATTTGTACTATTTCCGACGAGCGATGCTACTATTCAATGTTGTAAAACAGCAAACGTTTATATAATTATCTAGAGGTATAACTACACGAACAATTTTTTTGCACATGACCGCAGAACGTGATGGAACATTATATATTTTTTTACTTACAATACTGGCGTAAGTTTTTTAGATTTGGCAAACGAAATGTCTGAGGAACCTAAGATCGTGCTATTAGTTACAAAATTCTATGTAAAAAAGATTGAATCACTTGTTCGACGTGATGTTGTCATTAATTTAAAACTCTGACTTCACAAGTGATAATAGAATAGGTACGTAAAATGATATTTAATCGACATTATTATGTCTTGTTTTAGAAAAAACTATTTCATTTGGAAATGTTAACCTAATCAGTGAAATACATATTTATACAGAAAAGAATGGATGTGTAAATGTTTACATAAAAAAAAACAATTTGTACCTGTTATCGTAAAATTAATATCAACTGGAGTTATTTATTAGCCGTAAGTTAGTGAATCGCTGAAGTGTTTGATAAACACATCGAGCACTCAAAGAGTTATGGAATACAAACCTACTTTTACGTAATAACCAACGCGACTACATGAGGTCAATGCGGGCGCATTGCCACCAGACGAAACCACCCGCCACCCACTTTTCATGCGGGCTGCCGGCCGTGTTTGAGCAATAGAAACAAATTGCCGAACGAGTCGCGTCGTCTCACTGTTTATCGAGTGTGTGATTTTTAACTTCCAACTTTTTATTTCGTTTAAGTGCAAAATGGCTGACAAGAGTTTTATATTGGGGATGGATATTGGAACGACTTCAGTAAAAGTTTGTGTCTACGACCCAAAAACAAAAGAAATTGTTGCTAAACAAAATAAGGATACAGCGGCAAACATACCGAGCGATCAGGGTATAGAAGGTAACAAACAAGATGTGCCAAAAATAGTATCAGCTATTCATTACTGCATCTCCCGTCTTCCGAGAGATGTACTGCGAAGTGTCACAAAAATTGGAGTGTGCGGACAAATGCATGGAGTCTTGTTATGGAAGAAAGGGTATGTTTACATTGAATTACGCATTTCCTCAATGAAAATCGTTATACATAATAAGTTATTGTTTAAGCGGCCAGATCTTTGTTTCTATTTAATTTAATTATAACGATTAATATGTTAAAATTCAAGTAACCCTTTTAATAAACTGTGATTTTATTACAACGCATATATTGTAACATGAAACATAAACAAGAAAATCAAGTTTATTATCTAAGAAGTTTTACAATACAGTATTTATGTTTATAAATCTGTCTCAAGTTCAAAACTATTTTACATTTTAAGTATGTACAAAAAACAACAGTTCTAAATAATTTGTATTGGTTATTTTGTTTACAGCGCCTGGGAAAAGGTCGAAAAAGATGGAGTTGTGATGCGGTTTGAAGCAACTAGAGAAAACATGTCAGCACTGTATACTTGGCAGGATACAAGGTGTAAACCTGAATTTTTGGAATCATTGCCTAAACCTGATTCCCGTCTAAATTGCTACTCCGGATACGGATGCGCAACTCTCTTATGGATGCTTAAACACAAGCCTGAAAAGCTGAAAAACTTTCAATATTCTGGAACAGTTCAAGATTTTGTGGTTACTATGCTTTGCGATTTAGACGTACCAGTAATGTCTGATCAAAATGCTGCCAGTTGGGGATATTTTAATACTGAAAAGAACGAATGGAACATTGATATTCTAAAATCAGTCGAATTTCCAGTGGGGCTTCTACCTAAAATCAGTAGAAGTGGGGAAATTGCAGGAAAATTGAACGCCGCTTGGAATGGCATTCCCGAGGGAACACCTGTAAGTGTTGCTATGGGTGACTTACAGTGCTCTATTATTGCAACTCTTGAAACCAGAGATGATGCAGTACTAAACATATCGACGTCTGCTCAGTTAGCATTCGTGGTAGATAACGTATCAGATTTAGGCTGTAAAACAGTCGAGCACTTGCCTTATTTTAATAACACGCACTTAGTTGTAGCTGCGTCTCTAAATGGAGGCAATGTTTTAGCTACTTTCGTGAAAATGCTTCAACAATGGATGCTTGAGCTAGGTTTTCCTACTCCTCAGTCTAAGGTATGGGAAAAACTAATTGCTTTGGGTTTGGAAGCTAAAACATCGAATATGCAAATAATTCCACATTTGTTAGGAGAAAGACATGCACCGACTGCAAAAGCTTCAGTGGAGAATATCGATCTTTCTAACATCCAACTGGGTAGCGTGTTTAAATCTCTCTGTGATAGCTTGATACAAAATTTACATCACATGATGCCTAAAGAAATATTGCGAAACGCCAATGTAAAACGAATTGTTGGAAATGGTTCTGGTTTATCTAGAAATGCTGTATTGCAGAGAGCTGTTGAGCACTATTACAGCTTGCCACTAGAATTTACTTCAGGGGGTGATGCAGCGAAAGGGGCTGCTATCGCAATCATATAATCATAAATTATTTGTTATTTGTAACATTATTCAAATTGATCTTTTTTCGTTATTCATTACTGCTCTCTTTGTTCTAGGGCGTATTAAAGTAGGAATGTTCTAAGTCGTAACGAGTAGTTTCAAAGCGTAGAAGCAATTATTTGTTAATGGGTAACGTAATAACATTTTGGCAAAATTATCCGTATTTTTTTTCAAAATAGTTTTTGAGGTTTTCTTAATTTATATCATTCCAATTAATTACATACCTAATTACGACACACTGGCGAAATTAAAAGGTAAAGTAAAATTTAAAGGCTACTAGGTACTAATCTAGATAACTAAAATCAACTTTCCATTGTTTATTATGTGTTAGTTTTTAAATATACTTATTTTCATTCGAATTGTGTTCATTTTATCGTTCAGCGTAGCCCAAATATTTATATCCATCTATTTTTAAATAGTCGTATGTCATGTCCCGCGTTCATTAGTGGCTTGATACTTATTATACCGCTATTTCATGACATTAAAACTCAACGAAAAAGTTGTTTTTTTTTTAATAGTTTTAATACTGCAGATATTCAAGGTGATTTTTAAACCTATTGCTTTCTAAAAAAAAGTAAATGTACAAGATATTTACCTACGTAACTTTTTTTTACCGATAATCCAAACTCTACGCAATCAAACTATATCATATTGATAAAATAAACAATATGTACAACCTTATATATTAGTAAAAGTAGCTATTGTTCAGAAATGTTACATATTTTATAAAATTTTTGAAGTTACCGGGGTTTAAATTAAAATATTTTGCATGCATTTGTGCATTACAATTATATATGTATCATGGTCTTTTTAACACCGCACGGTAGGCTAAAACGATTTTAAATGGAATAAAGTAGAGATGCGTTGTAATAAATTACCTGTTGATTTATATTCGTAGAACACTGAAGTTATTTAATTACCGTTTTGAGTTTCCATTTATCTTTTTTGATCGACACCGCCGTAAACGTATTTCAATTATAATATATAACAGACTGCAGGAAAACAAATTGAAAAGAAATTGTTTACAAATGGCTACATACATACCTAACCTCAAATTACAGTGATAGAATATGGACTATAGACAAGTAGTTCAAAGAATAGAGCACAGAACATGTAATATTAGATAGGACTTTAATCCTGAATCCATCGACATTGGTCCCCCTATACTCTTTGCCTTTGGCGCCTGGCACTAGAGGAGAACGAATAAAGAACCGTAAATATCGAAGCTACTCAGGCAGGCATAGCAGAAATGAAAAGTGGGTAGAAATTCGATACAAAGTCATTCATTAATGTACAGATCTTCATTGAAAGTATGATCAAAGTAAATTGTAGCCAAGGCTATAATCAAAATGGGCAACACCACTTTAGAATCTGTCAATGTCACGTTCTGACTTCTGACATGATCTATCGTCTGTCGCTGTCAAATTTCACATTCCAATGTTTTTACTTGGCGTGATGATATTGTCCATGTGCATTTCATAAATAATTTTGAACAGGTTATCTATAACTAAAATCATGACTAGATTTGCTAGAGCCAAAGGCTCGAAATCTTCTAATGAAAGAGCTCCAGAAGACAGTACGCCATGGGAGGTTATGAAAGAACAGTTATTACAAGCTAAAAAAGAGGATGAGGAATCTAAAAAGAGGAAAGAGGTACTGTAATATTATTTTTTGCTTTTATTAATCATTAACAGTATATTAGATTGTTAGTGATTGCATGTTATAAGTAAGCACATAGCTTAACTCGTCGAGTACCGGTTTTGTAGACACAATTATAGAACTATAGGTTGCGGTCACCGGTGACCGCTTGGTGTATGACAGTTTAAAGTAATTTTGTCTTTAATTTCTAGGCTGAAAAGCAACGCATAGAAAACTATGAAAACTTCCTCAAAGAACATAAAGTTCAAAAACGGAAAGCGACCTGGTGTGATTTCCCAGATTCTGAGAATAAACAGTCTAAAGTAATAGCTAACACATCAGAGTCAAATGGTCCACCAGTCAAAAGCAAAAAGAAAAACAAGAAAAAAGTTGCCAGTGAGACAGTGAACCCTGATCCCAGCAATGATAATGCTGAATCCCAGAATGATGTAACTGACAAAACAAAGACTGCTGAGAAGAAACCTAGAAAGAAGAAAAAGAGTGACGAGGTAACCAAGTCACAGGTTCAAGAAAGTATCACAGAAATAACAGAACCCATTACAGGAGACAAAACTACACCAAGTACTAAAAAAAATAAGAAGAAGAAGAATGTACAAAATACAGTTGCAACTGATTCTACAGAGGGTCAGGCACCTAATTCTAATACATCAACAGGTAATATCAAAGATAATAATGTACAAAATAACAACAATAGTAACAAACAACAACCACAAGGTAAAAACAAAAAGAATAAAAAATTGGTTGATGGCAAACCAGTTCGCAGGAAAGAGATCAACGACAGGAGTTTCCAACTCATTATTAATGGTAAGGAAATAGAATTGGTTCGATTTGATGGTTTCCCAGTTATGAAAAAAGATGCTGAAAGGCTCCAAGATTTAAAGAATAATATGATTAAAAAGGGCATCCCTAAGAGTGAGGTTCAGAGGACTATGAAGTTGGAACGAAGAAGAGCTGAAAAAGCTCTGGCCAGAATGAAAAGAGAAGTATGTTACAACTGCAGAAAAGGGGGTCATGTTCTCTCCGACTGCCCAGACTTAAAGTCAAAGATACCTTCAGCTGATGCTGCAGAAGGAGTGTGTTTCAAGTGCGGGTCCACAGAACACAGACAATTTGAATGTAAAGTACAAAGAGATAAAGAATTTAGATTTGCAACATGCTTTATTTGCAAAGAGCCTGTAAGTAAACATCCATTATATTTTTACATCATTATTTAGTTCATAATGTTTGTTTTTCATTAATGATCTAATGGCTATAAATTAATTTTACAGGGGCATATAGCCAGACAGTGTCCTGACAATCCCAAGGGATTGTATCCAAATGGTGGTTCATGCAAGCTATGTGGTGATGTCACACATCTAAGGAAAGATTGTCCTACTGTAAGTATTATTATTTATTACATACAAATTATAATAGTATGAGATCCGGCTGCAGAATCAGTGTACCCATCGAGTGTTTGCTGAAAACCAAATTTTTACACATATTCATGATTAGGAGAATTTATATCCACCAGGTTGCCTATCAAAATGTGGCCGCTAGTATTTTTTATTAAATTATTATTAATTCATAATCCGTAAGAAATTTCATTGACTTTTTTTTTCAATGAAATGTTGTCTACTTTACGGCAACATCTATAAAGACTCTGAAAAATTATGGTTGCCGTTGCGCACCTGGCCGCACCTCTTCGCAGCCAGGTATACACAGGTATGAATTTGTTACATTTATACACCCACAACGTACATTTATAATTTATATATCAAATTAAAGCAAATTTTTTTCTGTTATATACGGTTGCTTCATTAAATCTGGCCGCCAATAAGGGTTGCTGGCTAATAAATATAGTAAATATTAAAGTAGAGTGAAAGAGAGCTAGCGCGTAACACCACTAGTCAGACGAGGATAGCGATTGCCAGCTGTCGGACGGTTTAAAGCCATTGCGCATGCGTCAGATGTTAGTGTTCTCAACGGATCAGTTGTGATTTTTATTTTAAGTTCAAAACCACGCTGTTTGGAGTACGTAATACACAACATAATATATTGCTGTTTTATTTGTGCATCGAAAAATTATCAATCTCATTTAAGTGAAATAAAATTTATAAGGATGAAGGCGTGTTTCCTGTGCGACAAAAAATGCAATGTACTAGACTTTGATAATGCTTCATTCAAAAAGTGTTCTCTAATGTTATTGTTTTGTCGCAAGAAAAATATAATCATGACATTTTATTAACACTTGAATCTACCGATGATTTTGGATATCATACAAAATGTTTGAAAAAAATTACAGTTTTAAAGCAAAAAGATAAAGAAGAATTCGAAAGTTTTTGCAAGACACAAACCGTAAGACATTACACGTACATTCCACCATGCTGGAAATCTTTAAAGGAAAAATTATTGCGAACCATCTTTGTTAATTCGATGTGGTTAAATGCTACTGAGCGGGATTGCATCAAGTTCAGCGCGGAAAATAATGGCTGGCTGCTGTTAGATGGTTTTTTAAAACCAACATGTTTCCTGGGAGATCCAACTCCAGCGCAAGTTGAGAATGTGCTGTGTGATTCCACGAACAAGCCTCCCGATAATAACGACGATACCGATATTTCTGATGAAAGTGATAGCTGCGATGATAGTGTGACTGAGAGCTCCGATGATTCAGATTTTTAAAAAAGAGTCATGGAAGTATAATACAAATATAATACATTTTAAAAATTTATAATTTGCTTAAACTGATGATTGATGAATATGTAAAATAAATATAATACTTGAATAAAATTAAATCTTTTTTCATACAGTACTTGTACAACAATAGGAATTTGATCATTATGGGTGATTTCAATGCCCATATAGGCAAAGCTTTACAAGGTGAAGACTCAGCATTTGGAAAATATTCAAATGGTAAAAGATCTAAGCATGGTCAGAGACTTGTGGAGTTCGCATTAGAAAACAACTTAAAATTTACCAACAGCATGTTTAAGATAAGAAAAAACAGGAAATGGACGTGGTTATCCCCAAATGGACAGCATCGCACGGAGATCGACTACATACTCACAAGTTCGAATGTGAAGGTATATAATTTCGACATTATATAAAAACTAAACTTCAATACCGATCACAGAATGATTAGGTGTAGAATTCATATAGACACAAAAAGAGGAAGGAAGTACATCAAACCTAGGCAGAATTATACTAAAGACCTACCAACTCTGACACGAGAAACTGGAAGTAAAATAGAAGAAAACTTTAAAGCTGCCATTGAACAGTCATATGATATACAAACACAATACAACAATTTCGAGAGAGAAATGAGTAACAACTTAATCTCACAGTTGCCTAAGGCTAAGAAAAATCTGAATGATGAAATGAAAACCCACTTACAAGGACTATTAGAGAAACGAAAACAACTATATAGAAAAACGAGAACAAAAGAAGTAAAGGATAGGATTACACAAATAAGTAAGGAAATAAACAGAACTACTACAGACAATACAAAAGCTCATAGAAAAGAGACTTTGGAAAGGCACATACGTAAGACAGGGGCTGTTCAGAAGGCATACAAAGAGCTGCAAGCTTCCTCAAAATGGACGATCGACTTCAATAACAAAACAGGAAAAGTAATCTCAAAACATTCAAATATATTAAAGGAAGCTACAAAATTCTATCGCGACCTTTATTGGGCGCAGACGCCCTCAAACTCAAATAGCATTGTTACAAAAGACACCTATAACCCTGAAAAAGTACCCCCAATACTGTTATCCGAAATAGATCTAGCAATAAGAACGCAAAGAAATGACAAAGCTTCTGGTGAGGATCAAATTACAAACGAACTGCTAAAATCTATATCTGAACCCCTACAGCGACCTCTACAAACTATGTTCAACAATGTATTGGAGAAAAGGAGGACTCCAAACCAGTGGTCCAAGTCTATAACAACACTACTACACAAGAAAGGTGATAGAGCTGACCTGAATAACTACAGGCCAATTAGCATTATGAGTAATGTCTATAAAGTATTCTCCAAAATTATCCTAAACAGGCTCTCTAAGATCTTAGATGAGAACCAAACATGCGAACAAGCGGGTTTTCGAAAAAACTTCTCAACCATAGATCATATCTTCGTCGTGACACAACTTATCGAAAAATGCAAGGAATTCAATAAAACTCTATATATATGCTTTATAGACTTTACAAAAGCATTCGACTCTTTAGAACACGAAGCAATATGGCAAGCACTAATACAACAGGGTGTCGACGGGGAAAATGTAGAACTTCTATTAGACATATACTCTAAATGCACGGCCAAGATTCGAATGGAAAGAGATGGCTCTGAGTTTCCCGTTGGAAAAGGTGTACGACAAGGCGACCCTTTATCACCTAAATTGTTCTCTGCGGTACTGGAAATGGTTTTTAGAAAAATTGATTGGGAAAAGCAAGGTATAAAAATAAATGGAGAATATTTGAGTCACCTGCGTTTCGCAGACGACATAGCAATATTCGCAGAAGAGAGTACGCAGTTAGAAAAAATGGTAAACGAATTGGCAAGAGAAAGTCAAAAGGTTGGCCTATCCCTTAACGCTACAAGAACAAAAATAATTACTAACGGTACAATTCAAACCGTTAAGGTGCAGGGACAAAATATAGAGTACGTGTCACAATATATATATTTAAGTCAATCAATTTCATTTGATGACCAGACTGAAAATGAAATAAACAGAAGGATAGCTACAGCGTGGAAAAAGTACTGGAGTTTAAAGGAAATTATGAAAAACAGATATGGATATAAAAATAAAAAGTAAACTATACGAGATGGTGATCTTGCCCTGCTTGACATACGGTTGCCAGACCTGGTCCCTACGTAAGACAGATGAAAACAAACTATCTGTACACCAAAGAAAGATGGAGAGAATGCCGAGCATGCGGCATAAGACTATCAGAAAAAGTTAGAAACGTAACCATTCGAAAAGAAACACAGGTAACCGACATACACAACAAAATAAGGAATCTTTAATGGAAATGGGCAGGACATGTGTGTAGAATGCCATACAACAGATGGGCCAGAAAGATTATGGATTGGATGCCATGGGATGGTAAAAGAAATAAAGGTAGACCAAAAAGAAGATGGGAAGATATTTTTGTTGAGATTTGTGGGACCACATGGAGAAGAGAAGCAAGAGACAGAGTTAAATGGAAAAAACTGGGGAAGGCCTACGCCACTGGCTGAGGTGACTTCCACAAACTAAGTAGTAACTTTACTGGGAATTTATGTAATTTAATTTATTTTATTTTTGTTTTATTTAGCTAATTTGAGTTAATTTGAAATGATATATAAATCGAAATGTAACGTAAAAATTAAAACGAAACAATAGTATTGATTTGAATGCATGACATTTTGTGGTAGAATAAAGGCTATTTTTATTTTTATTTATTTTTTTTTACTTGTACAACACAATTTTTTTACATAAGTAACCTTGATTTTATTTATCATCAATATTCATTTTTTTTGTAATTTTTAAATTTGTCATTGACTTTTTAATTTTTTATTTTAGAAAAGAAAGACGTTTCTTTTGGAGTATTTATTATTTTGAGTCGTACCTAGTGACTAGTGGTAGCTCTCTTT
Organism: Spodoptera picta; assembly: GCA_038387885.1. NCBI lineage: Eukaryota > Metazoa > Arthropoda > Insecta > Lepidoptera > Noctuidae > Spodoptera > Spodoptera picta. The sequence goes on along the minus strand of JAZHFQ010000413.1, from coordinate 874,436 downwards.
CACTCTACTTTAATATTTACTATATTTATTAGCCAGCAACTCTTATTGGCGGCCAGATTTAATTAAGCAACCGTATATAATAATATACAGAAAAAAAATTGCTTTAATTTGATATATAAATTACAAATGTACGTTGTGGGTGTATAAATGTAACAAATTCATACCTGTGTATACCTGGCTGCGAAGTGTGCGGCCAGGTGCGCAACGGCAACCATAATTTTTCAGAGTCTTTATAGATGTTGCCGTAAAGTAGACGACATTTCATTGAAAAAAAAAGTCAATGAAATTTCTTACGGATTATGAATTATTAATAATTTAATAAAAAATACTAGCGGCCACATTTTGATAGGCAACCTGGTGGATATAAATTCTCCTAATCATGAATATGTGTAAAAATTTGGTTTTCAGCAAACACTCGATGGGTACACTGATTCTGCAGCCGGATCTTAGACTATAATGTAGTTTCATTTAGTAAACATTTACTAACTAATTGTAGGTAGATAATTAATTTTTGTATCCACTACTTAACACATAGATTAATTGGGAACATACTCAAGTCTGCACTCACTAGATTTGGTAGTACATCAAGCAGGCAGACCTACTTCAATTTTGTTTCTGTAACAGATTTTCAACATTATCATTATTTATACAATGGAATCTAATTATTATTTTTTTTTAATATTTTAAGTTGTATATATTAATAGTCGCAAAGTAGTATTATATATACATTAACATTTAATTTTGTCATAACTTGCAGCTGACGGATAAAAAAGAAGAGTCTACAGTGAAACTACACACACTGAACAGTTCAGAAAACATTGAAGATGTCGTGCATCAAAGCAATAAATTGTCATACGAAGAATCAAGTAGTAAGAAACCTAAGAAAATTAAATTTTAAATGGTTACAAAACTTATTATGAATAAAACAACAATCATATTATAACCTACATAATTTTATTTGTTGAAATAAATTCGTTAATATGAATTTTGAGGAGATCATTGTTAATTTGTCTTTTATTTATTTATTTATTTATCATTTTATGTACCTACACCACACAGACAATATTACACAGGACAACACATTATATACATGAGGTACATAGGTACTGCATATCCCTTAAGGGATTTCTTCCTGCAGACCTGCGACAGGAAAAGGAAATTAAACATAAGACATAAGACACAGTGTAGATAGATGATACATGCAACGAATACAGAACAAAATAAAATTACTGAAAGAACTATAAAACTAGAATGACGGTAATATAATGATATATAATCTTTTCGTAGCTTTTGCAAAAAATATTCGAAAGTCTACACCTATACTGATCTACACCTAACATATTATGTTACACATAATTATATTCATTCATGAAACTTATCGTCAAGTTTCAACTTTGGAATTTTTATCAAACAAATCATTTTACCCATCAAACATTGTGGTTCTTGCAAACATATTGAATAGAATGTATTATTAAGAACTACTTTATAAGCAATCAAGACTAGCTTTAAGTTGTTCCATAGACTGCTGTGCGATCTGCCCAGTTATTCCTTCAGGACTTTGTGGATCCTCCCTTATAAGAATCTGTGCGGCTTCCGCCAAGCATTGAATAGGTTCTTGCAATTTTTCTTTCAATTTCTCTTGAGTAATAAGGCCAGCACTAAATTCGTTTCTTGCTAAGAACATCATAGGTGCGTGTAACTCGTACAACATCATGCCTAGAAACGCAGAAGTAGGCTTATAAAATAATTTTACATAAGAATAAATATAAATTGCTTGTCTATACCCTTACAATTATAGAAATAAGGATTATGTGTGTAAAATGAGTGGCAGTACCTACCATCTATGCCTATTTCAGAGACTGCTGAAAAAGTCTCGCATTTCTTTAATTCTTAGGTACTCATTAGGAATTTACCTGGGTAAGACAATCATGCATAGGTAGATACGACGAAGTTACAACTCACCTCTCATTCGAGTCTCTCCTGGCATGATAACGTCCAGAGTGCTGAGGACGAGCCTGCAGAACTCCGCCTTCCTCTCTAGCATGAGGTCTGGCAGCTCATCGATGCTGTACCCTTCCACTCGGCCGTACAGCTGAGCTAGTGTGTGCTTCAGTGACAACAGAAGCGAGTGCCGGGGATGGAATACTGATTTATACTGAAACAAAAATTATCACAGTTCTATGCTATGCGCGGTTTTCAAGTTAAGTAGGTACCTATAATCAATTAAAGACTAAAAATTCTATTTGGGTACTTACCTTATTGATCGTGGCCTCTCTTTGCTCAATAGCGGCGGGGCCGGGCTCCATCATATCAAGCTGGTCGATTTCAGATTGCACCACTGCCAACATCTTGCGCATTGCGGCACCGGACGTCTTGAACCCACAGTTTTTGTCCGTACACGTCCATGGAGCCTCGTTGTCTGAAACATCGACAAAGGGTGGTAAGCCAGGGTATGAAAATTAATGAAAAAATATTAAGACACGTATTTTTTATTTTCTCGTATAATGTTTATTGATATTTATTTATTTATTTATATTTATTTAAACATTACATTTATCATCACAGGCACACCTAATACAATAAATGCAGGTACACATTATAAGTAAACTTATTACACAATATCCCCTAATAACCGTAAAATAATTTAGTTAGACAAAGAAAAACAAAAGAACATAAGCGCATAGAACATTAATTAAACTTACAGGCTAATACATTTTCACAAAACTATCCCTAATAAACGTAAATAACTTTAGTAATAACAAATATGTACTTATATTTTTAAAATCTATGTACACAAAACACCGCTAATTAGTTAGCAGCGCCACACATCGACACTACTATCTTTTACACAGTGAACATGTGTGGGTAATTTCATATTACCTACTGTGTATAAAAATATTCGTCCACCACATTCACATTGGTATTTTCATTCTTGTGTCGGTATATGTATTTTTATAATTTAATTCACGGGTAAGGTTAAAACTATTTACAATCATTGATATGACCCGACGTTTTGACGGGTATTAACGTAGTGTTCGTGGTCGACTGGTTAATGAGCACGCTTTTATCGTCTTTCAATGATCAATGATGATGTGAGTTCTATTCCAGCTGAAAGATTCTTTTTTTATTTTACTATGTAGTTTTTCTTATTTTTTTTTTGATTTTTGAAATATTAGATCAGGCTATAAAAGAAGCAGATAAGTCGGTAAATAAAACAATACTATCTTTTATTACAATTAATTTATTTATTATACAAATAAGTGGTTTTATATTCAATATTTATAATAATTAATTATCATACCACAGTTAAGTTCTTAAAGTTCTTTAAATAATAATTAATCAATATGCCAGCAAACCTTATAGTCGAATTGGGAAATATCATGCGATAAAGTATATACTTTTAAAATTAACATAAGAAGATTTAGAAAAATAGGATAGAAAAAAAAGAAAAGATTAAAACATACATACATAACATCACGCCTTTTATCCCCGAAGGGGTAGGCAGAGGTGCATATTCTACCATAGTACAATGTAACACCCACTTTTCACTAGTTGTTATGAGTCCTATGTAATAGGGGGTGAGCCTATTGCCATATACCGGGCACATTTCCAGACTCCGTGCTACTACTGAGAATTTAAAAAACCCAGTAATACTTTGCCCGACCCGGGAATCGAACCCGATTAAAACATTGTTTCCAATTTTAAATATTTGATTAATGAATTCTTGAAACAACTTGTGAATGCTGGAATCGATCCGGCGGTACTTTACTGGAGGTGATAACCATTACGCCAAACGCGCTGTGAATGAGATTATCGAAATATTGTATACCGTTCAGTAACATAAAAATACGATGAGAAAACACTATATTTATATGGGTATTGTATAGCTCGATTGCTCATTATTTGCTTTCGATTTATTCAAAGTTTGTTATAAGTTATTTTTATCTTTACCCTCGTTTTTATGTAAACTTATTTACTAAATAATTACGTATACCGACACAAAAATGATATTTAAATACCAAGATGTGTGTGATAGACAAATGTTTCTATACATATCTATTAATATGAAATTACCCACACATGTATATTGTGTAGTCATACTAGTGTCGATGTGTAGCGCTGCGAACTAATTAACGGTGTTTTGTACTAGGTACTAACAACATAAATTATATAAATAGAATCAAATAAGTACAAATCTTAGGAACTTAGTTATTATTTACAACAGCCTCATATGCTACCTTTGTGAACTCGTTGAGTGTACACGAGAATATATCCGTACTGTCCGCTATTGCATTCAATATGCGCAACGCTCGGGTCATTGGTGCCTTCTGCAAGAGGTTCGTGCGTGCGCACGGTACCACCAGCAGTCGCGGCCGCCGCCTACGCCGCACGTACTCGTCCGGAACACACAGCCGTAATTCCTCCAGTAGGGCAGGGTGGTGCGTTATACCTCGCAACACCTTAAATATATAAGTAGCTAGAGCTACTTCACGCCTTACCTCCAGTTTGTAGTATCCTACCATACCCAGTACAAACAAAGTTGGATATGGTATTGGGTATCCAGGGTACGATTTTGAATACATGAATCTGGCAAACTTATTTTGGATACGTTCTATCATGAACTTATATTTGTCCTCATGTGGACTCCAGATACCAGAGTTACACTCCAAGTGACTTTTAACTAAAGCTTCATAGAGCGCCCTTAAAGCTGCGTTGTTATTGAACTCGTTTGCCTGGCGTAAAATAAAACCTAGATTGCGGTATGCTTTCTTGCAGACATCCATAATGTGTTTCCTGAAGTGCAACTCTGATACAAAATGGACTCCTAAATCTTTCACCTCCGTAACGCGTTGTAACAGTTCACCTTCCATGCAGTATCGGTGGTGACGGGGACTGCTTGCACGAGTGAATGACAGAACTGAGCATTTAGCAACGTTGAAATACAATTTGAATTCCCGGCTCCACTCAATGACTCTGTCAATATCGTGTTGTAAACTAACATGGTCCTCGTTATCCCTTATTTCGTGTATAAGTTTTAGGTCATCGGCAAAAAGTAGGCATATCGACCCTTTTATTATGCTTGGTAGGTCATTTATTTTACAATACTTAGATAAAATGGAGTTTAGTTTAGGAGTTACGTTACGTCACAAAGTGCTAAAAAATGCAGCACCTTGTGAAGTGATATTTCAAATTAATATATCGTCGAAAATATTCAATTTTATGAGAATTGATAATCTACCAGACGGAAATTGATAGGAAACTACCCTATTTTGGCTATAGGCAGTTTGGATAAAGTTTTAAAACTATATTCCTACCCATATAGCCATTTTTGGTCGCAGATTTGTAAAAGGTGTAACAAGTTGCATCAGTTTCGTAACTGATACGACATATTGCGACTGTGTGGGAGTGCACTTCTATTTGTCGTAACCGCTTAGTAACAAAGTGACTAAAAGTAGTTGTAGTAACTTTGTGTTGTAGCTGAGTCGACTTGTTACAGAAAAATTTGTGTACACACGATTTACACACTTTGCGTATTGTATGTAACTAGTGTACAATATTGGTAATAATGTGCAGTAACTGAGAGGTAACAGGTGTAGTTCCGTTACGTCAATGTTCCGGAATACTTTAAGACTAACTTGGATAAATGGAAATCACTAGATCCAGTCATTCTCAAACTTGTCTTACGTTAACTGCCGGTTTACAGTTTAATAAAAATAAAAAATGACTAAACAACCCGAAATACCACGTAGATTTCAATGGACTTCAATATTTTATAGGAGGGACGGACCAAAATAAAACAAGTATAGGTAACCATTTGAAAGCTTGCTATTTAGAATAAAAAACCTGTTACAAAAAGGCAATCAATCATTAGAACAAGTAGCCAATCGTATACAGGAGTTTTTAAAATAAAATAACGAAGACCAAAAATGTAACCAAACCTATCCCGCAGTCAAAGAAAGTTTCCTGGCAACAGGTGAAAAATATTTACTACTGTCAAAATCAGTGCGAATTACCAGTTGTCCAGAAACATAAAAGACAAATGGTTTTTAAGTGTACATAATGAAATTGTTGAAATAATGTACCTACGCAATTTCTGCGAATGACAAAATTAAAATCGTTGGAAGGAATATCAAAACAAATTTGATGTTTTTGAGCGACCGTTCAATTCTTCGCATATTAATGTATATGCAACATTACTTGATTATGAAGCAGAAGAATCAAGAGGATACAATTTACAAAATGTGAAATGTAAGCTTTTATGTATGGTTTGCAACTCCCAAAAATGGTATTTATTCCGATATTGACAACAAGTCTATTGTTAGGGGCAATAATAAAATGAAAACATAAGAAGAAACGATTTTTATTTAGAAATCACAAATTAAAAGTTCTTATTTGAGTCCTTCCGCAAAAGTGTCGATACCGTTGACCTTTACTTTGCATTTTATTTTTTTCCAGTTTTCGGTTAGCACGGTGTTCCATTACCCCGTCTTAAGAGCTCCAAGTCGCTGTTTTTTTTTTTGTACGCGGCCAATAAAGGACGTTGTCATTCACCCACGTACTTGGTAGGTACAAGGGATATTAACTCGTCGAGTACCGGTTTTGCAGACACAATTATAGAACAATAGGTTGCGGTCACCGGTGACCGCTTGGTATTTGACAGTTTAATTGAGATAAGCCTTCTTTAGTTAAAAGAATACGATATGGCATTTTGTTAGACAAACTAAAGTTTGGGAAACTGTGGACAAGAAATCAAAGAGAGACCATTTTAAAAGTTCAGTTACTTTGTGACGACTTTCCGTAATATGTCCACACAATGTCGACACATTATCGTAACTTTGTAACTTGTTGTGACGAGAATATTTTTCACTTAATAAATTTTTTTTTTCATTTTTATCATTAATACGGTTTATTACTGCTAAAATAGTTTATTATTCAATATTCAACTTTATTATTGCACTCAAATAGACGCTTTTGATATTTCAAAAATAAAAATATCATTAAAATAAAAACAATGTGTATTATTGTCGGAATGGTTAAATTATGATATTAATGTGGCGCGTTGATAAATTTCAACCTTTCCCACGAAATTACACGATGAATTTGGTTTCGCACTAAGATTTGAGTAAGTATTTCCAACCATCAATAAAAACAAAACCTTTGTTTACTTATCTACGTGATAAAATGGCTGTTTAATAGTCTTTTAATAATTCACGTCAAATGTAAGTCAATGTCAACGAATGAGCGATTATGGGCGATTGAGTGAATGATTTGTCGGAACTGGTTAAAATATGGTAACAATGATACGGCACAGCGACGTAAATTAGAAACCAAATGTTACTGTGTCGACTCGTCCCCAATTTTAGTTGCAGCGACTACTCTAACACGGAACGGCGACGAGATTATGTGTCGAGAGTAAATCAGTGTACACACTAGGCGTCGAAACCGTTACGTTATGTTCCCAAAATTGGCTATATGGGTACCTAGACACGGTCGGTACCGACCGAAACTTTTACTAGGTAGGATACCCATCTTAGGGCTTTCATCTCAACTTATAGGTACTTACTAACTAGGGTATTCATATTCCACTGATAAAACATGGATATCGTTACATAACCATGAGAAAAGTATAGTCGGAAAGTTGGCAACTCCAGAATTAAAACATCTCTTGAAGTAGTAGTAGAGGTAATGTCTATCATCTGTCGGTCATATTTACTGAAACCGACAGTTTTCCCATCTACTTACCTATTTTAAAATAGCATAACAAATAGGTCATCGTCGACGGCTAAAGTTATTTGATCCCGTACAACAATATGATTCGCGTGATTTATTAATCGAGGCTTTCAAAGTTCTGTGGCCTTTCTCGGGCAGACCTGTGTCCAGTTGTTCTGGCAGGTCTGGGTGCCTTTGTGAAATAAGGCGGATAGAAATTCCTAACTTTAGGGCAGTATCATAGCCTGGTTAAAGGATCCTCCCTCTTACTATCTTAGGGAACATCACATGATCTCAACCTCAAACCTGTTTCTTAAACCAGAATAATTTTGAATTTGATTATACTTAAATATATATTCCGACAACATACCTAAAGGATTAGTAGCCAGTATCACTCCATTATCACATTTACTGCACTTGAGAGTGCTGAGATGTGTCCCGAGTTCCGTAGGGTCAGCGCAACGAGCACAATCGCACTCGAAGAACTTGGACTCGAGTAGAAAGTCGCGACGAACAATAGTAGGAGACAATGAGTGCGTGTAGCATATGTTTAGAGTTTCTCCTTGTTTTAAGGGGACTGCAGCTCGAACTTGCACTCTGAAAAGATTGAGTACCAATAGGTAGTCATTATTCCTTTTGTATTTTCCTGTAAAATCTTACAGGTCAAAGCATTTAATTCAATTAAATCACATAGAAGCACTTTTAGGTGTTAAATCCTACTAGAATTAAAGTAGGTGCCTACTATGAAGATCAATTTACTTACTGGTAATCATTTTGTAGTATTGTGTGAACGATGTTCGGAACACAGTTGTGTGCTGCGATTGCCAACTGTGGATAAAGAGCTCTTATGCTAAAGCCACCACGGGATGGGATTTCCACAGAATTCACCTGTGGGTATAAAGATAAATGATTTGAAACCAATTACAGGACCTAAACAAACTAACATAGGTTTCCAAAAAAAAAACTAAACTAGAACGTCTGTCTTCTGGATCTCACCTCAAGAATACCGCAGACTTTTTGTACCAGCTCCCTGTTAAATCTATCGCCAAGTTTACAGTAGTCCACAAGGAAGTCTGCGATATTGACCTGGTCAGCACCCCAGGTGGGCCTCTCCTTCCGTTCCTTCGTGTGAGTCTCCATCACTTCCAGCTCGCGTTGCCATCGATCGGGGTCTTTTTCTTTCGCTAAAAGTATTCTAAACAGAAAAAATGGGTTGTAAGAATAAACAATTTTAAACATACATAACATTTCATAATAAAAATATGTCTTAATCTTCAGAGGAGTGGGCAGAGAATGCACAGATATTAACATTCACTTATTTTCGTGAGATGTTTGAGTGAGTCTCATACAAAGACGTGAGCTAGCGGGCAAGTAAGTTCCATTACAAGCTTCATAATGCTTCTCATTACTGAGAACATTCGAAAGCCGAATATGTCACACAACAAATACTTAACCCAGCTAAGTAGGCTATTCTGTAATTTTCAATTCGAAAGATCGAAGTGAACTCGGTCGCGGTACGCCCTGTTTGAGTTGTGAAAATAATCTCGACCAATGAAGTGACGGGCGACAATGTAATAAAGATTACTTCGAAAGTTACAGAATATTGGTTGCTTCATTGGCGCCGGCCGATTACTTTAAACGTAAAACAAACCCGTACTAAGGGTGCAGAGTGCCGAACGCGTACTCGTTTCGAATACTTTAAACGTAAAATAAACTCGTAGTAAGGCCTCTGCTAGACTATTCTGTAACTTTCGAAGTAAGCTTTAGACTTACTTATTCTGGGTCGGCATTAGCGCTTGTGACCACTCAACCAACAGGCGAATTAATGTATTCTAAATAGTAAATACCGTACCTATCTAATAATAAGGTGCATTGAACATTTTAATTTTAATATCACTTAACTAGGCGAAGTACCTTAACGGCGTAATGCAATCCAGCTGTGGTGCGCTCACAGTCCAATCCTCGACCGTTTGGAACTTCACTTTGACTGCGGAAAAGACTTCACATTCTCCAGCGTGTGCCGGAGACTTCCCACATTCCTCGCTGCAGACCGGCCAACCACAAGCAGAGCATAGGGTGTTCTCCACGGGACAGTAACAACTTAGGCATAATGGTGGAGTATCTGTATCAATTAAATAAAATCTGATAATCACCCAGAAGGTAGACGCAGTACTATTAGCTATCACATTCTTTTGCAAGTTAGGTACTTAATACCTCACCTCTGGCACACTTATGAATCTAACTTACCGAGCCTTCACTTAATGTTAATTTAGTTAAAATACTTTAATATTGCAGTACTCACGTAGGTACCTATATTTTTCGTTTAAAACATTATGAAACCTTAATTTACCTACCTACCTATTGTATTGATTAACCAAGCTGAATGACGGTTGAATGTTACAAATATTTTTTTAATGCTGCGTGTTAATTGCTATAGGTAAATAAAGGCTATAAAATTACCATAATTTTCGTGTCAGCATGCCTGAGTAATTAAAATTACGCACTAAATACTCGTAGACCTACGATTGCTACGCCGTAAACCTAGGTCATGGCGATCGTTGACATTTAAACTATTAAAAAATATTGATGTGTTTGGATAAGTTTTTATATTTAGCAAATTCTTTTTGTTAAAAGGTAATAAATAATATGTGTGTCAGTCAAAAAGGAACTCAATTAGGTACACAGGTAAAGTGGGCAATTAACATTTTTATGGTAGACAGATTCTTGATTGATTAGTTTTCTGATAATTTGACTTTTGAGTACCTAGGTACCAAGATTAATAGATCATTGATTTATTAAATGGTCACGTTAGTTATAAAATTAGCAGTAATTGCTTTTATGTGTTTATAAATTTATTTAAACACTTGCCTGGTTTTGGTCCAACGGCGAATGGAGTGTCAGTAATTATTAATTCACCGCTTACTAAGTCTTTATTAGCCACCAGATACCGTCCATATTTATCGTTTTGTTGTACACCATAATGACGCACGTCGTCACCCATTTGGTCAGTACACAAGTGCTTCTTGGATTGATCAGATACAGATTGAAGCGACCGAAACTGTTTGCTGAAATGCCCACTGAACAAGATTAGCGTCTAAAATAAACTTCGCTCCATTCGAGAATTGGGCCGCTCGAACTTTCGGAACGTTTCCATATGATACGATATAAGTTTACATTCAGTAATACCTATTGTCTGCTATATTTATATGCGTCAAGTGAGTAAACATCTATTCCTAAAAATATCCTAGTCCACACAATATCAAGCGAATGGCCGCTAATTAAGGGAGCCCCGCCGGAAACGCTGAGATTTTTTTCGAGACGTACCTATTTGTTTAATTTAAAAGCTGTCATGTACTTTTTGTGGGTATCTATAGGTTCTGTCACCCACTAGATCTTCCAGCCCTAAGGGATGAAGCAGTCATAAACAACAAAGACAAAAGAGACATGCTTAAGTATAAACATATTTAAGTAATCGCCAGAGAAGAAAAACTTTGCGATTCTTACGATGCGACGCAACATAGGCCGGCCAATAATGCCAATATATACAGTTTGAAAAGGAATGTCTATAAAGTGAACACTTAGCAGATTAGCAGATGTTAGGTCTAGCATCTGTGGAGCAATGCCAATAAAATTATACCTAGTTATCCTTTCTATGTAAGCATACTCCACGTAATAAGGAAAGGTGATCTACTGGGTCGTTCACACTGATGACGCGTTTCCCACGTCTTAGTAAGTCTTAGTAGTAGCACGGACTCTGGAAATGAGCCCGGTCCATATACCGGGCTATAAGCTCACCCCCTATTACATGGGAGACATAACATAAATAGTGAAAAGTGGATGTTACATTGTACAGTGGCATTAAGTACCGTAATGTGCACCTCTGCCTAACCCTTCGGGGATAAAAGGCGTGATGTTATGTTATGTTTTTGATAATTTAAACCTACTTATGTAGAATTGTAGATACTAGATGCGCCATATTACAAGGTAGGTAGTCGTGTCAGCCTACCTAAAACCTAAGATATTCGTCAAGCATTAATATAACTTGTGTAAATAATGAATACTGATAAAGGAGGAGGAGGATACCTAGAAAACTAGCCCATTATGATCCCATAAAAGTTCATTTGAATTCAAGGCTTTCAAGCTTCAGTGTTAATAATCGTTGAGTCCTATATCTAATTATCATAATAGCCTAGTAGATTTATTTGGTTCAAAATTCGTAATGATCTAGACGTCCCCTCTTGTCATACATTTTTCGTTCAAATATTATCGTAATTTTTAATGATTTTTTCTTAATTATGTCAATTTTTGAGGATTTATTGGACTGTTGGCAAAGCTTAAAATATCCAACAGTCAGCGCGGCAATATTTGGAGAAAAACAATCTTGTACTACAGACGTAAGTACTTTACCATGTTACCTAACATTAACCTTATGCAAGCAGTAAGTAGCTAACAGAATATCTAATTTAAAGGTTCCCATATAAAGAAAAAAAGAATTAATATTTTCGATATTACTACTTATTAAAAAAAATCTGTTAAAGGATGGTTCAGTCAGTGAAGGCGGTGACTGCGAAAATGCAGATGAACAGTGCCCATTTAAAATAGCGGCTTCAGAAGATGCAGAAAAATCATGTGGTTTTATATGCTTTATTGAAAATTTTGGATCAATAGTAAGTCTGAAATTGAAATTTCATCTATTATTTTATTACACAATGACTATAAAAATAAATAAATATTATTGTCCAAGTTCAAAACTCCTACTAACTTTATCCTGATTATCCCTGCTACACCCGTTTGAATTACGCGCGTCTTTGTTAGAAACCAACAATTATTTATATATGAAAGTTTAAAAAAGAAAGTAGATTTTTTAAATTTATTTGATTTATAATATGAATTATAAAATGTAATTACAGGCAAATAGATTGAGTAAAAATTTAATAGTATAAAAAATGATAAGATTCTTAGCATTATGCACGTCATTCCTGAAAACAAAAGTCAATTGTTTACTTTAATATTTACAATGCAGTCAATGAACAGATATTAAAAATATAATTTGTGAAATACACTATTAAAAAACGATCACTTTTAATTACTATACAATTTGGTTTCTAGTTAAATTGTTAAAAATATACGCAAAAGTGGAGTGAATATCAATAACGCGAGTTCCGGCCGTCACGCCCTCTGTCGACTTTTTGTCAAAATAGAAATTGTCTTGTGGTGTGGTAGTGTAGGAGGTCTTGTTCTCGGCAAATTGCCTGGAATTCAGTGTGAAATAGTTCCAATTTGTGAATAAATTTTAAGCCGCAGTAAGTATTATTCAAGAAAGTCGTATTACGTTAAGTTTTCAGATGAAACGAGAAGAATTTCGTATTGTTGTAAATAGGTTACATTTTGTGGGGCCAGCCGGTTATAACGGGGAATATCGACGTCATTTTACAATTTTGTACAGTTCTCGTTATTCCTTTCAATTAAAAGTTGTTTTAAATCACATTTTTAGTTCAAGTTCTTAACTCTTCTCTCAAAATGTATAATATAATGTCCCCCTATTGCTGATCTAAAACGTCACCGGGGTACAAGCTAAATTGACGCATGTGATGTGAACATTTAAGCAGCCCAACTTCGGCCCTTTTCTCAAAGGTCAAGTTTAAGGCCTCCTACATATAGCTACTCTGTGTTAGTTATTCATGTTCATGGTCTTTCACGAAGCTGTAAGGTTTTAGTAGTACAGCTTCAGCTCCAATGCATCGACGTTATGTAATACCTTGTGTAGAAGTGGCTTGTAAATAAGTCACTAAGCCGATTTCGACCCTGACACAGCTGGCACTGATTGCTTCTTTGCTAAACGTGTTAAGCTTCACCTTGATTTATGTGATAAGGGTCTATTTTTCAGTTTTTTAGTATAGTACCATTTAAAGGTTAATGACCTCGCCGGTCACGTACATACAAAACGTTTTCGTAGGCCTCAAATCTAATGATTGATTCAATGTTCTTTAGGGAATGTCTCCCCCATACTATGCTGATCTTGGAAAGAAGGCCAATGATGTCTTCGGCAAAGGCTACCACTTTGGTGTGTTCAAACTTGACCTCAAGACCAAAAGTGAAACAGGTGTTGAATTCTCCAGTGGAATCACCTCCAACCAAGAAAGCGGAAAGGTAAGAATGTTACAACAATCTGAATATCTTGTAGGCAAAATAACCAATTTATATATACATTTCTATATATTATTTCTAGAAGTTACATGACAAAATTACTGTAATAAATATTTACGAAGGTCAGGTGGTTAGAATACAGTGGGGTCTTTACGAAAATAAAATATGTAAATTATGCTCATGAATGTAATCTTAGCAAGTTAAACAACGTATTAGAATCAAACAGAAAACTGATTATGTTGTATCTTTCAGGTGTTTGGTAGCCTTTCATCAAAATATGCAGTGAAGGATTATGGTCTAACTTTCACTGAAAAATGGAACACAGACAATACACTCGCCACTGACATCACTATTCAGGATAAAATTGCTGCTGGACTTAAAGTTACACTTGAAGGAACCTTCGCACCACAAACTGGGTAAGAATGAGGCAGAAAAATGGTTTATTTCTTCCTATTCAGTGGCCTATCAAGTTCTGATTATTCAAGAAAATATATTTTAAATCAGTTAATTTTGATTTACAGAAGCAAGACTGGTAAACTGAAGACCTCTTTTGCTAATGAAACTGTTGCTGTTAACACCAACTTGGACTTGGACCTGGCTGGTCCTATTGTGGATGTTGCTGCTGTCCTGAGCTTCCAGGGCTGGCTTGCTGGTGTCCACGGACAGTTTGACTCCCAGAAGGCTAAGTTCTCCAAGAACAACTTTGCTCTTGGTTACCAGTCAAAGGACTTCAACCTACACACCAATGTGTAAGTATATGTCATTTGAAAAGTATAATTTTATCACCCAAAAAATTCACATGAATGATCATCACTTTTGTTACACAGACTGACAATGGGTCAGAGAAATCAATAATTCACTTGAAATAAGCTAAATCTAGGTCTATAGGGCATTTGATAGTATCTGAGTGAGTCACTGCTATTGATTTTATAAGATTGCATAACTCATGCAGTCATGCCCTAGTTGAGGTTTAGCAAGGATGTCATCTCTCTTGTTATGTTAACCAGTTATCAACTGGCTAAATACAATCATTCAGTTGAATGGGGAATAATTTATGTCTCATATGATCTGTGGCATCTACTTTTTGTTATGTTAGGTAACTACTTTAACAATGACCTTAATATCTTGAACAATGAATGTTAGTGAATTGTAAATATTTAATAACATTGAAATACATATAGTGACAATGGAAAGGACTTTGGTGGTTCCATCTACCAGAAGGTGTCTGAGAAGATTGAATGCGGTATCAGCATGAAGTGGACCGCAGGATCTGCCGACACGCTATTTGGTGTTGGCGCTAAGTTCGCGTTGGACGCGGACGCGTCTCTGCACGCCAAGATCAACAACAAATCTCTTATTGGTCTTGGATACCAACAGAAACTCCGTCCAGGTAACACTTAGCTGATGAAATGTTGATAAGTCTGATACTTATATCAGACTTATCAACATTTCATCAAGTTGTCAACAGTATCTTCAAGTCAATGTTTCATTGGGTATTCCACCACTATAGTAACATAAACCTCATAATTACATCATAAACTTGCCAAGATAATCTCTGATAAAGAACATTCTAGCCTTAATGGCTAGTATGAAATAATGCATTATAGTGATGTAATAATTAATACAATTGAATTATGAGAAGTAAATTTTTTTTTCTATATTATAATTGAATTTTTTAAATGTAATTTTGCGCTAATTTAGAGGCAGATCATATGATCTGCATCATTGTCCATGTGCGTGACATGCGTTATCTCATATCTTATCAAGAAAAATGTGCGGCAGTTGAAATTTATTACATAACATTGTTCTCATGTTTACAGGAGTGGTCCTGACGCTGTCGGCGGCTATTGATGGCCAGAACTTCAACGCTGGTGGACACAAAGTGGGCGTCGCCCTTGAGCTCGAGCCCTAAGCACTCAGAGGCGCTTCGGCTTTTAGTCTTGTAGATAATACATAATGCCACATTGACTGTTATATAATAATAACAGAAAAGGAAGCGTAACTAGAAAAATCAATTTATTAAACAGTATCTTCAAGTCAATGTTCTCTGTATAGTGTAAATGAGCGTTTAAAACGTTCCAATTAAACTTATCATACACCTAATTACTTCATCATTGTAAATGCGGGTTAGCACCGTCGTTCATACTTTCTATTTCAAGACGGCGGTCGCTATTTCCTAGAAATGTTATTATTAGAGTTCTTAATGTAACTATTATGTATTAGCACGCGGCGTATAAGCATCCCTGTTTTGGTAAATACTAATATTGAACCTGTATATCGTCACCACGCCAGTTGTCTTGTAAATAAGCACCTATGGTGTATTCTTGATTGAATGGAAATAAAAATGAATAGTCCGTTGGAATCAGCGTGTATTTGTTTTATTAGACCAAACCAACAAATAATTTCGAATTAATTCCTCTCCTTAAGTAAGTCCCTCTATTCTAAGTGTTTCAATGTGGATAGGTATTTGATATTTTTTTACAATGTTCATAATTTGGAAGCTGTTTGTTTAATAAAGAGTTTTTGTTTAAATGTTTCTAGTCAATTTTTGTATTGTAGCATTGCAATTAAAATAAAAAAGATATATATTGAAAAGCATATTATATTAGTAAGAACAGTAGATACAAGGAGTACTAATGCTATTGGATCATTTCTTCCTCCATGAGCTTGGCCATCCACTCTGGCTCTGCAGCAGCTATTTTCTCGATCAAGCTGTTCACTTGGTAACAGAGGCTCTGTATCTGTTTGTCCCATTGTGGTAGAATCTCACGAGCTGGAAACAATTCGTAACATCATCATTGATTTTATAGATATGATGGGAAACAATTTTTTATGGGTACGATGTGAAACAACCTCCCTAGCAGTATAGATACTTTTGAAATAGAAGAATCATTGATGAAACAGGAACAATGTAGCCAGGTGACTTCATTACTTCCCGTTTAGCGTTTATTTTAACCCTGACGATGCAGTTTGGCACACACCTTCATTGTTACGTTCAATGAAAACTTGTTATATAGTCGTAGGTATTATTTATGTATTGAAAACATACGACAACAATTTATAAGAGTTGTTGTTACAGCCGATCTTACCAGTTATTTATACATCTAGCCAATGACGTGACGCGTTATTTGCGTCAATCGTCATAACGTCTGCTTTAGCTTTGTCATAAAGAGACGGTGTTTCATCTAAGGCCAAACTGAGTATATTAATGATATTAATGTTCAAACTTTTAATTCCTTTATTGACAGGGAGGTACTTAATTAATAATTGACGTTATTTAGCCTACCTAAATGATGTTCTCTTCGCAGTTACTAATTACAAATACCTACCTACAAGTATTGCGTGCGAAGGCTCATAAGTACATATTAATTAAAGTATTTGATAGTAACTTCCTAAAAAACTGGTATCATAAATTGTATTCCCATACAGGAAATTCTTATTGCTATGTTATATCATGCTTTCTTATTGTGTTGTGTTAGTTAGTTCTATCTATAACTGAAAGTTTTTACTTTTAGACTAGTTTCCTAGTCTTAGACATAATGATCCCACAGGCAATTTCGGGTAATAACAACTATCCCGTCGAGAATTGTGAGGACATGGGATATCACAACACGGCCTCGGTATTCAGAAGACATTAGCATTTTGTTAGGCCTATCTAATCATATCTACTAAATCTCTCCGCTATTTATATCTTATCATTATGTCAATGGAATGTGCGCTTGTTGGTGTTCACTATCAAGTGAAAATACATCACGCGTTTATATCACTTCAAGTAGGTATTTACGTTATGCCTATGAGTTGATTGATATTGATCGATTATATTACAGTTGTGTGTATTTATCCGATGCTTTTGAATATAGATTACCCTTTTATCAAAGGATTGACAATGTAGAAAGCAGATGAATGACCTACCTAATACCTAGTAGGTATGCGATTTGTAAAAAACATCTACCGATTCTAGTTGATGGTAATATTGTTGTCATAAACACTCACTTTCAAAATGTACAACAGAGCTGATCTGATCTATGTATCCGTTCATCCGACCTTCACTGATCATGTGGCTAGCAATCCTCTCCGCTTTGGCGGGTGGGGTTTCCAATAACGCGCCCAGTTCTTCAAAAGTAATATTATTGTATAATTTGCTAGCAGACAGGAGATTATGCTCGAAAACTGCGCGGTCCAAGATTGTGGTTCCATCTGATGTGGTAGCCTGTTAAAATTTAGCATATCAGTAAATTAGAGATCTAAAAATGCTACAGATATAATAAAGCTACACTTCATAGATTTATGTATTTACACATATGCTAAGAAGTATCGATAATTTTCACTAGCTTGGTCTAATGAGAGTGATAGATCTTTTGTTTGTTTCAGAATAAGATGATTAATAGTACTGTTACTGATAAAAAGGTCAAGAACATACTACTGCTCGTTATTAACACGTGTCTAGAAAAGCAAAAGTGAAGTAATGCGTAATTTACTACTTCCTTGTATATGGTAATTGGTAAACAGAGTTTGTTGCAGCATCGCGTAACACATAAATCTTTATTCGTATGAATTTTAGGAATATAATTCTAGCGATAATTCAACATTGTGTGCGACAGCAACATTGTAGCTTAGGGTTAACAGAAAATAGCATTTTACTGTGTGTTCCGTTTCCCAAAGTATTACTAGATTTTTTTTCAGCATCGCCTCTTACTCCAAAAGGGTTCCATACATAACTGGTATGTCAAAGGATGCTCATGGCACTGGCATAGGCATCCTTTGGAAAATAACATAACTATACAATACATTTTATCTCAGAAGCCATTACAATGTCGACTCTGCCTTGAGTCGGTCATGCCCATTTATCCTGTAAGTACTGAATGATAAATATGACACATTGCCTTTTGATGCGTCTGCATTAGGGCTTCGAACTCGTGCAGCTCCGAGCGCCTGATGATACGGTCCAGGTACATTTTCTCCAAAATAGAATATGCTGGTAACTGCTGACATCTCTCGTCTTTGAATAGGGTAGCTAGCATTCTGGAACGCTGTTGTCCTGTAAAGAAAGGGTGGGTGTTACTTTTTCAAGACAAGGTACATAGTATCGATTTTAATGATTTTGACGTGCGGTTTTTAGGTTCATTAACAAATACTGTTCATACTATCGCAGGTAGAAATTGGTACGGCTGTAACTGATAATCAAGAGAATCCACTTTAGTTGGCTTATCAAAGGAAGTCCCATGTATAGCCGTATAGATAAATCGGAATAGTTAAGTATGCTATTACAGGGGAGGGCAAGCTATACTCAGTCGTCTTGTTGATGTAGTGGTTTATGTATTTCACTAGATCTTAGATTGGATCCTCAAGTTGGACACAAATAAAGTCACCTTTAGGAACCCTGATAGTGAGTGAGTGAACACATTCCTAAATATACTATACAATATACTATAGTATCACTGTTGAAGTGGACTAGTACAGTTTGACTGACTGGTTACCTACATCAAAATCGATTAGGGTTTATTACATAGCTACCTACTCATTCTATTTACTTTGTGTAAGTACATAGGTCCTGCCTACCACTAGGGTAGAATCCGTACAATAGAATGTATAACGCACCTGCCGACGCCAAAACAGTACATATGAGTGCATTCCTCAGACACGTCATCCTCTCATCTTCGTGGATAATGTTCCTGTATGACAATTCGTTGTATCTTTGGGCCGCTTCTATGAATTTCCTACAAAATAATAACAATTCTACAAAACACTTAGTATTTAAGTTCAAAGTGCAATTTCGATAAAAAAGTTACATTATTACAATTTTTTGAGCTCAATGTAATACTGGATAATACTGGATGCCCTGTCCCGGCTTATATCAGGCATAATAAAAAAAATATCCAAAAATCTCCAATATTATTTTTCCTATTGCGGGAAATTCACCCCTCCCTTGTTCAATGGTTGCAGTTCCGATTACAACCAGTTGATGTTTAAACTGTCAAACACCAAGCGGTCACCGGTGGCTGTAACCTATTGTTCTATAATTGAGTCTACAAAACCGGTACTCGACGAGTTAAAGTAGACAAAAAGACTATTTACCTTCTGTAATCCAAGACTCTAGCATAGCAAACTTTGTAGTAGATCTGTAGTTGTTCATTAGTAGTCTCGGCCTGCAGGAGTGAAGCTCTGTTGACGAATGCCTCAGCCTGCACGGGGTCATCAACCTCGAGGTATAGGCGGGCAATCTTCAGATATGTCTCTAGCTTATAATCTACTGAGTATTGTCTGAAATTAATAAATCACTTTGTTAGTAACAAAACCTAAATGGTATTATGTGGACTGAATACATTACTATTACGAAAATATCTTATTTTTAAAATAACTTTTTTTTATTTATTTTTTTAAAGTCTGAACAAAACACTACTTTTGAGTCTATATTTTTGTTTAATGGTTTTTTATGAAAACATTCTGATAATGCTTTCATTTGTAACTTTAGTTATATTAGCTGCCTGTTGCATTTTCAATACATATTTATTTTAAACTTTTGTTAATTGTTGCCTGATATTACAAAATATTTCAAATCACAGTTTTAGAAATATTTATTTATGCATACTTCTGTCCAGTTTCCAGTGGTATCCCAACCAATACATTTGCAGCTTCCTTCCAATTCTGATTCCTCTCATAAATATCTGCCAAATGTTGTCTAATACTGGCCACCTGAAAAATGTTTTGTTTGTTTTGATTAATTTTGATCACATGAGGTTTAACAAGTTTGGGTTCAATTTGATTACGAGCAATATAAGAGGTCAGTTGGAGGGTAGTAAAAATCATGCATATCTATTAGACCACTGAACATAGTATCTATATTTTAAAGTAGTGTTTATTGTGTCGCACATAGAGGGAGTCAAGGGGCTGGTCCATACTTTCATTTATTTCAGGCTTCACAGGACTTTGTTTTAAGTTGTGGTACATAAGTTATGGCATCTAATATGAGTTTGATAGAAGTGTAGTAAGTAATAAGCAACCAAATACTCAATACAAATGAGCCTACCCTCATTGGACAGAAAATTATAAACAAGCATTACAGTGCTATGTTGTTCAATACTAATGATTTTCCAATAGTAAATGTAAATATGAGGGGATTTAAATACCTGTTCTTCAAAAGAGATGACTCTGGGCTGAATGACATCTAGAGCAAAGTGTGAGACTTCCTGGGAGACAAGGTCAGGCAGCAGCGCCAAGTGAGTGCTCACATCTGTCAGGAGCTGACGAGAAATTACCAGGCTCACATTCTCATTCACAACTGAAAACCACAAATAAGAAGTTAAGTATAATGTATTATATTTCTAAAACAGAATTTCAAAGATTAAATGTTTATTGTTTATTGATTAACACGGTAGACACCAATTACATTAATCAAATTAAATTACAAAAAATATAAAAAGAAAACTAAATCAAAGTACATAATATAAAAAGGTGTTAAAAGTAAATGAGAAAATATAGTAAAATTACAAAACAGAACAGAAAAAAAAATACACGAAACAAAATACAAAACAACTTAGAATTAAAATGAAATAATAGTAATAATAACAATATACGTAGGTACACAGAATCTGGAAACCAAGATAAAATAACATTTTTATATGTGGTTCTGCTCACAATACAATTAAAAAATAGTACATATGGACTTCAAAATAAATATGAGTGTTCAGCTTTCTTTTAATTCCTAAGAGGGATGTAAGATTGATTAACCCGTCGATATCCAATCCCCTAAATTTGGTAATACAAAAGTAGTCTCTAAACATTAGAAATAAGGTCTATAATGTAATGTAATATGGGATTGTATTACATTGAATAATTCCACTTGGGATTTATGGGTTAAATATGATATTCTGTGGTTACTACCTAACTATCAGCAGACACAGGACAAATGTCTAGCTTATTAGTATAAACTATGGCAAAACATTATTTGAAATACATAAATACACTCGGGTAAATGTTGTATTATGAAGCCACACTGTAATGATTAAAATATACAACAGACTTACTTGCTTCTACAAAAGCTTTTAGTGATTCAGCCAATTCCGTTTCAGTACTTTTTAGTATTTCCATGAGAACATTGCGGTATCTGCAATTAACCCGTATAAAAATAATATAATTATTTTGCTGGACTTGTTTTGATTAAAAGTAAGTTCTTTTGTCAAATAGAACTAGGATACAAAACAAAGCATTTCGACTTACTTTTCAGCTTGGTCCTTGTGCAAGCCCCCAGAATTTCTCAATTCACTTAAGTACTGACGTACTCCTTGTAAATTAATTGGCATTTTGAAAATCTGGTACTTATTTTACAATTCTTATATTTATTATTTCAGAAACAAGAATATACTAATAATATACGATCAGAATCAGAGAGAGTAGAGTATTTATGTTCTGTGATCAGAATCCGGCACAAAATTTAAGACATTTGATTAATGACACTTGACAGTTGACAGCCAATTTGATTACACTGGTCTACAAAAATAAGTATTTTCAAAGTAACAGCTGAAACAATGCATTTTTTTTATAGAACTATGCATGGTGAGTACTAACTTTGAAGAAAGTGTATGTCTATCACGTCTAGATTTTATGTTATCTGCAAAGGTAACCAATTTGATTATTATAACGTATTTTATTGCTTTACATAAAATTTACAATTCCATTTACTATACCTACATTTAACAAATTAATTTAAAAGTTACGAGTTTAATCTTTTCTTTACACTTTGAGTTAATACTTTAACATGCACCATAGCTGAGATATATGGCTGGTGCGGTGGCTGGGCAACCGGCTGGTGTGCAACGTGTCGCGGGTTCAATTCCCACACGGAACAACGTTCGTGTGATCCACAAATTGTTGTTTCGGGTCTGGGTGTCATTGTGTATGTGAACTTGTATGTTTGTAAACGCACACACAGGAGAAAATCCTAATGTGGGGCAAAAAAAATTCTTGTAACCGATATTAACAATGTTCTATGCACAATTCTGTCTAAATTTCAAATTTCTATAACTCAGTGATGATATAATCTAGAGAAACAATTCCATATGATATGGAAAGAATAAGGTTTGTACAATATATTGTACTTATAATTTTTTTTTAAAATACAAACGTATTTTTCTACAAAGTCACGGAATAAGCAAACAATTATAAAATTTCAAGAATTTTACATTAGATTACACAAAATCTAGATGTGATAGACATGTACTTTCTTTGAAAAATTTGGTTATCTTGCTTAGTTCTATTCAAAAAGATGGTAGTTTTAATTGTTACAAAATACTTGTCGACCAGTGTTATAGAAGAAATTCTTCTCTACCTGTTTTATTTTAATTATTTACATACCCTACGTTGTACATATTTAGAGTCAGTATATATTTTATTTACGTTTTTATTATCTGTAATTATAAAGCCAATATATAATGATAAAAAAACCTTCACAAAAGAGCTAATTTACGGTTTTGTTTAGTCGATTGTAAACAGTTTGGATAGTTTTTATGATTGAAATTGAACTGAACATCGAACACGTGATAAAAACATTTTAAATATGACATTTATACGTAATTTAAAAATCACATCACACTTGTAGTACCTTTACAATATTAAATAAATAATAATTTTGTGTTTTTAATCATGAAATATTAAATATTAGTGTTTTTAAATATGATAAGTATTCTAAAAAGAGTTATTTTAAATTTGGCACTGATATTTGGTGACCTATTTAATAGGACATAATTAATGTTATTTACTACAAAAAACTATACATTAAAAACATAACAATTAGTAACATTCTAATCGATTACATGCCAAATCGATCAATTTTTGTTTTCTGAAGTTGGCGACATTGTGACATCAAAAAATTGAAAGAAGCGCCATTAGAATTTTTCTCGCTTTTATTACATTTTTAGGGAAAATTCTTTGTTTTAGGCGCGTAAAAAGCACTACAAACTGAAGTATTATTGGTGTTCTTTGTTTATAATTAATAATTACAGTTTGTGTGGAAGACTTTTACCCGCCATTATCGTTTTATGTTTGTGTCGATTTGTTTTCAACCGTGGCGACTTGAGAGACTTCGAAAGGCTTGTCGGCAGAATTTGACAACTTATAAAATGGCGGCCTCTTTTGAACTCCCAAATGTTTTTTATGATTTTGAACCAGTTTAGTGGTGTTTAAATACATTTTATTGTGTGTGAAATATTGAAGGACGTTAGTGTTTAAAGCCTTACCATGGAACACAATTTGGACGACTCTTTAAACTTGGAAAGTGCTATGGGTAATGTAAGTAGAGTTTAGTCTTAGAATAGTTTATTTACATTAATCTTTCTGTTCTTCTTGCAATATAGAGTGAAAAGTAGCTGGAAAGCAACTAGAAACA
Source organism: Spodoptera picta (assembly GCA_038387885.1). Taxonomy (NCBI): domain Eukaryota; kingdom Metazoa; phylum Arthropoda; class Insecta; order Lepidoptera; family Noctuidae; genus Spodoptera; species Spodoptera picta. The sequence continues at coordinate 850,198 of JAZHFQ010000413.1, read as the reverse complement.
CACAGTATTTCAGTTTCGTGCTCTATTTGTGTTTATGTCATGTTATTATTCATGACTTTGGACATAGTATGGAAACTAAACAAATATTCATTGAGTTTTCAATAACTATGGATTGCAAAACATTTTGATTATCTTTCTACTCTATAGGTATGTTTGAGTCTATAAAGAAGCTAAACAAACCAAATAATTATCATCAGAAACACAGTCCCATAAATTTTTTTAGTTGTCCAGTCTAGTATACCTATCAATCTTCATTTAGCCTACTTAGACTTGCTAAAGAGTGTATCAACAGTGCAGGGAAACATATGAGATGATACTAGAAATTATTGTCGGAGCTAATTTGTGCTGTTGCAGACTACCTAAAGAATGTAAATATGTTCCGATCAGAGACTGATCATTATTGCTTGTGAAACTGCAAAAGATTAATTAATATAAACTCCATAATAATAATAATTTTCAGTTTCTAAAACATAGATGCAGATATTATAAGTACTAAGACAGTACTGGTAATATAGAATTGTAACATTATCTTGGTCATTGTAATTATTCCAGGATGGTCAAATTTCTATTAGCAATGAGACTTAAGTGCTGCTATACCAAGTTAGAAACCCAAGGAATCTACCAGTCGGTCTGACCAAGAGTGTCTGAACGGGGCCTATGGCAATTCCTCCATCTATAAAGTTTAATTCATACTTTTCTTGCACATTCAACACTGACTGGAACATAATTGGGAAAAAGCCAAAAAATGCAAATGATTCTGTTGAGTCACTATAAGTTTGTCTATAGATGCAACATTTTACTAATTTTGCTACTTTCTCTAATATAATTCAATTATCTATTCCCTAATTATGAATTTTCAGATGGATTTTGACCACGAGGCTGGGGTAGTGAGTCAAGAAGACATACCCTTAGAAACAACTGGTCATGAACCAGATATTCCAATGGAATTTGAGAGTATTGAAGAACAACAGATGCTCATGGACACTGGCACTGAAGAGATTATAGGTAATTTTGTCCTTTGATACTGTCATATTTAAATTATACTCTTTCTAACCTGGCAAGAGATTCATCCATTACTTAAATAGTAAAGGAATAACTGCACGGCTGCCACACAACATTTTGTGGGTTCAATTCCCGCACGGAGGAAGTCTTTGTGTGAACCACATATTGTTGTTACGGGTCTGTAATGGTCATGTAAATGTGAAGTTGTATATTTGTAAACGCACCCACGACAGTAATAAATCCTAGTGTGGGGCAACTTCTTTTTTTTTTTAAAGTATATGTGTTATTCCAGACTAATTCCATTGCACCAGATTTCATTCATTTCCATTTAGTTCTTGCATGACAAAGTAACAAACTTACATTCTAATAAAAAGTTTAGTGTAACTGTAACATGTTAGTTCCATACATATTTGCAAAGAAGAGTTTGTGATATACATAACATCACGCCTTTTATCCCTGAAGGGGTAGGCAGAGGTGCACATTATGCCACTGTACAATGTAACACCCACTTTTCACCATTTATGTTATGAGTCCCATGTAATAGGGGGTGAGCCTATTACCATATACCGGGCACAATTCCAGACTCCGTGCTACTACTGAGAATTTTAAAAATCCAGTAATACTTCAATATCTATCCTAGTTTGTGATATCTATCCTAAATATTTGTATACATCTATCTCTTTTAGACCAGGAGTGATGTGATTACAATACCATTTAGATAATTCTGATTGATGTATTAATAAACTAATCACTTGACATTGAAATTATATAGTTCCTAAATAAAGGCTTATGTCTGAAGGTCAGATAGTGTTAAATGTCAGTGATATGAATAAGGATGATTTGTTTGTTAAAAATATACCTCTGCATGTTAATTTATTATGCATTGTGGTAACTCAGTAACCATACACCATTTGCAAATAATTTTAATACATATGTAAAATGATGTAATAATATAGTTAGAGATGCGCCGACAAGAACTTTATTCAACTAATCCGTTGTACGGATCAACCTGCTCAAATCCGTCAAATTTATTGATTGGATTTTCGTCATGACAATGAAACAAAGTTGAAGATGTAAAAAGGATAGGTTGACTAGCCAGACCAGACCAGATCAATCCTAGTCAATCATAAATTCTTTTATTTACAGTCATACAACTTGATTTACTTAAATTTTGAAATAGTGTGTTTAGGTAGTTGTAAAGTAACTTTACCTGACTGTGTATCCCAAGTAATTACGTTTTTGTCTAGTTTCAGATTTTATGAATGACCAGTACACATTGCAAGAGTATTCAGTACAAGATGATTCTGTACCAGAAACAAGTGGATTGGATGAAGTACATGTAAGTACAGAATTATTTTAAAGTTGTGGATGATTCATGTTAGTAAATATATTAATTGTTTATGTGTAGGGTGTGTTCCCAATTAAATGTAGATTTCTATACCTTTTAAAAGACTTGGGACAATTTTGTATTGATATAAATACTGATATAAATATTTACCCGCTGGTTGGCTAGATCCTTGGCTCATAGATTGATCTTTTCGCATAAAACTTTCCTCGATAAATGCACTATCCAACACAAAATGATTTATTCAAATCAAATCAGTAGTTCTGGAGATTAGCATGTTCCAACAAACGAAAAATCTCTTCAGCTTTATATATGTGGTAAAGATTGTATTGTAAAATAAATACTAGAATAATTATTGAACATTTCCAGGGTCTGAATGTGATGCAAGCTCAAGAGGAGTCCATGATCGACTTGCAATTTGAACCAGATATTCCTCATAGTATGACACAAGAAGTTACAACGACGCATACCCAACCTAAATACATTGCAGTTAAGGTATGTTTTTGATCTACAATATAAAAATTGTTCTTTTATGTATAAAGTTTGTTTATATGAAAATATCACCTAAAAATGTTTTGTCTATTTTGCAATACAAAACCTTTTTACGAATATTTTAGGTTTTATTCCTCTGAAATAACTAATCACTTGTTCGGTAATACCATACATGTACATTTTACATTGCTGTAAATGAAAATTACACAATATTTATAACATATCAAACTCAAAACCATATTATGTTCAGCAGTTTACTCATATTACTACTAGATTAATAAACCGGCTTTAATTCCAAAACAAAATGTTTCCAGGCTGCAATACCACGCAAGAAGCATGAGACAGTGGTCACAAGTAACCCGCCACGGCAAGTGCCCATAGCTCCAAAGCCGCCTAAGTTGGTACCTTCCGGGCTTCCAATGTCCACAGCCACCTTCTCATCAGGGAAGCAATATGCAATAGCGCCAAAACCTGTCGCCCTCGTCACAACAAAGAATGCCAACGTAGTTAAGAAAATGTCACTCTCTAGTGTAATACAGGGTGGGACCAAAAGTGGAAACTCGTTTTTAAGTGAGTTGTTTTTGTAATATTTAATTATTATGCTAGATAATCTATATCTAAAAATCTAAATCTATATATGCTTATTTACTGTTAACAATTTTTGTCAGTAGTACACCAGTTTACTCCTACTACTTTCTCTGATTTATAAGCAACCTTATAATTCCAGCTCAAATAGGAAAGCAACTAGTGATGGTTCCTGCAAGTGGTGGGCAGAAAATCAAACTAGTTACATCTGGCTCGGGACTGCCAGTACAATATGTGCGAGCGAGCAGTGACCAGGTAAAATGACAAGACATATGAATGGTATGAATAGTAACTAAGTATTAGTAAGTAACTGTGTCTATTAATGTTGTTTCCATTTCTAGGCGGAACTTATTAAAAATGTCAGCAGCGGCAATACTCAGAAGCCTGTGTTAGCGAAAGTTATTGTTCAAGGTATGTGTTGGTAAATCTAGATTGCATATAATAATTAGATAATACTTAAAAATATGTACATGTGTTAAAGTGATGTAGAATAAAATAGTATCTCTTGGATGGCTATAACTTTGTCCGTTAACACCTATCTAAGGATGATGTAAGTCAAAGGTCAAAAGTCTACTGCCACCGTAAGACTACTATCGGTTGCACTGCTGTCGCGGAGAACCTAACGGGTAACCGGGGCTCCGGCTCGACGTGCAGGAGAAGGAACGGGGTGGTTTTTAGTCAGTAAGAGTCTGACACTCCCTCCCGCCTCACCCAGGCGGGAGCAGTCATCGATGATTTTCCCCCTTAAAAAAAAATCGATTGCACTGCAGCGCTTATACACACATGCACACTCATATTTGTATCCGTGTGCGTACGCGTGCGTGTGTTTATGTGTACGCACGCGTTTTTATGCGCATTAATATGAAATTACTTACGCATTGCCGAGTGAACATCACTCACGGTGGCAGGGGCCTTTTGACCTTTGACTGTACTTTATTTTTTGCAGTCAATCAGCACATTTATTTAGTATGTAAGTAAGAAAACAAAGATTGACTCAGTACAGACACAGTAGCTATTATCAAACTAAATTATATAATTATTAATCAAGCCACATCTGTAACTATTGCTCGGTTCAGTAGCCAACCTGTGGCTACTGACTCTGTACTGAATCAATCTCTATTTTCTTACATGCATAGTAACTAGCTGTGCACACTAGACATAGGAACAAAAAAGTCACCAATAACCCTTTGACAATGTCAACAATAAAATTATTGATTAAAGATGCGTGATTAGCGGCAATTCTGTTTAATATCTTTAAACTTAAATTGTAACAAAGCTCTTACTTGTACAGGTCAATCTAACACAGACCCTGCAAACCAGTCCGCTGTCATAACTAAACTGCTTCCTTCCTCGTCCGCTGCCAATTTGCAGACTCGTTATGTTATACAACAGAAAACTGTACCCATCTCTATAGGAACTAATAAGGTAAGCACGCTATATCTTTGTTATTATCATTTTTGTTGTAGTTGTTGGCAGAATTCAGTAAATAAAGTTGTTAGAAGTTAATTTTATCCACCTCTTAATTAGATTCTGATTAGTTCAGTCAATCCAATATTAATTTTATAGAGGTACAAAAAAACAAAGTAAAGTAAGGAAATCGTAAACATAAATCGTAAATTTTATTAAGTAACAAGTCTTCTGTTAAAACATTTCTATTGAATTATAGGTGATAATGGCGTCTCCAACAAACCAAGGGGTGAAATTCGCGAAGAAACAATTAATAGCTATTAAGTCGCCTACATCTACCATCGCACCGGCGACGACACCAGGCAAGCTTTTTAATTTATTGTTGTTTTGTTTTAAATGAGTTACTTAATATGTGTATTGTGTAGTATGAGCACCTCTACAACTCTGCAACTGCATACCTCTTAGGGAATAGATTGCATGATATTTTGATGAGAAGTTCTACTATCTCAAAATATTTATAAACTCCAGAAAAGAAAAAATATTATATTTCTAACGTTTTGTCGTTACAGTTGCCACTACTACCAAGAAGGTAGTTATAACGGCGAACCCAAGTCAAAATGTTATACTGAAGACTACGGCACCTCCTAAAACAGCACAGGTATGTGAAATTGTTGAGAAATATTTATTAAACAAATGTAGTCAGTCATATATAATACATACTGATGAGCTAGAAACCCATAGAAAAAAGAAATAGAAACTATGACAGATGTGTAATGCCTTTTCTTTTTACAAATTTAATAATTAATAGTTAAATTAAATAATAAAACATTAATGATGCACTTCCTGATGAAATAAATATTTTTCTTCCAGATAAAGAAGGATGGTAATGTAGTGATACAAGGACAACGATCGCAAATACATCAAATCAATGTTCCTGGGAAAGGCGTAAGTTTATTTGACAACCTTTTTATATATAAAATTATAAATACATACAATTTAAATATCAAAGAAGACTATCTCCACATTACATTGAGAACAGATTATCTTTGCATATATTTTAAAATATAGGTGTTTCTTCTAACAGGTTCAATACATTCGACTGATAACCAACCCTATAACCGCAACACAGAAGCAATTCTTAAAAGGATCTACTTCTGCTGTGGCTGTACCCTCCAAAAGCTTCGTCCTAAGTGATAGGAAAGGTAATCTAGGTAATTGATAACATTATATTTTACTTCCTTTCACAAAATATTCTGAAGAGTACTGACTGACAAGCAACATGTTCATTGCAGGTAACCTCATTCAGATGACTGCAGAGAAAATGGACAGTGGCCAGCCACCCCCACTGGTACTCACTGGAAGTACGACAGCAAAAAGTAAATTCATTCGATCATTATACCAAATTAAAAAAAAAACCATTACTTCACTCTCTCATTCAGTTATCACTGTGTGGCTGTGTGACACCTGTAAAAAATAATCATTTTAGAAATTGGAAAACGGCAAATTCAAATAATATTGACACACAACTCTAATTACGAAATGTTTCTCTATTTAAAACAACATTTTGAAAATTATTAAACATGGAACTTAGTTTGGAATTAATTTAAATTATAAGTCAGTTGTCAGAACTCAGAAGCTGTGTCGTTTGCTGATTGTGGGAGAGCTAACATAATATTGTATTTGTTTTGCAGTTACTACGAAGCCGAAAAAGTTGGTACGAATAGCTCCGGGTACTGTGAAACCCGCGCAAACTGTGCAGGTATGTGGAAATTGCTTACTTTACTTTATAGCGTGGTGTAATGGGTGTAATAATATTTCAGCCAAACGCATCTTTCAAAATACCAATGTTAACATTTTGTAGCTTCTGAATAAAATACTATGATATGACATTATAGTGGATTCGCAAATTAAACTACACTATTCAGTTTTTTTCATAACAAATATTCGCATAAACATTATAGCAGTTTTATAATTTATCTGCTTATACTAATCGTCCAATTATCTAACTATGAGGCGCCCTCTGTCGTGTTTGTTAATATATTTTATGTATAATCTTAAACTTTAGCCTGTAGTTCAGCTAGTGTCAATTTGACATCAAAAAGTATGAACGTATATTACGGCATGTAGCCGCGTCGATCAATTTAATATAGGTAGAAAGTCTTGTCTTGATAAGGAGGATCATAAGTAATAATCTAAGAAATAAACATACTTTGTTCTGGCTAAACAAACATATACAATGTTTTCAGTTACAGCAACAGTCAGCCCGTTCGTCACAAAGCTTACTAGCGCCATTATCACCGATGGCTGAACACAACTTGGAGGAAGTGACAGACCTTTTAGATGGTGGCAGTACCAATGACGAAGTGGATGTGTCAGGGAATGATGCGTTCGACCATTCTGGTGACCGGGAAATTGAACGAGAAGCTGATCGAAGTGAAGACGAAAGAGAGTCCAAAGCCGCGCTGAGAGCCCTCATTGCCGACACCGTGGGTGAAGACTCTCAAGACAACCATGGCGTACACGAAATTGAAATTGACTTTGAGAGGCAACAGGTTTGTAGAATTTTATCAAACTTACAATTATGTTAAAGTATTATTATTATTTTGTCGTTTTTCATTCAGATAGTAAAATATTAGTTAATAATAACTAAGAAATAACGCAGTTTTAAGCCACAAAAAATGGTCCATTTACGATTAATACAGTTAATAAAAATGTGCTAATGATTTTTTGTTTTCTAGTCTTCAGCAGAGGATGAGAATACGAACAGCATGGACCACGACAGTAGCCACAGGTCGGATGAACATCCACTTATCGTCATACCTTCCAGTTTCAACAAGCAGATGAGGGTAATTGTATATTGGACTCATTTTTTTAACTCATATTTAGAGACAATAAAGAATTTAGTATTTCCAGTATTGCCAAGAGAATGCATTCCACGAAAAAAATAACGTAGATCATTATTATGTCTGGAGAAGTAAATTCAAAGAATTTCCATAAAATAGGTTCATTAAATAGTCAAAGGGCATAGTTTTTATTTCGTAATGTTTTGTTTTTCAGGACGAGAGGAGTTTTACCACTATAGAACATGAAGTCTTGCCTTACCTCTCACCAAAAGCATCTCAAGCTCTCTCAGAAAGCGGTAAGGGGTTCAGTATAATTGAAATTAAGAATCTCTAGCTAGAGAAACCGAAAAAAATAAATAGCCTTTGGGCTCTGGGCAAAATTCACTCATGTATTTGGTTATTACAGATTTAGTGTCCGGTGATTTGGGGCTCAGGCCTCGTAAGGCGTGTAACTGCACCAAGTCGCAATGTCTCAAGTTGTACTGCGACTGTTTCGCGAACGGCGAGTTCTGCAACCGCTGCAACTGTAACAACTGTCACAACAACCTGGAGAATGAAGAGCTCAGACAAAAGGCTATCAGGGCCTGTCTCGACAGGAATCCTAATGCTTTTAGGTAAACATTTGCAAGTATACTAGTATTTTGCAGTACTTATGCCTTAGCTTGTAAATGCTAAGTACTGAATTCATTGTTACAATTTTGTGTACCTGCATAATTATGTTTTTAATGCTTTAATTATAACATCCACAGGCCTAAGATAGGTAAATCGAAAACTGGTGGTCCAGACATTATAAGAAGGCACAACAAAGGGTGTAACTGTAAAAGAAGTGGCTGTCTCAAAAACTATTGTGAATGTTATGAGGTAAGAAGAAACATTCGAATAATATGGATGTACATTTTTTAAATAAAAAATCATTTTTCTCATATATATTTGTTACTTCAGGCAAAGATAGCGTGTACGTCGATGTGCAAGTGTGTGGGGTGTCGCAACGTGGAGGAGACGTTGGAGAGGCGACGGGATGCCATGCGGCTCAGGGACAAACTGTCCGACCCCATGTTCAGACCACCAGCCATCGGACAAGTCAAGTCAGTATACTATATTCATGGGTTGTTTTTTAAGTGAATGGCAAATAGACTAACGCCGGAAATGTATACTCTAACAGAATCTCCATACAAAAATTTCTTAAATTTTGGCCGTAAATTAATAGAGTTTTCTTTTTTGATTTATATGTTCGCTACACATATGTACGAGTTGATATAATTTCGTGGTGTGTTTTTGTGTACGGTCATAAATTTCGTGGACTATTATGTATGATAAAGTTTATTTGGTATTTGGCAGGCAACCGTGCAGCTTCATGACGTCGGAGGTGATAGAGGCAGTGTGCCAGTGTCTGCTGGCGGCCGGCGTGGAGGGGGACGGGGGCGCGGGCGACGGGGGCGCGGCCGCGGGCGCGGGCGCAGGCCTGGAGCCGCGCCCCGAGCCCGACCCCATGCGTGACGTCATCGAGGAGTTCGCGCGCTGTCTGCAGGACATCATCAGTGCTTCCCACCAGTCTACTTCGCTCTCTGTACTCGATGACGTAAGTACCGACTGTGTCCTAGTTAGGTAGCTTACATGGTAATTTTCACGATCAAAATCTGTGTGTATATCACCGCCACCGATCGCGTTAATTTACATTACGATGGTTATGTTGTAGTACTTCATAATTAAATAATTAGTGAATTATTTCTCAATTATTAAATACTGCTTTTATTTTTCCAGGGGCCAGCATAGCATACAGTAACTGGTGCAAGTTTGCGAAATTTACATGACTTTTTAACTGATACAATACGTAGGATGACAAATCTCAAGCGAAAACAATGATAATTTAGACTGCACGCTTGGAGCCTGGCTCTTGTGCTACATGTCGCGGGTTCGATTCTTTAAATGGTTTACAAATTATTGTCTGGTTGTGAAGTGTATGTGAAATTGATGTTTGTAAAACTAAATATACCTACCTACCCACAACTCAGGAGAAAATAACACTGTGTGATTACGTTTTCAAAACGAAACAATGACTATGATTTATTTGTTTCAAATACTTTGATGAATACTATAGAGCAAATCTTATTTGTGACATATAATATAAAATTGTATAAATAGTATGATGAACTAACCATTAGGTAAGGTCACTTGTATCGCTTTAACAAGACTGTTGTAAATACATTTTGCGATTAATTCATCAATTAAAATTATGGATTTTTTTAATAATATAATCCATTAAAATATGGACTAAAACAATATTATTTAAGAGAATACAGATTTTTATATCATTGTTTTTATAGACATGTACATAATGTTGTTGTAAATAAATAGTTTACTAGTCATAAGCATTACCTTTGTACTAAGGTAGTAAATTGTAAATATCCATAATAAATGTAATGGTTCTTTTAATTTTTGGCATTTTATTACTAAAATTAAACTATATCACCATTTTTACGAACATCAGTGCGGACATAAAACAATGGACTGAGTAAGAAATCAAAGCATCGGCTGTCAGAATTTTGCGTCGAGGAAGAGTAATAGGGCTATAAATAGAGTATCGGCTATAAATACGGCGAGTGTTTAGTTACTCGCGTCTGTGTTACCGGTCGGTGCGCACCTGCGGTCATATTGTACGGAGTCGGCACCATGACCGCGCCACTGGACGCACGATACGAACTGCGACATTCGGATAAATTCGGCAGGTGTGTTTAGTCCTTAACAAGGAGTTATATGATGTGGAAAAATCCTAGCATGCATTAATTTATTACTTGAGGGAAATAATTGTCCTCTACTACTTAAATAGAAGTGTGTAAAAGATGGTGTCGAAATTCCTGTGTGTAACTAATTTACCTATAAGTAAGTAAGACAATAAATGTGTGTTAGAAGAATAGAGAACACTGACCTATCCGAACCCGGACGTAAGACGACATTTGTGATTTATTTAGACCGATACGTTCTGAGCTGAGACAATAATAAAACGAATGCACTGTCTAGTTGTAGGTATATTAACGATGGTGTTTTGTGTTGTTCTATAATCTATAACCAAATTCCGGTCCTTATTTTTTAAGAAGTTATATTAAAGTGGTACTACAAGTTAGCAAAGTTGATTTAGGGGGCTTTTTGTTTTACTAAAGGCATTGCAAATGTGTTATGTGTTGTGTAAGTAGTACTTACCTATTGCTGACACTAACAATTAAAATAAAAGCTTGCTATTATACCAAACAATAATTAATAAGTATTGGCTATAAAGAAGAAAAAATACATACAGTCGAATTGTGAACGATTAACGAGTCCGTGGAGAATAATAAAACTATTTAATAAAAAAAAACAAAAGCTTATCCAAATTAATTATTATGTTTGCGGCTTACTCACGTAACTGTTTGACGAGAAACTCGACTAGTTTCAAGCCATGCTAGAGGCTCATATTCATGAGCAGCATTCCGGCAGCGCAGCGCGACAGTCGCCTCGTCGCGTCTGTTAGGGCGACAGTTACGCGAGTAAGCCTAAAACATAAAATTATACTCGTTAATCCATGTCTTAAAGAGGGATCTGACGATGGGGATGATGATAGGTATCTACCTAACGGTGTCCAAGTGCACATATACCTAAACATGCAAATGTTATTATAAAACACAGTTTTAATTAATAAAATACTTACATTTTGTCACATTTTTTTAGTAAATCATCTAAAATCGCGGGTTACTTACTTGCATCGTGCGCGGTCGCGGCAACGTCGCGCACGCTGCTCATGAGGAAGAGCCCCTCTGTGGTTCGAAACTAGTATAGCTTTTCTCAATATATTAACGTGAATAATCCGCGATTTTAGTTAATTTACATTTTGTCACGTCTCTGGGACGGTATTTCACCTATTTTATGTTGCAGTTAATATCTCTGAGCCTATATTAAAGTCCAGTTTGATTTATGATATCCATGCGCCCAGTAACACAGCATAGCGTTCGCAACGTGAGCTGTGAATTTATAGTAGATAGGGAACTTTCCTCACAATTTGAGAAGTATCCGACTAGTAGCTACTACTGAAACACAAATTATGACCGAGTTACAACTTTGTTTGTTTTAAGTCAAAGAATTCGTGTTAATTTTATTTATATTTATTATTATAAGCATTTCAACTGCGTGGTCTTTCTTATTTATTAAACGTAAGAGCAGTGATTTATCTCCCTCTCTTCTCATATTTTTAAATTATTTGCTATTTCTATAGTTATCTATCGATGACTTCGAGTACGTTGCGGTTTATTCCTAATCAAACTGAACTTTCGTGTAAGCTAGTCTTCTGTAGGTATGATGATGATGATGAGATGAATAGGTATTCATAACATAGTTGATGTTTGCAAATGTAATGTTTCATTAAATACATAACACAGATGTTTCTTATTCAGTAACGCATTGGTAAACAACGGATGTAAGTATTCGAGAAATATTCCATTCAGCATCTTAAAGTTTGAAAAAAATTTTAATGTCTTATAGATACATAGTTGCCGCGAAAGATTTGAAGGCAGGCGAGACAATCTTCTCGGATGAGCCGTTTGTTCTGGGGCCCAACAGCGACAGCTCGCTCGTATGCTTCAACTGCTACTTGCCTTTACTGAGCAAGTTTGTCGTCTGTAAGAAATGCGCAGTTGCTCCGATATGTCCCGGAGAGGGTTGCCCGGAACAACTACACAAGAGTACGTACCAATACCAACCCTGTTCTTCAGTTATTTAAAAATATTAGGTGTTTAAACAATACAGTGTGTCTGTCCGGGCAAAGTTGCTAGCGAAAAGGTACCAGGCCATAGACTTTCAAGGCCAATACCATCCTGAAACAAATCTGATCCTTACGATAGCCTAGTTTTTACCTTAGTTTTTAAGGACCAAGGCACCCACCTACTTATATTAGTGATTGTAAGTACATGGATGTCCAAGACAACAGCAAGTGAAATACTTAGGGTATTTCTTGGTTTTCAGCATGGCACTCCGATATGGAATGCGATTTCTTCAGGAGTATTAAACTGACCAATGGATTACACCCGATGACGATGGTTCAAAATGTCGGGTTTCTTTTAGCATTGCGTGCTTTTATGAAAAAAACCACTGATCCTGCAGCTTGGAAGGAGTTCATGAAAATGGAAACTCATTTGGAAGAAAGAAAGGGCACTAAAATTTGGGAATTTTCGGAAAATACAGTCAAGGTGAAACAACATAAAATGAAAGATCAACAAACTTATTCTAATTAGTTAACTGCTTCATTTAAAGGTTTTCTCTTATTTCGATTTTAGTTCATCCAGTCTCTCAGCATCATGGACGATATACCGGACTCTGAATTAATCCAAAAGATTTGCGCAGTTATTGATGTGAACAGTTTCGAAGTCCGTGGCCCGCCCCTCCCAGCTCTCGGATGCGCAGAAGTTTTGCGCGGAGTCTACTTAAAAGCTGCGCTACTTGCGCATGATTGCGTGGGTAACACCCACATGTCGATAAACGACAACAATCTGTTGGTTTGCCACGCTAGCACTAACATTCATAAGGGAGAACCCATTTTCTATAATTACACGGATCCCTTGAAGGTAAAAATCACTATTGCAACATTTTGTCCATTATGTCCCTTCATTCTTAGCAGTGGTAACAGTGGTGTCCAATACTAAATACGATTACATATTAGATGCTATGCACCACCAACATAACTTTAAAGACTATTGTTCTCTAAGAGAGAGTGCAAAATTTTTACTTTGATTTTAGGGCACATCCATTCGCCAACAGCATTTATTGATCGGTAAATATTTCACGTGCAGCTGTCGTAGATGTGCCGATGCCACAGAGATTGGGACCTACATGAGCTCCGTCATGTGTCCTGAATGTAAAACCGGCTACGTGTCGCGCAGTACTCCTGGAGAATGGACTTGTAACAACTGCAGCAAAACTTTTGAGGACACAAATATTGGATGCAAAGTTCAATGCTGCATGGATAAGTTTGGAGTTATAAGTAGGTATCTAAACTGTTGCTTGTTAGCTTTAGGGCTTGTAATGCCGAGACCTACAGCTTTATTTACTTTTATTAAACTAATTTAACATTCTCCAGCACTTATAGTTGTTAAACAAAGATCGAAACACTTGAGGTGTGAATCTCCATTAGAAATGTTTTTTATAGTTCAATTACCTACTTTCAACCCTAATATAATTTTTATTTATTCACAGACAAGAAAGATGAGAAAGAGCTCGAAGAATACATTAGAAATGTTTCGCTGATACTTGCTCCTAACCACTACCTACTGCTGGAAGCCAAACAACGGCTTGCTGGTGTACTGAGAGACACTATTAACAGAGAGCCGAGACCGACAAAGAAATTAATAAGACGAAAAATGGAACTCTGCAAAGAAATACTTCCTGTGCTTGAAATTCTTTGCCCTGGAATATCTAGAACGAAAGGTAATAAAATAACTGAATAGTTATTAAAATTAACTTTATCACCTACCAGTTAAGGTTTAAATATTTTAATCTTCGCCTTGCAGCGATCACGCTGTACGAACTTCATGCCGCAATGGTACAGTTGGCGAAAAAGCTCTTTGACGGCCGAGAAATTACGGGCACAGCGTATATGGTGAGAATTCGTTAGCCTAACGTGTGTGGTTAAATTTAGATTAACCCATCCGCAGAGTGATTTGAAGTATGTTTGTGGTTGGTTACAGGATGAATTAATGTTGGCTGAGAAATATTTGAAGAGGTCTTTAGAAATGCTCTTTATTGAGCCAGGCAACTCCCCTGAAGGTGAATTATGCGCTAAAGCGCTAGAAGAATATAGAGTTTTGAAAACGACTATGAGTAGTGTGCTGGATGCTATACACGCTGAAGGAAAATGTTATGTTAGTCCCGTAGAAGCGAATGGCTCTGAAACACAATAAATGTATCTATTCAACCAATACTTCCTTTTTTATTCATATCATACTGTGACCGCATTCTCTGCTCATCCTTTATTTTCTAACACTCCATTATGTAACTGACGTTCAGAAACTATCAAGAGTTTATCATAGTTAAATATTATTATTTGTTAAGTACGAATGAAATAATATAGGTATGATACCAGTAAATTAATAAATTGCCATTATAATTTTAACTAATCTATTGTTGTGTTTTCGCTATATGGAGTGTAGCTAAAATAAACAATATTTGAAAAACGCATCTAGTCTAATGAAGTTTCTGAACTATATAATAGATCCCAAAACTTAATGTCAAACATTCTGTCAGTGTCGTAAAACAGCTATTTGTGCGAAATCGTAATTTGTCGATCCATTAAGATAAAATAGTAATTTAGTTGTTATTAATCGAATACAAACATATAGATCATAATTAAATGAAGTAATAAATCTTGTGTTGGCCATAAAATATTATTATTCATTCATCATACCGCTAATCGTGAGTGTTCACTTGGATTTGTGGAGGTGAAAATTGTTCCTAATACTTTCTGTATATGCTGTTTCTTAATAAATTAACTTATAAAATCGTGTTGTCTCCACAGTCCGGCTATGGCTGATCAATCGTCGGTGTTAGCTTTAGTTATATTGGCTGTTGGGGTGACTGTCCACTTCTCCTTGCACAAAGTAGAGGAGGGTCATGTAGGAGTGTATTACCGGGTGAGTAACAACGATCAATATTCAATACGTATGTATTTATATGTCAGATAATATTGTTAAGCTAGAACATAGCTTAGGAATGTAATTATGGTACTACTTGGCTCTGCTCCAGGTTTTTTTGAGTGGAATGTTGAATTCTTTTAAACAAACATGTCAGTATTGTTTGTTTAATTATTTTAATAGATAATTATATCATTGGTTCGTAGGTACATACAGTGCAGGTGAATCCAAGTAGTTATAAAGTGTTTTTAAGACTGCCCTAAGTTACTAATTTTGTCAAAAAATAGAATGAATAACATCATACTATCAATATGACGATACAGAAAATATTCAAATACCTTTTTAAAGTTAAAGGAAAATGTTAGTAGGAACACAGAATGTTTGTTATCAACAAAACAATAGAATAGCAATTAAGGACAAAGTAACAGATAAATATTATGTTTGTTGACACATTTAGTTACTAAATGATGGTAGTTCTAATTTGTGCCGCATTTTGTGTTTTTACTATCCTCTTTTATGGTTACATACCTACTTGAAATAAACAATATTACTGTTTGTTATGCTTATTTAAACCCTTTTATGTATACCATTATAAAAAAGAAATATGATGCTTGAATGTCATGAAAGATAAAAAATGCAAGAATTATAATAGATGATACTTTGTAGGTAGATGAACAATATGCTATGCAACACTTTTACATAATTTATTAAAATTATTAAGATATAAGTAATAACAACTAAAACTTAGAGTAGTTATGTTCTGCCTGCTTCCATTACTTTTAAGTCATAAGTTGAGGAGGCAGTTAAGTAATGTTAATTACTTTACTGTTAGCACTTTCAATATCACCAACATTTTCCAAGTGATAAAACTATTTCCATGTTTGCAGGGAGGAGCTCTGCTCCCAGTAACCAGTCAGCCCGGATTTCACATGATGATTCCACTATTAACATCATACAAATCAATACAGGTGGGTACATTCCAATTAGGTTTCACAAATTTTTAATATTTCTTACCAATCTTAATATACCTCTATTTAACAACAAAATGTATATCTTACTTTTTTAAATGAACTTGATAAAATACTAAAGCTAAGTTTTAAATACAATTAAAAATAATAAACACAAAAAATTATAAACATATATTTTATTTGAGGATACTTCCCTATTTTGTAGTGCACTAAACTACATGATACCAGGGACTTTGATCATAAGAAATTCAATTGACTAATGTAGTTAACCTTAATTTAGTAATTGGTAATTGTAATCTCTAGCCATGAACGAGATGTGAGCCGAAATGACCATCAATTGCTAATGTATTGTACCAAGTGATCAATTATTATTACATAAGTAATGGACTTTGCTGTTTGAGATATTGTGTTTTAAAAATAAGTTATGGAATTGACAGTTGACAGAATTAATTAGTGACATTTTGATATGTTTTATTCTTTGACAATTTTGACACCCCCTCAAGCAACACCCAGGGTGGAAGAAGTTAGATGATTGTCAGCGCACATAAATACCCATAGAAAAATAGTTAGTCAAAAAGGGCTATTGAATTAAAAGAAAATCTGATGATTTGCAGAAGTGTTTTAAATACATTTATTATGGTGTTCTGAATGATTTTCTTTTTTTTTGTAGACAACTCTACAGACTGATGAGGTGAAGAATGTTCCATGTGGTACAAGTGGTGGTGTGATGATATACTTTGAAAGGATTGAAGTAGTCAACAAATTAGAACCAGTCAGTGGTAAGGTTCAAGAAACTTTTAATATAAAAAAAATCAAGAGGAAACATAAGCAATGCACATCATTATTAACAAAATTCATTGGGACCATTTAAAAAATAGTATGTGTTTCATTGTAATCTAATATTTTTTTCTGCTTTCCAGTGCTAGACATGGTGCGTAACTTCACGGCGGACTACGACAAGACGTTAATATTCAACAAGGTGCACCACGAACTGAACCAGTTCTGCAGTGCACACACACTACATGAAGTTTATATTGATTTGTTTGATCAGATCGACGAAAATTTACGAACCGTTAGTACTTATAAGAATTCTAGCAATTATTGTTAGTCATGGTATATGCTAATAAAGCAATATTCAAGAATAATTCTCGTATTTCTACAGGCGCTCCAAAGAGATCTGCATGAAATGGCGCCTGGCCTTAGAGTGCAAGCAGTCAGAGTAACAAAACCAAAGATACCAGAGTCAATCCGCAAGAACTATGAGCTCATGGAAGCTGAGAAATCAAAATTACTTATTGCTGCACAGCATCAGAAGGTAATTAATTAATTGTATCTACGTCATAACTCATGTCGCGTTGTCATTAGTGGTATATCTACGTTCATTGATTGAGACTTCTTCTTAAAGTGATATTCTTAAGTTATTTTGTGTTACCTTTACTTTGCTATACTTATTTGTTCAACTCAAGGCAAATTTGAGACCCGTTACTTAGTTAGGTCAACTTACTCCACTAAGTAAACGTTTTAAAACCAATATTTCTATTTACAGGTAGTGGAAAAAGAGGCAGAAACAGCCAGGCGCAAGGCTGTTATCGAAGCTGAAAAAGAGGCGCAAGTCGCGAAAATCCAGTATGAACAAAAAATTATGGAAAAAGAGTCTTTACAGAAGATCGAGCTCATTGAGGATAGTATCCATAAAGCAAAACAACAAACCAAAGCAGAGGCGGAATTCTACAGTTTGAAGAAACAGGCTGAAGCTAACAAGATGTTGCTAACGAGAGAGTACTTAGAACTAAAGAGATACGAAGCTCTTGCGCTGAACAACAAAATATACTTTGGTAGTGATATTCCTAACATGTTCCTGCAGGCTAATGTCGGTGATAGTGTTCCAATCCCTAAAAGCCATGTTGAATGAGTGTTAATCACATTGAATCACCTGCTAGTCACGGAATAGCGGCGACAAGCCACAAGACTGCGTATCAGTGATACCCACATGACTTTTTAACTCATAGTTGATATGTACTGGGTTATACAGACAGACAATCAAAAGGCCCTAGCAGGAGCTTCATCAACTTTTGTATCAATTTGATGGTATTAGATAAGTACAGAGTGCTTCAATTTTTATCAGTTACCTCTTAGCTGGTTTGTACAGAATACGAAGTTCAAGATTCTCTAAAATAATATTATTATATATAACTGCAGTTACTATACTATTGTGACAATATAATTGAATTTAATCTTCTCATCTCATTGTATAGATGTCTATAAGAGTGCATTATGACTTATTTTTCAAGAATTGTGATATTTATTGTCTATTATTGTTCAAAAGACACTATGTAGTAAGGAATGAACAAATAGTGAATTGTAAATGTAATGCATCACATTGGCTGCACTCAGTTTATTTGACTGATTACTGTTCTGGTGTTAGATTGTTTCTGGTCTTTGTACATAGCTTTTTTAAATGTGAAATAAAAGTCAATATTTGTGGAAAAATTTTGATTTTATTCAAATGTAAACTTAAAATTAAACTGGCTGCACATCTTAGATTTTGTTGAAAGCAGCAATATCAACAGACTGGACGAAGTCTTCGAATTCCTGGATTTTTTCAGTCAAGAGATCAACAGAGACTTTGTCATCTTCAATGACACACATGATCTGCAGTTTGTTGATACCATATCCAACAGGTACAAGTTTGGAAGCTCCCCAGAGGAGACCATCCATTTCGATGGTGCGGACCTGGTTTTCCATTTCTTTCATGTCTGTTTCATCGTCCCATGGCTTTACGTCAAGGATTATAGATGATTTAGCAATGAGAGCAGGTTTCTTCGATTTTTTGTCAGCATAAGCTTTCAGGCGTTCTTCACGAATTCTGGCAGCCTCTGCATCCTGTTAACGAATATTTCGTTCAGTTAGTGCTATTTCATTAGATTTTTATTATTTGAAAGTGACATACATTGGTTAAAAGTTACTGACCTCTTCCTCGTCGCCAGATCCGAATAGGTCGACGTCATCATCGTCGTCATCCTTAGCAGCGGGTGCAGGTGCTGTGGTGGTCTTTCCGCCAGCGGTCAGAGGGCTAGCACCAGCTGGCCAGGATTTGCGCTCCTCGGCATTATAAGAGGCAATCTGGTTGTACCACCGGAGAGCGTGGGGCAAGCTTGCGCTCGGGGCCTTGCCGACTTGTTGAAATACTTGGAAATCGGCTTGAGTTGGTGTGTAACTATAAATAACCAAAGGAAGTCTGATTATGGCGGACAAGTAATAAACAGCTGCTTATCAAGGTCATTGATCAAACTAAGTTAGAAAGATAAGACAACATAATAATTTTATTCATTGTTAGTAGCCTATTACAAATTAACGACCCACTGACCGGATTAATATTCATGGCTTATAAGAATTTGAGGTTATATCGAGTTCTTACTACATTTCAGGTTGACGTGGAACTAATCTTTATCAAAAATGTAACTTACCCTGACACATAACTCTTATCAGCTAAGAAATTGTTAAGCTCATTAAGGCCTTGTGCGGTTTTAACGTCTCCTACGGCCATTTTTATTTAAAAATGTAGTATTTTTCGAGTAATAGCCACACGCCCCGGCACAATGTGAGCAAGAAGGAATGAAAAAGAAATCTGACATTGACATTACAATGAAATTGACATTCAAAGAACGAATGAATTAAAATGAAACTAATTTGACCGGCTAGTGATGTACTTCAAATACAGCTATCAATAAACGATAAACATATTTCAGGTGAAAAAAGTCGACTAATTAGAAAAGAAAACCGCAATTATGAGCGAATAGTCGGTCTTTGCCTTGTTCATGAAGTTATTGACAATTTGACAGTTCTTGTATCTGTCACATAACTAAAGATTTTCAATACATATTTTTAGGTACGAATTTTACGAAAATACGACGTATATTCCAATAAGTAGTAATTTTTAATAGTTTTAAACGCAAACTTACTTAAAATTAAGTATTTACGCACCCATTATTCACTATAAATATTTAGGTTAGGTGTTGATTCTTATGTAATAATAACAGAAGAATTGCTTATATTTGATGTGTTTTAAAAGGATTGTCTTCTAGTGCAAAGATTATCATGTCATTAGGCTACCCGTAAAATAGATTTCGAGTGCAAACAGCTGTGTAAAGTTATACAATAAGCGTGATATTGGTTGTAAACGTATTGGTGTTTGCTGCAGAAAATGCTGCGCCAGCCGCTAACTAGGGCGCTTAAGCTGAGTTCGCCGGCGCGAGCAGCGCCGCTGGCGGCTCGCACCTTCTCTGCACAGCCCCCAGCACCAGAAAAATTTGAAGTCTTCATTGATGACAAACCTGTCCAAGTAGAGCCTGGCACCACTATCTTACAAGTTAGTATATTCTTTATCATGTCAAACAAATTGAAATGGTCCATTTACTGACTCTTACTCTCTTTCGAAATACCTTAATAAACTGAAAGTGATGACTCAAACTATGGCATTGATAAAATCATGTTTTTATGATTATGTTCTCCAAACATTAAAGTACAAGACAATATTCACTTACCGAGATGCGTTAAATACACATAAAACTATTCTTTGATAGTTGTCAAAAATAGAATTTAAGCTAAAATATCACTTCTTACATTTCTAAGAGAAATGGTAAAACTTGAAATTGGCTTCATTACAGATAGTTGTGAAATATTTGTATTGTTTTTTTGCTACAAACAGGCAGCAGCCCTAGTGGGAGTAGAGATCCCCCGTTTCTGCTACCATGAGCGTCTTGCCGTCGCTGGTAACTGTCGCATGTGTCTTGTGGAGATCGAGAAGTCTCCCAAACCTGCAGCAGCATGTGCTATGCCTGTGATGAAGGGAATGAGGGTCAAGACCAACTCAGATTTGACAAAGAAAGCCCGTGAGGGTGTGATGGAGTTCCTCCTTGTAAACCACCCTCTGGATTGCCCTATCTGTGACCAGGGTGGTGAATGTGACTTACAAGATCAGTCCATGGCCTTTGGTTCAGACAGGAGTCGCTTCACTGACATTCATTTCTCTGGCAAGCGGTGAGTGTTTGAATTTTTATAGCATAATGATACCTAGTTAGATACTGTTATTGTAGTGATAAAATATAAATACAGATTAATCATGGTAATTTAAATCAATTAAAATTGATAACTTGATCCAGTAATTAACTCGTCGAGTACCGGTTTTATAGACACAATTATAGAACAATAGGTTGCGGTCACCGGTCACCGCTTGGTGTTTGACAGTTTAATCTATAGGTAAATTAGTTGTCAATTGTTATTTGTAAGTAGATAATTAATAATTTTTACAATATTAGATGTATACTTATTGTTGAAGAATTGAAGTGCTACAGAATTAACTAAAGATTTAATTGTTCTTTCTAATGTTCATTTGTTTAAGAACCATAAGAAAAGTAATCAAACTGGATGCAATAACAAAACACAACTAGAAAGAAGCTCAGTGTTTGTTTAATTTTTTTTCCCATAGTGCTGTTGAAGACAAGGATGTGGGTCCTTTGATCAAAACTATTATGACCCGGTGCATTCACTGCACAAGGTGCATCCGGTTTGCATCAGAGGTGGCTGGTGTTGATGACTTCGGTACTACCGGTCGAGGTTCTGACATGCAGGTTAGTTGAATAAAAATAAGTCATGAATTTTCATTGAAAATTGATTGATGAATGGATGTTCTTTCATATAAATAATTAAAACCTCATTCTTTAGTAATTGACCAAAGAAATTGTAATACTTTAACGTTTGTCCTCAGGTTGGCACCTATGTAGAGAAGATGTTCCTATCGGAGCTGTCTGGCAACATCATTGATCTGTGCCCTGTTGGCGCGCTCACTTCCAAACCCTACAGCTTTGCTGCACGACCCTGGGAGACCAGGAGGGTAAGTTGTTCAAATTACTTGATTAGATGCAATATTTTCTTTTTTGGTAATATTGATCTTTTTAACCTGTTTTGTTGGTTGAGTCGTCACAAATACGACTGCCAACTTCGGATATCAATCGATCAATCCTAGGTCGGTTAAAGAGTAATAAGTATTTTTGGTTTTTAAAATTCTGTACAGACTAGATTCGTTAGGTATGTTTGGCATGGCGATTGCTCCCTAATTGATAAGCGACAGGCGAAAACTACTATATTTAATAGTTGCGTTTTTGACTTGACGTGTTATGTTTATGGTATAAAATCGGAAGTTAATGCTAATCTTTTTATTTATCTTTATTTCAGATCGACTCTGTAGATGTTTTAGACCCTCTGGGTAGCAACATCGTAGTTGCGACGCGTACCAATGAAGTACTCCGTATTCTCCCGAGGACCAATGAGGTAAGATTCAATGAACCATTTATAAGTTATTTCTTATGCTACATTCAAGTTTTCAACTTTTATCACAATATGACATAGAAGTAGACATATAGTTTGGGTGTCTACTGTCTATTGCTAACTGAGCCCTATTTAGTATGGTTCGTAAACGAACCCTGACTAGACAATCAATCAAACACCATTAAAAAACATATTTTTACTTCTAACCTAGTTCGTTCGTTAGTCCTTTTATTAATGTTCTCTTGTAGGAGATCAACGAGGAATGGCTGTCGGACAAGTCTCGGTTTGCCTGTGACGGTCTGAAGAGACAGCGACTAGTGACTCCGATGATGAAGGACAGTCGCGGAAACCTCACGCCTGTAGAGTGGGAGGATGCTATGGTCGCCGCTGCCAGGGCTCTGCAGAACTGCCCCCCTAACAAGGTATGTTGCTTATTGAAATGATAATCAACATAATCCTTTAATTTATTAGTTCTGAGTTTAAAAAAATAGTGGTCTTTGACTTCCTTTTATAAAGCATATTTTGTCTTGTTCATCTGCAGCTTCTGGCTGTAGCCGGTGACCTGGCTGACGCGGAGTCACTGGTGGCTCTGAAGGACCTGGTGAACAGGCTGGGGTCTGAGAACACCTGCACCGAGCAATACTTCCCACTAGAGGGCGCCGGCATCGATCTGCGGTCCTCATACCTCTGCAACACTAAGATCGCCAGTGAGTTCATTAATTGTTTCGATTTCATTGCTCTAACTTATCCTAGCAGTTATTTTTGAGATTATGTCAGTATTTAAGTGTGTAAACCGTTATTTTTTTAGTTCATTCAGATTTATATCAGTTTTGCCTTTCTAGAATTGGTCTTGGTATATAGGGAGGAAGTAGATCTTTATTACCTGGAACTTATACATAACATAACATAACATCATGCCTTTTTATCCCCGAAGGGGTAGGCAGAGGTGCACATTACGGCACTTAATGCCACTGTACAATGTAACACCCACTTTTCACTATTTATGTTACGAGTCCCATGTAATAGGGGGTGAGCCTATTGCCATATACTGAGATTTTTTTAAAACCCTAGTAATTTTTTGCCCGACCCGGGAATCGAACCCGAGACCCCTTGCCCGGCAGTCGCACTTGCGACCACTCGACCAACGAGGCAGTCCACTTGCGACCACTCGGCCAACGAGGCAGTCTGGAACTTATACCTGTGGAATATAATTCAAAATATATTCATTAATTATAATTTAAATAATAAACTATTTTTACATAAATTGTAACTATTCTCAGATGTGGAGGACTCGGACTTCGTGCTTCTGATCGGCGCGAACACCCGTTTCGAGGCGCCACTGTTGAACGCTCGAATCCGCAAGGCATACATCCACAAGGACACCGATGTAGCCTTCATCGGACCTAAAGTGGACCTGACTTACGATTACACGGTAAGGAAATCTTTATACAGTTATACTTTCTATGCTAATGCATATAATGAGGACACATTTGATTGTTCGGAGCATTCAAAAGGCTCCAAAACTACTGAGAAAAGCCCTTCATCATTGGGAAGCGGACATTTTTAGAGAGTAAAATGGGTACTTCTTGACTGACTTCAAAAACAGGTGGAAGTAATCAATTCAACCATATTTTTATATACCGGTATTTGTATAAAATCGGTATCTATTTAAAAGAAATCTTTTAACTCGTCGAGTACCGGTTTTGTAGACACAATTATAGAACAATAGGTTGCGGTCACCGGTGACCGCTTGGTGTTTGACAGTTTAAATAATATCACGTTTTGTTTACAGCACGTAGGTGACTCTGCTTCCGTACTGAAAGACCTGGCTTCAGGAACGTCATCTCACGAAGTGATGAAGCGTCTGGAGGCTGCCAAGCGTCCCATGGTGATCCTGGGTGCGGACCAGCTGAAAACTCCTGAAGGAGCCGCTATCCTCGCATACACTCAGGAACTGGCTCTACGTTTGCAGGACAAACTCGAGGATAAGAGCTGGAAGGTATGTTGGTAGACTTGAAGTATAGTGAGACTATCATGTGTGGGTAATAGTTGTTGATGGATTGGGTCACTAGTGTCATTTCATCACATTAGTAATGCCTTTGGCTGGTTCAGACTGAAGAATATTTGATTGTTTCATCAGTTTGGCAGATACTCTGCGTAATTAAAGAATAACTCGAAATATCTAGAGAACGCAAAATGATGATAAATAAGTTTTTAATACCATTTTCATAAATACTCACTTCATTATTTTCAAATTTGAATTTGCTTGAATCTGACGCCCATATTTGGTCTAGGTATTGAACGTGCTCCAGCGCACAGCGTCCCAGGTGGCAGCACTGGACATCGGGTACAAGCCAGGCGTCGGGCCTGTACTACAGGACGGACCACACGTCGTGTACCTGCTGGGGGCGGACAGTGGAGTCGTGTCCAGGGACCAACTGCCTAAAGACGCTGTTGTTATTTACCAAGGCATGTTATATATTTTTTTTACATGGGAGAACCATGCTTAGACATGAATGGGTTGGCTTGACTGAGGTAGAGCTTCACAGATAACCGGTATGAGAAAACGCTTGCGGAATGTTTTGCAATGTGGTAAGATCCAATCTCCCACCAAAAAGACTGCCAACTCACTTGTCACTCCTCTAGTTTTGGGTGCCCATGGGCGACTCTGAGTTCTAACAATATCTTATTGTTATGGTATGTCTTTTATCTGGTAAAATGGAATGGTGTTTGACGTTAATTCAAAGGGATATCAATTATTTTTAAAGAGATATCTAATTCTTGCCCAAGTGCCTAAAGAAGAAAGATGCATGCAGTTGTTATCAAAAATTATCCTTATTAGTTATCGCGGAGAACCTAACGGGTAACCGGGGCTCCGGCTCGACGTGCAGGAGAAGGAACGGGGTGGTCTTTAGTCAGTAAGAGTCTGACACTCCCTCCCGCCTCACCCAGGCGGGAGCAGTCATTCGATGATTTTCCCCCCTTAAAAAAAATCCTTAGTAGTATCGAATCAAAGATACCCTTAATTAATCCCACGATACTCTGGTCCAGGTCACCACGGCGACGTGGGCGCGGCGATGGCGGACATAGTCCTCCCCGGCGCGGCGTACACAGAGAAGCGCGCGACCTACGTCAACGCGGAGGGACGCGCGCAACAAACACTCGCCGCCGTCACTCCGCCTGGCAAGGCTAGGGATGACTGGAAGATCATCAGGTACGTCATTTAAGGCTGTGTTACGCCAACAACGCACTTGTGATGCCTTTAGTGTTGTGGGTGTACATGGACGACGCTAATCATAAAAATATGTATAGTTTACGTTTAATAGTTTATCCCCATTTTCATCAAAATGTTCGGCCACATAATAAAATTGGAAAAATGTCACAAAAAACACATCACCTTGAAAAATAAAACACACATTACTATATTACTTTGTGTCAATAACTAACGTAATAACTCTGCTATCATTTATTTCAGAGCTCTATCAGAAATCATAGGCGAGCGTCTTCCATACGACAGCTTGGACGAGGTCCGTGACCGCCTGAGCCAGATTAGTCCTGCGCTAGTTACTTACGGCAATGTAGAGAACAACAACTACTTCGCGCAGGCTAGGGCTCTTGCACAGGTACGATTTTGAATATTCTGATAAGTAGCTTATGACGTCATCATACAGAAAAGGTAGTCTTTAACGCAAAATTGTTTTCACAGAGCCTCCAGAAGCCAGTGTCTGGCAAGGTGGACGTGCAGCTGAAGCAATTAGAAGACTTCTTCATGACGGACACGATCAGTCGCGCCTCGCCCACAATGGCCAAGTGCGTGCAGGCTGTCCTCAAACAAAAGCAGTCCAAGTACTAGGCGAACAACTTAGGAGTACGACACACGAACACACACACATCTCGTTTTAAACCTGGGAGTATTATCTCCTCTTAAGATTCCGGTGATCACCTTATTGTGTATACACATACGTACTATAATTGCTTGTCTCGGAGCTCCGTGTGTCGTACAATTTATTAAATCTTTAAGATATATTCCCAGCTTTTGTCGTTTGAGTTTTGTACACTTACACCGACTTTTGGTACTAGTAACGTTACAAAATTACGTTTTTGGGAGTGAGAGCAGAAAACTCAAACGTGTCAAGTTGTATTTTAGGGTAATTATAAAATTTATATTTTGCCTTTCTGCAATCATTTTTACGAGGAAAATACTACAGAAATGCACTTTGCGTGGTCGAAGACCGTGTTACCTCCGTACCTCACTCGATACATTTATATGACTAGAAACTTCGACTGCGCATGTACATTGTGATTTGTAGCTATTTATTTTGTTATTTAATAGATAAGCATAACAGTGTTGCAACAATTATAAAATTTTCAATATATTAAATTATTCATTGTACTCAGTAGCGAAGGAATGAAGAAAAGTGACCGTTCGTAACTTGAATGTAAGGACCGATATTTGTAAATAGTAATGTTTGTAGTATAAAATAAAATGTAGTATAATGATTGTCGAAACAGTTTTTTATTTTAATTTAACACTAAAATTTCACATTTCACACCTACTAACTATTGTTTTAATTATAATTCGGGGTTGTCCTATTCAATCCGTTGTATTTTTTGTATTCCTGCAATAAAAACACGTATTAATAATAAGGCACTCCCTAGTCAAATTAGAAAGTCCATAATATGTTCATGAGACATCCGTATAGGCGTCTACATTTTCCCATTGTTATCATTTTACTATAATTACTTCAATGTTGATTACTTCAACCTAATTTTATTGAAATACATGAATAAACGTAATACTAACATCAATAACTTTTCTCGCGGGTATTTTGTTCTTGCAGTCGCTTAATGTTTTTTCAGCGTTTTTGAAGAACAGCACATGCAAGCTGTTTGTGCCGGACCATGGACTAGGTTCCTTCTCACGACGTCTCAAGTCCACCAACAGCTTTCTCTGTGGCCCGAAGTATGGGAGCGGTTTGGCTGCTGAAGTAATTAAATATGAAAAATTAGTAGGGATGCCGCTACAGAATGTAGAACATAATTTTGACTTTAAGGTCTTGAAGGTGACGAAAATGCCACTAGGCATTAAGTCCGCCATTGATATTGTACAAAAAGTAAATGAATAAAAAATAAATAATGCAGACATCATTCGTTTAAGATGTTTTTTAAATGGCGAAGTGCAGATTTCTCCAGGGTTAGTGATGTTGAATACATGTTTTTTTAAACGATTTTATTTAGTCTGCTCCGTTTGTTAGTTTGTGTCAAATTTAGTATTTATGGATATTGAACGAAAGGGCTTGATTGGTAGTTTAGAGGTCATCGAACAGTTTAAAAATATTATAATGTATTATTTTCCACCGTCATACCTCTAACCTCCGGCTTAATAGTATCTCGCGCCGCTTTCTTCATAATGCGTGGTTTTTCGGACTTCGTTATGTAACATTGTCGGTCACAGTAGCACTTGTTGATGTCTTGTCGATGATTTACAGCTTCAGCCATTGATTTGTTAATCTCAGCTACAGTCTTGTTGTTTTTGCGATGTTGTTTTATCTTCTCTATATTTTTGCGTTCTCTTTTATCCGCTCTATTTAGAATGGAAAAGTGTTAAACTTTTTCAGTTTGTGTGATTACTATCAGTGCAAAATAACCATTTACATACCTTTTTGGTGTTAAATTGCACTAACTACTTACACCATGTATCAATTGGTTAATTAGTCCTAGGATTGAACTAAGATTAATAATTTCAAATTATGATTTGACTTGACTTTAAAATAGAAAAGGGGAAGCCATAGTGTGTAGGTAAGTTAATATGTTATGTAGGTATTTATGTAAATTCTATTTTTACCTATCTTCTCCTTTCTTGATATGTTTTTCGATAAAGTCATCGAAAATTTTCTTTTTCTCTAATTGAAACTGTTTTGTGGCATTGAAGTTATTTTTCATTTTTGATGTATCTTGATACTCTTTGAAGATCTATTGATAAAACCAATAAACCAATCATAGAGTTGTTATACTTACAAACATACCTAAAATCTGCAAGACCTTTTTTCCGCGTGAATTTTTCCATTGGTTTCATTTGACTGCACATAGCCTATACAGAGGACCCAGTTGTACCTTGGACCTGGGGATATCCTCTCTATCTATTCACCTGATGGGCATAGACTGCCATGATTGCCCTACACGTAATTTTTAGGGGTGCCCCCATACGTATAACACCTTTGATGGTCTTAAAGGTGTTTAGCAGCATACCCGATCATGGACTTGTTTGATTTGAAATTTTAGTTGTTCCTGTTCCTTCCGACAAACTTCTATCTTAGCAAGATACTCAGCTTCCCATTTAGCTAGCTCGTCTTTTGTCTTTTTGTATTCAGCTGCACATTGGTCTAGAGCTTGTTTTTCTAGAAGTTTCATTTTGGTCTGAAAGAAGAAGAAAAAGTGGTAAAAAACGACGGGTTAGAATTTGATTTTTTAAGGGGGGAAAATCATCGAATGGCTTCTCCCGCCTGGGTGAGGCGGGAGGAAGTGTCAGACTCTTACTGGCTAAAAACCACCCCGTTCCTACTCCTGAATTTCGAGCCGGAGCCCCGGTAACCCGTTAGGTTCTCCGCGACGTCAGAATTTGATTAGCTTCACAACTTCGTATTCGTTGTTATGTACGTAGAAGATTTACTTTTACAAATCATCATTATAGGTAATCTCCAGGCTTGGATTAGAAATCGCAGTCTATCAGAA
The DNA here is from genome assembly GCA_038387885.1 of Spodoptera picta. NCBI lineage: Eukaryota > Metazoa > Arthropoda > Insecta > Lepidoptera > Noctuidae > Spodoptera > Spodoptera picta. The sequence continues at coordinate 820,848 of JAZHFQ010000413.1, read as the reverse complement.
GGAAGGCACAGCTACTTGGTATTTAACAAAAGCTTTTACGATACGAGCAAGAAGATTAAAGGTGGCGATGAATGATTTCTTCTGTTTATACTGTCGTCTAAACCTAACCAAAATGAGACTAGTTCAGACATTGGTCTTCCCTATCTTCCTCTATGGTGCAGAGTCGTGGATTATTAGAGCCTTAGATCGCAAAAAGATAGATGCTCTCGAAATGTCGTGAATGCTCCGGATACCATGGACTGCCAGACGAACAAATAGGTCAATCCTGGAACAGCTCGATAAAAAGACTAGACTGTCGACCGTATGTTACCAACGAATGCTTGGATATTTCGGTCACATTGCCCGCCGCCAGTCAGATAACCTCGACAAATTGGTTGTTGTTGGTAAGGTGGAAGGAAAAAGATCACGTGGCCGATCACCTAGCCGATGGTGTGACCACGTTGCCAACTACACTGGACTCTCTGTTACGAGAGAAGCCGAAAACAGGAGAAGATGGAGGGAAATAACTCAGAGAGCAGAGCAATGAAAGCCTTTCAGGGGCACGACCTTCAGATGTGAAGCAAGCGATCGAGAAGAAGATACTGTCGTGACTTTATACAAATAACTTTGTAGTCTACAAAGTAGTGATCTGAGTAGGTCAGTAGGTAGTTCTGTTACCTCGGCTTCTTTTTCAAGTTCTAGAAGACGCTTCATTAATTTTGCGTTACCAAGGTCTTCTTGCTTTTGTTTCTCTTTCGCCTTACTTTGTTCCTCTTTTTGTTTTTCAAACCTTTAATAAACAAGAGAACGAGAAAATATGATATGATACTATCATTAAGGTATCTATTATTATCCAAGGTGATATCTTCAACTCATCATTAGAAAGGACTAGTTATTAATGTTGACCCTGTCTGTAAATTGTAATAGACTTTAGCTGATATTGATATCGTGGACTAGGGATATTAATGGTAATTTACACATCTATCTATTAATATTATTGTTATTTCATTCTAAACTGGTCATAGCCGACCATTGTTTTTGTCTCTGTATCACCCCAAGGTCTCGGTGGAAGCGAATGCCCATGGTAATAAGCCCACCCTTACATAACTAAGTGCATAAAGCCTTTTAAAATAAAATATAGGTAAATAAATAAACCAATGTTTCAACCGTCAACGTAACAAACTCTATAATTTCTTACATTTCTTTATTCGCTTTGGATGTTTCAACGTCAATACATTTCTGTTGTTCCTTTACAGTCTCCTCGTCCTTGTCCAAATCGAAGGTACAGAACTTCACAGCTTTAGTTATCTTCTGTTCTTGTTCCGTTTCCTTTTGTTTTATTTCTTTTTTAAAATTTATTTGTGCCTCTCTCTCTTCTTGATCCTTGGATTCGTGAAGCGCGCTGAAGTAGAAGGAAGTATTTACATTTAAGTACAAAGTATGACGTATGTTGGTTGCCTACTGCATAGGTTGCCTATCGTTGGGTACATCATTACTTACCATTATGGTGATGGCCAAATATCCTTATAAATATTTAAAAGGTCATAATTACAATACTTTTATATATAGGCACCTAATTGCTTGTAATATAAAAATATAATAAATATTATGTATGTTAGGAAAAACCTACATTTATTTAGTAAAGTGTCTGACAGACACAATTATGAAACTAGACATAAGAATAGATTAAGTCCGCCGTTTTTTAGATTGTCAAAAGTACATAAGTCGTTCATGGGAATCGGTGTTAAATGTTATAACAAAATCCCCCAAGAAATACTGCATCTAAATGAAAGAAAATTTAAACTATGTATTAAAAAAACGTTATGTACACAAGCATACTACAAACTAAATGATTATAACATAACATAACATCACGCCTTTTATCCCCGAAGGGGTAGGCAGAGGTGCACATTCTACCACAGTACAATGTAACACCCACTTTTCACTAGTTGTTATGAGTCCCATATAATAGGGGGTGAGCCTATTGCCATGCCATGCCATGCCATGCCATGCCACTAAATGATTATATAGAGGATAAAAGTGCTTGGAGGCAGGCTGGTCCGGCTCCGCAGGATAATACATGAAACACAGTGGTGTTCAATGAATTCTATTTGTGTAATAATATAATCATGCTGCTTAAATATTTGTACATCTATAGTTTAAAACGTTGCACAATTTATTGTAAATGTGAGAGCCCTGTAATTAATTAGACTAGTAGATTGCATTTATGTCAGCTTGGAGTTGTCATGCTCACTCAAAGATCTCGTTGGATCGCTCGATTCCCTACAAAATGGTTGAGTTGGGCGGTGCTAGGTTTCGCCAAATGTTCGTGAACGGGCACCGTCGATTGGAACTGGTCAGCTCCAGACTGTATCATTTTATTTTATTATCCTCAAGGTTATTTTCTTTTTCAGTCTTTCTGACTGGATTTAGGTGTTGCATTGTTCTCACATAATCGAACCAATAAAACTATGTAACTAGAGAATTGTATTGAAAACCTGATTGAAAAAGAGTAACCTATGGAGTTTCTTGCTCGTCCTTCTCCATAGGAATCTACGCCTTGGAATGAGCAACTAGCTTCACTTATAAATTTTTGTTGTTTGACGTTCAAAAGTGCCATCCTGGTCTAATTGAAATAAATGATTTTGACTTTGACTTTGAATAAAATAGGCGTTTTATTTACTACCGAGTCACGGGTGATAAACATCAATGGCTGTATGAAATAAAATGAATTGACTCGTTTGTATTCGAATCTTTTGAACCGAGAATGCTAATTAATATTTTGTCGATTGTTATTTAATAGGTACCTTATAAGTTTTCTTCCGTAACAGCTTTCTTCAAAGATTTGTTGTCTCGCCTGTTGTATGACTTCCTCGTTATTTTTCACGATCTTTCTATTTGAAAACTCTTTGACTAAGGCAAGTTCTTTAGAACGTTGTTTTTTATTTTTCTGCTCTGCTTTTGCTACACAACCCTAAATGAAACGTTATTCATTATGATTGTATTATTTGTTTAAATTTTCAGGCTTAAAAGTAGGTTTTATTAGAACATGAAATACTGTCTTTTTGTAAGTAACTTATAAAATTGGCTGTTTTACCTCTAGGTGTTAGGGAGAATAAACCAATATTATTATGTTAATAAACTGATCATTACGTACTTCTACGGTGTCAGGCCATTTTTTCAGCCATGCCTGCGACTGCTCTATCAAGGCCTGCACATATTTATTCTCTTGTTGCAAACGTTTCTCCTGCGGCTTCGTCTGCTTTGTGATTCGGTCCCATTCTGTTTTATGAAGAATCAAATTGCTCAGTCCACTACTAGGATTTCTATAAAAATGTATTTTTGTTTGTGTCATGACGAAAAATGAAATTTCTTATTAATTAAGTAAATCTATGTAGCTTCGATATTTTACTTAGATACTAATAATAGTTATGTTAGCTTGATTATAAGTGCAGTACAGATGACGCAGTATTTCCATGGTCGATGCAAGTCCTTAGTTATTTGTGAAGATTACAAAAATATTATTATATTGCTCAAAATATAGTCACAATCAAGGAAAATAAGACGCAATTTTATTTAGGTAGCTTTGTATTTCACTATTTACCTACATTCAATAAATCTAATTTCCGCACATAAGTAGGTAGGTACTTATCATGGGTATAGTTCCAAGAATACGATTGTGTTGTTTGCGATAGTTCCAATATTTTAGGTCAAATGGACAATACATTGGAACTTATACATTCAATATTCATTGACTCTGGTATTGACAACTATTTTCTTTGTGGTCACGGACGTGTATGGGGATTCCGTTACTATTTATGGGAGTCTTATTGTGTTCATAAACAACGTAAATCTTGATGCCTTTTATATGTAGGTATGTAATTATATGTGAATGTGATATCGATATTTTTATGTAGGTACCTACTTAAATCTAGTAAGTAGTACGGACTACCTACCTAGGTAGGTATCTAGATACAGACCAACATCTCTACTCTACTACTAATGACTACAATTGTACAAACCTTGAAGTTTGTAAGTACAGTAAGGTTCATTGGCTGCTCAGATATCAGGATTTTACAATGAATATCTTTTAGGATGTTATTTTATAATTTTGTTACGGTTTTGTTTATGATTTTTGTGATGTGTTCTGGAAACAAAGATACTACATAGGCACTCGGCTCTTTGTAATGCGTTACTCAATAGCCAGGTGTTCAGTAAAATGAATTCCTTTGATCGATTTGCTGTTTATTTTAAGTGACTTACAGGAATGTCATAAAATGACGATGTAAAGGGCTATATAAACACATATTAGTGCTAGACCCACATACGTACAAACCGCATATGAAATGATATGGACATCAAATGATCGCCATCTCTTCATGTGGTTATCTCGGTAAACATTTAGCTCTTTGATACTAGTTTTATTTGGGACCGGATAGCGTTAATTAGATTAAATAACCGCCATGCCGCCATTCCATGGAGTGGGATAGGAAATTGAGCGAAACGATGGACGGGCGCCATTTGAGCCACCGTGTTGAGCTCATTCGTCAATGTCACGCCACCACGTTGTTTGGTATATTTTTGCATAAAAATAACTTATACAGCACTATGAAATATTATGGAAATATGAAGCGTTCCTTGCTTCCCAGTGCTTGTATGCGAAATGTGAATATTATAAGTCGTGAAAAATCTTATAGGTTACCTATACTACCTAGAATAGGTAATATTTACCATTTATGTCTCAGTTATTGGTAGTTAAGATTTAATGATAGCATAAATTACATTTACTTAACATTTATGTGCGCTTTCACTGTACCGTAAGTACAGGATAGACGATTAATGTTCATAGAAATCAATATTGTACAGAATGTTTTCTAGGCATTCTTGCCCATTAATTGAATTTCTTATAGGAAGATAATATCTGCCATCTGCAAGCTCGTAAAGATTACGAATACGAAGCAATCATATCGTGCTAATTTCCCATTGGAATTTAATGTTACGATCGTACATGTTAGTACAATAAAAGCGGTACACATGTCGATATCAGTAAACACGATTCTGGAAACGCGTCGAGTGGGACAAATAGACGACAAATAAACAAAACGTCGTGTCGTCGTCCCTCGCGATCCCGACACATGTGAGCTTTACCCGCTTTGTAACTGTCCTAACTTTTTATGCAAGCCTGGTACCGCGCCCGGCCATTTGTTTCAATTGCATTGCTTGTAGGTTTGTAAAAGTGAGTAATTTGTTGATGTGTGGTCTTCGATACGGATGGGGCCACCCATTTTTACTTTGGAAGTTGTAAAGAACATGCATTCTGACAACATGTTTGGGAGACGACAAGAATACCTAAAGATGTCATTAGAATAAAAAAGCTTTTGAAAAGAAATGTCTCAGTTTTGGTTACGGTTATCAACTTTATAAAGTAACTTAATAAATAACAGTCTAAGTTGCGATTCTATAGAACGAAACTAAATATTTGAAGACTGTTTCAACTGCACACATTTTCAATTCGAATTTGTATAAGCAATATAGCTTTTGAAATAGAAATACTAAGAGTAGGGAAATACAAATTGAATTTGCACCTTTTCTTAAGACGTAGATTCCGTAACATGTTCATTTCAGCGAAGCTTTGGTGCACACAGACTTGGGTACCCCGCCCCAAGGCCCTACCTATTAATTTGTTCGTTCCTTGTGATTAATTATGATAAACTCGAGAATGCTGTGGTTCAATTAAAGGAATGTTTTAGAAACAGTTTCGCAATTTGTGGTTTTTAAACGTTTAATATTGGGCGTCTATAATTTATATTAAGTTCACTGTTTAAGTGTAAGGGCTACGGGGTAAGATTTTAAGAATTATGAATGTTTTACAGGTTATTCAAGTACTGGTTCAAGGATTCTCGACAAGTTTCAAACCATGCCAGGGGCTTATAATCATGAGCGGCAAGCATCGTTGCACGTTGTTCGTGCAGGTAGGTACCTTATTGGGTATTAGGTAATTTTACAATATATTACCTCTGTGTTTGTTTTTGGTACTTACGCTTAATGTATAAGTACAAGGATTACGTGAGTAGGTACCCTTTTACAAATACAACCTTAATATTATGATACTCGTGTATCTAGATGCTATATTAATTTTGGATTGATAGAAAACATGAAGTACACCTGGAACTTATTTCAAGTAACATGTAAAAGCCACTCAAGTATGTTGGCGATAAGTTTAAGTTCGTAAGTAGATAATAATCTAGTCAAAGTGAATTCAACTATATTGGAATAACCAAGTATTTCTTTACTTTCTAAATAAAGATATTTTGTTATTCTGAGGAAATATTGTTTACAATTTTAAATTCAGAAATTCGAATTAAGTAGATTATCTGGGACTCGATTCCGAGATTTCGTTATATCGACAGTTGTAGGTACAAGCTCTATTGGAATAACTGAGCAGTCTTTAACTAACAAAAAAAAAAACAAAAACAATGCCTGCACAAGACATTATCCTCAACCTCAATATTTTTTAACTAAAGATTTTTGTAAAAGGAATAAAAGCAGACATTGAAACGATAAATAAACATTAGTGCGATGATTTCTTATTAGTTCTATGTTTGAATGCAGGAGACGGCACCTAAGCTAAGCTTGTGTACTGGCTGGTTGCAGTCCGGGGCTCTATCGGAAAGCCGTGAGATACGTCTGCGTGACTCGCATGGAAATTTATTCATGAAACTGTGTTCCTATGCATTGATACAGATCTTCGCAATGAAAAAATGTCTTTGTATGTCATGTAAGTACGTGTATTAATGCATAAAACATTTTTTTGGTATCTTGTAAGTATTGAGGCAATTTGTTAGATATTTTGTGCCTTTTTTGAATAAAGTAGGCTTAGGTTGTTGTTGAAGTATTTGTTTCTGTGTACTCACGCACCGATCACATTCCCACAGGTGCCAAGTTATCGCGACGGGTTGGTCCGAAATTAGTAAAACAATCTTCAATAAATTAATTTTGAGAAAAATGAAAAGCTTTAATAATCACAAGTTGTATTAGATATTTGTTGTAGTTGTACAATTTTTGGATGTTACTCGTTTGTTCTATGGTAGTAGATTTTGATATTTGGTAGGTACTTCTTTAAAAAAGTTTAATTCAAAAAGTTTCTATACCTTTACAATGTAAATTAAAAACACTTTTTTATTTGTCTTTACTAGTGAAGCCGTTTCATTTGTATAAATCGAGGCGTGTTGCCTGGCGCCACTCCACTGCTCAAGTGGATTCTGTCCGTTTGTCCCACGTTCGTAGCACTTGACTTTCAGCAGGTAGCCGCCCGGTGCTAACAAGTATTGTATTCGTTCATGCGACTTCAAATAGAAATATTTAATAACTTAATTCTATTCTAACTAGACGATTTACGAAAAAAATTATAAAGTCGATGCTTTTATTAATCAATTAATAAAAACAGGTTAATACATGGTATAAACGAAACGTTCCCGAAAAATGGCGACAGGTGATGGTCAAAATAAGTTTTATTTTCATAAAAGTACGGAATTAGGTAAATGTTTCTTTTATGTAATAATGTATAAATTGTATCAAAGAAGAAGAAGTAATTAAAACACACTTAAACGTCATATTTTATTACAACTTATTTTTAATTATCTTATAACATTGCGTGTTTATTTACTTACTTAACCATAAAATATAATTAAGATTTGGTACCACTCGTAATTATTAAAATTGTATCTCAAACTTCAAGATACCATAAATTATATCTAAAATAATAAAACTGAGAAAAAAATCCTCGAAACAGTTTATTACCCAGCTTTGTAACAGAACAAAATTGGTCACATCTGTGCACTGTTTAAATTAAAAGTAATTTTCTTATGCAGAATTAATTAATGACTAACGAGCTCAATAGGGTTCATCAGGCGGAAGCGTTGGAAGGCGATAACAATATACACTAAGTCCCACGAGAGACAAGGACGGGGCGTTTAGAAGCTGGAGTTGAATGAATTTATGCCGGTCTATTTAGTAACGCGTCAATTTGGCGCGAGAAAGGTTGTGAGGGTGGTTACATTGGGAACATAAACGAAAAGCGCGCGAATATTATTATCGTGAATACAGTGCCTGTGGAAATTAAAAAAAAAAGTGAACTAAAATCATTGGATTTTCTTGTTTATGGTTTTTTTGCGCGCGAAATGTGGTTTGTTTTGAGAGTTGTGTGTAATTAATGTTAAATTCTTTAGTATGATTAAGAACAAACAAATGAGATAACGCATGTCCGGAGACTAATTTTCAAGATACGTTAGATAAAATGGACTAGAAATAATTTGCAGAAATAAAGGGGATTCAAAATATAACTCTGACAACCTTTGGTATGTACTACCTTTACTTGTACTTACATATTTTTTTTTGTAATTTATGTAACAAAAAGTAAATAAATTAAAGATATATGATAAGAAATAGAAATACTTCGTGTTATTAATATTAAATCTAATTCTGTACATCGTTCTGTAATAATTGAACATTCTTCACTTCTTCAGTAATGACTGTCTGTGATCTAATTTCCCAAAGAATATTTTCCTTTGATGTTTTAATGACAAATAATTTAAATAAATTACACTTACATAAAGCCTGATGTGAGATCTAAAGTAATTTGTAATATTAATAAGAAAAATAAATACGTTTTTCATTTTGTCATATTTGTAGTATTTTTTTTTATATGACAAATATTTTTTTCCGCTATTTTTTTATTAAGTATGTACATATAATACTATTTCGCGATTATTAATATATATATACAACAGAGTGTAGTTATTTAGGTAATAGTACTTTGCAATCAGTACCTCAGTAGCTAAGTAGCTACGTAGTTTCATCGAAAGCAAATATTATGTACCTAAGTAAAGTACCTATGTTAAATTGAAGAATTTAATTAGGTTTGAATTGAAAATAAAATTATAGGTGTGTTTTTCTAAGTCGAAATTAAAATATTTAAAAATTAAATAAACTAGGAATAGATTTCAGATTAGGTGGGTACTTACATTAATAGACAATTGGTTTTTTCAGCGCCTTTGCTTGTGTAACAGTTATACAATAATTTTGAGGAAATTGTGTTCAGTGTAATATTCAATAACTTTTATAGTGTCAATTAGTAAAATATCATGTGATTGTGTATGTTGCTGTACTTATATCGGCGACACAAATAAATATGTAGATAAATAATTACTATAATTATAAATAATACACTTATCCTTCAGAAAGATTTAGAAAAGTACGCTAACGGTTTGAGATACTAAGAATACTAAAGATACTAAATTCCGCGAATAGTTCATGAATGTTTAGTACGGATTTACGGAAGCACCTCAATGATCACGACTGTACTTAGTTGTAGTTTTTTTAGACATCTTCTGTAGCACGCTTACATCAAGTACCGTACGAAACAATACCAATGTCAACCTGGATTTCATTGAGTATTCAATAAAATTTTCTTCTAAAGTACAGCTATTAAAATTATGTATTTATAAGGTTACTTCTTTTATGGACGCAAGTAAAGTACTAGTTGTGTCTTAGGGAGCAATAAAACGTCAACTTTGATCGTTATAATGTTCAAGCCGGATTTTTGGTAGGTACATTATCTAAGATTTATTGTCGGATCATACTTGAAAACTATTTTATTACTAACGTAGGCTTTGGTACCTAAAAAAGTAGGTATTAGATGTTATGGTAATTGTCATTTGTTCAACGCTACACAAATTCATGTTCTCTAGTAAAATTTTGATACACGGTAACGATCGAACATAAGGAATGTCTAAAATGTCATGAGCTATTAAGAAACTATCAATTATCAATAACCAAACAGATACAAATATTTTTAAACCTGACTCTAATAATAAATTATAGGCAAATCTGGTAGATGCAATCGTAGTAGGTAGGTACTTATAAGAAATCATCTAGGAACCTTTGAGTCTACGAGACATCAACGAGATTTACCTAGCATTCTCATTTCACAATAGTCTTCCTGCAAATATCTCAGCTCTACGGACCCCATTTCCTTACAGCCACAACCATAAACTTTTTAATTTGCATTAGGGAAATCCAAGTTTAAATTCCTTTTCAAATATTTACGGAGGTTGCTATAACATTCTCAAAGACAAACTTCTAGACAACACTTTACGGCGTAAAAGCCTAAGTTTACTTGAAGTAGAGTCCGCGTAGAGCTATAAAGCATTTTTATTTTAGTTTGGTAGATTCTCATGGTCCGACGGTTTTGCTTTGATTTGTGCGAAAAGTTGGGACGAACGTGAACGCAAATGTTGCACGTACTACACATTAATGTGAGCATATGTTATTGTGGCCGGTTACATGTGTTCGCGTACATTTGTTATAGTCGTCGTCGGATTACTGTTTGATACGCCGACTGCTGCTGATAGCTGCCTGATTAATTTAAAGATGCTAAAAAAAAAGCCGAAAATCATGGCAGTTTATTAACGCCCGTTCTTTTTTCAAATGGTGACGGTTCGACGGGAAAATGAAAATGTTTTTCCGTCGGTGTTCATTAATTTACTAATGATTTCGTTATCCGGCTTGTTCCTTGATGTCAGCTACGGTTTCGTCCACTCTGTTTGTAACACCATGCTTAGTAAAGGTGAAACCGAATAGGTACAGGAAAAGCACCGAACCTATATTTACACATGTTCAATTACTTTTTTCTTTAACAACAATTTAATTAGAAGCGGTAATGTTTCGAAGGACCACTTACTAACTTGGCATCACTTTACACAACGTTTACAGACTCGTAAAATGTTCAATTACGCGTGCCGATGTAAACTGCCAAATATCTCTGTTCTCTATTACATTTAATCAAGTGCAACGTACGAGTCTCAACCGTGTCGTACTTGTAAACGAGAACGCGCTCTAATTAGTCCCAACACGGCGATAAAGGCGGTAATGTGATAAAATAACGACTGTTCCTCTCACCGACTTTGATATCAAAAGCTTACGTTACACGCCGGTAGGGCCCATAAACTACTATGTTTAGACGCTAATATGATTTGTTAACGGCCCACAAAATGTGGAGGGTTCATTATTTTTATGTTTATTTTAATTATGCCGAGACATTGTAGTTAGCTTCAGTAGGTACTTGTTTTCCATTTATAGTCGATTTAAATCACTGTTTGCAGTAATAAAAATTAAATGTGTCCATCACTATGAGCAGTGGATGCGAGTGTACTTAATCGGGCATCAATCACGTAGGGATTGCTTGATTTATTGATGCTATTGATTTTATTGGCGATCCTATCTGCGATGACTCAATGTAGTTGTATTGTGTTTACACAGTATTTAGTAGTACCCTATCTATTTATAAGACTCGGATTCGATCGAATGACTTACGTTCAATGCAAATTAAATATTTGGGAAATTGATTAATATTTATTAACTTTTCAAGTAAATAAGGAAAAACCCCGTGAAACATGAGAATAATTAATTTGGTCATAATATTTCTGTGTAATTTGATTTGATTTAGAGAGGCTTGTGGAGGATTTCCTAGATTTCATGAAATACATTATAAAATATTAAGTATTTCATGTTTACGTCATTAAAAAGTTTCTACGGTACATTAAGTTAAGCAATTTCATGTTTCAGATGTAGAAGAATATTGCAACGCTTGTATTGGAAAATATGGACGAGACCATTAAAAGTTGCAGCAGATTTCGAAGAAGGCAGGACGATATGCTTAAATCTAGCTTTATATTCCTGCTCGTTACACTGGCCTGTGTAAATTCTCAACGTAAGTTGTTTCTGTTATTTTCTCTGCAATGCAAAGATGTATAATATTATCAAATTTGTCACTGTTCTATTTTGTGTTCTGTTCTCCAATAACGACAATAAAATAGTTCAACATCAAAACAATAATTTATTTTATTAGGTACAAACCTAATAAAATAAATTTAAAAGTAATATCATGTTTCTATAAATCGTCTTCGAAATAAAATTCTATCCCGAGGCAAGAGTCCCTCAGTACTTTTGAGAAAAGTTAAGGTAGTACAAAGAGAAATACTTAAATCAATTAGTTAACAGAAGTTGATTTAATTTAAAAATACGTAATGAAGTATCGCTAGTCACTGAGCACTCACAGAAAAATGAGAATCTAGCAACTGAGACAGATTTTAAAAAAGGAATACGATGAAAGAAGTTTGTATTTCAGTTCATTTCTATAGAGCTTAATTTCTTTTTGAACTGAGAGGCCGTCATATGTTTAAATTATGACATAAGCAGGGCGTAAAGGCGCCAAACTATAGTATTGAGTGTGCTTTAGCTTTCAGGGCACCGACTCAACTTTTCTCGTAATTTCAAGAAGCATTTCGCTTGTAATTCGATCAGTAAATATCCTTATCGCGTTGCTGGCATGAAGAGGAAATTATTAATAGCCCTTTACAACTATATTTTGCGTTGAGTGGCAACACCGGTGTCTTATAAGGTTTTAGTAATATAGTTGATAGTGAAGACATAGCTGTATAGAATATAATGTGATTATCCGGTTTAGCGACAGTGTAATCACAGGTCTGAACTAAGTTATTCCTTCAAAGAGGTCGGTTTACACTATCGGCTAGTCTAAGTTAGTTCAGATGAATATTTTTTCAACTTTTGTTTGATTAATGTTTAGAGAGCTCTATCCAGTCCAAGAAAACAGTCAGAGATAAATCTTAACATTTTATCGGCTTTCTGTTCAAACGTCAGATACAAACGGCTCTATAGGACTAGGAGCACAACTTTACCTAAGAATAACGGGTTATTGTATTATTGTATAGGAAGATCGTTATAGGACTCGGTTCCCAGACCTGTAAAGCAGCACAGAAACGTCCGAATCAAATTTGATTACAGTCCGTTCAAATATTTGTACTAGAATCATTGAGATCCGAGAGCGCGATAGTGTAGACCTACCCTGACTATACGTAGATATGCTAGATCCGGTATGCTTCCTATAATTTGGTTCTAACAAAATCGGGCTCTCGGGGGATTGGCTTATTAAACTGGTTTTCCAACAACTTTGTAAATATCTACTGCTTTCTCTCTGTTATTGAAAGTAATTACGTTCGTATCAAGCAAAATATAGACGCTTGCATTATAATTTTGGATTTATTTAATGTGCGCCTGTTTCACTTTATTATTTTGAAATCTAGTAATAAGAATTTGTTTTAATGATTCAAAGTGTTTTCCCCATGAGATTGTAGGCTCAAATATTATTCAAATATTTAAATCTATTATGGGTACAAACATTGAATGAATCAGTTTGAGAATCAGAATTTTCAGGTCAAGAACGTCCATTAGTTTGAGGTTCGTTTTCATCTCGATATCTAAATCGTGCAATAACTGGGAGTGATATGAATAAAAGCGGTCGTTAGAGGAAATAGATCAAAAGCTTTATACCGTCATCTGTAACTGTCACAGCTACTTTATTGTGGTCTGGCACCAGCTGTTGTGCTCCAGCCGACTGATCCCTCGCCTATACAAATAACTTGCATGCTATAAAACATTCTGTATTCATGTTTCTAATTTTGTTCCAGACATAACAGCTTGCTGTGACAAAGCCGAGGGGACGTGTCGGAGCGTATGTGAGAAGGTAGCTAATCTTCATCACTTGACCGCATTTTTCAGTGTTGTAGTGCTCCATGTTAAAGCTTCGATCCAATCGATTATGTTTCCCCTTGCGCGCCGCTGACCGTGTCATATCAGGCACGTACCGCTTAACCATGTAGGAATCCTTCGTTAACGCGGACACGGATATTCCGCATCGCACCTGGTGTCTATTCAACCGCTAAATATTCTTAATCCCCAAAGATTTCCAATCAAAGTTTTCACTCGAAAGCTAAATTGACTTAATTAAATAGATTTATCGCTTCCCCAAAAGTTTTCGGTCGTCGTATATTTTTATCCGCGTCTGCCGAGGTCATTCAATATTTTGTTCAACATAATGGTAGTGTACAGAAACCACAAAAGCCACGCGACTCTTTTGAGTTCCTTTTATAGTGTCCGTCCGTGCCTTTGATGTAACGTTTCATCTAAAACAAATAAAGGAGACGTTGACATCTACGAATTCATCTATGATTTCCTCGGTGGTGTGTCTTCCTGTGTTATTGAAATATTATGCTAAGAAAGTTATTCGAGTCGACGCGTCGATTCTAATCAAGAATCGCGTCACAGCCCGGTCCGTTCCCAGAAAGCGCGTCGAGTGAATAAAAGTTAAATTATTAAAACGTGTAAGAAGAGACGAACACCGTGCACTAATACATTCGTATTTAATTCCGTCTTGTTAGGGAACACCGCGTGACGGCCGCTTCCTCCCCCGCGACACGTTTGAATAAGTTACGTGCCACCGTCGATACTTTGTTATATTCATAAATGTCTTCGATAAACTTTTATTATAACCACTGACCAGTATTCTCAAGACATTCTATACAATCGAGTAATAGATACTAAAACGCACACACATAGGAGTTATCTCAGTGGGACTTAATGATAATTTGTAACTCTTCATTTCCTCGATTCCATTAAAGGTTAGTTGTCACTCGGCAGCTGTTATCCTTGTTGATAATCGATACGATAATGAAGCTACAACCCTAATTCATCCGGTGATTTTGTACGTCACAACCAACCGGGGTCGAGACGGAGACAATCTAAATAAAGTGGCTGTTCGTTAAACCAGCCATTAAACGTACTTAACCCCTAGTAAAAGGGCTTTTTCAATTAATTGAACCGATATAAAACAATATGCCTTCTATGAATAGAAAAATGATTAATTGACAAATAGACTGGTCTGTAATTTGACATGAAAATGTTGTTTACCACGAATAGGAGTGTAATTGGTACTAGATGACAAGGCACCGCTGTCCAATATAATGGCTTAATAACAGCGCCAGCCATATGACTGTGGGGTGGACAGGGTAATGACATCAAAAAGTAGCCGGAATAAAACCTATGCAGTATTTCATGGGGTTTTTCCTGAAACAGTGAACACATTTAACGTTAATGTTATGAACCTATAAACTTTTATGTAGATAGCTCGGTGATCTCATGACAGCGAAGGGATTTTATTAGCTGCAAAGAAATTAACAGAGTTTACAGAGGCATTCAATTATATACCTTGAAATAGTATCAGTTTGTAGTCCACATATTAGTTTTAAGCTTCCACATTCTTCCACAAAAATCTTAAATTGAAGGAAACGGAGAATTCTTCAACAAAAAATGTTTTTGTAACCCTCAGAATTTATTTATGGCGACATTCCATCCGGTGCTCACAGGATATCACTATTAAAAGATGAATAAAACAAATTATTCAGACAAATTAGATTTGACTGTATCTGATTTGAAAGTTTTAGATATAAATATTAAAGCCGTTCACTAAATATTATATCTCCAGTCATCCAGTGAGATAAAAGAAAAATATATAAGTGCATAGGTAGTAGATATTTAGACAATCTAACACACCTTTGCTCATATTTATAATTGAAGGTGTATGGCGTACTGTATTGTTACTAATATGTGATAAAGTTGTCCATTGTACCGTGTATACGAACATGTGGTGGGTTTATTAAGATGTTACAATCTAATAAAATGCTCTGGAATTTATAGTGTGGCAGTGATGAATCTAGCGAGCGTGTGTACTCACCACACTCGCGACACAATGAGCTTAGACTTCAGAGCAAAATACTTCGACGTTAAAATTGTAGCAAAATTCTTGTGTTATTATGTAGTACTTTTAGTTACGAATTAAAGAAAAAATAAACTTTCGGTAAAAAATGTCACGAGTGTCAGCTGAAACCAAATAGCTGAATTGAAACGTACAATTAAAAAGAAATGTCTAAATCAAAACTGAATAAAACTGAATGTTATATGAAGTTGTTCATAGATCGTATCTTGGTGTTCTGTAGTGTTTGACAACCCTATTAACGTAATGGTTTACTCGACCAGTGAACAAGCTAGTTTATTAGATACACGAAGCGCAATCTTGTACTTGTTACAGTTAGCATTCATTGAAACTGATGTCGCCCATTACACGATTGCTATACATGGTCCGTTGACCGAATAAAAAATATTTCAATAATATTTTCAGCTACCTACTATTACGCGCAGAACAGTTTCAGTCGACTAGATCAAAGACAGCGGCTTCTTTGATTGGCGCGCGAATGACCCAGGTTGTCACGAACATTTTTAAATCTGTTTGTACACCATAAATATTTTGACGACACACGCGAAAATGAGAATGAAACAGAAAAATAATTTATCACCGACATAAAACTGTCACCGAGTTGTCGGTCCTGGATTACGTCAATGTGAATTGATGGTAAGGGCATATGGAGTCAGACACCCGGCAAATATATAAAAAGTCCTTGTTTTCCCACATTGTTCCGTTACATATTACACAATTATATGAGTGCTACCTATATGTTTTCATTTAGACTGTCATAACTGTAGTCAAGCTAGGGTAAAAGCCTTTCTTTACACTAACAAATCCCGATTATAATAAATATTTAACAGAGCTATGCAGTAATGTTCACGATTACTCATGTCGCAGTCAACTCGTCCACACATTTACATAGTGTGTAGGGACTAGGATGCACGTGACGTTTCGTTACAGGGATCGTCAACCGTGACAATCACGCCGCGGTCCCGCAGTATCGGGAATTTGTTAAGCGTGATCGGGATGCCGAGACCGAGGCCGAATCTATTGGATGCCGATCACGTACCCCCAACTTTAGTGGCGTTTACCCGACATTCACGTTGCTTGTCCGCTCGAATAATTTGTAACAGATGTCCAAATAATGTTATGTTTCTTCCAATGTTACCCTTGGAACCGATCTTATTCAGAAATTCTTTTGGGATTGTTTTTATAGTATGAATAGTTCGTTAAATTAAATGTATAAGGGACCAACTCAGTTCAATTACTTTTTATTAATAATCAACATACCGATGGCTAAAAGGGGTGTCCAGAATTAGTTTCTCAGAATCGTAAACTTAACCCTTTAACTGTCGACCTGTCGACCTAAAAATAAGTATGACACGCTATAAATTACGAAATAAATTCGTCCTAAAGTTAGCAATATCATAATCCGTCGTACATTCCCCTTCAACTTGAAAGTTGCGAATACAAACAAACAAATACGTCCGATGGTTCAAAGCGGGTGAAAATAGACTCGTCTGAAATCCTTTCATGTCTGTCCGCCCGTCCCACGTCCGCGACACCGCGACTCTGGGAATACGATACGTAATATCTTATTAAAATTGACACTCATATTTGAGTCGCTAAAGAGCACTAAATAAAGTCACTCTGCACCTGCAATTAAGACGTTTGTTCTTGACGATAAACTTATTCCACAATCCACATTTTAATGAAATTGCTTTAGAAATCTTAATATCAAAGTTGAAAGAGACCTATGTATATGTATACCTACGCACTGGTACTAAACTTAATATATTACGGTAGCAGTTTTCCAATTAAAACCAGACAAACTCAATTCAGCAACAATTTCATTTTGTAATGTGTCTGTCGACTGTCACATCTACCAAATTGCGATTGCGATAGGGAAAGATATGCCACAAGTATCAAAAATAAGTAGTTCATTATGAGGAGTTCACAACTCAGAGAAAAGATGTTTTTAAGCATTTTCAGAAATGATAACGCATCGAACAGTAATCTTGCTACTTTGGAAAACGGTATGGCTGTGAAATGGAAGATACCGCATTATTATTGTATCGCACCAGAACATCTTACGGAGGACGTTGGGAGAGGAAGGGAACAGAATATCACCAGCTCGTTAATCACTGCGCTTTCGACGGTTTTGTGACGTTTCCAAACGTTTTGGCTAAACTTTATTGCTTCCCCAACAAAAGAGTTTAGTGTAAATACGCGGTCCACCTCATAAATGTTTTAAAATAAGAATTTACCAATAGAAACTCGATATTATGGTCTACGTCTTCTCCAAGCCTGGATATTTTAATAACAAACTGAAAATCTCTCTGAAGTTTTAAAATTCTTCTATAAGAATATTATGTTTACAAACTGTCTTAGTAGAAAATCAGAGCTAGTTGTCGCGTTTGAGATACTTAATATAAAGTCAGTTATTTCTAATGGAACCGTATAGGCTGATTTACATACATCAAGCCATAGGAATGGCATCAGAACAAATTTACAAAGAAACATCAAAGCTGTTGCGGTGCCGCCGTTTTGATTCCGTCCTTTGATTACTGGCCGAGTTTGTCCCGGGTTTGCTATTTCGGTGCTGTTTGTTGTAGTGTGACGGTGATAAATTGGAACAATACGAAACAAAAATGTCCCGATACTCCGAACGCTTTTGTTCATGATGAACATGGCTAAGCAATTGAAACATACATGTAGTGCCAATTGCACTTGTGACAGCCCTGGGCGCATCAGTAGCCGGTCGCCACGCGCCGTCGGGTTCCCCATGGCAATAATTACAGGCGGGTAGTTGCTAAACTATTTAGGGCGTCGTTCAGAGTATACTGGCAGCGACGTTTTATTATGTCAACTGAAAGCCCTTTGTGTTTTAATTAGCTCTGAAATAGTATTCGACATTTTTATTACCTACTTGACAAGGTTTTGTGGTTATTTACATTACTATTGGAAATTGTTCCTATTAAACTGTCAAATACCAAGCGGTCACCGGTGACCGCAACCTATTGTTCTATAATTGTGTCTGCAAAACCGGTACTCGACGAGTTAAATTGATCTAATCTATATACATATTGAAAACAAATGAAATGTAAGGTACTCATCTTAAGTTTAATGATACCTATATAGAAAGTGTAGGAAAGTATTCTGGGAGGAATGTGTTTGCTTAAGCAATCAAGGCTCAATCACTGTGATGTATGCTTGACACCTGGTGTTTATCAGGCAGGCGTCGCCGTCGTAAGGTAATTCACATATCACAGGTGGCTGCGCTAACTCTGTTCTTAGGGCATGCAAAACAACATAATGTTTCATTTTACCTTAGACACTATTTTAAGAATTATTTTAATACAATAGGTGCTTAATTTTTTAAATAAATTTTGTATTAATTCTTTACTCAAATTCCGTCAAGTCAGCGTAACCCTGGTTGATTTAACGTTTTGGTCAACTACCAAAACATTAAATCAATCAGGGTTCCGCTTAATTTAAATAGCTTTGTACTTAAAACAAACATTCGGTGAAACATTGGAGATTAATTAAAGATTTATCTTGACAATAGACGTTAAAGTGTCGCTTGAATACTGGAGTAAGTATTTTAGTGGCAAAAGCGCTCGTTTCAGATATCGATACCTAATTAATATTGTGAAATTGAAGTTTTATACTTACGTATATTGAAAAGTGAGTTGGTTCTCACTGAGTGGAGTATCATTTTATGTAAGAGAAAGTTCATTTATAGGTGTAATCGGAAGTATTGATCATATACGTAGAGATAAATAAGCAGGTTAAACCTCCAGTAATCAACAGGAACCAATCAAATACGAGAGAGGTCACGTGCGAATTCACTGCAAAATGCACCGCAGAACAGTTAAATTTTATTAGAGCTATTATTATTACGTTGTATATGCAGAATGGTGGTCGTGTGTGCGTTCCGAATTCTAATAGATTCATTGTCTTCGCGGTTCCTTAATGGTCCTATTTGTCACAGAACATAGGTCGAGGACCTCGTTGTTATCAGCACTTCATCCGCGATCATTTGGAACAAGCTACCGGTATGAATGCTGAGTGCTGACTATTTATGAACAAACCAAGAGCCAACAAACCAAGTACACGACTAAGTGAAAGGTGACAACTCCTGTTTACAAGATATATTTCTTTGATTTATGATCTGATGCAATGCTATCATGGCCGCACTAAACTGATGAGTTGCGTTGGTCGTGTTGACGCCAAGCTTAGAATACTTACAACAAAGTTAATTGTTTCCACTCCGAGGCGACAGTAGATTTATGGTCACAATATAACGCTTATGATGACCGACCACGACGACAGAAATTTAAAGTAGGATTACAAGAATTTTATACTTATGAACTTAGTAGTAAATACTTATGAATTAAGAAAATGTAAATTAGGAGAACAATAAAATAAAATATAATCCATGAGATTATATTAGCTGCATTTTAATGAATCACTTAACTTTTATTGTTACAAATCCAGGAAGTACATCGATTTAGGTGATGATCGAATACTTGCATAAAAGCTTACATTCCGAACACGTATTTCACAGGACGTGTCAGCTGTCATGGCGTCAATGCCAGCGCAATGATGTCAACCACATCCGATTGTCTCCATGTTAATACCATGGGAGACCACCTTCGTATTATTGTATAAGCGACGACTTTTTATTCTCTGCCATGATTGATAAAAATTGTTTTTGTCGGTTGAATACTAAATGTGTATTTTTTGGGAGTGCTTTGTGACATAGGTATAGAATATATAGTCTGGATATAGTCTGACGCAGTCATTCTACAATTAATTCTGTCCATTTGTACCATTTGGTCTTGGCATGCTAGTGGGAACGGCAATATATCTGGCTTACACTGACTTTAAAGTATTTGTCTTCAATCAGACTTAGGAGCGATCGATCAAGTTTAATTGTAGATGTTATTGAAGACAATATCAATTAATGCTATTTCTAGGAATGACTGGATCGTCCTGTTACTGGTAGGTACGTGAGAAAGATGATGAAATGTAAATGAAATGAAGTTCTCGAGTCTATTCTGCGAGTGTTTAATTGTGTCTGTCGCATTAGGAAGTTATATCGGAGTACGGCGGTGAATGCTGCCAACGCTCATAGTATGTCGGTTAAAAGTTGTCTGCCGACTTCAACGTGACTCACTCCGGACAAAACGATCTCCACACTCAAAATAACGTTTATAGTTCTTAATTAGTTTACATTTCAAAGAAATTATAATAATTTTGGACGTAAGAAAAATAGGGTTTATTATGAATAACAGCAGGATATTCCTTTATTTCTTTTTGGAGCGATGTACCTATGTATATTATTTACAGTCATCAATATCGCTTACTATACAGTCAGCTGTAGGATGAACCTCAAAAGAGCTTAATTCTTAAGTGGGCGTATAAATTATGAAATCGCTGACGGTAAGAAGAAAAGGCTCTTAATTTGTATTGGCATAGTAATGAGCTAGAACAGGAATTCATTAATAAAGCTATGCAATCCTTTCTGCTTATTTTACGAGTGGCACGCTGTCTGTTTACTGATGATGTTTAAAATAAAATATGACATTAACATTCAACTTGTTGTTGAATACCAATTTGCAGTTCGTCGATTGTCGAAGTATAAACCGTGATTGCAGATAGTGTGGGTTGAATTGGTCTTGTTGGCACCATCTGATTTGTATACAATGATCATTGTTCCGACACTTCTCGTGCGAGGCCCGAGCCCATAGGTTAATCGATGACATTATTCGATATCCCGCCGCTTTTAAGACGTAAGAGACATTAACGTTAATGTCCCATAAGCCCTTTGAGCTCAAAGGTATCTTTATGTTGTTCATTCACAACTTAATATTTACTCTGTGATCTTTTTGTGACAGCTTAATAGCTGAGAAAAAATGCATAGGTACGTTTTTATTTTATGGCCGTGTCTTCGTGTTCGTATTTTTAAACACTCACGTCTTTGCCTCTCGTCACTAAGGAAAATATCGTAAATAATGCACTCGAAATTGTCAGCACAAGCGATTAACTTCTAAATGATGGCTGTTTCTTTTTGCAGAACTGTGTCGCATAATAATTATTGTTATTTGATTTCTAATGTTCCTGAATTTATCTTGAAAAATACAGTGGATATTTACAAAATTGTTTATAAGATTACATCAACATCAGAATATTTTCAAATTACGATAATGCTTTTAAATATTTGTAATTCAAATTGTATTTTATTTTATAAATACATTTTAGCGCTATTAGTATTATGAAAAAAAGTTATGAAATTACGAGAATTTTCAGATTTCGTTAGTAAAACCTCTTATCGTTTCACCTTTTATGAACTCGTTATAGTTTACAAGTTAACCCGTTGATATCCATCCCCTAAATTTGGTCATACAAAAGTATTCTCTAAACATTAGAAATAAGGTCTATAATGAAATGTAATATTAGTGGAAAGCGGTCACCGGTGACCGCTTGGTGATTTATGGGTGTATTAGAAAAATAATTAAACAATCTTTATCAGGAGCAGACATCGTGTGTGTTTATGTAGTGTGTGCTCACCTCTAGAGCGACGCTGATAACCCTATAGCGCCGTCTCTCAGATAACGCAGCCCACCAGATGCACATCTCGGTTATTTATGCATATTGCTGTGATTTCGTAAGCATCGTAGGGTTATCTAATAAACGTGATTGCTTCCATAAATTTTGACATAACGTTCACGACACGTTTTCTTCGAATTAAGTGGACGAATAGTGCTGTTTGTTGACACGTCAAAATTGAAAATGGATGGCCTAACGGAATGGAACATTATTTAAAACACGTATATTGTACGTTGTTATATTGTACGTGTCAGAAAGATTATTTATGATGGTAATATAACGTAACATGTTACAACTTTTCAAAATGTACGTGAGCGACAGGGCGAATATAACTTCAGAGCTACGATGAAACAGCATGTCAAAACAAACTACAATATGTCTTAGCTGTCCTGAATAAACGATAGTTAAGAAACTTAATTTATTTAATTGTACTTATCTTAGAAAATTGTTATTAATAGGATAATTAATAATAGTTAAAAACGGATTTAGTCGACATTAAACATTCTGCATGGGTTTACGAAACTATGTACAATAACAAAACAGTCAATGAACTCGAATCTCTAAAGATAAAATGCTACAAAACAAGTGTATTGCTGGTTACCCAAAGTCTTAATTAATAAATGTAACGAGAGACATCTAAATTGATAATGTAATTGGATATTTTAAAAGGGACGCGGTCGCGCCGCGACTGTTGGTGTTGAGCAACGTGTAGCGATGTCCGGACATCAATTAATGTCATTAAGCGGGTGTAATACGTGTGAGCACAACATTGACTCAGAAAATATACTTTTTTCAAGACTGGGAGATTTATAGTAGAAAAATTAAATACGAAATGGGGCTTCTCATCGGCCTGGAATCTTAAGCTCTCTGATTTGATGCTCTTTAATTCCGTAGTTTGATTTGCCGTTCAGTCATTACTCTTCAAGTTCAAGTTCTGGAAATTAGTTCCTCGTAATAGTCTGAGGCCAACTAGCTTCTTTTCCTAATATGTCCATCCCTTTGGGGAATAAAAGATGTAATACTACGATTTGTTTAGTTAGAAAAAGTTGGGTCGTTTGTAAAGCAATTCCAGGTGGACCTTCCTGTGTGTTCTTAAGTGATGGTGGTTCGACCTCGCAGGGAACACGTGTTTATTTACCACTAACATGTATGCCGGCAGTTGCGCAACTTTTATTACATGTTATTCCGTGTTAGAACCAATTCGATGTAATTACCAGGATGTGGATATGTTTTGCGTGACGCCGTTTGTTTATTGCACCGAGGAAACCAGATAGGAGGGCGAATTATAAGTTTATGTTTGTAGGGCTGTATTTTATTGATCAACTCTTATTACAGGATGTAATTTACCACTGTAATAAAAAAAATATTGTTTTAAATGCGCTCTTTTGTTTCAGATGTCTTTAGTAGACATTGCATCAAATTCGTCTACGTTTGAACAATGGGTGCCAAACATTTACAGATTCTGCACACCACGACTAGTAAGTATATTAAGGAATTTACAGAAAAATGCAAGTGAAAATTCAATCGGTAGAGAGTCTTGCTTATAATTTAGAGCAGTGTACTTATAGTTCTTAGATACTATTAACCAATAACTAAGAGATGACGTCAAACCACTTGAAAGCACTTACCAAAAAACATTAGTCCATGAATAAACTAGCATCAAGTGCCGATCGTAGGCGGTAAGGCGATACGACCCGAGCAGACAATCACAGTTCAGCCCGCCATGCGCCATTCACTCCACTCTCTGAAATAAATCTTCATTCATTTTTGTCAATAAACCGCCTATCAGTATTGTATTGTAATTGGGGTGGGTATAAAATTTCCTGCCTCAACAAAGCAGATCCCGGTGTATAGAGTTACTTCAAACAATGGAAGATAACAAAAGAAAACATAAAAAGACGTAATTTGATTTACAAATGATAGGTTCCTATAATTATGTGCAGTAATTTAACTCGAGATATTTTTTGTTCCAGATTGAGTTTTGGATATGTATGAATAAAACGATTCAAGGTAATATTGGTTTGTTTCTTAAAAGTAGAGCCTACTTACTATTAGTATCTTCTAAAAATAGTCAACAGGTACAGAGTTGTTTTGTAAATTAATCAGTAAATGTTTCATTTTCAAGCAGAAGTGGTATCTGGTTCTGGTTGGTGGGGTCGCGCGTGTTGTTCCCTTGGCAGACTGGCGTCCTGTCGGCACGCATGCGCCATGGCATCCAACGAGAGCGCGCTGATCGGCGCCGGCGCTTGCCGTCGATCTGATGAGATTGCCTTCTTTGACTGTGTACAACGGCAGCAAGAGGCTCAGCATTGCTGTTGTGAGTATACATACAGTGCAGAATTTGCTTTTAGTACATTTTGATTAGGGTAAATTGGTTAATTACAGCCGTTCGTTGATTTTGACAGGGGATTCATTATTCGGACTTACTGGTAATGCCCACCATTAATCAGATGGCGTAATTGTAAGATATGTGTATAACAGATGTGCAATAAACAGTTCGAGATGACTATAACTGAAAAAAATCGCGATTTTATTGCGTGTTGTTCAAATGTTACCGGAACCTTTCATGTTCCGATCTGATTTTTCATTCAAGGGAAATGCAGTTGAATTTCATCTGAAATGAGGTTTTATACATGTTGTATTTCCATATTCCCGCAGCGCAGACCCAATCCATGACTTGTCACGAGGAGTGCCAGAAAGCGTTGTGGCGTCTAGGACAATCACGGGTCGATGTGCAGGCCAGAAGTACAGCGCTGCAGTCGTGTGAAGAGTCTCCTGATTTAATGAGGTGTCTCAGAGATCTCACCGATTCCGTCGTTTCCACAGATACAGCTAAATGTAGGTAACAACAAGTAGAATGTCTGATAAATAGCAATAGCTTAATATTTCTTTATGTAATGTTTTAATGTAAGCATATTTTCCTTTTTTTACTGAGATTATTTAGACACCACTGACAAACGGTGAAGGAAAAACATCGTGAGGAAACCTGGACTTATAATTTCTAATTATAAGTTTGAAATCGCCAACCCGCATTGAGCAAGCGTGGTGATTAATGCTCTAACCTTCTCCGTGTGAGAAGAGGCTTTGCTCAGCAGTGGGCATTTATAGGCTGTTGATGATGATGATGATGATATTTTCCTTAATTAGCTCCTAAAATAAATTTTCTTTCAATTTCAAATGCATTCCTATCAATTATTAGAGGTACTTACATTACGTTTCACTCTTACGTCTTGCATTGACGTCTGCGTATCGTTTATCATCTGTACATAACACATTGTGATAAACGATTCGCAGACGAACTTTTAAAGAGATTTTTGCATTTCGATGTAGATCTGCCTTGCTGTCGCGAATCAAACAAACAAGAATGCCAGCCAACATGCGAGCGAGTGCTGCGGACTAAAAGTGTCTTGCAAGAAATGGTGGAAGCTCTAGAAGTGGACTGTGGAGCTCCATTGATCCTCGACGGCTTCTGGCAATGTTTCCTGAAGATAGATGCTCCACCTGAACCGAAGGATCTGATCCCTCATGATATTGCTAAACTGCATTGTTGCCAGAAGGTAAACTCTAAGCACACGATGACAAATCAACTTCTGTTTTCTCGTCTCCTATTTCATTAGTCCCCAATTTATTGCCCATTTTGACGTGACCTCTGTGAATAAAAAAACTTAGCTTTCTTGTAACATTAAACAAACACGTATTTTTTGCCAAAACCCTGTCACTTTTGGATAACAAAAACTTTTTCAGTTTAGTTGTTTCGAACGTTACATGCCCTTGATCCCCAGGGGATCAAACTTCGTTCTCGCTAAATTCTCGCGAAGTTTGATTTCTTTAGCAAACGAAGTACATTATGAACGAGACAAGTATTACTGAAGGTAAACTTTGTTCCAGGCAGTGACAATAAACTGTCGGAGACTATGTTTCGAGACGTTCAACACTGGCTGGCAAACTAACTGGCAGAAGTTCTACTCGGAATGTTTGGGAGATCCCCAGGAGATCACTCTCTCCGAGTGTATGGACGACGGTACGTTTTATTGAAAATAGTTTCTTTTGTATAGGTACACAAGTTTTATAATAAAATAGTTTTTGATGAAATGAGAAAGTCATTATCTGGACTGTAAGAAAATGCCTAACGTGCTTAAATGTTACTACTTACAATAGTAATAGTATAATAAAACCTTGTCACTTCTTCTAAATCAAAGAGTCCTTATCGCATATTGATCTCTAGAAAGCGTACACGTTATAGTAGCTCAAGTACTGATTGATATCTACTAATTAGTAGCTGCTGGAGCAATCATTTCATTTCGAGTTAAACAGTTACTTGATTTTCGAGTTGATAGATTAACATTAAACCACAGATAAAACTAAAGCTAAATAAACAGACAACCTTTAAATATTTTACACATACTTAATAGGTGCGTCCTCCATAGTTCTCTCTATATACAAGTAGAAAAACATGGTAAATCGCTCGCATCCATATTAATGTAGAATTCCCGCGGCTTGATGAGACGATGCGTCGACCATGCAGATGAGAACCTCTGACTAGAATAAGGCATTCTAATTAGCGGTGGCTTACGGTAATTTAGCTGTTTGTATACTAAACAGGCAGATTTACAATAATGGCATCATCAGCTAGGAATACCGTTCCCTTATTCGGTGTCGAAAGAGTAATGTGTTTGGAGGGTGATAATTAATGATAATGTTGGGAATAAGTGCAGATATTCAATAGATATTCAACTAAATGTTGTTGTTTGTTGTTCCTGTTTGCAAATACTAAATCGCCACGTTTCTTAAAAAGATTGAACTTTCTTACAAAATCCTTTGTAAAATCGTGACTTTGCAGTAGACTTCTGTGGACATTCTCACTCCCATCTAGGGAAAGGACTTTAAGTCTAAGTTATGAAATCTATAGCGAATAACTTTTTGGACTATTTAAATATGTAATTATCATATCATTGCTGAAAAACAGATTTTGGAGCAAACTTCTTTTATGGTCTTTCTTACGATGTTTATTCCTCTTTCCAGTGGACGCCCCATGTTCCCTGGGTTGCGCGGGTCTAACATACTGTAGCCAGTTGAACAGTCGGCCGACCACTCTGTTCCGCTCCTGCACCGCGCAGGCAGACCTTGAGGCTCATTTAGCAGTCGCCGAACAAAAGGGAAATGGGTAAGACTTTCTTATTGAATAAATCTACTGCAAATATTTAGGTACTGAATTACTAACGTATGATACCATTGTGGTCCTTTGTCTCGGTTTTTCCCTTATAAGATTAGGGTCAGCACTGCGTCATAATTTTTTGCGGTTGAATTATCATGATTTCATCGTAGCGTGCTGCCATCTACCTTTCACAGCTCATAGCTGACCGAGGAGAACATAATAATTATTATTCTTGACCTCTGACATCTTTTTAGAATTTGTACTGATCTTAAGAAAATATTGAACCCCCTAGTGAATAAATTAGGAAGTCAGAGTACCTACTTATTAACTCGTCGAGTACCGGTTTAGCAGACACAATTATAGAACAATAGGTTGCGGTCACCGGTGACCGCTTGGTATTTGACAGTTTAATGTGATATTTAAATCAAATACATAAATTAACGATACATTCATATTTTTTTCAGGGTTCTGATGGTATCTGGAATGGAACTGCCTCTCAGAAATTCAACTCAATGTCCCATTGATATTTGGAAGAGCGTTGCCTGTGCACTACACGTCAAACCATGTACGGCCAAGGTGGGGAACCCCTTTAATACCTACTAGATGGATTGATTAGATTTAGGTATTTATTTTTTATTGTCTTTGTTCGCTGGTATTTTCATCGAATGGGCATAAGCTCCTCTAAATAGAAATATCATGCATAATTTCCACGCTTACCAGATGACAATTAAAAGCGTCAGGTTTATCGGCGACCGTTGTAGCTCGATCTCTGTTAACTGTGTAGTCCCCTAGACAGTACTTACGATAACCCTCGAGAAGAGTAGGGGAGGTGATAATAGGTAGATATATTTTTCTCATACCTATTACTTAATATTTATGAACTATTTATTACTTGACAGGGTCACAGCAGCCTTCTATGCGCGGAAGAGTGCGCACGCTTAGTGTCGTCGTGCGTGGAGTGGGCGCGCGTCCCCGGCACTCTGACCGCGCGGGCACTCTGTGCGCGCCTCACTCCCACCGACCCTAGCGCGCCCTGTGTGCCACTGCACCAGTTCATGTCGCCTAGTAAGTATACCCACAAAATAGACAAAGAAGGAAGTATACAGGACATAAATCAGAAAAGCTCAAACACCTTAGCTTTTCTATAGACTTAGGAAGGGTCTACAGAAAAACTTTTGTGAAATGTAAACCTCTGTAACAATCATTGATCAGAGATATAGATATAGCACATAGTTATAGTGATAGAAATCTAGAATATTGCAAGAAAATAAACATTTAATGTTTAACACGCAACATTACTGTCTCCTCTATTGCAATATTTCTGTGTATCTTTTAATATTCAAAGTTTCTAATTGTTTTATTTGTAACATTTATACTATATAGAACTCTTCCTACATCTCAGGTACCGAGGCTCCCTTGCTGTCAGCGAAGGAAGTGGTGACGTCACCGTGTGCAGGGTCTCCATGCAGCGCTCCACAGACGTGTGTCATCAACAGGAACTGTCTACAGGGTGGGACCTGTCCACGGTATTACTGCGTCGATGGTTGTCCTCTTGGTGAGGGGTTTGTGTTACTAGAGCTAGCTTAAATGGTTGAAAGTCCATCAACTGAGAATGAGGAATAATATTACAGATATAATATAGGGATTATCAGTACCATAGTTACCATTCTTGCACTTCTAGACTCAAGGGAATCTTGGTAACTAACTGCTTAGTTTAGTATACGACCTAAAGCTATTTAAATCCACAAAAAACGCTTGCGTTTGTTTCGTCGTGTGAGTGAGGTTACCGCAGCCCCAACTGGCCTCCCCTTCCCCAATCGCCCCAATTCCTGAATCCCCAACGATCCTCAAACTCCTAATCCCCAAAAGGCGGTAACGCACTTGTAACGCCTCTGATATTCCAGGTGTCCATGGGGCGACGCCGATTGCTTACCATCAGGTGATCCGTCTGCTCGTTTACCGGCTTACTCCATAAAAAAATCTCTGTCTCTATGATAAAAATTGTTTATACGAGTCTAGATACAATAAGACTATTGTCCTTAACAACTCTACTTTCTTCCACAGGCGACAGTTCTTCCCAAATAGTACCAGTGGGTTCTTGGGTGCGGGTTCCAATGCCGTCCTCGCTACACAAAGCGTGTTTCAAGATCTGTCGCTGTGGCCATAAAGGACTGACTGACTGCCAACCTCTGCCTTGCGTGGAGATGGAGAACTGTCAGCTACATGATAGAGAAGTTATGCAAGGTATGTGATGGAAAACAATTTTTTTGTTGATTTCAGTTTCAGCCCAAAAATCAAAAACCGTAACTCTGTTTTCATTGGCAGTTAATTTGGTCTTAGTTTCTTTCGTTTGGGTTTCGTACCCAGATTTAATAATAAAACTAAACTAATCTATATTAGTTAAACTTTCAAACACCAAGCGGTCACCGGTGACCGCAACCTATTGTTCTATAATTGTGTCTACAAAACCGGTACTCGACGAGTACTAATCTATATGATCTCATGGCGGAATGGCAGCAACCACTATCGCAACCGAGGGCTGGGGTCGCTGTCATTGCAGCGGTAAGTCCCTTCTTTGAGGAGTGGCTTGAGAGACGCTACGGCGTCCTCACCTACCGCCTGACGCAGGTCCTCATCGGACATGGAAGTTTCGGGAGGTACCTGTGTCTGATGGGGCGGGAGGAAACGTCCGGGTGTCATCACTGCGAGTACCGCTCGGAGGACACGGTGGAACATACAGTGGGGGAATGCCCTGCGTGGGCTGAGCACCGCCGTGCCCCTGAGGGCACGGCGGTGCGGGCACTTCCCTGAGGAAGTGGTCGGCGATGGCGACCTCTCGCGTCCGGGCCTAGTGCAGGTCATGGTGCGGAGCGAGAGGGACTGGGATGCCGCCTCCTTTTGCGAAGCAGTTATGCTAGCTAAAAAGGAGGCGGGACGCGTGAGGCAGCGAAGCGCTGCCTCCTCGCAATCCAACCATCGCGAAGGACACACCGGGCGTCGGGGATCGCGAGACGATCTCCAGCCACCGTAAGCGCGGGCCTGCGGACGGCGAGCATGGGTGGTTCCCCGTCCGACCAGAAACAGACCCGAGCGTACGGCGGCGCGTCGCGTTCCGCGCGCGCCTCAAAGAGCCCTCAGACCACCACAGATGGGGCCCAATAGGGCCGATGCCGATTTGGAGTCGCGGAGAACCTAACGGGTTACCGGGGCTCCGGCTCGACGTGCAGGAGAAGGAGCGGGGTGGTTTTTAGTCAGTAAGAGTCTGACATGAGTAAGAGACTGAACATTTAAAGTCACCAGCAAACCTCTCTGTAACTTTGCTTAAGAACAACATAGAATCATGTCAATACGACTTTAGTTTTCGATATACGAATCCTCTAGAAATTATAAAAGTTTTTAAAGAAATCAAGACTAAATCAACGGAGGATCTTTGGGGCTTATCGGTAATGGTTTGCAAGTCACTTATCCAAACTGTAGCGCCATATCTGGCTGTGATTTTCAATAAATGTATAGATGACGGTGTTTTCCCTGACCTAATGAAATATAGTAAGGTTATCCCACTATTTAAAAGTAGTGACACTAAAGAACCTAACAACTATAGGCCAGTGTCTGTTTTACCGGTTCTCAGCAAAGTCTTTGGAAAGTTGATGCTGTCTCGGATGCATCATCATTTTAATAAACGTTCCATCTTTCACCAACAACAATACGGTTTCACTAAAGGTCGTTGCACAACTGACGCCGGTGTCACTTTGATTAAGGAAATATTTGGTGCTTGGGAGGAAGCACAGGATGCTATTGGTGTATTTTGTGACCTCTCAAAAGCATTTGATTGCGTTAACCACGAAACACTTTTGCTGAAATTAGATCACTACGGGATAAGAAACTCTGCGCTCCGTCTTATGAAATCTTATTTAGAAGAAAGCCAGTTAAAGGTTCATGTTAACGGTATTAACTCACAGGGCTCTGGGATGAATATGGGCGTTCCTCAAGGTTCAATATTGGGTCCCTTTCTCTTTTTAGTCATATAAATGATTTGCCATTTATATTTAAAAATGAATCAAGAATGGTGCTTTTTGCAGATGATACATCATTAATTTTTAAAGTAGATCGACGTACAAATAATCTTGACGACGTAAACAGCTCCATTCTTCAAGTGCATAATTGGTTTACCATTAATAATCTAGCACTTAATGAAAAAAAACAAAATGTATTAAATTCAGTTTACCAAACGTGCGTAGTAACGATTGTGATATTATTTTGAACGGTCAAAAGTTAGAATTTGTCGACGAGACAGTATTTTTAGGCATTACGTTAGACAATAGGCTACAATGGGGTCCGCATATAAAGGCGCTTTAGGGGAGATTGAGCTCAGCTGCTTTTGCAGTTAGACAGATTAGACAGCTCACGGACGTAGATACATCTAGGCTTGTCTACACATAACATCACGCCTTTTATCCCCGAAAGGGTAGGCAGAGGTGCACACAGAAGTAACACCCACTTTTCACTATTTATGTAATGAGTCCCATGTAATTAGGGGTGGGGTGAGCCTATTGCCATATACCGGGCACATTTCCAGACTCCGTGCTATTACTGAGAATTTTTTAAAAACCCAGTAATACTTTGCCCGACCCGGGAATCGAACCCGAGACCCCTTGCTCGGTAGTCGCACTCGCGACCACTCGGCCAACGAGGCAGTCTATTTTAGTTATTTCCACAGCATTATGTCGTACGGCATTTTGTTGTGGGGTCGAGCTGCAGAAATAGAATGAATATTTATTCTGCAAAAGCGGGCTATCCGAGCAATATATAACTTACGCCGCTTTTCGTTGAAAGAATTGTTTAAAACGATAAATATTTTAACGGTGCCCTGTCAATATATATATGAAAATATAATGTATGTAAGGAAAAATAGGCAATTGTTTGAAAAAAGAAGCGATAGACACAATTTTAATACTAGAGGCAAAAATAAGTTAGCTATACCGCAATTCAGACTGTCCAAAGTACAGAAATCCTTTATGGGGTTAGGTATTAAATCATCAACAGCCTGTTTTCGTCCACTGCTGGACATAAGCCTCTCCAATGGCACGCCACTGAGCTCGGTCTTCAGCTCTACGCATCCAACCACTACCAGCCACTTTACGTATATCGTCACTCCACCTAGCTGGAGGGCGCCCTACACTACGTTTGCCTAGACGCGGTCTCCACTCCAGAACACGTCTACCCCAGCGGTCATCGGTTCTTCGACAAATGTGACCGGCCCACTGCCATTTCAGCTTGCTAATCCTATGGGCTACATCGGTAACTTTAGTTCTCTGTCGGATCACCTCGTTACGGATCCTATCCTTCAGAGATACTCCGAGCATAGCCCTCTCCATAGCTCGCTGCGCTACCTTAAATTGGTGGACCAGTCGCACTGTTAGTGTCCACGTCTCGGCTCCGTATGTCATGACTGGTAGGACGCACTCGTTGAAGACTTTCGTCTTCAGGCTTTGCGGTAGAGTTGACGAAAAGACCCGATAGAGTTTCCTATATGCCGCCCAGCCAAGCTGTATCCTTCTACGAGCCTCCCTCTCGAAGTTGTTTCTACCAAACTGTAGGGTTTGTCCTAGGTAGACATACTCCTGAACAACCTCGAGAGTAGACCCATTCAGGGTGATCGGCTCCGGAAGAACATGTTCATTGAACATGACCTTCGTTTTGTCTAGGTTCATCCGGAGTCCAATGCGAGCAGAAGAATCAGCCAGGCTGTTCAGCATATATTGTAGGTCTTGCACGGTTTCAGCCACGATGACGATGTCATCTGCAAATCTCAAGTGTGAGAGATACTTGCCGTTTATATTTATGCCCCGTCCATTCCAGTGCAGCGTCTTGAACATATCCTCCAAAGCAT
Organism: Spodoptera picta; assembly: GCA_038387885.1. Classification (NCBI taxonomy): domain Eukaryota; kingdom Metazoa; phylum Arthropoda; class Insecta; order Lepidoptera; family Noctuidae; genus Spodoptera; species Spodoptera picta. Next base: position 787,551 of record JAZHFQ010000413.1, on the reverse strand, counting down.
TGGTAAATAACGGAGCTCCTAAAAGCAAGTGGAAAACTGGTGCTCGAGCGACTCCGATGTATGTTTGATTCCATTCTCTTCTCGGGGAGAACTCCAAGGGCATGGAGCAGGAGTGTTGTCGTTATGTTCTTTAAGAAAGGAGACAAAACCCTCTTGAAGAACTATCGACCTATTTCCCTTCTGAGCCATGTCTACAAGCTGTTTTCCAGAGTCATCACTAACCGTCTCGCCCGAAGACTCGATGAGTTTCAGCCCCCTGAGCAGGCTGGCTTCCGAGGAGGATACGGCACCATAGACCACATACATACAATGAGGCAGATTATACAGAAGACTGAAGAGTATAATCTGCCCCTATGCCTAGCCTTTGTGGATTACGAGAAAGCCTTTGACTCTATTGAAACCTGGTCTGTTCTGGAGTCCTTGCAACGGTGCCAAGTCGATTGGCGATATGTCCAAGTGCTGAGAGATCGATACGATGCTGCAACTATGGTCGTCCAAGTACAGAACCAGCAGTCTGAACCTGTCCACCTGCATCGGGGGGTAAGAAAAGGCGATGTTATTTCTCCCAGGTATTAAATGCTATAATAAAATACCAAATAGCATACTAGATCTCAATGAAAGTAAATTTAAAACATATATTAAGCGCGAATTATGTAATCAAGCTTACTACACACTGACAGATTATCTTGAAGATAAGAATGCTTGGCAGTATGTTGGTTCGGCTCCACTGGACAATACTCAAATGTAGTCAGTAGTTAAATTCCAATAGTAGGTAATATAATACATAATTTGATACTTTAATTCTAATGTAGACAATCTAGTTTCCCTAAGGCATCGAGCATTTCTTTCTTTATTGAAACAAAGAGTTTCCTTTTTCTTGTATAGAAGCACTATTTCTATGGATTGTCAGTATGCATATGTGAGCACCATGTTAGACTTAAGATTTTTATTTTTTTTTATTTTAGTAAGTTATTACCTCTAGTATAATGCGTCAAGCGTGTCTTTGCATTGTTCTTACATATGCGTACAGTATTGAAATATCAGAGACATTGTAGAACATACTTCTTTAAAAGAGTAACGAATGGAGTTTCTTGCTCGTTCTTCTCCATTCGAATCTACGTTTTGGAATGAGCACCTAGCTTCACCTAGCTTCACTGACGGACTGACTGACAGACTATTATTTATTTTGTATTTGTTGACGTTTCAAAAGTACCAAACTATGGTTTAATTGAAATAAATGATTTGACTTTGACTTTGACACTCCCTCCCGCCTCACCCAGGCGGGAGCAGTCATTCGATGATTTACCACCTTTATAAAAGAAACTAATCTATATTGATCTAAAATTTTTTTTCAAAGAAGAGTAGGTGATTGGGATCTAAATAGGAATATTTTTAAGTAATTATAGATAAATGGGTAGACGAAGCACTGGTGAGAGGAGGAACCCAGAGTTTGACGGTCCAATATGACATGGTTCACAATAAATAAGAACTATTTATTTATTTAATGGGTCTACAAAACAGAAACACTATCTCTATACCCACCTCTGGTCTCTTTGGAACATGCGATTATGAATAACGGTTTGCCCATGCATAAACTTTCTGCTTCAGGAAGTCGATGCGGTCTGTAACACGCGATCGGTATTTATGAGGCAGGATATTTCCCTCCCTGAAGCAGGATAGTTCGCCAATAAGTAGGCCTCATTGATACGACGCTCTATCCTACACTGCCAGACAGGTACTGCTGGTTTTGGTCGGACTGCTGCGTCAAGATTTGGGAATCTGACGTTAGCCACTCGTTTTCGCTACTGTCAAAATATTTTTTAAGTAGCAAATCCGAGGCACTATCTAGCGCCCTATTTTTCCTACACATCTGCAAACATGGTAATTTTGGTCTTAAATTACTAGGAGCAAGTCTGTACTCCGCATCCTCCAAAGCACTCCTCAGTCGTTTATTGCACTGAGTACTCACTTGTTCAACCCTATCGTCCTCCATTCCAACGATAGGGATAGTTCGTGTCACACATTGTGACACGACAGGTGTTTGTGGCACCGATTGTGGTGGTGCGGGGATATACCTACTTAAGTATGTAGGTACGAGGGTACCCTGGATACGTCAGACGACGATATATGGACGGATACGTTGTACGGATGACGTCCGGGTACTGCTGACTACAAATCGCATGCATCACCCTCGTTCGTTGGTCATGAGATTGTAGAGGTACATCCCGCAGAAGTGTGGTGCTCGAGGGTTATTAAATGCAAAGACCCTTCACAACCGTGAGGTGTACAACCTCAGGGAATATTTCCTGAAAGTCAACGAGGGTATGCATCGAGAAGTAGCAGCGGACAATGGATTTACTCCACTATCCTTGGCAAAAGAGAACTGGCGAAAACCTGTGGTACTGAGCGTCAATGATCGCAAGGAGGTATGGCATAGCAAGGAGCTCCACGGACGCTTCTTCCGGGTCCTTCATGGCCCCAGTGTAGACTTTATAGCGTCCGTGTCTTGGCTACGATTCAGTATTCTCTTTGGGGATACTGAAGGATTTGTCTGTGCTATAATGAACGAAGTTATCCTTCCTTACGAATAACTACCGGAAATATGTAATTAAGGATGGGACGGTTGACATATGTCGGGCATGTCATAGTCCTGGTGAATCCATTAGACATATTATTTCTGGTTGTGGTCGTTTGGCTATCAGTGAATTTTTGCATAGGCATAATCGAGTAGCCAAGATTATCCATCAGCAAACTGCTACACTATCGACTTATTGAGTCTGAGGTACCGTACTACAGGTATGTGCCCGACCTAGTTCTGGGAAATGACCATGCCACATTGTACTAGGACCGGTCTATCATTACTGATAGGACTATTGTAGTCAATAAACCTGGCATGTGAAACTTCGTGAAAGCTGAGAAAGTATCTAAATAAACAAGTAAAATATCTAGACTTAGCTCACGAGGTTGTCGACATGTGGAGTGTGGATTCGGCTATCATCATAATCCCTAAAAGCCTCGACATCCATCTCAAGAGGCTGGCGTTAGGTGGATGGATCAAGGGCTTGATACAGAAGGCAGTTCTCTTAGAAACGGCAGGTATCGTGATGAGGATTGTCTCTGGAGCCCTAACCACCAGTAGCTTGGACCATGCTCCCGCTACTAGTCGGCTCTTTTTTTTTAATATTTTTAAATATTATTTTTTATTTTATAAGTAGTACGTAAAAATGTCATTTATAGAGAATTTAAAATAAATATATGGAAAATTAAAATATATAAGTACCCATTTACACAATATATTATAATATATAGTTTATTTCTACTGCTTTTACTATGTATAGAAAAAATTAAGAACAGGATTCAGAGTGCGGAGCGCGCACGTGAGAGGCGCCTCTCGCAGGTAGTTAGTTCGCGAACGTGGTTCTGGCAGTAACCGCGGCTGGCGACGACGACCCACGTATCCATGGAGACGAGCAGTTCAACTCTTCGCAATATATAAGTAGTAGCTGTGTATGTGTTAGATCTGACGTAGTGCGTCATTCCAGGCTCCAAGTACTACATGGAGTGCAACGCGTGCGCGTGTCGCGGCGGCGAGCGAGTGTGCGCGCGGCGCGCGTGCGGGCGGGCGGCCGCCGCGCTGCCGTGCTACTGCCCGCCGCACCACCTGCCCGTGCGCGCCAGGCACGCGCCCTACCCCAACGCTTGTCTCGCCAAGTTAGTCGCTACTTACATCTTTTTGACGTGGAACGTTTTTAAAATCACGCCGAAACATCCGGGTACCAGTTTTAAAAGTGGACCGTAACGAAAAGGAAACGTGTTTTATTTTTATATATGTACATATAAAGATTATAATAACACTCACAGTATACATATAATTTCTATATTTAGTCCTTTGTAACTTGGTAGCCTACGCCTTTAACCAGTATTTAAAAGAATTTAATTCGAATAATTTGTATCAATAATATTCTCGTTCTCTGCATCACAGATGCGCAGGGGCATCAGACGGCGAGATAGAATTTGGCACGAGCTCTCCGTGCGCGAGCGCATCATGTGGACGGCGCCATGTTTGTATGCCTGCACCCAACGTGTGTCTGTCGCGGCTACAGACATCTTGTCCACAGTATCATTGCGGTTAGTATCTAGACTACTGTATGTTATTTAAATAAACTGTATGTTATTTACCGGACCGACCGACCGGCTCGACCGGAGTGATACCACGGCCTCACAGAAGACAGACGTGAAACAACGTTGTGTTGTGTTTCGTCGTGTGAGTGAGGTTACCGGAGGCCCAATTACCCCCCCCCTCCTTTCCCCAATCCCTGAATACCCAACAATCCTCAAATTCCTAATCCAGAAGGCCGCTCACGCACTTGTAACGCCTCTGGTGTTCCAGGTGTCCATGGGGACGCCGATTGCTTAGAATCAGGTGATCCGTCTGCTCGTTTACCGGCTTATCCCATAAAAAAAAAACTAAAAAGTCCAAACGCCTGGGGGTAAGCAGAATCTACTGACCGCCACCTATTATATCGTATCGCATACAAAAATCATCGTCATCAACAGCTCATGAAAGTGTACAGATGGACCTCCGCTGCATATGAGTAGAGCTTTAATATCCACGCTTGGTCACCGGGTTTGAGATTGCCGTTAAAGAACTACTATCCTTTGTCTAACTCACGTACGTGTAGTCACTTAGTTGGTTCTTGTGACACTTGCGAGAAGAGTAGGCGCAGTAAGGCTAAGGACTTACGGCACAATTTTCTTCTGCATCCGCGCGGTGGTACAATGGAGGCGGAATTTTCACTGGCTGCGGGACGGCGACTGCACTCGCCGGTGCAGCGGAAGCCACAAACTATCGCAACCGTCGCGGGCGTGAAACGCGTCGTGAAAATTGCTTTGATTTGTACATACATATTTGTATTCTACAAAGGCTGCAGGCCAGCAAACGCGGCGGGCACGGGAGTAAATCACACCGTGAGTCCTTTGCCTAAATGATGATGTAGGGGTTGTAACTCCCTACAGTGTTGATTATAAGTTTATGTTGCAATGTCGAATGTTGTTAATGTTAAATGAGTAGACGACCAATCTCTTAGATAGTTTTATTGCTACTGAATTAAATTAATTATGTAGTTTACAATGTTCAGAAATGCTGATTACGATGATTTAATTATTCGCGCGTATGACGACAAAGTCAATGTACAGCGTAGCTCGTACAGATAACATGTTTAGCAGTGTTCATATGTTTCCAGTGAGCACAGTGAACTGTAACGGCCAGCCAGGCCTCCCAGTGTGTGACACGGACGGCCGCACACACAGTAACCCCTGCCACCTCGTCATGAGCGGGAGGAAGTTTGCCTACTGGGGAGCTTGTCTGCAGGGCTGCTCGCCTGTAAGTATGATTACATCTAATTACCTTGCAGGTCTCCCTAGAAACGTAACGTGCCTAGGGATTGTGCAATAAAAACTTCGAGGTGGTCCAATTATAATTTTCAGTTCTGATAGTGGCCTTAGTGGTTTTAGTGAAGCCAGAATTCCACAATCCATTCATCTCTTGTGGGGTGTGGTCAGGGATTGAATCCGTAATAGTTTTTAAGCTATCGCTTTCGATAGCTTAGATTAGGTCTTTACCTAATCTATAAACTGTACAAATAAAACGATAGGTCTTTACCTAATCTATTCGAGTACCACCAACATGACGACATACTCATTAATATTTCAGGCTGGTCCAGTTTGTGGCGTCAACGGAGTATCTTATATATCAGAGTGCGCAGCCTGGGCGGAGTATGTGAGCGTGGACTATGCAGGGCCTTGTCTCGCTGTAGGACCGATATCAGATCACATGGAGCCAAAGTGTGCCCTCATAGATAGAATCATCTGTCCTCCACTGAAGAAACCAAACTGCCTTGGCTTCACCGCTCCAGGTGCTTGTTGCCCCAAATGCGGAGGAGCTCTCAGAATCCTTTACTCAAAGAAACAAATCGACAGAGCCTTATACGGCACCAACATCTCAGCGTCAGTTATAAACCTGAACAACATTTTGAGAGCTCTAGAGAGACATGTGAAGATAGCCGAGTGTGCCCTCAGAGGGTACCTCACCATCGAAATGGAAATATTCGTGACTGTAGAAACTATGTTGGAGAACCCAACAGACTTACAACTCAATGTGTGTATTCTGGAAGCGGAGAAGATAGCAGACATGATCAATAGAGAAAGTGTTCTAATAACAAGTGATTTAGGTTTAAGTTCGTTGGCATATGCGTTGACTGTCCACACGTTACCCACTCAAGGTGCAAATGCTATAAGTTTGTCTATAGGTGCTTTATTAGCGTGTATAAGTATCTACGTGTTAAGGTAAGACCATGTCATTATTACACTTGTATATTTGTACAGTAGCTGTAAATATTGTGTAATTACTTTAGTGCCATCGTTAGAAACGTATACAAAGAATTTAGAGATTATGCTTTGGTTTGCTTTAAAATCAGGCACAAATTGTTTAGTCATGTTGTCACGTGAGTTCATTGTGCCATTTAGACTGTAGCTGTAATGACAATGTCTTTGACTTTGCACCGTTAGTGCGCGATAGACTGCAACTAGCATTTTATAACATTTTTACACAAAAGACATTTATTGTAAAGTACTCGTAGTCTTTAAACCAAATATGTATTACATTTATAACTTTGTTGTTAATTTTTAGATGTTTAGATATTTTGAAAATGTGAATATTGTTTATCTACAAGCTTAAAAGTTATTAAAATTAAAACAATTTTTATACAGCATCGTTTTATTTGCACAGTTTCCATTGTAGGCACTTACGTAGTTTTGTTTTATGGGTATAATTGAATATTTTGTAACCTATAAAACAATATAGAGGTACTATCTCAGTGTACATATTCAATTACAAAATTTTAAATCACCAACTTTATAGCAACCAAACAAATTAAACCTGACAATATAAAACATGAGACACAAAAAAAGATTTATTATGTCTCACGCAAATCTAATTTCCGGTGAACAAGCAGACAGATCTGGTGCTATCCAGTAACTTCATACCTTCGTGTGTAGTGTACTAACTTATACCAAGCCTAAAGGCGCGGGCCCACCGCAGTGCACGGAGAGGCTACGCACGTGTATTAAACTTCGCTGTGGAAGAAAATGTAAGTGGTTGTGTCCACTGCAACCCACGTAGAGGCTACACATGAATTGACGTCATTGATACATGCGTGGCTTGCTCGAATAGGCGGTTCCATAGCTCAACGCTGTCGACGTGGGTCTACATTTCCACTGGACTACACGAATATGGTCCTCAACTATGTACAGCTCACTTATCGCAGCGCAGTTTTCAGTCAGTTCAAGTGTAGGAGAACCATGCTTCGGCACGAATGGGCCGGCTCGACCGGAGTGATACCACGACACGTGCACCGTGTCACGCTGTACGTAGTCGTGGTACATATTCGTGTACTCCAGTGGAAACATAGACCCACGTTGTCAAACAAATTATTACACGCAGCTAAAATGCGCCGCGTGCCCGTGCACAGCATGCGCCGCGGTGGGCCCGCGCCTTAATGATCCCATTATTCATTCAAATGATCTACATTCACTTATGTTTACAGCAAACTTTAATTTCAAGGAAAGCCTGTATGTGTTTTATGTCAGGTTGAATGTAATATGGCTAGGTATTAGCTAGGTATATGTTTGAATGTTAGAATCGAGTAAAAACATTACAGAATTTCAAAATGAAGCGAATATTTTACCTCCTGGGGTAACCAAATGTTGGGATAACACAAATAAATAATGATCACATTATAATATGACTTTATTTTCACATAACACCGAACAATCGAGGAATATAATAATCATAGTGTGAATTTTATATATCACAATTAATTGATCACTTATAGTTAAGTTCAGATAAGTCTTTTTTATCGAAAAATATATTGATTCTATCGAGTAGTTGTGGGTCGGTGACAGTTTTGGCGAGTTGCACGAATCCACTCTGCAGTACTGGGTGGATCAGTTGGAACCTCTCGAGGGAAAATGTCAAGACCAATTCGAGATATGCCATTAAAATGTTTTGAAAGCAGTTTCGTTGCACTTCAGTGTCCTGGAAACGGAAAAATCAAATATATTATTAGGATTGGTCATTTCGATTTCTCGGTCGGACCAACTATTGTTGAGTTTTCGATTTACATGAATTTTCAGTGCACGTGGAATTGGCTAATAATTTTTCTCGGTCTAAATTGTCGGGGAATAAAGGGGTATATTGATACGTTTATTTCGTAAGTTTTTAGCATTTTTTGCAAAGGGATTTCAAAAAAGGGCACAGATTATTAAGAGACGACTGGACAGACTTTATACAAAGACAAGACTATAACAGAAATGTTTCTCACCTTGCTAATACTCAAAGCTCGTTGTTGTTCAATTTCAGGCGGCACCGGTTGCGGTGGCAGTATTGGTTCAGCCACCTTCACCTTCTCATACGACACCGTGTCGCAAATAGAAAGGTTTAGTTTCCGTGTATTATCTATACTGTGGTTCTCTATAATATCTGGTATACTGCCTTTCTTTTCTTTTATAGGAGTCTCCTTGTGTATCTCAATTTCTTGTGGCATGTGACCATTTGTATGTTTATCGTCATTAGCTTCGCTGCTCGCAGTCGAATGCTGGTCGCTATCTATATTACTTTCATTGGCAATTGTGTCTTCTTTTATCTTCTTATTCGATGGTATATTTTCTGTGTGTATCTCCACAGTAATAGATCCTTGACTGTTTGCTTTGAAATCAGCAAACGTGAACGGCTTTGGCTTTTCAATTATTTTCTCTGGTGAGTTTTGTTCTTTATTTATTACCGGCTCGTCAGTATTGTCATTTGGATCCTGAGCGTAGTACTGATCGTAATGATTCGAAGAATTGTCACTTTCTACCGAACTGCAAGACATTCTCTCTTTTATATCGTTGTTATCAAAATCTGAAACACTTATCAGGTGCTTCACATAATTGTGACACAACAGCTCCCATGTATGCTTCAGATCGAATATCTTTGTGACAAACTGATCATATTCCATAGTCAAATTTAAAGACGTCGTGTAATTATGCAATATTATCGATAAATCTGTTGACTTCAGTTTAAATTTATGAACGCCATTGAAGAATATCTCAGTCAACGCAATTATTTTTATCAGCCATGAAGAAGTAGTTTGCTTATACAAGTTGGCAGCGTGATCCAAATTAGACACTTTTTGTACGAGAAACTTCAAACCTGGCCTCGAGTCAAATTGCATGGCTCTCGTGAATGATAACTCCAAACTTCTCAACAATAAATCTATGTTGTCACTGTTCAAGAAGAATTTGTAGTTGCATACATTAGAACCGGTTTTCAGACTATCTATCAAGATACTGTTGATTCCTTGGAAGACATCTGATGATGCTTGAATCAACACCGTAGCTATTATCTGAACCAGAATCTGATGGGCTAACAATCCCACCACCAGTCCTCTATGAGGTATTCTAACTGTATACAGGTCTGGGTTCAAAGAATTAATTGACTCTTGGAGATAGATCAGGAATATGTAACTCCGATCATCAATCAGCATTAGGTTCTGCGAGGAATTCTTTGGAGTTATTTTGACATGTCCGTCACCTTTCAGTTGTTCAGTTAGGAACACTTGTTGCGCCATTGCGTGCAGTCTCACATTATCGTTTACTGAACAATCTCTTCGCGCAGCTACTTTTACCATGGCTAAATCTCCATAAAAACTATTCGAGTTTTCTTTGAAGGCATAAGTTAGTTGTTTAAGCGGAGTTAAACTAACGTTACAAGCTCTGTGCAGACTGGTACAGACAATTTCCCATTGATTGTCTGTCAGTAAATGACCAGACGTTAAAATTATATGTCTTATACACGAAGCGCCTAACCTCGCGATTGGTTCCTGAGGTTGAGCGATACATTCTACCAAAATAAGCATTACTTGTTTCAAGGCAAACGTTGCTTCTACGCTTTCAATTGGCTCAATCTGTACTGGTTCATTCTTTTCGTCGACCGTCGACCTCTCTACATTTATTTGCTGCAGATGATGCAAGTAAACGACAATAGTATCAGTGGTCATGCCGCAACACTGTTTAAAGTTTGGCATCACACTGTCCCAATGAGTATTCACATTTGCTATTTGCCGAAGCCAGTTCTGAACTGTGGGTAAAAGAAGATGGTTTATGCAGTGCAGGCCAAAATGTGTTCCGGGAACTTCTACCGTGTTCCTTAGTAACTTAAACAATGTCTCCATAGCAGCAGGTTGATTCTTCTTAGAACAAACGACTGTAGCTGAGATCAAACCTTCAATGAGAACGTACCATACTTTCAGTATGTTGCTCGGCTTATCAAGTTTCAAAAGACAGTTATTGGTCGTATTCGAAGGTGGAAGACTTGTGGATAATTTTCTATATGAAATGAGATCTTCTTCGTAATGCTCATTAGAAATGAACTTAGTGATATCAAGAGACGCACTGGGTATTATGGGGTCTACAACACATAGTGGCATGTCCCCTTTGATCCTATTACCGGTGTTGAAGATCGGACATTTTGGCATATTGTACATCATCGTCAGAATATCAGCACAACTTTCCAAGTGATATAATGCCTCCCGGCACATGTCTACGATCACTTTCTCAGATTTCTCTTCACTGAGGGGAATGAATTTGCTATTCTTTGAGAATTTTAGGCTAAGACTAGGTTTAGTTTGGGTGGGTGTGGTCACTTTCTTTGGTTTTACTTCGGTGGCTTGCACTTCTTCGTAGTGCAGCCCTTTGATATGACTTAGAAGGCACAGTATGCAGTCTAGAGCGGCATTCGCGAACACAAGCGTGTTGTCTGTGCTGAGGAATACTTTGAATATTTCCAAGATTGCGGAGTATTGGTTAGAGTTGTTAGCCGCTCGTAGAGTATTGAATAGAGGCCGCCAACCAGATCTTATTTCCATTCTGTTGGTCTCCACGAATTCGCAGATGCAGGATATGATTTGTTCCTGGAAATAGAATAAGATACACATTATTTCAATACGCCTAGATTAATTTAGTCCCATAATATGGCTGTTACTGTTACCTGGATATCATCATCACACAGCTCCAAGCAGAGAAGGTTTTCGAAAGGTTTCAGCAATGCTTCGTTGAAGTGGAAGTGTGGTAGTTCTACTTGCTGGTTTAGGAGTGCAGTGGCACAGTCGTGCAGACACTGAATTGCTAAGCTCGCAATCTGGATGTCTTTGTGGCAGGCCGCCTGAGGAGGTAAAGAAGAAAATAGTGTGACGAAGGCCAAAATAATTTCGGTGTCTACTTCACCTTTTGGATTCATTGAACTACAGTGCCTTCAGGTATTAACAAAACTGTTTTCAAATATTTGAAATATTCATTTGATTTTTGATGCACACCTCTTTTTTATTGACATACCTGCATAAAATGTGGTCCAACAACGGTCCATATCGCCATGCGGTGCGCGAGTGGGCGGGCCGCCCTGAGACAGCGCAGCGCCACGTCCCCCGCGCGACACAGAGCCCGCGCCGCCTCGCCCCCCGCGCCCCCTGCCCCCGCGCCCTTACTCCCGTTAGTACCCGGCCCCCGACGCCACCACCACACGTTATTGTTGGCCACGTCTGATTCCCACGAGCAGAATAACTGTGGACAAATATTATTGATCCTATAACTTATTTAAGTATTCTGTGACGCCGTGGTATTTACTTAACACTTTGTTTGAGTTGGTTCCTTAGTAATAAGTATAATGTAGACGAGTGAGAATGGATGAAGAACTGTTTATTAAAGTATACGATATAGTTACCAGTCGGTGATGGTGCGCCACGAGTCTCTGCAGCGCGGCGCGCAGTGCGGGCAGCGTGGTGGTGGCGGCCAGGCGCGAGTACAGCGCGTCCGCCGCGCCGCCCAGTGCGCAGCACACACGGGCCGCGCTCGCGCCACTTATCACGTTGCCACCCTGCACATAATATTGACCAATATCACAAATATTATTCCACCTTGGAGAGCAACGTAAATTATGATTGTCTAAGCGTAAGACATATCACGGACATATCAACCCAAAAGAAGATACGATGGCACGGCTGGTTGTGAACGACTAAGGAGACACGTAGGTCTCCATAGGGAGGTGCCATAACAGGCGTTGCATCGTGGGGGCAGACCCGTTGCTTCCTTCAGATGCGGGTGGTGGCCACCGGGGAGGTTTTGGTGAGGTAAAAATCCTACAATCTCTAGTGCTTTTCCCCAACAAGCTAAGCAAGCGCCCTTTAAAGGCTTCCCCCCGTCAAAAAAGAAAAGAAAAAGTACGACTACGGAGAAGGGATCCCAAGACGAGAAGAAGGGATAATTACACATAATCGACCCCCTCAGACTAATTTCAACTACGGTAGCTAGTCTGTCAAACAGACTAACCCACTACTCGGGAGCTATTATTATAGGGCACAAAAACTGGTGCTGTTGTACCTCTAATCTCTCTTTTGTCACTCTCTTAGCCCGGTAGGACGACAAGACCGGAATGAGGTGTGTATTATTCAGAACATGTCAATGTAAAAGTTTTGCGACAAATATGACCGGCCGTAACATCATTTGATAAATCTTTTAGGCAATGTCGACAACTTTGGTTCTCTGTCTAATGATCATTTTGAATTTCATCAGAGATTACAAGTATAGTACTTATGTACTTTGGGGATATTGTTGATTACATAATATAGAGCCGACATTAATAAAGATATAGGAGTATATAAAGAATTATAACTTACCTCTTGTCTGCATGCTTCAACAATTTTCGCAACCGACATGTCGTTGTTTACGTTGCTTTCTAAGACTGGTTGCAAGAAGTTGAACACATCCACACTACAAATAACAAAGCGACCATTTTAATATAATCATTACTATTATATTTTAAAAGACATGTTAATCAGTTTCAACAACCTTTTTGTCAAAACTTAGAGAGCCATTTCAGAAGATTTGGCTAGAGTGACTTATTTTGTATGGAGCTTAAGTTATGGCTTATTTATAGCTAAGTTTAAGTGTGGGAGAGCCATGCTTCGGCACAAATGGGCCGGCTCGACCGGAGTGATATTATGGCCTCACAGAAAACCCACGTGAAACAACGCTCTCGTTGTGTTTCGTCGTGTAAGTGAGGTTCGTAAGGCCTAATTACCCCCCTCCCCAATCCCCGAATCCTCAACAATCCTCAAATTTCTAATCCCTAAAAGGCAGGTAACGCACTCACAACACCTCCGGTGTTTCGGTTGTCCATGGGCGGCGCTGATTGCTTACCATCAGGTGATCCGTCTGCTCATATACTGGCTTATTTCATAAAAAAAGTTTATCGACCTATAGGTTACTTACTATAGGAGACTTGAGATTGAGCCCTAAATCACTCCAATTTTAAACTTACCAAGTCTCATCATCTTTGCCATCCAACCCCAGTTTAGCATCAGCTTGTAGTATAGATACGGTTTTATTTCTACCAGTCTGCATGGTGACTATAGGCGTGGCATTGTTTCCTTGATGTCCGAACAAAGAGTGTTCGAAGCTGGACACGTATTGACACGCTGCGAATATATGCTCCCAACATTCTGGGGCTTTGGATCCCAGTTCTAGACCACCTGAAAGATATAAAATGTAGTAAGGATATCTGATTGAATGACAATGCACCGATCTTAGGTATGTGGTCCCATGCTGGGCGCCAACAGCTTATTGGCACCCGACATTACCTATTCAAGGCCAGAAAAATATTGCTCTCTATGGAAAAAAGCCCTTCTTATTAAATAAAGATTTAAAACAAAAAAAAAATATTGCTGTTTTTGTTTCGATTTTTTTGGTTCTATAAAAGTGGTTATTTTTAAGCATTAGTAACGCAGTTATAAAACAGAAGATTTATGTTTATATAAAATAAATTTTAGGTATAATACAAACAAATGGGAGATGTACCTGTAATGAGTATATCCAAGGACAGAGCGTGTGTGGACAATATCTTCCCATTGGGTGGCTGTGATATAGCTGAGTTTGCCAATAGAGCCAGTATACTGCTGCACCGATTTTGTAGGCTCAGAGTATTACTTACTCTGGCGGCCTGAAATGGGAATATCATACATGGTAATAAGGTTCAAAATTCCAGTTCTTGTGTTACTTTAACCTTGAATCTAATACTTAGAACGGCAAATGAAGACGTTGTGATAAATCAATAAATTCATCATATCATGATGACATTATGTGATTATGTGATGATAGAAGATAGAAGAAAATGGATTCCAAGAAACATAATAATAGAGGTATAATAAAGTCAGAAAGAAGAAGAAGACAAGACAACTAACTATCTAAGTATCCCAATGTCCTTATCGATATGATATTTTATTAAACCCCTCGGTACTTCTGATTGATGAATGATTTTGAATATTTCAATTCTTACCTTATGCAGTCCTTCGAGACACTGTATCGTCAGCCCCTCCCAAGCTATTCGCTTTCTTTTCCCGAATGTGTTAATTTTCTTTGATATCATGCCATGCAGTTTCTGCTTCTTGTTCCCATATCCGGTTAGGGGTACACTTAATACCGTCACCATGGAGTCCCAAATACATGTTAAAATTCTGAAATAATAATAACTTGTGCTTTCTGATTTTTTATTTACCTGACTCTAGTGTGGTTTCGTAAAAGTGTCCTTTTAGTTAGAAGCTCTTTAGTTTGATAACAATTTGAGTCTCTGTGAGATATATAACAATTTAAAGAAGAAGTTTCTAGACCAATTTTGATTGAGTTCAATATTAAAACTACAGAACAATGGGGGAGTTTCCAGGGTAACAAAATTAAAAATCTAATTAGTCCGTCAGTTAGATAATGAAAAAATATTAGACACGTATGTTTTTATTTTCTCGTATTAAGTTGCAATACTTAGATAAAATGGCGCTAAGTTTAGGAGTGGGAGGTCGTTACGTCATAACGTACTACAAAATATAGCACGCTGTGACGTCATACGATATTTCAAATTAATATATCGTCGAAAGTATTTAATTGTGTGAGAAAAGAAAAAATACGTGTCTAAAGTTTTAAATTAATGTACCAGACGGACATTAAAATAAAATTTCGGAAACTACCCTACTATAAGAGATTTTTTGATACTAATGTTACCTTCTCGCCCATCGCAAGCTAGCGTCATGTTGTGGAGACTCGACCGTGTTGTTGTAGAAACACGAGACTTCCTTCAGTTTCTGCCAGTCTGACATCACTGGGCTTTGATCCAAACCACCGAGATCTAGTGAACAAGAGATACTTTATCATTGACGAAATTAATTTTCATTTCTTTCATGAAGTAACGTTTTATTCCCCTCATGTAAGACTATGTACTCTCTCCTTTTCACCCATAAATTTGATTATAATAAATTATATCATTATTCTTTTCCAGCCACAGGCCCACATGAAGAAATTTTAGTTGGAATATGTGGGGTGGGACCTATGTACCTTGTTTTTAAATATAACATAACATCACGCCTTTTATCCCCGAAGGGGTAGGCAGAGGTGCACACAGAAGTAACACCCACTTTTCACTATTTATGTTATGAGTCCCATGTAATAGGGGGTGAGCCTATTGCCATATACCGGGCACATTTCCAGACTCCGTGCTACTACTGAGAATTTTTTAAAAACCCAGTAATACTTTGCCCGACCCGGGAATCGAACCCGAGACCCCTTGCCCGGCAGTCGCACTCGCGACCACTCGGCCAACGAGGCAGTTTTTAAATATGTGTTGTCCTTTGTGTGTTTTATGTGTGTGCATTAATAATAAATAATATTTTTCATATTCACCATTACGTGGCGAAGTAACCATTGTGTCGTATATTGCAGTCTAAGTAAAGAAATCTAGCTGCAGTCAGTATCAACTATCATCTAAGCCCTTAACTGCGTCATTTTCAAATGCTTACCTGATAATAAGTGCAGTAGTGGATGATCACTAGTAGGTACATCCTGCAGTAGATCGGTAGCAAGCACTTGTTGGTAGAGTTCCCTTAGCCACGTCGCGGACAGGTATACAAGGACGCCACTGCCTTGTACCTCTTCTACAAACTCATCTTCCGTTAGAGATACTTGCACTTTCTGTTGGAGAGAAATAAGTATTAATTACCTGTATCTAGGGGCATGAAATGAAATGAAAAATGTTTATTCGGCATAAGACATGCACGCCAGAAAAGACATAAATATAAAAAAAGCATAAAAACAGAAAAATTAAAAGATAAAAGTTAAATTATAAAACTAAAACTAAAACTAAAGCAAGCCAATAAGCCATTCAAGTGCGCGGTGTTGGCGGACATGTCCAATCCGAACGGGTCACCAACTCAGCATAAAGCTGGGCACAATGAGCACCCAACACTGATTTTCAGTTGGCACCCCTGCAGTGACGCACGGACGAGAGCAACTTACGACACATACGACGACATACTTGTAATCCACATAATTATGTATAGAAACTTTGTTATTAATTTTGTGTGTTCAATTTATTAACAAATAGAGGTATAATAGTTATTAATAATGTGCTATAATAATTGTGGAGTTATGTGTGTAATGTGTGGACAGTTCATGCCAATGTATGATTTGAGATATGATGAAACAGGGACGGCTGTAATAATCAATATTAGAATTAAATAGGTCAAATAAAAGACAGGTCCGCGTTTATTTCAGCGCTGCTGATTTGAGAAGTAAGCACAAACTCCTTGAGCTTTCTTCTGAAAGTACTTATACTTTGCAGATTTCTGATTGGCGGAGGGATGTTGTTCCAGCACTTCGATGCCGCATACCTGAAGCTCCCCCTAAATGCAGCAGATTTGTGTTGCGGTATAGCCAGCTGCTGCGCACAACGCCTACCCTCTCGCCGGCGATGTGCATTCACCCACGAGAGTTTCAAGTAGAGGTATGACGGACATTTGGTTCTTATGACACCAAAGAGGAGACAGGCCAGATGAAGCTTGCGACGTGACTTCATTTTTAACAAATTGTGTTTATTGAGATATGGTGTAATGTGGCTCCTTGGTGGTATTTTGAAACAAAAACGTGCGCAAGCATTCTGTACTCTCTGTATCAATCGTTTGGTGCGCGATAGGAGTCTAGGGCCGATGACCGTGTCCGCGTAATTTAATTTAGACAGTACCAGAGATTCGGCCAACTGCACACGCAACTCCTCACATAGGTACGGGCGCATTTTGTACAGCACTTTCAGACGATAAAAACAATTTCTGACGCAATTTGAGACGTACGATTCGAACCTGAGGCCCTGATCCATAACCAAACCCAAATTTTTTGCATCATAAACGCGCTCGACTGTCTGGCCCCTCAGTAACAAGTCAGCGCCGTTTATAGGTATTCTTTGCAACTGACCATTTGTTCCAAACAGCATATATTTGGTCTTGGATGGGTTGAGAATGAGACAGCTATCACTCGACCAATCAACAATTCTGTTGAGATCCTCATTAATATACCTCACCGCACTATCGTACTTTTCTGGTCTAAAAGAGAAATAAATTTGGAGATCGTCGGCGTAAATGTGAAATTTGCAATTTTTTATCATTTTAACGATATCTGCACAATATAATATGAATAATGTTGGCCCTAATATCGATCCCTGAGGAACCCCCTTAGTCACTGGTTTCACACGCGATCTCAAAGTGGAACCATTCACACCGCGGACCTCAACGAATTGGGCACGATTACTAAGATAACTATTGAACCATTTGATGGTTGAAGTGTTGAAACCATAGTACGCCATATTGGATAGCAATAAGGGTAGGTTGATGGCGCCAAAAGCCCTCGAGAAATCCAACAGGACCAACATAGTGCATAAACCTTCGTCTTGTGCTGACAGAATATTGTCGGTGACATCCAGCAAAGCTGTTGCCGTACTACGACCCCTCCTAAAACTCGACTGCGCCTCCGGAAGAGCGCCGCTATCCTCGAGATATTTAGACAATTGCTCATTTACCACTCTTTCCAGCACCTTCGAGAGCAGCGGTAAAATGCTAATAGGCCTCAAGTCTTTGAGATCGCGGGGGTTATTTGTTTTGGGTAATGGACGCACCATTGCAAGCTTCCAATCCTCTGGAAAGGTCGACGTTCTAATTGATTCATTTATAATATTGGTAAAAATGTCAAGGGTATTCGGAACAGTCATTTTAAACATATTCAACGTTATGTGATCACAGCCTTCAGCATTAGATTTAAGGTTAGTCAATATCTTCATAACTTTACTGTCATTCGTGGTTTTGAGGTTGAAAGTTTTGTCAGAAAATTTGTGAAATTCAAAATAAGTAAGATATGATACCAATACATCAGTTTCACCGGGTAAGTTTAAAAAATGCATCGGGCGTCGGGCATCAGGCATCGGGTGATATTGTCTGTTATGTGACAAATTCTATGAGGAAATTATTGAAATCAATTGATTTTTTCCTATTTTTAGTTGTTTTAGTAGAATTTCTATTTACCGTAGACTTTGTTTACGGTGAATACGCCTACGCCTACGTCGTAGTCAAAGACGAAGATTTTAAACTAATCAAAATATGTTGCGTGACAAAAACATTGTAGTACTACCGTATTTTGCATTTTAGAAGTTTTGTCAGTTGGGAATTTTAGTTAGTTTTAAAAACTTTGCCCTGTAAAACATTAGGTATTGAAGCGGGAGCCATTACCGTGTCGCCATCGGATGTCCCTCTGATTCATTCTCGATTCCATAACCAAAGACAGTGTTCTTTTTCGATCTTATAGTTTTTATATAGCGTAAATACTTACACTAGGTTGGTTATAGTAATTAGTCCTCCGTTGTTTGAGAGTGAGCAGTAGCGCGGCGTATGTGGCGAGGTAGACTCCGTCCGCGTTCATGATGCACGCCGTCGCGGGGGGCTGGGCGGCATTGTGCTGGCAACACTTTGATGCAAACTCTTGCATTGCTTCGTCCACCTAGTTGGCACAAAAGAGTTGATCTTTAATTTAACTTAAAATTAAATAGAACACTAAAACTTTGCTGGAGTACAGGAGAAATATCTTATCGTTCAACAGTCATATCCCAGTAGGTACTTCTAGATGTAGCTAATATTTCTTTGGAACATCCTATCTGTCTTGCGAAAACTAGGTTTTTTTTATGGGAGAAAATCATACATTGACTTTTCCCGCCTGGGCGTGGAGAGAGGGAGTGTCAGACTCACTACTGTGACTAAAAACCACCCCGTTCCTACTCCTGCACTTCGAACCGGAGCCCCGGTAACCAGTTAGGTCTTCCGCGGCTCCGTATAGGCATCAGCCCGACTGGGCCCCATCTGTGGTGGTCTGAAGTGTTAGGTACTGTTTGAATAACGAAGGAAAGTAAAACAATTATGGCTTACCTCGATACAAGTGCGGAGATTCAGCAGTTTCGGCAGAAGTGAATTCTGTAGCGTTTTGATGAACTGTCGCGCATTATGCCTCTCCAAGTCCACGTTACATTCTGTTATGGTGCATCTGTAAAGCATATTAGTTTTTGACAATGACGAAAACTACTAACTGATGTGTCCACACTAAACATGAATACTGAGTGTAATGTAGGGCAACATAATTTGACGTAATTTTGAGTGTGGGAGAGCCATGCTTCGGCACGAATGGGTCGGCTCGACCGGAGTGATACCACGGCCTCACAGAAAACAGACGTGAAACAACGCTTGCGTTGTGCTTCGTCGTGTGAATGAGGTTACCGGAGGCCTAATTACCCCCTTCCCCAGTCTCCCCAATCCCCGAATCCCCCACAATTCTCAAACTCCTAATTCCCAAAAGGCCGGTAACGCACTTGTAACGCCTCTGGTATTTCGAGTGTCCGTGGGCGACGCCGATTGCTTTCCATCAGGTGATTCGTCTGTCCGTTTACCGGATTATCTCATAAGAAAAAAAGCTAAAAAAAAATTGCGTTGATTTTCATTTTTTTGGTTAAGGTGAGAAATCGTAATAAAAAACTACCACGGTGACTTTTTCTTCCAAGTGTCTACAGGATGGTTTCTGTGGACATGCCCGCCAAAACTCCATAATACATATTTAGATCGTCAAAAAGCTTACCTTCCAAGGTTCAATGTCTTAGGCACGGCTTTAGGTTTAGTCTGTGCGTGTGTGGTAGTATCTCCTGTAGGCAGACTGGCTCGGGCTGGCAGGAACACGTTGTCCGCGTCAGAGTCTGCCTCGCCCTCACTGCCGGAGCTTATGTTCTCGGGGCCTGAGGTGTCTGGAAAAATGGCAGAGAGAACTTTGTAGGTTATAAAACTAAACAATAGAAGACAAAATTGCAGAAGAATCCATAAATCCTTCTTAGAGCTCTATATGCGTTCTTGGACTCGCAGTTTCAGTTGTGGTGTATGTGGCTCAATCATTAGAAATGTTCCGAACACAAATCATCACGCCTTTTATCCCTGAAGGGTTAGGCAGAATGCACATTATGCACGGCATTTAATGTCACTGTACAATGTAAAAAAAGGAGGAGGTACTATGTTCGGCTTATTGTTTTTTTTTGTTTTTATTTGTTCGCGCAGTACTCCGCCATTTGTAAACCGATTTCCAAAATTTTTGTTTTTACTATTTATGTTATGATTCCCATGTAATAATGGGTAAGCCTATTGTCATATACCGGACACAATTCCAGACTCCGTGCTACTACTGAGAACTGCTTAAAAAACATAGTAAATCTTTGCCAGACCCGAGAAACCAACCCGAGACCCCTAAGCCCGGCAGTCGCACTTTGTGACCACTCTATCAACGAGGCAGTTTTTAGAGTTACATACCTGATGAATCATGTTCCTTTGATTCAGTACTTTGTAACACCGCCACCACATCTCTGAAACAAACGGACACATCACGATGAATACAGTGCACACTCGTATTTTAGATTTGTGAATTAATGAATATTCTAAAATAGATTCCTTCCTTCTTCCTTCCTTCCCTAATCTCGTCAATCCCTGAATCCCGAACGATCCTCAAACTCCTAATCCCCAAAATGCCGGTAACGCACATGTAACGCCTCTGGTGTTCCAGGTGTCCATGGGCGACGCCGATTGCTTATTATCAGGTGATCAGTCTGCTCGTTTACCGGTTTATGCCATACAAAAAATAGATTTAAGCTTAATGTCACATTTCGCTTTGAGTATATTCAGTTCATCGTAACACTCTTACCTATACGGGCTTGGTAATCTAGCCAACGTCTGATAAGTCAAAGGTCCAGTATAGTCAGCGTCCTGTAGTTTCTGCCAGTGGCTCAGTATGAGGGTGGCTATCTCTGGAGTTATATAATCAGTGGTTCCAGAGCACAGCTTCTCTAGTGCATCCAGTAATGATACTACGCATTCCACTGCTGCAGCCACTACATCTGGATTTCCGCTTCTACCGCATTCTTCTATGCCGTCCATTATTCTGGGGAACAAATTGGAGTGAAGTTAGTTGCAAACTGTGCAAAGGAGGTGAAGTTAGTCATGATATGAAGTGTGTAACAGTTGATAGTTGTATTAAATAATCTGGATCTGGATCGTAATTAAGTTCTTGATAAGTCGATCTTCGTGTCGAGTACTGTTCCAGAACACGTTTTCAGAAATTGGAAAAAGGCTTTATATTTAATTTAGAATTAGAAGTAAAATCGAGTGGAATTGTAATCAGCTCACTGTTCTCTCTCTAATTCAATAAGAAAATTAAACACACTAACAGGTCCTCAAAATCTCAAACAAAATCTAGACAAAATTTGGAAATGAATACCATAAAATTGAGAAGACCCGACTTACAATCTTATAATCGCCATATCATCACTGTGCCTCTCATGATGGTCTACTTTCTTAAGCAGGATCAACTGGCACAGCCTCTTGGGGTTCTGCAGCATTTCTCTGGTACTCCGCAGAGGTTCCACTCGGTGGGACACGGGAGGGTACAGGAGCATTCGGTGGTAGAGAGCCTCTAACACTGGGCGGAGGTTTGACGTGGACCCTACAAGGCGGACCAGCTGGTTGGCAATACTGGAAGGAAAATATGACAAAATAAAGTTACAGGATTTGCTTAAGCGTCAAATTATTGATGTAAAAGTCAATGTAAAAGATAATTAGTATTTTTGTACAATTTTCGGACGCATTAGTTTTTTAACGATTTAAAACCTGTTACATTACAATAGGGTAGATGCCTAATTTGTATTTTAACCTCCGTCTGGTAGATTGTGTTAAATCATTAGAGACGTATTTTTAATTTTCTTACAGAAACGAATACTTTCGACGTTAAATTGATTTGAAGTGTCGCGTGACGTCAGTTCTATGCACATTTTATACGTAGAAATGACGTTTTAGACGCTCCTAAACTTTGATTCGTTTTATCTAAGTAGGTATTGCTTTATTATACTATAAAATAAAAAAAAAACGTGTCTTATATTTTTTAATTACCTAACTTACGGACTAATTAGATTTTTAGTTTTCATACCCTGTCATCATCCCAATTGTTAGGTGGTTTTATTGGACTTACTTTAGACAATAGTTAGATAGTTATACTGGACGTCTAGTAATTTAAGTATCTACCTGTAAATAGCTTTAGCTTGCTTGCTGTTAAAGCTGGGTGCGGAGTTCAAGGCGCCAGAACCTCGACCGGAGTCATCCACCAAATGACCATCATGTTCTCTGAAGTCATTAAATATAATGTCAAGTCATTGATGGCATTACAAAGCGATCTCTAAAGAATAAAACATCAAGAAAGTCGAATCAATTTGTGGTCCAATTAATCTATACTAATATTATAAAGAGGAAAGATTTGTACCTATTTTTGTATGTTTGTAATGAATAGGCTCAAAAAGTGCTGGGCTGATTTAAAAAATTCTTTCACCAATAGAATGCTACATTCTTCCAATTTGACATAGGCTACATTTTATTTTGAAAAAAAAAATTGGGATCCTTGTTAAAATTTGAACAATGTAGCCGAAAGTGTAGAAAAAGGAGTCTTAAAATGTCTTTCATCGAATGCACTGCCGAATATATTAGCGATAGAACAAAATAATGTACAACAATATTGATGAACATCATAATGTCTACAAAAAACTCCGCGGTAGCATATGTCCAACTATTGTAGTTATGTCACTACAAGAATCCAAATTTCCAAAAATAAATAATTGTCTACCCCGTGCGAAGCCGGGACGGGCTGCTAGTTAAGCTATATTTTAGCCTTACCTTGACTTAATGTTCTTGTCCACGCGAGGAGTTCCGAGAAAGGAGATGAGAGCCGGACAGAACTTCTGCCAGAGGAACGTTGTAAAATGGGAGTTGCCGCTCACTCGCTCTGATAGACTTGACATCAGAGTCAATAGGCAGTCTAAGAAGAATAGTGCTAGAGGATTCTGTTTGGGAGACCTGAAAACAAATAATCCATGATTTTGTATGTATTAGGGGAGATATAGGAAGAAGCTATTTATAGTAGATGTGGCAGGCAAATCATCTTACGATCTACCTGATGGAAAGCAGTCAAAAAAGTGTGGGAGAGCCATGCTTCGGCACGAATGGGCCGGCTCGACCGGAGTGATACCACGGCCTCACAGAAAACCGACGCTAACGTTGTGTTTCGTCGTGTGAGTGAGGTAACTGGAGGCCCAATTACCCTCCCCTTCCCCAATCTCCCCAATTCCTGAATCCCCAACGATCTTCAAACTTCTAATCCCCAAAAGGCCGGTAACGCACTTGTAACGCCTCTGGTGTTCCAGATGTCCATGGGCGACGCCGATTGCTTACCATCGGGTGATCCGTCTGTTCGTTTATCGGCTTATGCAATAAAAAAAAATAGTGCAGGACATGGAGAAGACCAAAGGTATCTTAGTAGTTACTTCATTCATTCGACTGTTTAAAAACTTCTCTGTTTAACGATCTAGTCACAATGAATCAAATTGAATCCTCGGTAAATAGACTTACAGCTGAGTTTCAGATAGCCGGCTGCATAGGTACTGTATGACAGGTATCACTTCACTGTAGCATCCTACGGCCACGATGTGGTTCCTGCCCAGTGGAGATCCCTCTGAGAGCAGTTCTTGGCACTCTTCATCTGGATATAGATAAAAAGCGTAGAAGTAAGCCTTCTAGTGACGGATAGAGGAGAATATATTCAGTCATGTGATGACGGTACAGGAGCATACAATTGTCACTACCCGGCACCCTTTCAATTCCCGTGGGTGTCGTATCAGCCAATGACGGAACTACATATTTACCAGAGACTGGGCAACAGACTTGGTTTTCAACTTTCAGCGTGAGAGTATGGGAAGCCTCTCTTTTTAAACTATTATACCTCTATATAGCCTTACCCTGTTTGAATTATTCTTTTTTGAAGACGAACTCTATAATCTATTATCGCGAGACACTAAACTAGCTGCTGATAATGATTTAGTGTTTAAGAAGTATAAGTAAGTACCTAGTTGTGCGCAGTATGCCCTCAGTGCCTGCGCGGCGGCGGCGCGCGCGGCGGCCGCCACGTGCGCGGGCGCGGCCGCCGCCTCCCCGCACCGGCCGCACGCCCACACGCACAGGCGACCGTTCAGAGTACGTCGCGGGGACAGGGCTAGCGAGAGGTACATGCGGAAGATTTGTACCTGTACACAACCAATCGCATACGCTTTATCCGGTTAAAAAAAAGTTATGTGACTCTCAACTAAAAACTAACAAGTTATAAATTCGAATTGGTTTATGGCAAGCACAATAGAGCCAACAGAGAAACATACCTCTAGTTTCATAACATACATAGCTTAAAGGGCGCATTATCACTTTGTCGAAGAAAAATATGCCATAAGATTGTCTGAAGGTTTTATGTCCAGCAGTGGAAGGAAACGGGTTGATGATAATTACAGAAAGGCAAACTTCTAAATGTGACCATCAGCTAATAAATGTATATCAATTTACCTGCGTATCTGGCAACTGATACATGACAGATGCGGTAGCGCAGAGAAGTTGTGAAGGCATCCATAGGGAGTCATCTTCCGGCTCAATTCCTCGGTGAAATCTGTCATCTCGGAGTATTTTCTGAAACATCCGAAATAAAACAGTGTTGAAGAAGAATATAGGTACGAAATGAAATAAGGTGTTCTATAATGTGGGTACCCACAGACCAAAGAAAATATATCTAGAGCTACCACCAGTTGGACAGGACAAAGATTACAAAATTGATAAATTGTCTAACAATAAATAGTCAAAACTGGTAAACACGATCAATTGCGTCACTTTAACGGTATTAAACATGTTAATGGCTAAGGAGCCACTGGAACCACACTTATAACAGAAATTAAATAACTACGTTGTTTTAAACATGACCTAATAATTATAATACATACATGGAACCCCTGCAGGGCGTACGTTACGAGGCGCGGACGCTTGGTTTCCAGCGCCGTCTGCAGCGGCAGGAGGCACACTCGCCGCAACTCGTACGACGCACGACGCGCGTTGTTCTCTTGCATGCATAGTAATTCTGTCCCGAATATAATAAATAATATACATATTGTTGTTTTGAGTAAAAGTAATACGAGAGTGTGAAAATATTTTTTTAGATGTTAACCTCTCTTGCAGTCCATAAAAAATTGTTCAGTTAGCGTCATAGCGCCACTCTGTGATGTATGAAGAAGCCATATGGTTCCATATGTTATTATGGTATTATGTTGTCGGAACTCGAAACTCATGCTTTCGATAAAGTTTTAGAAAACAGAGTTTATCTTTTTATCCTTATCATAAAGACAATTGACGCACTAAAACATAGATTTTTGTTTTAAACGAAAGTGTCAAGAGATATTACTTTCTTAACTGTACCTAAATTCACAGCGTACCTCAAGACAATATATTTGGACTCTTCTTTATTATGTGTTTACATAAATAACTTGAAAAAAATATATTATAAATAAATTAATAACTTTTAATATGTACCCATATTTGCGAAATAAAATATCTTTATATCTTACCTATATCTTTATATCTTGTTATAGATTGTTTGTGACGACGGTCTAAATTACCTACATATATGTCTATTTTTGTCAGAATATATTTAGGCATAATTTTTAGCTAAGTGCTTTATAAAAGCCAATAAATGCCAATGAGCTACCACATCATTACAAGATTGCAAAAAGTGAGTCATATTTTCGTGACTCATAAAATTTTACGATATGTTTGTACAAAACACAAACTTAACCATATGGTAAGATTTGTAAGTTAATCACTGTTTTTAACCTATGAGCATCATTATCTATAAAATTTAGAGAAAGACATCAAAGGCTTGAAACTGCATTTCCGAGGGGCGCAGGGGCGGTCATTACTGCAGGTATCGATTTAACTTCAACTGCATAGGTACACATAATATTATAATATACAAGTGCGTAATAATAAGAACGTATTATTAATCTTATGGACTAAGTATTTACCTAGGGCATCCTGACATGATTTCCTAAGACCTGTAAACTTCACTCCAGATGCTTCCTTATAAATGTCCTGGAGAAGTTCCTCCATTTTAACACGAAGACAACATATGACCGTAACTCACTTCCCTATTGCCACAAGAACTTCCACATCCTTCACAAATATATTGAACTTTATTTTTAATTAATTAAAACTCACAATTATATGGTTAAATGTTTATTAAAATCGTGTAATTTAGGGAAACAACGTTATTTGAGTGGGTGGAAGTGTATCTTATCTGAGTTGTACGTAAGCACGGCGACGGAGCATGCTCAGTGCGGGAAATCAATACTTCCATACGGCTCTGTGTTTGCTGAAAAAACTATGTCAACAGGTGGGTGTTTTATATTTATAAACACAAGATTTACCTTATTTGTTTTCAGAATGTCGCTTCTTAGTTGTAAGAATGAACTTTTGTTTGTTACCTACATGATATAAATTAATAAATTGTTATCATCCTGTTTAGTAGGTAAATCGTATTTTTAAAGTCCATTCAGCCCAAAGTTACATTTTATGAATTAAAATTGGTATGCTGCATTAGTCCACTGTTAGCAGAAGGTAGATATTATGTTAAAATCATATACAAAAAATAATATAAATTCTGTGACGCGCGTTGTTCCACTTTAATAAACGCTTACCAATTGAAATTTTTAAAAGCGCCCTTGTTTTCAATTTCGTTATGTATACTTACAGAGATATTTCTATGAATGCGCAAATCGATAATATTATTTTTAGATAAACTTGTTTTCACTTTTATAAAAGTATATTTAGGCATCACGTTATCAGAACATTACAGTACCTCTAACAAGCAACGTGTCTATTTAGATTGTGCAGATTTCAGTACTACGTTTTCGTAATAATATTTTATATTTTTTATGTTTTTTAAGAAAATAATTTATAAACTTACGGACCTGAAAACTGAATAATATACCTATAAAAAACTTTTTCAAATTTCGCGCTTATGTCTGTCACCACTCACTTTGCTTACCATATGCTTACCATAGTTGCCATAGAGCAACAAGAGCAGGATCAATACAGACTAAAATTATTATCGTTTCGAACAAGGATGTTGAAAAAAAGGTTTTGAATGTCGATTGAACATTGTGTCCTATTCAACTTTGATGAGATACGTTGAATTTTTTACACACAACGATCACGCGTTATAATACTATATTTGTGGTCTTTAGTTTCAAAGGCAAATACGAGCCGATGAGATATGAGAAGATTAGTCGATTATATAAATATTAATCGATGAAAACCGGTTTTTCTACAAATTTTTAATGCCCACCCAAAAGGCCAACTGACAGATTGAATTGAAGCCAGACAGATTTGACATTTGATTGTCAAAATAGTCTTCGAAAAAATGGTGTCTTGGAGTGCTTTAGGCCGATCTTTCGGCTTGAATTTAATCAAAAACCACGTCAAAACACCAACTACTGTCCAAAATGTAACCTTCACAACATCTAAAGCCTTAAAAGGGGGCCATGAACACAAAACTTTCGTCCTACAACCTTCTAGGTAATGATGGTTTTCAGTGATTACCTAACCATTTTCTTGTTCTGTTGTTTGTTATTTTTATAAAATTACAGGATAGGTAAAAGTGTGCATTGAAGAATACTCAACGTTTTAACTTTATTAGATGTTTAACGTAATTTACTATTGTATTTGTTTTCTAACCTAAACGTTTGGTTGTTAGGTGGCAATGGCACAAATTCAAGGATATGTTCCACTTCTACACCATGCTGGGCTTGATCCCAGTGACTGCCATAATTTTTTACACCAACGTGTTCATCGGGCCGGCCCAGCTGACTCCAATCCCCGAAGGTTATGAACCCAAGCACTGGGAGTACCACCGCCATCCAATAACAAGATTTATCGCCAGATACATTCATCAGAGCCCTCAAGAGGTAATATATCAATTACTGGACAGTTATTAGTATTTTTATCATTCAGTTTTGTTTGTATACTACATAGGGCCTTGAACACTGGTTTGAATAAAGGTATGGATATGTGTGGATCAATACTGTCAGTTGCATTTTTTTCTTATTAGTTTTGATTTTTCAAACTAGATTCGTCGGTTTTATTTGGAAAAGACAAATGGGTAGATATTTGGTTTTTAAGATCATACATGCTTCATATGGAGTGCCCAAACCTAAGAAGTTTGTAATGGTATAATGAATTACACTCTCCGCTCCTACTTACTTTGACTGCGGTTGCCACAAGACTTAACTTGGGGACTACACATTATACCTTTGTTGTGTACCAACTTTCCAGATTTGGATAAGACTGCAATCTATGTTTTCTTTTAGATTGTAATTAATTATAGTATAGAATAAAAAGTCTGATTTCTAAAAGTCAATTAATTACCCATTTAGGGTATATAAAGGGGTAGTAGGGGTATGGTAATATAAAGTACTGAGCTTTGTGTTGCATGGAACTCTGAACCTCACATATTCAATGAAAAGTGGGTGTCATATTAAAAATATCTATTAATTTTTGGTCTCATAAATTAGAATCAAAATGTTGAGTATTGTAAAAGTTACTGATTTACATTTGCGGATATGTGTTATGTTATTAATTTATTATACATACATTAAAATGTGAAAATTTGTCTGTGTAGATAGTATAGGACTATTAGAAAGATACTAAAACACTGCTTGTGCTCAGTATTATGACTGCATGTATCTGGTATGAACTTATTAGAATTATATTTTTTTAATAATCTTGTATCATAGTGAACAAACCAATTCTGCACTCCTCCATGTGTCAGAAAACAATTATCTGTACTATATCCAAACTCTTTTTTGATGTTTAACTACCACATTTGTTACCACAATCAGCCTTTTAGCAAAATGAGGTAGACTGCTGAGGCAGAAAGTTTTTAAAATAAAAATATCTCATGATATCATAATACTAATAACTGTTTTAAAACTGTTACAGGACTATGAAAAATTCCTTCACTTCCTTGATGAAGAAAAGCAAAAACAAAAGATACGTAAGCTGGAAAAGGAGATTGTTAAGAAGATGGCTGAGAACCACGACTACCAGGCCTACTACTACAAACCAATGGTCAACAAATACCTCCGCATCAACAAGAAGACCGGTGAGGAACTGTATGACCGTATTGGTGATGAGTTCCAAGAATAAACATTTTTTGGAATATTTCAATGACTATAGTATATATTAGTAATCAAGTGTATTGTTGAATATTTCAATGTAGATAAATAAACTATTAGTTGTTTTTAATAACAATTTTATTTGAATTGATTACAACTGGCAACACTTGTAGTGTTATAATCTATGTCACCTTTTGTAAATGATTTTGCTGTTATTTATTTACATATTATGTTTTACACCCAGAAATGTCTTTCTTAGTAGTGCAAGTGTTGTATTATTAAGATGTTTTGGGTAAAATAAAAGAGTAAGACATATGGTAACATTGTTATTTATTTTACAGGAAATTTCTAACGATTGACAATAATAAATTCCGACTTGTGGAACCCTTACAAAATTAATGTCAACACTTACCTAGCAGTATGCTAAATGCCTGATATGATGCTACTTAATGTTTATACGTTTTGGAATCGTTACTGTGGTCGTATTCTGTAGAAATAGGAAGGATTAATTAATTTATTTAGGGAAATTATTTTAGGTATCTATGGATATAATAGATAGATGGAATTGATTAGTTTGTCAAAGAAGGTTTAGGATCATTCAAGAGTAGGTGTTATGAAAATCATATCTTTATAAGCATTTTCAACAAATACTTCTTGAAGGTCTGGTAAAGAAATGTACTCATGCTGAAATTAGTAATCTAAATATATTATAAGCTTCTCCTACGGACGAACTAAGAACGACGAAATCTACATAATTATGTAATAAATAAATTCTTCGGCGGTGCGGTTTGCACGAAGCTCTTAACTATACTGTTACACAATTAAATTACAAAACGATATGATTTCATTATCCCGTTCTTTCAGTCTTCGCAGTTTGTAGAGTTCCAATTATGACCCAACAACTATGTACTTAGATTGCTTCTCATAATAACATTTTTTGACTTTAAAAATATTTACAACATTCCTATGTTAAACAACAATTTCGATTAGAAATTGCAACTAAGCTAGATAATTATGAACAAAATTGTAAAAATCAGTATCAAAGCGTAAACACAATCATCATCCGATCGAAGTAAAAAAATAAAATTTAAACTAACAGTATCTAATTTACCGTACGTAATGGACTACAATAGACTGTTAGAATACGCTATTTAAAATTGTTTTACGATTCCTCAATGATAACAATTTTCAAATCTAAAATTTAAGACGGCTACGAGTTTCTACAATGTAAAATTTAAACTTTATAACACTATTTGTTTTTTTCTTTCTCAGCTTGCGCGGCGAGCTTTGCTTCTTTTTTGGCCTTTTTCTTTTCTTCCTTCGCTCTTAGTTTGGCTTGTTTCTCCTCCTCCTTGGCTAATAGCTTAGCTTGTCTCTCTTCTTCCTTAGCTTGAAGCTTGGCTTCTTTCTTCGCTTCCTTCTCCGCCTTTAGTCTCATCTTTTCTTCCTTTTTCTTTTCTGCTAATTCATTTTTCCTATTGTCACTACTTTCATCTTTTTTATTTTTCTCTTCTTGTTTTGTATTTTCATCATCTTTTTTCTTTTTGTCCTCTTTTTTGGGTTTTGATTTGGGGTTATCTTTTTTCCGTTCAGTCTCTTTGCTGTGATCTCTGGAATCGGGCGGGTCGTCTTTATTTGAAGGTTTTAGTGGCCGGAAGAAGTGTTGCTTGTCCTTTTGTGGCGACGTTTCTAGTTGCGTTACAATTTTCTGGGCACACCTGTAATGTAGAAAAAATATTCATATAAGTAAATAATATTCAATACAGCAAACATGTCTTATCTCTAATAATTTTACCTACTTAACTCGATTAACTCGTCGAGTACCGGTTTTGTAGACACAATTATAGAACAATAGGTTGCGGTCACCGGTGACCGCTTGGTGTTTGACAGTTTAATAAGATAACATGTATTAGGAGGTATATAGGATGTTGTCAATGCTTACCTAATTCTAGTGGAGGCGGAGGCAGCAGCGGCACTCTCTCTTCGTCCCTCGCGGAATTCCCTCTGGAACTCTCTGATGGGAGGCAGGCGGCCCGAGGGCTCCCCAGCCGTAGGACCTCCCGTGTAGCTATGGACTTGATAGTCTTGTAACCGGGCCTGTGGGAAAAAAGAATTGTTAATTTTTTCTTGTACCTAATCAGTCATTTAGTTAAGTAGGGTCAAGAATACGAGTAGCTTTAAGTGCGAATGTTGAGCAAGGCGTATCCAGTTCGATTCCCAGGACAAGTAAAGAAAGGTTTCTTTTTGGTTCTTAGTTTACTATACCCTTTATAGGGGACATGATTGGTGTTACAAGTAATTTTACAATGATTAGTACTTACTTATTACGTAAGTAGGTACTTATTTAAAGCATCTCCTGCTTACCTTCATACTATGATGCTGCGAACGTCTTAACGAGTTAGAGGCGGGTTGTCGCGGCCGCGGCGGCACGGGGACTCTGGGCACTGCGCCCAAACATGCACCTCCACACTTAGCTCCTCCACATAACTTCGTCGAACAGCTGCTCGGGACGTTGCCTCCGCTGTTTGATGACACGGAAGACACTCCTGGAATCAGAAGTTTTAAGTAAATAAGTGTGATAGGTAAATATCAACTTCACGTGAATGAAAGAAGATTAATTTGTGAATAAGTGTTTTTGTCTACTTAAGGTAAACAAAGGAGCTAAGTACTAACGCACTGAGCCACGACGAGGTTTCCATTTTAAGAATTCCATATATGACATCACGTTTTTTATCCCCGATGGGGTGGTAGGCAGAGGTAGGTAGGTACACATTACGGCACTTAATACCACTGTACAATATAAAACCCACGGAATATAGATTGTATTCTATATTCCGTGGTAAAACCCACTTCACTATTTTAATGTTATGAGTCCCATATAATAGCCTATTGCCATATACCGGGTATAATTCCAGACTCCATGCTACTACTGAGAATTTAATAAACCCAGTAGGTGATATTTTACCCGACCCGAGAATCAATCGTACTTGCGATCACTCTGCCAACGAGGCGGTCTAGTATTCCACTGTTTCCGAAAAAGCTTTGTTATGATCTTGTAAGATTGGTATGGTACAAAATGTAAGGCATGTTGATTGGAGACTATCTATCTAATTAATAAAAACCACAAAGAACTCTTCGTAGCAGTGATGGAAACCACGACATGGTACAAAGCGGCTCTTCGCCAAGGCCATACGTATCCCAACTGCGTAGTCAATTAACATAACAATTTAGAATTGTTATTTGTAGAAATGAGAAAGAAAGATTATTAACCTGAAAGGGAAGACTCGCCGCTGGTGACGGAGTATAGCGATGCGGAGGCGGGCACAGAGCGAGCTCCCACCGAGTAGCTGGACACGGAGCCTGGCACACCCCACGACTTCGCGCTGCCACTCGAAACCTGGAAGTTAGGGATATAAAATTAGTTAATTATAGATCAAATGGATTAAGCTTTGATAAAAGTTGGTTTAGTCTTTACAAAGACTAAATTACATTGAATAGAGTTACAACTCTATTCAAGATAAGACCTGAAGACCCACTTATCTTCAGTTTTATAACATATACCTACATATATATACATAGGGTAATCATGTAGTTAATATAAAATAATCGGGCGAGTCTACACACTACACCGGGCACAATTTCAGACAGTGTTACAACGAGAGAACCGAAAAATCCTAACAGTATCTAGGTCTTTCTTTGGCCTTTAGTTAAACAAATCTGTAATTATGATTAGTCTCACCTGCCAACTCTTGCTGGTGACAAGCCGCGGTGCCTGCCGTAGCCGAAGGATCTTGGCGCGGCAGATGACACAGCGCAGCGGCAGCAGGCGCTGGCTGACGGCCATCTGTATAGTCTTCACGAAGCACCGCCGACACACTACCCTGTGCCCACATGGTGACGTCTGCATCGTCGCCTTCGCGTTCACACATATTACACACTGAAAACGAATAAGAATATAGTTAGATTAATGATTCAGTTAATCAAAACATAGGAATCGAATCCGAAATCCCTTAGTCTTGTGTCTAACAAGGCAGTCAATTTAATTTATACACAAATTAATTAATAAATTCATTAACATAAAAATAATTACACAATTAGCGTCTACATTGCTCTGAAACCTTGGACCGCGTCAAGGTTGATCGTCAGCTGTTTGCATCGGCCACTGAGTCGCCGGAATCAGACGTTGTTTACACTATTTCAAGCTTTCACTTATTATCCGATTAGATTACTTAAGTTTGGATTTAGTTTCCAAGTGTCTGAGTGAAGTTTGTAGAGAGATTAACAGGGTAATCTAGCTAATGCGTACATAACATGGCTCTTAGGTAATTCTGGGAGTCCACATAAAGAATATCAGAATTTTTGCTAAAATAAAAAAAAACTGTATGCCAATCGAACTTCACGGGCAAAAAGAACTTCCTGAAAAATCTCGATCGACACGATAACATCACGCCTTTCAGTCACCGTACGGATAGACAAAGGCAGAGCAAGCTCTATGTAAAAACTAAAAACCCGAAGAGCGTGTTTCGTCGGCAATAATTAATTTGTAGATAAATTCAAATGGGTATGTAGTCATGTATCTAGTATCTATTACTTCAAGGTCCTTATTAGGCACTGTCAACTAAATAGGTGTAGCTATATATTATGCAGATAAAGTACCCCTATATTTGTGTCTATAGTAAGTTATCCAGAATGGCGCATTGCGATACATAGGATGTAAGCCAGGGACGCAGCGTAAACAAAAATGTGAAAATATTACGTCACGTCACAGAAAACCCGCCATGGAATTAAAAAGTTAATGAAACCCGAAAATGTTGCTAATTCCCGCTTAATCCTCGCTGCATTAATGAACTTCGTTCTAGCGGAATGAGAAAATATTATGTACCTACACTTTGTATTTTAACCGACCTTAAAAAGAAAATTGTATGTAATACAATACAGGTCAAACTGAGAACCTCCATTTGAGTACCTATGTATGTGTGTATGTGTGTCTGTGCGCAATTACCTCGCGATTGGCTGAATCGATTTTGATGTGGTTTTCAGAAAAGTGTTCGTAACACTTAGGAGAAGGTTTTAGTATATTAGAGGTAATTATACGACTTCAAAAAAGGAGGTTTTTGTTTTGGTTTTTTTAAACCCCACACTAGGATTTTCTCCTGTGTCGTGAGTGCGTTTACAAACATACAGGTTCACATACACATGACACCCAGACTCGGAACAACTATTTGTGCGGGAATCGAACCCGCAACACGTTGCGTGAATAAAATAATGAAAAATGGGTGTTACATGGTACAGTGGCATTAAGTGCTGTAATTTGCACCTCTGCCTCTGCTTAGGGGATTAAAGGCGTGATGTTATGTAACTTATTACTTTATGAACTTACTTCCTCATCTGGCGAAGAGGCGAGTTCCGGTTCATTTTCTTCCAGTTTATTGAGCAATTTGTCCTGTAACAAGAGAGATAGGTTTTTAAAATACATTCCTTTCATTAAATATGTATTCACATTTTAAAACTTTCAAAGTCTTCACTCTGTTTGATGGTGTTTTAATATGTAAAGAACGTAGAAGCTTCTTTCAGGTACTTATTTATTTAATAAGGAATATTACACTTTTTTCTTTAAAGAAACCCATGGCTGGTGAGTCTATTTTTTAATTTTTTTTTAAGGGGGGAAATCATCGATTGACTTCTGCCGCCTGGTTGAGGCGGGAGGGAGTGTCAGACTATTATTGACTAAAAACCACCCCGTTTCTACTACTGCACTTCGAGCCGGAGCCCCGGTAACCGTTTAAGTTCTCCGCGGCTCCGTATCGGCATCAGCCCTATTGCCCATCTGTGGTAGTCTGATGTCGTCACACTCGGGTCTGATTCTGGTCGGGTGGCGTGGGTCTACAAGTACACCTTTAATGATGTACCTACTTAACGCTATCAACACTCTATAAGGATTTTTAATAATCTCTAAAGATTTTGGATCATTCTGACATTTCCTAGGTATATTGTACCTACTACAATATTGAACATGTGCTATAGATACTTACATTAATTTATTTATTACTAGTCTAACTAATTCTTTAACACCGACAATTTGGTATTTGATAACTAGTCAAATTCAATATTTTTTCTATGAATTTTGTACGAGATTGTGTATTGTGACGTCACGTTTTTTAAAGTCAACCAGCATACTTATTTCTTTAAAAAAATCTGGAAAAATACTAAAATGAAGTCGGTCATAAAATCAATTAATGAAATTGTGATTATTTTTTATAATTATTTTATTGTATTGAACAGTCGAAGTAATTTATTTTTGACTAAGGAAAGTACCCAATTACATGTTTTGCAAAAACGCATTTCATATACCTTGAACAAAGTGTAGGAAGGTACTAAGGTAGGTACTACTAATATGATGATTTCTGAGTAATTTATAGCACTTTACATCCACCATACATACTTAGAACTAGATAGATACCTAACTACATAATGAAGTAAGAGACCTCAGTAATAACATAGTTTTAAATCCATTTATTTATTCATGACATTCTAGACATGATTGCAACGATCTTGTGACGGCAATATGAAGTAAATAAAGTATATTTACATCAATTTATGATCCAAGAAAGAAAATACGTAAGTTATCTGCAA
The DNA here is from genome assembly GCA_038387885.1 of Spodoptera picta. Taxonomy (NCBI): domain Eukaryota; kingdom Metazoa; phylum Arthropoda; class Insecta; order Lepidoptera; family Noctuidae; genus Spodoptera; species Spodoptera picta. Next base: position 751,364 of record JAZHFQ010000413.1, on the reverse strand, counting down.
TTGGTTTTTTAGCAACATTATGTGGAGATGGACATGCATACACATAGCAGAAGTATACACTTATATAATTTCAGAGCATGTGATGTATAGCTGAGAATTTTCATCAATGAAATACCAATGAAATATACTTTCTACTTTGTCCGACACGGAAATATTTAAGCTATTCTGACACTTTCAATTCGAAAGATCGAAGTGAACTCGATCGCGGTCCGCCGTGTCCTTGGTTATGATGAGAAAAATCTCGACAATGACGGGTGAGAATGCGACCGAGCTTACTTCGCAAGTTCGAATTGACAGTTATAGAATGGCTATTCTATAACTGTCAATACTTCGTCGACGAAGTAGTAAATTATTTTATTTAATTTTTTAGGTACCTAGGTAAAGGTTTTGATCAATTGTTCTGTGTTCTATAAAAGGTTATTTTTCAAAACAAGTCGTACATAATCGCTTTTCTCACAAAGTTACCACGTTTGACAATGCTCCATTAAGTTTGTTTGTGTGTTCACTGACATATGAAAATATGATTTTTTTGGTTGTTAGTTGACCATATAAAGTACCTATTTACATTATAGTGTGACGTCAATATTTTAATTAAACATGTTAATTGCCTCTTAAGGTGTTTAATTAGATAGGTACTATATATATCTTATACTCTTATTACTTATTATATAAATCTGAAGCGTTTGTTTGAACGCCCTAACCTCCAGAACTACTGGACAGATTTGAATAATTATTTTTGAGTTAGATAGTGCATTTATCGAACGAACAATGCTACTATAGATAGACTATAAAAACCCCCTATTACATGGGACTCATAACATAAATAGTGAAATGTGGGTGTTACTTCTGTGTGCACCTCTGCCTACCCCTTCGGGATAAAAGGCGTGATGTTATGTTTTATTTTTATTTTTATTTTTATTTATCAAGGACAACAAACAGCAGCATATTAAATATAAGACGGGTGAGTAAAATAATAGATTTAACAAATACACTCCTCACGACGTTGCCACGGATTACCATAAATCTACTTAGCAAACACAATGGGGCAAACTTGAAGCTACAAGTATACAAACATATGTGCACATTATGTTATGTTATAAAAATCATTCGGTCAATCAATCAATCATCAATTCGGATTTGGGTGTCATAAACATGGTGAACTTATATTATAAATGCACCCACGATAGTGACAAAAGGACGAAATTCTAGTGTGCTGTGTGGGGCCACGTTACAAAAAAAAATACATTCCAAAGGGCCCTGAATAAAATGAAAGACGGCCGTACTCATGACACGAAAAACAATTCTATAAAATTCACGTACTTTTGCGCATCGGTTATATTTTGGTACTAAAGTGCAATGAAAATGAGATCAGATATCCAATATCAAAGTGTTCCAAATATGTAGGTACTGAGCATCGATCTCAAGGAACTTGGCTCCAGTTCAAGTCCATTAGAGGATACATTAAAATTAATATTCCTTTCACGGCTGACTTACTCCATTCTGTTTTAATTGCTGTAAGTAATAATGCGTAAGGACAGTATATCATAGTATTCAAAATTCAAATTATATAACATCACGTATCTTATCCCCGAAGGGGTAGGCCGAAGTGTACATTACGGCACTTAATGCCACTGTACAATGTAACACCCACTTTAAACTCTTTATGTTATGAGTCCCATGTAATAGGGGGTGAGCCTATTGCCATATACCGGGCACAATTCCAGACTCCGTGCTACTACTGAGATTTTTTGAAAAAACCCAGTAATACTTTGCCTGACTCGGGTATCGAACCCGAGACTCCTTGCCCGGCAGTCGCACTTGCGACCACTCAGCCAACGAGGCAGTCAATTTATATAATAAAGTTGAATTTCAATTTAGAGATTCAGTTAGTCGTAGCTTATTTTGCAGTTATCGCCTTATCGGTATAATACCTAAGTAGTTAAGTACCTACGATAAGTATTTCTCGGGGTAACAAAGGAAAAAGACTATGTATCTCCCATTTTAATGCTGAGCACGTAAAGTGAATTAATCGCGAGGCAAATAAATAGGCAAGTAAATGATTACTCATGAATCATAATGTTATAATGATACTTGTAATTACTGGTGATGGCATTTGTGCATCTAGTTGATTTAGTGCAGATATAGCATTGTTTGATGTTTAGCAAAAGTCATTATCAACAGCCTACGGTAATTAATTAAAAAAAAAAACGTTGCCCCACACTAGGAATTTCTCCTGTGTCGTGGGTGCGTTTACAAACATACAATATCACATACACATGACACCCAGACCCAGAACAACAATCTGTGGATCACACAAAGAGTTGTTCCATGCGGGAATCGAACCTGCGACACGTTGAGCGGCAGCCGTTGCTCTGCTACCGCGACAACCGTGCAGTCAATTGCTAGACCTTACCTCTCTTCTGTATAAAGGGTTTGCCATAATCTCCAAGCTTGGTAGGCGTGTTGAGACCGCAGTTTGAAAATTACGTACGTAAAGGCAAAATATCAATAGATACCAATCTACTTAATAATACTACTATATTATTTACAACAGTTAACTACGCTATAGACAACTGCAGCAGAGTTAACTAAGCACCCTCTCTAATGAACTTACCGCCAGTTTAGTCAGTTTAACTTAAACGTACCTATCTAACCACGGCTGAAATTACCTGCTCGGGAGAACTAGGCTTCCTTTAAATTATATATTCCACGGCGGTATAAGGCTTCAGTAAGGTGCAATGCAATACCTTTCATCAATATATTACTTGTAAATGTACCTATGGTTCATTTTCTTTAGTATCCTCATGATGTCTTATGAAGTAAGGGGTTCGGCTTGTTGCCATTTGCCATATATCGGGCATAATTCTAGATCTGGGAACTATTAGTGGCAAATATTCGAATAACCGAAAATACCCGAAAGAATCGAAACTGAAACCTCTTGTTCGCCAGTCCCGCCTGCTACCACCCGACCAACGACACTGATATCGTGCTAATTGAAAGTAAATGTTAGAATTGCTCGTTTTTAAAATCCAATAATATTTTGTCCGAACTTTGCACCTAATTGGTTCATATTCAGCAGTAACATTGCAATAAAAAGCTACACCTGCTTCTTTAGTCAACTTAAAAGATTTTGAAACACATTTTTCAAACCTTGATAGTTTATCTAGACCACACTTACTTATTTAATTTGAAACTGATTATCTACAGAGAAATCAATTCGATCAACGATATAATTTCGTAGCGTTTTTGTCTTACAGAATCGTTTGCGTAATCATGGCTGCCATTGGTATCAGAGCGGTCGATTTTTAGTATAACAACTAAACAGTTAGCAAATACCCTTCAGTGTAGACAGACAAATTTAACCTCTTTTGACGTTACAAAATTTGAAAAAAGGAACGTTACAGGTAGTCTTGTCTATGATCTCTTTAAAAAAAATTCGCGATATATGTGACCGTATTTCCGCATACTCGACAGTTACCGGTGAGCCCTAATGAGCTCCGGTTCTGTACAGTTAATCGGGAAATTCTCTAGTAAAAAAAGTTTTTATAACGAGTTTCAAACCATTGTACGGGATGCTATTGTGCTGAACTCTCGTCTCGGCTCTTGTACCGGGAAAATGCTTCGTTCTGAGATGATGGTTTTCAGTGCTGAAGTGTATTTTTAATCGTTTTTGTTGGTATTTATTATTGTGCTCGGATATGGTGGCGAATGCTACCGCGTGCCAGCTTTCATCGTTTTTCATAGGTAAGTTTAAGATTTGGAATAAAAAAATTATCATACCCAAACTTTTAAGTTACAGTAAAGCTTGAATGGTTCCTCTGTAAACCTAAAATATCAAAATAGGTCATTAAAAATAGTATATAAACATTTTTTTTCCTAAATATCAGTGTATTTTTCTTTTAAGTTTGTTTCGTTTGAATGTATATTTTTTTAATTGAATTTCGGATATTAAGTTATGCTCATAATATTATTTTAGCTAACGTATAGCACTTACTTTTCTGCATGAAGACATAATAAGTACCTATTTCAGGATATAAACTCATCCATTTTTAACGACTTCAAATAAAAAGGAGGAGATACTATGTTCGGCTGATTGTTTTTTTTTTGTTTGTTCGCCGATTTCACCGCCATTTGTGAACCGATTTCCAAAATTCTTGTTTTGTTTGAAAGGGTATACTCCCGAAATGGTCCCATTTCCATGGCGCCGACATTTTACCTATCAGTATTAATAATAGTTTTTTTTTGCTTTTGACTTTTTGTTTGTTATTAGTTTTTGGTTTTTTTAAGTCGGTTTTTTTAAACGCAGTTTTTATATTATATATTTTGTTAATTTAACTCTTTCCACATATTTGGAGAACGAGAACGATATGAAGTAATGACTTAAATCCTAATAAAACCATGACCTACCATAGCACAATGGTAGCCACAACACAACCTTTAACAATAAATCTAATGAGATAGTTTCAACATTTCTTTTTAAACGCAAATTGATTGGATTGATGCAATTATATAGATCGTGTACCATAAATATAAATAGTATTGTGTAAGGTGACTATATACTATTACCGCGATTCTAGTCTATCCTATAATAGAAATTAAGACAAATTTCCTTTGATTAAAAAAAGAGCGACACTTGCGGAGTTTGCATTACGGGTACATAATATAAATGTGAAATAAATAAAACAAAAGCAATATGCAAGGACCGTAGCGCAATGCCAGTTTTACAACGGATAATAATTTAATCAGATCAACCATTTAATTATGTGCTCTATAATTTGTATATAAAAATTTTCAATTGTAATAATATTCTCTTTTGGTGGCTGTGTTTTTTTAGGGGGGAAATTCATCAAATTACTTATACCGCCTACGAGAGGGAGTGTCAGACTCTTACTGACTAGAAACAACCCCGTTCCTACTCCTGCTCTTTGAGTCAGAGCCCCGGCAGCCCGTTAAGTCCTCCGCGGCTCCGTGAAGTAGGTGTAGGGTACAAATCAGCTCACTTTTCTAAGTTTAGGATATAAAATAAAACTTTAGCGGCCCATTACCAAATGGAGTTTGAACGTTATATTTAGGAAGATGCCAAACGAACATACGAACTTTGATACTTGTGATATCACATATATATGTAAGTAGGTATATAAATATAGACACAATGATAGATTGCTCAATTGCAGCATCAGTGCGAATGACTTGCACAAATATAAGCACAATAATGATCTCGAAATCCACTTCTGTTGCTGTTACTATTATTGCGAATACGAAAGTTAGTTGGTTTAGTACGTTGCAACACATAAATTTATTTATTTATTTATTAAACTTTATTGCACATACAGTGAAATTGGCGGACTTAATGCCGTGGGCATTATCTGACAGTCGACCATTGGGTGGTGCAGAATGTTAAAGCGGTAGGTGCAAAATTGTAAAAAGAAAGTTTGAAGTAGTAGATAACGAAGTTAAGGTAATAAAATATTAAAGAGGGAAGATATGATTGTTATAGTCGATAATACATAACTAAGGGTATAGGGACTTAAAATTAATTATATAATAAATATATATCCCAAATATGCATACATATAATATGATATAATTAAATAATACATACATATATAAATAAATGCAATACATAGACTACATATTACCACTGTTTTGAGTTTGCCACTTTTTATAAATGTGTTCCCGAACCTTAAATTTAAATCCACAGAGAGACAGATTGAACAAAAAAGGAGGAGTGAAGATAGTCAGTGCGGTGAGTGGGACATTGAAGTTGACGGTTATTAGATGAGCGAAGGTATTTAGAATGGTTTGCGCATGTATATTGGAAGTAGGAAGCTAGATAAACAGGTGAAGAAGGAGAGTCGAGAAAAGAAAATAAAGTAGTTAACGCCCTTTGTTGCCTGCGCAGGCGTATGGCTGCCCATTTTAATTGCAACCGATGTGCAGAAACATGATCATATTTACGTAAATTGAAAACGAATCGAATGCAGTTATTTAGAAGACGGTCAATTTTGTTGAGTAGATCTGCATTCAGGTCGTAGTAACACACATCAGCATAATCGATGATAGGAAAAATCAGGGCCTGCACCAGCTGTGCCTTGGTAGTAGACGGAAGGAAGCTTCTAAGGCGGTACAAGCCTCGCAACGACCCAGTTACCTTCTGGCATACACTAGTGACCTGTGCACGCCAGCTCAATGTGTTGTCAATATGTAAGCCAAGATCCTTCACATCTTCACTAAACGGGATTGCCACATTATTGTACGAGACAGGCTGCAGCGTTGCGACACTGACTGTTTTCCAGGTACGTGTGCTTCCAATGATTATGGCTTGACATTTGTTTGGATTTACTTCTATGCCGAACCTTTGTGACCAGTTGTAGATAGCAGCCAAATCACCATTTACTGCCGTGATAGCACTAGGTAAGTCATCCACTGCAGCCTGACAGTACAGCTGCAAGTCGTCCGCATACAGATGATACGCACACCGAAGTTCAGAAGTAATGAAATTAATAAAGATTGAAAATAAAAGAGGAGAGAGAATGCCGCCCTGAGGGCACCAGCCAGCAGATCACACCAACCTGAAGAATTATCGTCAAGCCGGATCGACTGCTGACGTATATAAATCGCTAAATAGATTTTGATAAGATCTACTGTAGGGATAGATGCGACTTTAGACATGATTATATCGCAGAGAACCTAACGGGTAACCGGGGCTCCGGCTCGACGTGCAGGAGAAGGAACGGGGTGGTTTTTAGTCAGTAAGAGTCTGACACTCCCTCCCGCCTCACCCGGGCGGAAGCATGATGATTTTCCCCTCTTAAAAAAAGGCATGATTATATTATATATGATACATTGGCCAGAAACAGAGAAGACGCGTTGAATTGAATGACAATTTCCATGATACTGAAGCGAGTAAAACGTACAAACATAGTACCTCCTCCTTTTTTTGAAGTCGGTAAAAACCAAGGAGTGAATCAGTTTACAAATAAATCAATTCTTAAATGTCATATCATGATTACAAGACAGATTTATTGGTACAAACAGACACCATCACATCAACCTACCGTAAACAAACAAAATATCAACTTTATCACAAAACAATAAGATTGATAATCAATTATAGAGTTTAAGGATAGCTTGACGAGCCGTTCTCTACAAAGAAGTGACAGAAGTTTATTTCCTAGATGATTATTGATTAGCACCTTATAGTATGTACGTCGGTGATATTGTTGAGTGTTTGCACGTAGTGGTTAGTGCTTCATTCACGAACGTAAGCTAATTTGTAAACAACTTTGTCATCTCTGCTAAGTACATATATTTATGACAAATAAAACTTGTAATATAATGTAATATGTGTACCTACGATATCTCTAAAAGGGGTGGGCAGAGCTGTAGGTTACTTACTGAAGAAAAGTATTAGTATTAATAGATTATTTGTATAATAGTGAAAAGTGGGTGTTACTTCTGTGTGCACCTCTGCCTACCCCTTCGGGGATAAAAGGCGTGATGATTTTATGTTATTTATTGTATAATTAGCATAAACATAACATCAGGCCTTTTATCCCCGAAGGGGTAGGCAATGGTGTACATTATGCCACTGTGCAATATGAACACATACTTTTCACTATTTATGTTATGAGTCTCATGACATGTAATAGGGGGTGAGCATACTGAGCACAATTCCAGACTCCGTGCTACTACTGAGAATTTTTAAAAACCCAGTAATAATTTTGCCCGACCCGGGAATCGAACCCGAGACCCCTTCCCCGGAAGTCGCACTTGCGACCACTCGGCCAACGAGGCAGTCAAAGTGAAGGACAAAATCGAGTGCATAATGGCAAATGGGCTTTTTCAAAAAATCTCAGTAGTAGCACGGATTCTGGAATCATGCCCGGTATATGGCAATAGGCTAACACCCTATTACATGGGACTCATAACATAAATAGTGAAAAATGGGTATTACATTATAAAGTGGCATTAAGTGCCGTAATGTGCACCTCTGCCTACCCCTTCGGGGATAAAAGGCGTGATTTATTATGTATGTTTTGTTTTTCATTGGTGTGCAATAATCTTAAAAAGTACATATGCCTTTTTATAACTGGGGAAAGTCACATATGTACTTGTCCAAAAGCATGAGAAGAGGTCTTAAACCTCTGGTCTCCGGGTCACCATACTTTACTTCCCTCTGACCTCCATTATAAGTTTTTTTTTTTTTTTTTAAAAAAAACGTTGCTCCACACTAGGATTTTCTCCTGTGTCGTGGGTGCGTTTACAAACATACAAGTTCACATACACAATGACACCCAGACCCGAAACAACACTTTGGTTCACACAAACAGTTTCAAAGTAAACTAAACTGCTTCAGGAAATGAGGTAATATTGTTCATTAAGTAGTTAACAGGTAACTACTGCAAGATTAGACAATACGTTTAATGTGTATTGTGCCAAGTAATTGTATAATGGAGCCGCCACTAACTTATAAGACGAACTTGCATCAAGTTGTTGTAATTTAGAACTTTATGAGAAGGTAGATAGAGTTGATAATGGCTTGTTACCTAATGTTGAATAAATATGTACAGCGTGTTATTAAAACGATATAAAATAATGTAATGTAACAATATCTAATGGTTGATGGAAACTGTCATTCTCAACGATTTCCTGAGAAAAATTAAAATATTTTGAGTGTACCTATGTTTTATCCTTAGTAAAGTACGTACTTACTAAAAATGCGAAAGTGTTTCTTTGTCTTTCTTTCTTTCTTTCATTCTACTTTTTATGGCATTTATGACTTATTGTGTAGATAGACTGGCTGCAGAGTGCATAAAGGTATATACCTCTACATAGATTTTTTTAAAATATATATACTCTTTTGTTCCGTTTATTTATAACAATTAAATAAAATCCATTTTAATGTGATTTTTAATTCTCAAAGTAAGTATTATTCAAGGCAAAAAAAATGTATGGTGAGAAATAACTACCTAATTTTAATTCTAATTTATGTATGTACATAATTAGATACGCTAACCTATGTCATTGTTATCTCACATTCTAGAAACAAACATTCTTGTTATGAATTAAATTAAAACACTTAAGTCATAACAAGAATCTGACCGGACAACAATAAAATTACGCAGGTATTAACTAAAAGTTACGAAATTCTCTGAAGTAGGTACATAACACAGTGACCGAAATATTAAAAGAAATTAACATTATCATTGTAACGCTTAAGAACTACTTAGTCTGCGGTACTTTACTAAAATCGTTTTAAATTGCTGTTAAGAACTTACACATTAAAGTTTACTAAATGGTTACTTAGGCAATGGGTACAATCAAAATTGTGAACGTTCTTTACAAAAAAGCTATGTTTTGATTATTAAATTTTGAAACATAGTACAATGAAGTTCAAGGAAGGACTTTTTAATTAAATTAAAGGAAAAATGAGAAAAGTAAGAATAAGATCCTTAACTGGTTAATTTTTTTTTGTGCATATATTAATTGGAATTTGAGGATTGTGGAAGATTCGAGGATTATGGAGACTAGGGGGAAGGGAGGGTTAATTGGGCCTCCGGTAACCTCACTCACAGGACGAAACACAACGCAAGCGTTGTTTCACGTCGGTTTTCTGTGAGGCCGTGGTATCACTCCGGTCGAGCTGGCGCTGGCCCATTCATGCAAAGCATGGCTCTCCTACTATAAGACACAATAGAAAATACATTGCGTCTCGCGTGGATCCACGTTTAGACACACGACGGGTTAAATAAAACACGATGATTGATAGATTTTGCAAACTTGCAACGAGGTTACAGAAAGGCTTTTTTAAAGTAAACTTTTGGAAAATACTCGGATATATCGGATAAAGTAGTGTCAGAACAAAAAATATATATATACTTAAAACCAATTTTAAGTTACGTTGAACCTCAGTTACAACAACAACGAGTTTATCCGAATCTTACGCAGTGCAAGTAAATCCCTGAATGAGTGGCCAATACCATTGTATAAGATCCATTAAGTGACATAATGTTGTTATCTTTGAGCTCCACTTTCAAGTTTACGGCAATTGCAAGTAATTCATTAGAGTTTAAACTTTTTATTGTTCACTTTTACAATGCGTCTGTGAAAACATTTTACTTTTTTGCGAAACAATACACTGAAGTAGGTACCTACTTTATTTATTTTCAGAAGATTATTATCTGTGTATTGTATTTAAAGTTGAAGTTTGATTTGGTTGTGGATTAAGCAATTTTGTTACTAAAGACACTCTCTTTTAATTAATGTTGAAATAAGTAAACCTTGGTGTGACTTGTTAATGAGATCGCGCGTGGATTGATATAAGAAATAATAATTCACATCTTTAAAATAAAACTGTTATTAAACGAAAATTTTCATGAGTATTTACGCGAATTGACTATATAATAAGTCAATAATTAAACAGTCAAACCATTGGAACGGTTTTGTGGGGCTTAAATAATAATATACTTACCTGTGTGATTTAAAGGTAAATAAATAAATAATAAAAATAATAAGGGCACCTTGAGGCGAGGTGACGGGCATTAGCGATCCCGCGGGCTACCATCATCTCGAGTGCTCCAGGGAGAAGTCACCGTTCCTTCTTCTCCGGCTTGCCTTAATTGGCTGGCTGGAGTGAACGATGATAAGGAACAGGTCTCCAACCTCTGGCTTGCCTTCATTGGCCGTCCAGAGTGGAGTCGCAAGAGCAGTGATCCTGCTCGGAGGGTAAGAAACTATTCGTAAGTCGCGAGTGGGCCAGGGATGCAGGAGGCTTCAGCTGGAGCAGATGATCTGAGTAGAAAGCGGTGGTAGTTTCTTAACCGTTCAGCCACTCACATTCTCGTTGCCCCTCTGTTGCTATATCTATCTAACAACCATTCCCGGGGCCCGGTCGGTGAGTTGGCGAGTCTCCGCCTGCCATTTTTACGTGTACGTGTACGTCTTTTTTTTCCATTATCCACAATAGTTCTACACTAACCGGGGACTGTCCTTGGGTGCATTTCCATAGTGCATACAGGGATAGTCGCCGGGTTGTGTGTCCATTACATTTAAATTAAAGTTGTCTAAAGGGCCTCTGCGCAGTTGGCTTCGGCCCCTCGTACGCCTCCCAAATGACCGGGACCCTGTGGTCCCGTGAATGGTAAAGACATACATAATAATAATAACATATCATGAACTCAATTCATGAATATTTTCGTTTAATAACTTTTACTTTAAAGGTGCGAATTGTTCTTCGGAATTTTGTAACTCCGCCCTTTCTAGTTCTACTTTCATATAGGAACTAACAGATGTCTCTTTATTGCATAGGTCCTCTGGAGTGTTTTAATATAATTTTGCATATTTCCAGTTATTGAATAGATCAGAAAATAAGAAAATAATACTCTACAATAATGCATGACAATAACTATACTAAAGCCCTTGAAGATAAAACATTCCAATTATTCAATTTCCCTGCACAAATTGCGATAACAATGTTAACATTTATTTACTATATACATGCATATATAGCTATGACTGAAAATAACCATAATTTCTGGTTTCGTGTGCGTGATGCTAATGTTCTTACATGATGCTCGTAATTACGGACATAAACATGGCCGCTCCTAATCCTACACTGATTTGTATAGCAATTTTTCTTTAGCGTGCGTTATTTCCATGCTTTTTGTTGCTAATGACAAGGGACTAGGCGCTTGTTGTGGTTTGTTAAGCTGTATTTGTTATTTTGGGTGATTTTGTTACTTAGTACTAGCTTTTATTCGCGACATTGCCCGCGTATTCCTGTGTTATTCCATGGGAGTAAGAAAGAGAAAGTATCCTAGCACCTAAGTCAGCCCATACAACGCCTGTATACTAAATTTCATCAAAAGCTGTTCTGTAGTTTCAGTGTGATTGACGGAGAAACATCCAGACAAAATATCATATTTATAATATTAGTGTGATTAGTGTCTAGTTTTATGTATTAATGATGACTTACACTCGGTTCAATTCTATTCATTGGTCATATCGTAAGTATTTTTTAGATGATCAGTACTTAGTCATAAGATGTGCAGTGCTGAAGAATCTGAAGATGAACTTCTCCCAATTAACCGGTCGGTTGGAACTATGAGCCTTCTCAACAATGGAAAGTCTTTCACATATATTTACCCTGTTTGTCCTATCAGAAAGATATGGTTCTGTTTAAATAAGTGTAGGGTATTGGTCCACCAAACAATTTTATTAAAATATAAGGGACTTTTTGACTGCCTCATTGGCCGAGTGGTCGCAAGTGCAACTGCCGCGCCGGGCAAGGGGTCTCAGGTTCGATTCCCGAATCGGGCAAATTATCGGGTTTTTTAAAAAATCTCAGTCTGGAATTGTGCCCGGTATGGCTAAAGGCTCACCCCCTATTACATGGGACACATAACATAAATAGTGAAAAGTGGGTGTTACATTGTACAGTGGCATAATGTACACCTCTGCCTACCCCTTCGGGAATAAGAGGCGTTATGTTATGTTATGTTATATGGGTCTTTGGGTACTTAAAAGTATTCAATTTTTTGTTGTAAACCTACCTACCTATGTTATGTTACTCGAATTGGTTCACTGTCGAGTGACCCTTTACACATATTACCATAAACACAGTTTCATTGAATTTTAACATACCTCTATATTCCGCGAATTTGGAACGGCCTTGCAGTTTTTATAAATCATTGACTCATTCAAATAATACGTTAGCACTTTATAGGGCATTTAACAACATACTATTACGAACAGCCTTCAAGTTCATAGGAAACTATTCATTAATAGATTGTTTTTTTTGGCAAAATTCAAATTGAAAGTTGTAAAAAATTTAAATGGTGTGGAAGTTTTGTAACGCTTTTGTGGCTTGTGCCTTGTTCAGTAATAAGCTATTGTTAGCATATGATAAACACATTGTGTATAACATAATGCTTTGGGGCCTTTTTTGACGGGGGACGGGGATCATCCACTGACTTTTCCCGCCCGGGCGAGGAGAGAGGGAGTGTCAGACTCTTACTGACTAAAAACAACCCCGTTCCTACTCTTGAATTCCAAGCCGGAGCACAAAAGTCAATTATACAATGCCATGGCAAAGGTCCTAAGAATTCAGTTTATTCAGAAAGTTCTGCGGTCCCATGTTCCGTCTCTGTCAAATATGTACTCCCTTAGTCTTACGACAAACGCAGGAATACAAGGGGTAGTGCTTCTCTCTCATCACATTAAATGTACTTAGTCCTTCCTAATATCCTGACGACCATAACAACCTCACAAATCCAGTAGACCTTGCAATAATTTATAAAGGAAACCACCAAAACGTTAATCCGCAGTGTATCTCACGATCAATCAACCTGGATTAGCAGGCTACTTGTACATTGTACGCATCGACCTATACAGATCCAGATTACTTTGGTTTCGCTTTGAATGAACAATCTGCACATACGAGGGTCAGTTTATACTGGTTGTTCATAGCTTGATGTGTTGTTGTATGTACAAAGACCTTTGTGTCAAAGGAGTGCCCGTTTGTTAGTTCGTTGGGTTACGGGTCACTGACCGCTAAGCTGGTTCCCTTATGCCAGTGACGGCTGAGTCTGACAGCCATCTGCTTGTTTAGTCTACCATTTCCAAAGCCGACCATGTTTGTTGTTGAATACTAGGATTTTCGGCCTTGGTCTGCTATTGATCTTTTTTAAATGTAATTAGTTTTGTGTGATGCAATCTTATAGAAGTTGTTTAGCTATTGTAGGTAAAAATATTAGCTGAAATTAGTTAATAAGGTTGACCATTCGAATACAACGTCAGAAAGCCCATTCGCAAACAATATTTTGATTGAAAGAGTTGTTTTATTAGTCTTATTATAATTAGTCATTTCCGGCCACCGTAAGCGCGGGCCTGCGGACGGCGAGCATCCTGACCAGAACCAGACCCGAGCGTAGGGCGCGTCGCATTCCGCGCACGCCCCAAAGAGCCATCAGCCCACCACGGATGGGGCCCAATAGGGCTGATGCCGATGCGGAGCCGCGGAGAACCTAACGGGTTACTGGGGCTTCGGCTCGAAGTGCAAGAGTAGGAACAGGAACGGGATAGTTTTTAGTCAGTAGGAGTCTGACACTCTCTCCCGCCTCACATAGCCGGGAGAAGCCATTCGATGATTTACCCCCCTTAAAAATTATAATCCGTGAGTCCTAATTATTATTATTAATTTGTGCCCTGAAAATGTCACATATATCATGAATAAATGAATCACATAGGTAATGAATTATAAACATAATGTTTGTCCTTGTTCTAAATACTTGCTAAATTACTGTTTATCACGATAAAGTTGTTCATACTAATTTTGATTATCTTTGAATAATGAAAGAGTTGTATTTCTTTACTTTGAATAGTCCGTATTTGTCTGATTGAAAGTTAGCTCAGCTCGTCCAAAAGACTAGCTACCAAACTATTTCTAGTTCAAGGAATGTCATTAATATTACGAAATATTTGTAAATTGATACATTAATTAAAATCAAAGTAAGATCATTGTCGTCGTATCTGAATATCGTATCTGAATATAATATCGTCGCATGCAATTTTGAACTTTAATTATCTTAATGTTATTGTTAAAATTGTTCAACCGTTTTTAATGTAGCAAAATATAAAAGTCACAAGCACCCTTATCCAGTCTCAGACTAAAGTAAACCATTTATCATTGTCTATAAGAGTGGTAATGAAATGAACAGTCATCATGATGTGGTTATTTTAATGTGCAATTTATTTTATAAAATAATAAAAAAAAAATAAAAAAGTGTTTATTGCAACAAAAACCTTAGACACACAGTTTATGAATACTAACATCTAAACTAGGCCGAGCCTGTACCTTAGATGTTAGTTCCTTCCAATTGATACAATATATTATTTACAATTTATAGTTTGTAATGTTTTATTTCCATTGATATCCAATGCACGAGTATGACAATACAATAAAACAACCTTGAGAGACAGGAGGGTACCTAATAAAACATACTGTACACAATATCACACTTTTTATGAACCACCCGCACAGAATGAATTCACTTAAGTATAGTTAAACCACTAAAACAATGAACTTAGATAATAATAATAATATTATGTATATATTTTTATAACTTTATTATTTTATTTATTATGTGTTAAGTGTAGTGTAAGGTGGTGTATGCATCAGTGTGATTAATGTTGATAAGAATTTAAGTTTTATTTATATACATATTATAAATAGTGATTATTGAAGATTGTTTCTTTTCCCCGAAAATTGGATATTAGTTAAATTTGCCTAGTAATTAGTGTTTGTTAATTATTTATTTAGTATTAATCTACATACTTTATTATAACTAGTAATACATACATGCACAGTAGACCAAAATTGGAAACAACAACACACCAGATTCCTTTTATCTTTTATAACACTAGTGTATCCAGTTATTATTACTGTTATATATGTACCTCTACTTTTAACTTGGTTACTGTAAAACAACAAACAAGTTTTCAATATCTTCATAGTTTTGTTTTTTTAACCAGACTGTTACAACTTTTTTGCAGCAATAACATGTTAAGGGATAAAGGTTAAGTTTTTTATTTAATTTATTGTAAAGCATGGGGCCAATATAGCACTGGAATTTCCTAATAAAGAAAGTGTTGTAAGATTCGGTTACACAAACTTTATGGTTTCGCCTTGACGTTATTGTTCCTTTAAAGGTAAGGTTCTGATGTTGCGACAATATGCTTTGCCTAATAAACAACTGCCGGACAGTTAAAACATCGCATTCAGTGTACAAATCAAATGTAGGATACCTGAAAGGTTTAGAGGTTATGACTTTAAGTAAGGACCATTATGAGGATCATTTTGTTCCAGGTATAGCTGAAATATGTTTCATGTCGGCTCCGATTGGTCAGTGCGGGTACTGTTGCCCGCACGATGATACCCTCGATATACAATTTAAGTTATTTACTAGGTACGTAATGTTTCTATTATAAGTATGTACCTATACTTACTTACGTTAAATTGTACAGTTGTTATTTTTCAAAATTCTCAGTAGTTGCTGAATCTGGAATTATGCCTTATGGTATATGACAATAGGCTCACCCCATATTACATGGGACTCATAACATAAATGGTGAAAAATGGGTATTACATTGTACAGTGGCATTAAGTGCCCTAATGTGCAACCTCTGCCTACCCCTTCGGGGATAAGAGGCGTGATGTTATGTTATGCTATGTACTTATATTCCAACTACGAAAAAGTAAGTTAATTTGTTTTCGCTTTGTCTATCCTGCCAGTCTTCTGGTATAATGTAAATGAAAATAAAATGAAGACTACGGAAAATGGACGCTGACGACCAAAATCCCGGGTAATATTTAATGATTTTATAAATGGCAAAATTTGGTTTAATATTTGTTACTCCATCTAGAATCTGTCGGCATATATTAGATCAAAGACAAAGAAAAAAGTTATCCTTTACATGATCTCAAATATTGAAAATTCCCTCTACCGTTCCTCTGAGAACATAACATAGAAATTCAATTAAAATTCATATAAAAAGGTCGCCGATAAGGTTTTATCGCGTACAGATAAGGAGCTAACCTCAGTGGCAGTACATTTGGCGACCAAAAATGACGTAACGTTCGCATTTCGAGCTCAGGGCCACGGGTCGAAGGCCCAATTTCCGCAGACGACGACGTACTCCAGTAAATGTTCAAAGCTTCTATGATTCCACTGATTTCTTTTTATTATGTTTACATTTCAGTTTTACATATATGACGAGCTATTTTTTTTTAGTTACCAAAATCTAAAGGGGAAAGATCTCGGATTTGCAAACGTTTTTAAGCCGTACCTCATAACTGTAAAACTGCTATCTCTTTAGTCTCGGTGGTTAGTAAAGTCATTGAAGTTTAGTCACATAAACAAAAAGTTTCTAACTAATTATTTTAATTAACTTACCTGTTTAAATTGAATTAATGACTATGGTCTTGTATAGTGCATAACTGGCTAATTAATATTCAAATTGAATGCGCCAAAATTGCGCGGATAAATAAGTTTGAATACAAAACTGCTGATTGGAACGTTCACGCATCCGCATCCGCATTTTTTACAAAAAGTTAACAAACTACGGTTTACTAACATGAACCTATGCCATTCTCCGCACCTCTAATTATTGACAGAGCCAATACGGAACAAAATTTTTTGTTGAATAGTAGATAAAGTGTTAACATATAACAAACATATCTACTTTCGCATTTATGACTTTTTTTTATTTTTTTTTAAGGGGGGTAAATCATCGAATCGCTGCTCCCGCCTGGGTGAGGCGGGAGGGAGTGTCAGTCTCTTACTGACTGATAACCACAATACGGAGCTCCGGTAACCCGTTATGTTCTCCGCGACGCATTTATGACTTGGGACTACATACTATACAATAATTATAATACACTTTACGACGCAAGAAAACCAATATTTACGAAGCCAGAAACCTTTAACTTCAACATAACAGAATTAAAAGTACTAGGGCGTCATACGACCGTGCAGGTTCAATCGCAAGGTAGCACATGCAAGCATTTGTTCACTTGACGTGCAACATAATTGCTATAACCTTTGTTTAGGCCAACATCAGGGCTGAGCATTTCATGACCGTATGTTA
This sequence comes from Spodoptera picta, assembly GCA_038387885.1. NCBI lineage: Eukaryota > Metazoa > Arthropoda > Insecta > Lepidoptera > Noctuidae > Spodoptera > Spodoptera picta. Next base: position 733,715 of record JAZHFQ010000413.1, on the reverse strand, counting down.
TTAGGAAATGGACTGAACGAAATGAGGGGTCAGCTGTGACGTCATATTCGTGACAGCACTTTCAAATGTCCGCGTGAAGAATGGATATTGTTGAAATAGTTGGCGTTTTAAAATTATTAGGTATCATTTTGTTATGTTAGTTGAAATAGACTAGGCTTGGTACCAATGTACTTATGAAAATGCTATTTTGCAGAGTTACAGGTGAATTTTGGTAGTTAAATATGTAGCTTAAATAATATCATGTCATCGGTTTACTAGTCGTGTTAAAAATATCTTTAGTGTGTATTATCTTTTAGGAAGACATACAATTCTATAGCTAAACTAGTTTTATTATTTGTTTATTTTATAAATAAATACTTATTGGATTACATTTTAATATGCTTTAATCATTTCTATAAGTTAATTTAGATTGAACCAAGATATATTTGTTGGTAGGTCACTTAATAATTTTGCCTTAATTTCAATGCAGAAGTTGGTTGGAAAAGTTTGTGTATCGTAAGCCGTTTTCGCTTTCCAACTTTTTGTAAACTCCTTCCCTGAATAAGTATACCGCTTCAGTCAATAAATGGTATACCATCGCATTAATTAGTTTAGAACCCTTCTTATGAAATTGAAATATAATACTATGAAGTATATTATTTTTTAAAGGGCATTTTACAAAATTATAGCAGGTTTTTTTTACATAGATAGTAATATTAAACACAGTGCTAAGTTTTTCCCAAAGGGGTAGGTAGACGTGCACGCAATTAACCACGCACTGTTCACCATTTATGTTTAAGTCTTACCTATGTATTTCGGAGTATCCTATAGCCTACCAAAGTACTGATGCGGGTTGTTGATATGATTGTATTATGGCGTAGGCCTAATGCCTATTCCCGTATACTGGGTACATACTAGAGTGTCACAATATCTACCACACATTTATTTATTCTTGAATATCTGTCTATTACTGGGCACAAGTGCATTAACATCTCTTTTTTTGTTTCCAGGTCAAATCCCACAACATTCCAAATAATTCCACCAAATGACTTGAATGGTTTGCGGAGTACGACATTTGACTTCTCGAATCCTACTGTGATATATCTGATGGGATTCTCAGAGTCTGTTAGTGGAGTCGGCACAACTACTGTCAGGGATGGTAAGAAAAAAGCACAAACTACATCAAAACCTTCTAAAGAAGAAACATTAAGTAAATTTAATCAAAAAAAAAAAATATTAAAGACATCTTTTAGGTGTAGATAAGTGCAAAGCGTTTACAGTTAATTTCCGTAGCAATGTACTACGGAGTCATCTACACCTGCATGCCGTGACCACTTCTCGTAGGCTCGTAGCTCGTAGACGATAACGAGGCGACTACGGCGTAGCACCTCATGTGTGAAGGGTTACAAATTGCTCCTTGCTAAAATATAATGGTTATGTACCAGTCATTCATAATCATGTTGTTGGTATTATGGAACTTATATAGGGTGTTGTTTGCCGATATGTGTGTTGGTACAGGTTGAGCCATTTTCATCCGATAGGTTAGGTTAGATGTAAATAATCATATCATGAACCAAATATTGCAACGCAACCACGACACAAAAAATATTTTTTTTTCAAAAGCATGTGTTGAATTGAGCCTTAATCAAATATAGATTCAGATCATTGCTCAGAAATAATGAATTATAAATATAAATGACTTGAATTGACTGCCTCGTCGGCCGACTGGTCACAAGTGCGACTGCCGGACAAGGGGTCGCGGGTTCGATTCCCAAGTCGAGCAAAGTATTACTGGATTTTAAAAAATTCTCAGTAGTAGCACGGAGTCTGGAGTTGTGCCCGGTATATGGCAATAGGCTCACCCCCTATTACATGGGACTCATAACATAAATAGTGAAAAGTGGGTGTTACATTGTACAGTGGCATAATGTGCACCTCTGCCTACCCCTTCGGGGATAAAAGGCGAGATGTTATGTCAATAAAAATGGCACCAGGAAATAATAATTGAAGTTACTAGTAGAGGTACACATTGAAACGTTGTCAACATTGCATGTTCCGAACATATCGCAAACATACGATTCTATTTTTAGCCCATAATTGATATACCTCTAATACTGCATTTGTAATCGATTTCAACGAATGCAGTATTGGTGGAGTCAATTAGACCTGTATTTGTGTCACGTGCTAATAGTCGACGTTGAACGTGTTAGAGTAATGATTCACAAGTAGTAACTATAATTATTAATAATAATAATAAAGAAGCAACCAATGACTTCTTCGTCATTGGTTGCTTCTTCATTGGGGAAGCCTATGTTAAGTAGGGAATGTCTTGTAGATGATGAGAAGTTGATGACAAAACTTTAATAAACACGTATTTTTATTTTATTTTTACTGGCAACCCAACACACTATGCCAGCGTACACAAAGCGGCTGAAAAGACGAGACTTCATGGAACTTGGCCACACAAACTCATAGGCTGGCCTCGAAATAAGAGACTGATCTCTTAATGGAGAGATTCGTCTATAAGTCAAATGACGTCCAAAAATTGCTCAACATGGTCAAGAGACCGATTACAAATACACATACCAAAAAAAATATATTTTTATTTTATTTCTTTTATGAAACAGACAAAAACCATCACATTACATGATTTAGAAAAAGTATATATACAATTTGATCAAAAGTGTGCTATAAATTCTGACATACATTGAATAATCTGAATGCATGGCTATTCACTTAACTATATTTTGAAATGTGTATGTGAACTTGTGCGTTTGTAAACGCACCCACGACACAGGAGAAAATCCTAGTAGTGTTTTAACTTTTTATTTAGAAATAAAAGCAACAAATATATTGAAATCAAAATGTATAGTGTGTGCAGTGCAGCAATTGTCGCAGAAATTACTATCATTTCTATAATTTTTTTAAGCCATGTTCGTCCCACTGTAGTGCAAAAGCTTAGATACCCTTCTTCCTTTACTCTCTATGTACAACTTTTTGTGGTCAATCCTTGTCATAGAAGTCCAGTTCGTCCCACCATGTTCTTTTGGGCCTGCTGCTATTATGCTATCCAACTATTACTACTAGAGGTATATGTTCTGTGATTACTACTATTACTGTTATATAAATTGTTTTATTTCGAAAATACTAGTTACAAGTAACAGATTCTATTCTCTAGTTTATTAAAATCGTCTAGATTCAGTAGCTAGTAATAAACATGGTAAAGTAAAACAGGTGAGAGAAAATTCTAAGAATATAGAAGCCCGCCATTGGGATTAGAATCGCATGAAAACATTAGACGAAGTTCAATGACACGGGTTACGGATCGTGTAGAAAACACTTTTACTACGATTTATCCTAGTATTTGATGTTGCTTTATCGTATTTTAAGCATATTAGCATGGAGAGAAAACTTAGACTTTGTAATATCTACAATGAAATCGCCAATCCGTCTTGAGCAAGCGTGATAATTAAAATACTCAACCTTTTTCCGTGTGAGAAGACGTCTTTGCTCACCAGTGAGAGCCACCTAAAGGGTGATGATGAGGATGTTTTGTGCATTATATAAAAATATAGACAACAAATTATAGAACTCAGGTAACTAAGTTCGATAGCATCACAAAATAAGGGATTATTATATATTTTTTGAGAGGGAGAATCATCCAATGACTGCTGACATACATTTTGTAAACAACACTAACAAAGATTGGGTAGTTAAACATTAGTTCGGAAATACGAAGATCAGCTATTCATAGTCCAACTATTCAAGACGCCTTAGCCTAAAGTCGAGACAATCATAATTGTGTTAACCAGAGTTTAATGGATATATGGAGTACACCTTTATTGACATAATTTGATGTTTATGGCAAGCAAATATGGTAGTGATGTGTAATAAAACGATTTTATTACCATAGACACTAACATTGTCATGTTTATAGTGTGGTCAGTGCACAATTTACTTTTGTAAATAATAAATAGAAAAGAGGGAATTACTACTATATTTGTATATATGTTATGTACCTCTATATTATGTAAACTGAAGAAAACGGTACTAGACACTTGTATATTGCCTTCCCTGCTGTATGGCTGCCAAACTTGGATATACACGGCAAAAACAAAACAAAAGATCACAACAACCCAAAGAGCTATGGAGAGAAGCGTCCTAAACATAAGGAAAATACATAAAGTCAGAAACCAAAAAATAAGACAAAAAACAAAGGTAACAGATGCCCTTACACAAGCACTAAAACTGAAATGGCAATGGGCAGGCCATGTATCAAGATACACAGACAACAGGTGGACAATCAAAACTACAAAGTGGAAAGGACCAGTCGGCAAAAGAAAGGCAGGAAGACCAAAAAGAAGATGGGCTGACGATATAACCGAACTTACTGGAAAGGACTGGTTAGCAATCGGCAGGGATAGAGATGAGTGGAAAGGGCTGGAGGAGGCCTTCACCCGAGGAGGGGTCCATACCCAATAACTAAGATAACCCTTACTAAAACCTAGGTATAAGCAAAACTATTAACTTGTAAAATACTAACCAAGAAAATACCAACATTTAACTGTAATTTAAGGTTATGGAAATAAAGGCTTTTTATTTATTTATATTATGTAAACACACCTGCATATGAAGGCATCATTATATTGTTCTTCTTATGTTGGTGATTATCACGATGTTTCAAAGACGGCAGTCTAGCATAATGTCTCGGTTTTTACGCGACAAGAATAGAGGGATGATGACAGGGTATGAAAATTAAAATATAATTAGTCCGTCAGTTAGGTAATGAAAAAATATTAGACACGTATTTTTTTATATTGTCGTATAAGTAAACAATACTTAGATAAAACGAATCAAAGTTTAGGAGTGGGAGGTAGCTACGTCATTTTAGAGTATAAATCGTAGTCAAAAGTGACTTCGTTACTGTAAGAAAAAAAATACGTGTCTAATGTTTTTAAATAATCTACCAAACGGGCATTAAAATAAAAAAAATCTTCTACCCTATTGTTATCAAGTTTTTGATTTCTAGTAAAAGGTCTCATTTCCGAGATTTTTTAACATATTTATTTATTTACTGAAATTTTACAGAGATGTTGCTTTAAATCTAAATTCGCCAAACTTTAACGTTTGATGGCAAAAATTAAGATGTGATTTTTCACTTTCGAAATTCTTAATAATAGAAGCCATGTTATTAATTATAACTATTTTATTTCTGCAATAGTCTCGACTCTTCGCAAGAGACCACTCACAATCACACTCAATAATTATGTTTTCGTACCTGTTTGACGAGGAACTCGACTAGTTTCAAGCTACGCTAGAGGCTCATATTAATTTAGTATGTCTCACGAAAGTTATAATATGTATAAATGTGGTAAATAGTTTCAAAATATCTATGTATTTCATTTTTGTTTTCAGCACACTTAGCGGCAAGGAACTACAATTTCATTGCAGTTGACTGGTCACGACTTATTGTATTTCCATGGTAAGTTATATAGCATATTACAGTCATTGTCCAACATGACAGTAACAGCTTAACTGTAATCATTATTGTTATATTGTTTTTATTATACCATTGATATTCCTTATATCATTTTCTTCTATAAGATTCTGCACTAATGGATGAATATGAACCAATGAACTGATAAACAGTAGTCATCTGATTACTGATTCAAAATTTTGTTTGCTGCATTTTATGTGCTACTTTCATGGCTATAGCATTGTCCTAAAACCGCAAACAACATTAAAGTTATACTCGTTACAAACACGTTATTCGAAATAACAATATAAAAATCACACACAAAACTGAAAATGAACACACAACAGTTAATTAAGGGCGACAAAACTCGAATAATAACAAAAGTTACGACATTTCGCGTCGCAGTCGGAAACAAATGACTGCGGTCGAATAAACCTCGTGTATGAGCGAAATCCAGTTGTTACAGCATTTAACGTGGTACTGAAACGTTATGATTCCATACGTGAGGGACAAATGTGACCTCACATTCGCCCCTTAGGACCTACCTATAAACCTTATAGGTCTCTTATTTACAACCCAGTGGCTACCAGCCAACTACATCCCGCTAGATTTATACCCCTTCCCAAATTCACGAATTATGGGCCGTTTTCGGTTTTCTTCGTCGTTTTTGTTTCGCCACCAATTAATTTCGGGCAGTTTCATTAATTACCGGTTTAATGTGTTCGGGAATTGGAACGAGGAATAGTTCTGTTTAGCGCAGTAACTAGTGTTACAATAAATGTTTATGTGTGCTTGATGCACGGCAATTGTGCAATATTTTTGCGAGAGATTTGTGATTATTGTTCAAAATGTTAACAAACTAACGTAGCATGAAATAATTGGTTTCGTAGCTGTACCAGGAAAGGTTTACAAGCCAGGCAGATGTGTATTGGAATGGTTTACAATTCATATTATACATACAATTACTCTATCTTTTTCAGGTACGTCTCAGCAGTTCGAAACACTCGCTATATGGGGAGAAAACTAGCAGACTTTATCCAATTTCTGGATTCAATTGGAGTCCCAGCCTCATCCATCCACGTGGTTGGATTCTCCCTTGGCGCTGAAGCCGCAGGGTTTGGGGGCAAGAACTTGCGGTCCCGAGGGTTGCTACTGGGCAGGATTACCGGTGAGATATGAACTTGGTTTCCAACAAATGGGTTACTTCGGTGAATTTGTTCTCATTGGCCGGGTTGTTTAGTTGTTCGGACAAAGTTGTTTGAATTCATTAAACTTATAGTTTATGGTTCTTGAAAGATTAAGTTAAGATAAAGGTGTAGATAGAAAACTGAGATTTTGACCAATCTTCAGTAAAAGTATTTACTTGTACGATGTTTTATAATTTACTGTAGAAAATACACTTATTGTTTCCGTAAGCAAATATCTATTTGTGGCGGAGAACCTACCGGGTAACCGGGGCTCCGCCTCGACGTGCAGAAGAAGGAACGGGGTGGTTTTTAGTCAGTAAGAGTCTGACACTCCCTTCCGACACACCCAGGCGGGAGCAGTCATTCGATGATTTTGCCCCCTTAAAAAAGCAAATATATATTTACTTTTTTATAAAATAAAGTATCAGTTCATTTCTTTATCAGAATGTCTTGTTATTATTTTAATCTGGTTCCAAATCAAATAAATAAATAAAGACTGACTGCCTCGTTGGCCGAGTGGTAGCAAGTACGACTGCCGGGCAAGGGGTCTCGGGTTCGATTCCCGGGTCGGGCAAAGTATTACTGGGTTTTAAAAAAAATCTCAGTAGTAGCACGGAGTCAGTCTGGAAATGTGTATGTGTCCCGGTATATGGCAATAGGCTCACCCCCTATTACATGGGACTCATAACATAAATAGTGAAAAGTGGGTGTTACTTCTGTGTGCACCTCTGCCTACCCCTTCGGGGATAAAAGGCGTGATGTTATATTAAATAAAGAAAAACCGACCATCCATACTCCTCATATCCAATACTACATGCATAATTAAAAGCACCACTAAAGAGTATCAGACCGCTGCATTTCATGTTCAAACGTTCGATATATCCACAGAGAATTATTAAATAACCTGACAGACGTTAATTGTAGGCTGGACAAATAAATAAAACTGTTTCAACGCAGGTATTAACGTCACTAGCAATATCATTAATATTTAATACTTATATTTCTTTCATAAAAGGCTACCGTGATGGATATTGAATTAAAAGTTGTATAATACAATACATTATACTTAGATTGTGAACATTTAATAACAAAATGCTATGCAAGGCAATTTAACTTATCCTATTGAATAAGTTATGAAATGCAAATGTCATTTCTTTTTATTCATATGCGACTAAACCATTCAAAGACTCAAAGTCTAAGTTATAAACATTTATTTCTATTAGACTAGAAAGGCACTTTTGAACATCAACAACAAAAATTTTGAAGTTAAGCTATTTGCTCATTCCAAGGTGTAAATTCCTATGGAGAAGAACGAACTAGAAACTCCATAGGTTACTCTTTTTCAACTAGGTTTACAATACAATTCTCTAGTGACATAGTTTTGTTGGTTCGATTGTGTGAGAACAATGCAACATCTAAATCTAGTGAAAGAGTCATTGAACTAGAATATTGGTCTATCACTGCAATGTGCTAAAGAAAATTGGAAGGCGTCTTTCTTTTTTATTACGATTTTAAATTATTTTAACCAAATTCTTATTCGTAATTCCAGGGTTAGACCCAGCCTATCCCGGCTATAGCCTGTCAAACAATGACGGCCATCTTGCCAAAGGAGATGCGTCCTTTGTGGACGTCCTGCATACGAACCCGGGAGTTTTTGGGTTTCTATGGCCAATCGGAGACGTGGATTTTTATGCCAACCCTGGCAGTTGGATCCAACCGGGCTGTTGGGTGGACGAGCTCATCAGAAATAGGGAGTTTCGGTTTGTTTGTAAGTTCTTTGATGTTATAAAAACCTATTTTACAACCGAAGTGATTTTTTATAAAACATAGTTTAAGACGTATGTAGTTCGTACCAAATATCGATTTTTGAGAATTTATAATTATAAGTGTGTGGGAAATGTGCCCGGTATATGGCAATAGGCTCACCCTCTATTACATGGGACTTGTAACATAATAGTGAAAAGTGGGTGTTACTTCTGTGTGCACCTCTGCCTACCCCTTCGGGAATAAAAGGCGTGATGATGTTAATTATAATTATAAGAAACTTCACAGGAATTCATTTTATAGCTATTATATATATATTTAAGTAACAAAACTATGTGTGCTATATTATTTTTTAAGTAGATCAAAGTCAGATTCATTCTGAATTAAGAAAAGCCATCGAACAACTACCTTGACTTGTAGTTAGTGAATTATTAAAGAAGGAATCTGAGCGAGTGCATGGTACAGCTAAAACGAACAAAAATGTATCTAGGAAATCTAGATTTTCTGTTTTCCGATAGAATATTCAGTGTACTGCAGATCATTTTTTTTTAGTTCAACCGAGATTTTCTACCGTAGATGAAATGTTAACTTTTTTGTATAGTGAAGTAATAAGCCTCGTTATTCGATGCCATGGGTTAGTTTTTTTTGGTTTATACATACATTGTTTTGGAGTCGTAAACTAAGTAATACATAAGTTTCAAATATTTTATCAAATATTTAATCTCAAGAGTGTATTGGCAAGTAAAACGCTGAAAACTGATTCAACTATTTAAAAAAAACCAATTTATTTTTAGTTATAAATGACAAGAATCGTTATAACAAAGCATTATTTTACTCAATGAACGTGAACATCTCGTTAAAAAGACACTTGTTCTTTTTGTGTCGACAACAGCGTTCAATAAAAATGAAGGATTGTTCTGTTGATTCGAATCGAGTGACTCGCTTCAACGCTCCTTGACACTCAATCGTCAGATTGCATAAATTATCTATACAAAAAAAAAAACAACGAATCTATTCGGAATTTAAAAAAGGCGCGTTCGCTTCGTAAACCCCAACGCTAAATCCAAAACCCGTTTACTAAAAAACATAAAAGCTATGTTATATAACCTTTTTACTTAGAAGAGATTGACATTGGCCTTTACAGGGTTGATAAATATTTTTGCAAATAACAGAGCACGACTGGTGAGGTGTGTAATACAATATTTTATTTGCGCGTCTATTCCACAACATTTCCATTTAATTATCAATTTGCGTGTAGTGACGAACAATGCAGTATTCAGCCGCAGATAGATTGGGAATAAATGAAGCCGCAATAAACAATTTAGTCTGCACTAAGCCAATTTTCCCGTCAAATTTGGCGCGTTAGCTGATGATAGTGTGATGTTGCAACCCTAACAACCGCACATTTCGGTGGGAGGGAGCGATCGATGCTCTGACGTCACACGCGGATGCTGCGGGTGGGACACGAAGGACGAGACAGGGGGGAGTCACTAGTACGCCAACCCCGATTATTTGCCTTTCAAAAAGCTATTATTAGCGTTCGTGTTTTTGCTGAAATTAAATTACAAGGTATTTTTTTGGTGAATTTTATCCGCCAGTCGCGTCGCTTGGGGGACCCCTGTGTAATAATTTTGGATTATCAGGCTAAAGCCATCGCCGCTTCTGGTATTCTCGGATTTTATGCGAGGCTTTCCTGATATAAAAATACATTTTTGCTTTGTTGTCGAAAGAAGAAGAAAAAGATATCTAAACAAAATTTGTTAATGAAATAAATAAAGAACAGCTTATCTAAACTTTAAGTTGGTCGAAGTTACATAAATACATAGTAAGTAGTTACTGAGTAATACCGCTGGAACCCACTAGCGATTACTCGTACGAGTGGCCCTTCTTGAGAGGTGCTCGTATACTACTCCGTAACTTTGCGATCCTTCAACTTCTACGAGTATGCAGCAGAGTATGCAGTGTTTTAGTCTAAAAACTAAGAGTGTGTAATGGATGCTTTGTCGATGGAATATGAAGTTTCGGCTAAATTAAATAGATGGTATTTAAAACTTAGTACCTATGTGCAATTTTGTAATGGGCTTTCGCAGATGGGATTATAATTTTGCTTCAGATTCGGGGATTAGTCTTCAGGAGAGCACTACACTGATACATGCAATGCATTTTAACCTCATCGTTGTTGGAAATAACTACGAGGTTAAAATCGAATTCACATTAGGTCTACATTCGTCTGTACATCGCAAAATATCAAACCGCATTTACGAGCCATAACAAGTACACTTCGTTAAAAAATCGAAACGACCCGTAGGGACTTTATAAAGCTACCGTGCATGCGAATATAGTCTTTATGTCCATCTATGAAAGAACATTAATTAAGAGTGATAATGCGAAATTATTTGGGCCACTCGTAAACCGTGCGTAAACCTTTTGACATGAAACGGCTCGTATAATTTTGTGAATTAGGTAGAATGGAGAGACGAGCTCGTGGCTAATAGCTTTGTCGATCGATCCTCGTTTACTTTGGATGTTAGATTAAACTTTCTGCGTTTTCGATGACTTTTTTGTTATTGCAATTTTTGGGACTAACTGTTAAATAGGGAGTAGGTGGTAGCTACCATTACCAATATGACAAGTTGAAAAAAAACGTTATACCGTTTTTCAATAGCGCTTATCTGTTAAGAGAACTCCTAAATTGTTTTCTCTATACCATGTGAAAGATGACCAAAAATGAAACAGATTTGAGTAGTCGCGCAAAAGTTCGGATATTTCGTACTTTCAGTCATAACTGACTACTCTCTGCTGACCCCAACCCAGTTGGATGTAGGCCAGAAGAAAGGGTTTTGGCAGATTCAAACTAAGCCTGTCTCTTGATATCGTGTTAAAATCTAAGAGCATTGCATATTAAAACTTGGTAATAAGAAACGAAGGCATACTTTGCCTTAACAAAAGATTTTTTTAGCAAGATTAGCATGAATTTCTCCCAATTTTTAAGTAAAGTAGGTACGTTTAAACTATGGAAAACAACGCTGAACTTTATGAAGATGTGAACGGCTGTTTTGCATTTTGATGGAAACTTAACATATTGTCTTGGCATGAAAAGATATAAGATTTCATTTTCAATTTATTGCACTTTGAAAGATTTTTGGCATCAGATCTTTCAAATCCTTTTATGGTCCATATATAACTTTAATCTTTTAATGTTATTGCAACACGTTCAACTAAAATATCGGATTTACTACAGCTGTGAAAATTGCAATTTGAAGGACGTAAAAATATGTTTGGCGACCTTACATATTAAATATAACATCACGCCTTTTACCCCTGAAGGGGTAGGCAGAGGTGCACATTGCGACACTTACTGCCGCTGTGCAATGTAACACCCACTTTTCACTATTTATATTTGAGTCCCATGTCATAGGGGGTGAGCCTATTGCCATATACCGGGCACAATTCCAGATTCCGTGCTACTACTGAGATTTTTTTTAAAAACCCAGTAATACTTTGCTCGACCCGGGAATCGAACCAGAGACCCCTTGCCCAGCAGTCGCATTTGCGACCACTCGACCAACGAGGCAGTGTTACATATTCCTCTAAATATTATCAACTAATTGAAAAATTTTAAACATCGAATCGTTTATCAATTTAGTTCGTTCAACCCTAGAATGCGATAACCTCATATTTTATCAAGACGTTGTAGGTACTTACGCTACCACTTGGCTCAGGGCCAAAGATTGATCGTTAAGCAAAATGTCAATAGCAGATTAGTTATAGGCACCGTAGTCCTCCCTTTACAAAATATACAAAGGAATTAAATGGTAGTGGGTTACCAACGAAATATGTAGGTTAATCCTCAAATGTATTTTGGTGTGTTAAATAACAATAATGGGCTTTGCTAAGCTGGTCTGTATAGAATAAATGGCGATAGCCTTATCTAATGGTCGTATCGGGACCTGATCTGCTAGAATCCGAGAAACTGAGAAGCCTAAAAATCTCGTGCACCCTGTCTAGTACGTATCTATAACCAAAAGAAGATGACAGCGCCGTTTTAGAGGATGGAGCATATGAGGAGCATATGAGCATAAAGGTTTTTCTAAATTAATCGCACATTTAGGTGTTCCAAATTACGAAATCCAAGTCATTACATATTTAACTTCTGTGGAGAATAGGTACCATATACCTAGCACAGCTAACTCTGCGGAATTAGTAATTTTCAATTCAGATTTTATTGAAGAAAGACGACTTGTAAATAAATGTTCCGGCGCTGTATCGCATTTGGCGACTTTAAAAGTTGGGTTATACGATTCGGAAAAACATGCACTTTGAAAATCAACCAACCGCTTGTTGCCAAAGTAACTTGTTAGACATTCGAACTGAGGGTGTTTTAAAATGCTACCAAATCTCTGATCGCTAAGGCCGAAAATAGCTTGGCTGTTCGTAATTCTAACACATGCTTTAAGAGCATTTTTCTCACGCCTGATCCAGTAAGTAAAAACAAAGGAAAAAGGGATAAAATATAACTTTGTTTTATTTTCATGTTCAGTTATTGTTGTTCATCCTGGAGCGTGGGATTTAGAAAGTACTCCGTGTGGGTGTAATGACAACCCACTTGTAGTCAACAAACATGTTTGATCAGCTAAATTTTGTTGTGCAAAGAGAGGGCTCTCTTGGAAGGGTAAATTAATAAATGCCATAAATAAAAGAATGAATGTCGAAATATGACTCAAAGGACAAAAATTGACCTTTCGAATGAATCCTCTAAAAAGGTCAGCTATTATTTGAAGACTCTTTGTATAGACGTATAATCACAGTCATATTAGGGATCCGATTTATTTCTTCAATAAAAATAGGGCAATTTTGCCATTATAAACACCAATACCCCTTAGTTCTGTAACCCAATAAACGAAAGAACAGGTGCACAGAACAAACTGCCTAATCATGCTAACCATCGACTGTAACGGGAAAATCCCAAGGGATATTAAATTCAATCACTGGCACGGTAAGATCGAGTTTTCCTTGTACCGAATTATTGAAACAGACATTTCTCCCCAGATGGTTGCAGTCATGTCCGTGCTTGGCGTCTGTATTCAGAGTCTTTGAGTAATCCTCGAGGGTTTCCAGCTACATTGTGTCAGGACTGGACTTCTGCTACAAGGCCATGCAGTTTTCAAGTGGATGGATATATGGGCGTAGCTGCTGCAGCACCGTAAGTACCTTCATATCTCCAGTCCTTTATCTTATTCTGTTGGAGTCGACTAGTCTTAACCAGTTAACCTCGTTGTGTTGAAGCAAGATATTAGGCGAATGGTAACTATTACTATTTTATTTTATGAAGGTTATGGTACCGTAAATGTTATATTAATATTTGAAGAAATTAGAAGCAGTAAGCGCAACGTTGCAATAACACCCCAATACCCCTAAATGGGGTTCCTAATTAATACAGCCTATTATTTTATTTTATAGAATATAAAAGCAATATTATTATTTTGTTTGCTTGTAGTAAAACGATTATTATGAAAGTACTCAGCAAGATATGCCCGTAATGGGGGCTTAGATGAGGGTTCTATGTTCGGCAGTACATGTTTATGGTGTGTCTATGGGTAGGGGTGCTAATACTGACCTATATTTTCACTGAATTGGGTAAATGTGGGTAAAAAATATAAATATTTCGGTCCCGGTATATCGACGTGGACGATCAGGGAAACAACAGAATCTGTCTGGTTTTAATGGCCTCGTCACAGTGCGCTAAATATAACATGGTTGAACCATTGGAAAATATAACACGGTACAAAAATATTACGTAGATTACATCACAGCACAGGTAGAGGCATTGAAAATAAACCTGCATGGATTTGTGACGAAGTTTCGGAAAGAAATTGACAAACGAAAAGATCATCTCTCACTACCTTTTCGCCATTTATCTTTGATTACTTTTTCCAGGAAAAATTGTGATGTTATGTAACTTACAGTCTCCTTTCCTTGACCTTTCCGTCGGAACATCTTTTACAACAACCAGTAATAGGCTTTTAGACCTTTTCGTTACAATTGACTGAATGCGGTGATTGAGGACGAGATGCCTTACAGCCTGTGTCAATATTTGAGCCTAGTGTACACAGTACAACATACGAGTTATTTCAGTCTTACTGTAGAAAAATCTTTAGGTCTAAATTAGATTGGCAAAATACTAAAGGAATTGTTCCACAATCACTGATTAACTTACTCTTAGCTTAACTAATATTTTAACAGATCAAAATCTATCGTTAAATAATTTGAAAATTAATTAGACTCTAGAATTGTTGATGAGGGTGTCTTGAAACTTTTAGTTTAATATATCTAATTACTTGCAAGGAATAAAGCTAAGCTAATATATATATATACAGATACAAACTAAACTTTAAATAACTAGGGCTAAAATAAATAAAAATTAAAGTGTTAACAAATAAAATTAACATAACAAATATATAAAAATAGGATGGGAAAAAAAACAGTTTAAAGGCTCGTACACAAAAATGCGATGCGATGCGAATTGCTGCGATGCGATTTCGTGTGACAAGGCGTCTCCCAGGGTGACCATTCCTTCGACGACCGTCAATCGTATTAAACGTATTTTAAATTGAAAACTGGGTCGTGACATGGATCATAAAAAGAAGTGTAGGTACACTTCTGTTATTGCTTAGGAGATACAGAAAAAGAAACAAAGAAGATTTTGGGAAGATAAGATTTTGATGCGCGATGCGAATCAATTCTCAACTTCTTGCGATACGTAGAGGAACCTCGTAAATTTTTGCGATGCGACGTCGCATCGCAGTTTTGTGTACTATTCCTTAGTTGAACTTCCTTGAAGCTTAAATTTTTGGTACCATTGTACGATGTGACAGTCCTGTAACGTTTAGACTAGATCTTGCTGAAAATAATAAACCTTTTAATAACAAGGTCTTCTGTTTGCGTATAGATACGTTTACGTAATAACAAAGTCACTGGATCAACGAAATTACCATGTTATTGCAATTTTTGCGGCTTGTCCCTAGAACCGAGATTTGTTTCCTTCATGACAAACCTGGTGCAATCGCAGCTCTGCTTTGTTTACGTATTACTTAATTGTGATAATAATATTTATTATGTGATTTATTAATAAACATCTTTAACAAAGGTAAAGGTAAAGTGCCTTTTTCTAAATATTTTCTTTTTGCAGAATATCCGGCAAAATGTATTTCAAAACGAATGCGCGGCCGCCCTTCGCAAGAAATGGACCATAGATAATAGGTATTGTACAAATAAGTGTTACCAGTTATGTAAATAAAACTTAAATTAAATAATAAAGTCATTTTTATTTATTTTACTTTAGCTTTACAATTTTTTTAAAGTTTATTATTTTGTATGAAATTCGGTACAAAACGTTTTCACAGACAGCAACAAAAAACTTGTAAATTATTTAGATTTATCTATTTCGGCCTTCCGTACAAATACAGAGAAGGCATCTACATATATCAAACTAATTAAATTCTTATAGTATATTACTTCTGTTCCGACATTTCGAGCGGTGCGATGTGTATTATTTTTCTGAACAAGTTCGTATGTCCTCGTTACACGATTGACGTTTATAGACCCAACAGAATTTTGGTCACTTGGTTTCTTTCGACTTATTGTACTAAAGCTTTAATGCAATCTTCAAGACGTTTGTAACGTCTTGGTATATAGAAATTATTTTGCTTTGTCATATGACTGTTCATACTTTCTATATTTGAATCATACCAATTCATTGCCATGTCATAACGAGTCATCATATTAAACATTGAGGCGTCTAGTAGGCTCATTTCGTATCGATTTAGTCTGGGAGGGAAGTTCAACCTCTTGCAGACTCCTTTATGGTTCAGTAGCAAGTCCGTAGCGAGGTATCTGCGTAGTTGAAATGTAACATTTAATTAATATTACTAAGAAATAATGCCACCAAACCATATGAAAAGAAATAAAAACAGCAAACTTAAATTGGCAAAACCACATTTTATTTATAAAAATGTACAAACCAAGTGTATGTAGAAAACATTACAATCAACAAATATTAAGACAGACAACCAGATAGCTATACTCCAAAATTGATTGAAGTAAACTAAATTATTTGCTTAAGATGCCTTTTAAAATGTATTTCATAACGATTGTGGCCGCTCTTCACACGAAATGGACAGATAATATTCTGTGTAATGCTCTTCGTGATGAAAAAGCCTCTTAATTTAAAAACGAAGTATTTTTTATTTATTCAACTTTACAATTTTTTTCAATTTACTCTTTTATTACAAATTCGATATAAAATGCTTTTCTCAGACAGCAACAACAAACTCATGAATTATATTGTTTTATAGAAAATATTCGTGAATTACCGGCAATTTTGGACGCAATCGTTACACGATAGACATTTACAGAACTAACAAGACCCTAGTCATACGTGCTTATTTTTTAACTTATTATGTACAAAACATAGCACAATCTTGGATGCGTTCATAAGATGTTGGTGTTTGGAATTCCTTCTGCATTGCCATACCGGCGGTTGCATTTTCTAAGTTACATTGATACCATTCCATTGCCCTATTATAGTGACATATTACTTCCGATAGGGACACATCCAGTAAGTTCATCTCATAAGAACTTAATTTGGGCGGAAAGCTCAGCCTCTTGCATATTCCTTTATGGCCCAGAAGTACGTCCGAAGCAAGGTATCTGTGTAGTTGAAATATATCATTTAATTTTTTTTTACTTTTCGTACTGTAACGCTTGCTATGCCTAAGGAGTACTAATGCTACAAACCTTAGAAAAGTAAAAGTAAACGTAAATTGATAAAACCAGAATTTATTTATAAAAGAATAACATTACAAACATATTTACACTTGGTGATTTAGAAAATTGAAAACCACGTCAAACCTTAACAAGCATTTAGAAAGACACCCACAATATAAATACACCACTGGACGGCAATCACACATTAGCATAAGCGCAGTCGTCAAATCTCCTATAAAATTTAGGACAGAAGAATTCGAACTGGCAGGCATCGAGCCGGGTCGAGGAGCTGCAATATTTATAGTACCAGTCATACACCAAGCACTGTTTGTAGGAGAGACTGCTCAAAGCCAGATTCATACAAGTGGTCTCATGGTCGGTCATCTTCGGTAAGCCGAGGTTCCTGATGATGCCACTCCCACCAATCTCCACGGGGCCTGCGATGAATCTGGAGGCAGAAGATCTTGGTGTACTTCCATTATTGCTATCACATCACGTTATCACTGAACGGGTTCTTAATCTCAAAATGCTTCAGTTTTACCGAGAGACTGAGAATAACACCAAATATGTATTTTGGATATTAAAATAAAATTTTATGCTGACTGTTCATAAGAACTAGTTCATAAGAACTAGAAGAAGTTTGATGTAAAACTTTTACGAGCAAATATGTTTCAGATGAAGATATGAACATGTTTACAAGTGCAGTGTGATTTTAGATTTATATAGATGTGATTGCGTTTTATGAATCGTGTTAGGCCTTTGACAGACTCTACTCGACATATTTTTTGCACCTTTACAAATTTACAAAAAGACACCTTTAGCTAAAATATTTTCCTTTGTAGCGGACATACGACTATGTACTAATTTTTGTATATCGCCAAAACCTTTTGGCCTGGCGTTGATAAATGAGTCTATCAATCACGTGGCCACTGCCTTCACTATTTAGAACCTTTTAGACCGTTACGTAACTTAAGTCGCGCAGCAGAAATATTTTTGTTTCAATTTACAAAATATGAATCTTGAAATTATAAATACCAAGTATATAAAGGTTACTAGAAAATTAATATCATATGGTAGAATATAGTACAGATGCCACCATATTATTATACATTAAGCTAACCAAAAAGATCGAAAAGAATGGATTTTCTACTCTATTAGAAATAATAAAACAAAATTGATGCCAAAAGGTCGACAATGTTTCGATTCGCTATCTGTAACTACGCTAATATAAATAGAATAAAATAGTAACCTGGCAGGGGATATAACTTGTCCAAGGTCGGTCTCAACGAAACCCGTCACTCTTGGAATGTCATGGCACAAGAGTGCATGCGCCACGGAGGTCACCAGGCCAGCGAGTGCATGGGCCTCACTGAGATCCCCGGCCCTCTGGCAGGGTCCATCACATCTGGACACCCCCACTGGCGCATTCCTTACCGCTTCCGTCATCATTTCAGCATTATGCTGGGAAAGAGGGATTTAATGGATTAACTCTAGTCCGAGGATTAAGCCGGGTTAAGTACGTTAGGACAAAAGATGTGTTGATCGACACTGTACGGATTCCCATTGACTTTTAAATCCGATTTAGTGTTAGCGAAAATGTGTTTGATTTAGTTGAGGAGTGTTATAAGTCTAGATTAGTGTAAAGGCCGATTAGAATTGCTAAAATTTATTCGGTCAACATTAAGATAATACCTGAGCAAAATCGAAGTACTCAACAGCCTTAGAGAATAAAGGCACAAGTGTATCTCCTTCTGTGCCTCCCACACATGGTACTCTAGTGTACCGTGGTTCCAGACAGAGGGCGCGTGCGGCGAGAGTACTCGCCCGCATCTCTGGTACTGCTAACGAGCCAAGCAATTTGTTTGGATCATACCAGCCTGTTTCTTTCAATGTCTGTAAGGAAAGGAAGGGAGTGCAGGTTCGTTAGTGAAACCAAGCTATCATAGACGTTGCTAAGTTTCGCCTATTTAATATAAATAATTCTGGAGCAAAACAAATTAATTATGCCCCTAATTCGACTAATACACTGGACAAATTTTCACTGAGACGAAAGAATGTACATAATCAATGTTCTTTGACCCAAAAACAGCTACCGACCGAAGATAAGGTATATTTTAGATTAACGATAAAATATATGAGTTGCGTGACAAAACCATGCTCGCTCATTATTTGTTTAATAAACCACTCGGGATTATTACAAAGAAAGTCAGAAAACACAATAATGTAGCCACAAAACATGCTAAGATGTTGCCGGGAAATAAAACTAATAGGACTCGTGAACAAACTTCCAATATGCTGAAGTTTTTTCTTCGCGGTTCGAGAACAAACGAGTTTGGACGTCGACAGCAGAAAAAACCTTCGCCTTTTTACTGAAAGAAGGCGAATGTCAGCTTCGGACTAAGCCGCAACAAAAACGATGGATAATTTCTTAGGAAACTCCGCTTTCAGTACTACACTGATGTTCTTATTGAAAAAATAGTAATGCTACGTAGCGTTATCATACGGTGGGTTTTCCAACTTTGTTCGGGTAAAGGTGTTTATTAGGGTACTCGGTTTTTGGTAAAGTTCCTTCCCACTTATGATAATCATGCTTCTATTTCTTTTATACACCTTGAATTTTGACAGTTCACAGAAAATTGAGAAATATGAAACAATTTTTTATTTGCCAAATTATTATTTTTATAGAAACCACTAATTAAACACACAAACAAGTTTAGTATTCAATAGCGTTTGGTGTAATAACTTGGTTCCGAATACGAGTAGAAGCCACACATGAATTGGAAGCTTTAGCATAGCATAGTAAACAAAGCTACGTATTTAGCCAGACAATTACTGCGCTTAGTAAATATTGACTTTCCAGAATTACTGAGGAAGTTAAACAGCAATACGTGGTAGTTCACTTATGGAGTTTCAATATTAACTTCCATATTAGTTTGGAACTGACATTTTCGGATTAGTCTTGTTGTCCTTACTATAAAACTAGAATATAGCTGTAATGTTATTTTTAAATAGATAAATTTGCATTATTTATAACCGAATTCCGACTTAGGTTTGGTTACTCAAATATGCAAATAGTATAATAGTTATTTACTCGTATTTTCGACCCAAAAAATCCAGTAGAAGGTATCATATTTCATCAGACGCAGATCTCAAACACGAGATCAGTAAACACTTTTGTTTCCACAATATTATCTTAGCAGATATAACAACATCTACACAATACAAATAACAACTTCAATGCTCCTTTTTGACAAATTCCTCTTTTGTTATAAATGGGATTTGGAGAACAACGCAATCCGAGTCGAGATTGAGAACGCTAGCCCCCAGGGAAGGACGTACAATATTTATCACTTGTTTTCTGGTGATTGTGTGAATTTATTTTCGAGCTAAATTGACAACAGTTAACTTTGAAGGAATATTGACCGATATTTCATAGTCTCGAAGCCCAGTTTGTTTTCCTGTCACAGGTTGCTTGTGAATATTGGAAATTTTGTTGAGGTATACAAAAGTTAACCGAGTAATTTAGTATGTTTAGCTTCGTTTTCAATGAATGGTGAATCATAAGCTTAGGCCAAGTAACAGTATTTTGGAAACCCACAAGTGTGTGTAGTATTTAACACCTTGAACGCCATGGGGGACAAAGGTTGGGCCACGATAGCGGAGGATTTACCCTCAACAGTTTTCTGTCAGCAGTCAAAGGCTTAAATGCAAAAGCCCGATTAAACACAATTAAAATCGAGACATTATATTTAATTCACCGTGGCATCTATAAACAGGGTAAGCAGGGTAAATATTAATTTTATGACGTTGAAATATGAGCATCTAATTGAATACAACACGGAAGTTACGATAACGCTTGTATCAGACCATCTTAATGGGTCGTATTTGTACTCATAAATTGTTGATGTCTAATAAAACGATGAAAATTCACTAACTTTACGATCGTGTCATAAAGAAGTATGTGTTTATAATGGAGAAAAATTAAACTTTGTTGTATTGAACCTACATACATTTACAAAACTGTAACAAGATGATGACAGGTCAACAAAAATCGTGACAATGATTTGATCGACTTTGGGCCCCCTCTACTTAATAGGGTTTGCCAAACTTCTCCCTGGGCAGGCAGGGTGAGAGTTATAATTGCTCTAAAAAAGGATATCGAAAAAATTCGAAAAGAACACTTGTAATCAGTACGATAAATAGTAGTATTAGAATTCAATAATAATGTTAAGTATTCAAATATCTCCATACAAGTCTGTTTTACCGTCCTTTGTAATAATGTTTATTATAATTTTGTCCTTGTTTGTCTCAAAACATGTTTGTTCCCATTGTCGTACAGGCCTTGGCAACTATTTTAGGGCCAATCAGAATTTGTAACAAACATTGGAATAGAACATTCCAATTCGTCAATTTGTTCTGTTTTGTGATTGTTTTCTTTTATTGGTTGCAAATCATCAACAATGATGTGGACGTAAAAAAGTTTGTAGATTTTTGTCAGAGAACAAAGATAAGAGAAAGAATTAATATTCACATGGTAAGGACTTATTTTGATCCTTCTTAAATGATTTGGTTTGTAAAAAAAATGTTTTTGAAGATGCTTAAATTTAATGTGTCTTACACTACACACAATGCACATGACCATGTCGCTCTAGCCTGGACACGAGTTGCGTTCCGCGCGCGCCTCAAAGAGCCATCAGACCACCACAGATGGGGTCCAATAGGGCTGTGAGTCGCGGAGAACCTAACGGGTAACCGGGGTTCCGGCTCGACGTGCAGGAGAAGGAACGGGGTGGTTTTTAGTCAGTAAGAGTCTGACTCTCCCTTCCGCCTCACCCAGGCGGGAGCAGTCATTCGATGATTTTTCCCCCTTAAAAATAAAAAAAAACCCTGGACACGAGTCTAGGAGCCTTTATACTATCCACATATTTGAAATGGATGAAATTTAAACGCTGGTTGCTGTTACGTAGAACGCCACATATGGCAGAAACATTAATCTTCCCCAGAACTAATATATCTTCGCGGCACTGAGTGTGTGCTAACTCCTAACTATCTGCAGCGACCTTATCATTTCAATGGTTTCCTTTAATTGAAGAAACGCTTCAAGTTACTTTTCTACTGATTTATGCACCTTACTCATAATTTTCACTATTACAATAATGACGTCACATAAGTTCATTATAAACGTGACATCACTGTCATTTCGAATTAAATTTAAATTGATTAACCCGTTGAAAATCATCCCCTAAAGTTGTTCATACAAAAGTAGTCTCTAAACATTGGAAATAAGGTCTCAGTGAATCAGTATTCGAAAAATGGGATTTTACTTCCATTTTTCCTATCATAAGAAACAAAGGGATATACCTCAGCGATCAAAGGCACCATGCAGTCAATCGGCGTGGCACCAACAATAATGAACGCCTTGGGACATTCGTTGGCGATAGCGTCCGCATAGCACTTCACTATCGGCGCTTGGTAGAGGAATCTCTTCTCGAATGGCATATCCACATTAAGGTAGCCGCTTTCTAGTATCAGTACTATGTCTGAGTTCTGTTGGAAATGGTAGAAGATTAGAATAAAGAAGTAAAACTAAAATGTTAGAGGAATATATGACGTATTAAAATGAAGGACAAACATCTGAAGGCAATTTCGAGTACGTCACAGTTGTGAATATTTTCCCAAAAAATAGTTATGAAATGAAAATAATAGGTACTACATACCTATAAGGTATTATAAATTCCTATTCTACTATTAAATTTCATGTACAAATTGAACAAAAAATGAGACACTAGACATAGTTTAATCTAGCTACTTTCAAGTTACATTATCTAGTTCATATTTCTCTAAGAGAAAATGATTCTTCTTTAATATTTCACATTCTGTGATGTTTCCTAATGTTTATTTTGACACAACATAATATAACATAACGCCTTTTTGTCCTCAAAGAGGTAGGCAGAGGTGCACATTACGGCACTTAATGCCACTGTACAATGTAACACCCACTTTGTATTGTAACTTTCGTGAGACATACTAAATAAATTATTAAGTTTTCCGCTTACTCACGTAATAATTTCACGAGGAACTCGACTAGTTTCAAGCCATGCTAGAGGCTTATATTAATGAGTAGCATTTCGCGACCTGCGACGTGGCGACAGTCGCCGAAATTACGTCGGGGCGCCCTGCGGATTCTCCGTCCGCATACCGGCCCATAGTGCTGCTCGACGAGGTGGGGAAAGTCTTAGAGAGAATCATCTCGAACCGCCTCGTCGCGCACCTGACGAACATTGGGCCGGACCTGTCGGACGGCCAGTTCGGCTTCCGCAGAAGGCGCTCCACGGTGGAAGCCGTCATGCGCGTTAGGGACCTCACGACGGGGTCTGCAGTGTCCGGGGGTAAGGTCGTAGTGGCGGTGTCTTTAGACATCGCCAACGCCTTCAACTCCCTGCCCTGGAGCTGCATCTTGGAGGCACTCCGATATCATGGGGTGCCTACCTACCTCCGTCGTGTGATCGAGGCCTACCTGACGGATAGGGCCGTCAGCTACCCCGGTCACCGGGGCGAGTGGAACCGGCGAGAAATGTCACGCGGTGTTCCACAGGGTTCGGTTCTGGGGCCGCTCCTGTGGAACATCGGCTATGACTGGGTGCTGCGCACAGACCTCCCGAATGGCGTTAGCACAATATGCTACGCCGACGACACGCTGGTGCTAGCGCACGGGAGGTCGCACCAGGCGGCGGCCGATTTAATGGCGACAGCGGTTGCGACAGTCGTTGAAAAAATCCGGCAGTTGGGACTCGAGGTGGCGCTCCACAAGTCCGAGGCCATGTGTTTTCATGGCCGCGGGAACGCGCCACCTCCGGGTGGGTCCCAAATAATGGCGGGAGGGGTTACCATCGGCGTCGAGACGACGATGAAGTACCTGGGACTCGTCGTCGACAGTCGATGGAACTTCGTGGAGCACTTCCGACGTTTGGCTCCAAAGTTGGCGAGGGCGGGGGCTGCGTTTAAACGCATCTTCCCCAACCTCGGGGGGCCAAACGCCTCCTGCCGGAGGTTGTACGCCGGGATCGTGCGGTCCATGGCCCTCTACGGCGCCCCTGTTTGGGCGCCGAACTTGTTGCGGCGTCCTGCTCGGACGCTGCTCATGTCACAGAGGGTCATGGCGATCCGAATGATCCGCGGATACCGCACGATCTCTGGGGAGTCGGCGAACCTCCTTGCCGGATTACCGCCGTGGGATCTGGAGGCGAAGGTGCTCGCGCGCGTGTATAACATGCGCGCAGAGGCACGTCGCCAGGGCGAAACTCCGCTGCCGCGCCAAATAAGTGCGTGGCGAGATGAGCTCCGGCGCGATCTCATGGCGGAATGGCAGCAACGACTGTCGCAACCGGGTGCTGGGCTAGCTGCCATTGCAGCGGTAAGTCCCCTCTTTGAGGAGCTTGAGAGACGCTACGGCGTCCTCACCTACCGCCTGACGCAGGTCCTCACCGGACATGGAAGTTTCGGGAGGTATCTGTGTCTGATGGGGCGGGAGGAAACGCCCGGGTGTCATCACTGCGAGGACCGCCCTGAGGACACGGTGGAACACACAGTGGGAGAATGCCCTGCATGGGCTGAGCACCGCCGTGCCCTCAGGGAAGTGATCGGCGATGGCGACCTCTCGCGTCCGGGCCTAGTGCAGGCCATGATGCGGAGCGAGAGGAATTGGGATGCCGTCTCCTCCTTTTGCGAAGCAGTCATGCTAGCTAAGGAGGAGGCGGGACGCGTGAGGCAGCGAAGCGCTGCCATACTAGCTTTTACCTGCGGCATCGCTCGCGTCACAAAATGATAAAAAGTAGCCTATGTGACATATACCAATACTTACAGCGCCATCTATACCAATACTTTTGTTTTCCCTCGCGAATATTAAATTTTTACGGGATAAAAAGTACTCTATTATTTAATCCAGACTACTAACTTTACGTCTGCAAAAATTCAAAGCAATCGGTTTAGTAGTTACGGCGTGAAATCGGAACAAACAAACAAACTCACTTT
This sequence comes from Spodoptera picta, assembly GCA_038387885.1. Classification (NCBI taxonomy): domain Eukaryota; kingdom Metazoa; phylum Arthropoda; class Insecta; order Lepidoptera; family Noctuidae; genus Spodoptera; species Spodoptera picta. The sequence goes on along the minus strand of JAZHFQ010000413.1, from coordinate 708,512 downwards.
CCGATTTATAATATCAGTAAGGACTAAGGCTTCATACGACATTCTTCTCACACAAGCAGTTCATCTATCAGTGTCTAAATTTTGCTTCGGCGCGGCATTAATGTTGTGCCTAACATGTACAACTTTTGATGCGTGTCTTCGAGAAATTAATAAATACCGTGTTATTATATTTTGCTTCGTTATCCCTTCCATTCCCGAGCATACGGCGCGTCGCGTTCCGCGTGCGCCTCAAAGAGCCATAAGACCACCACAGATGGGGCCCAACAGGGCCAATGCCGATTCGGAGTCGCGGAGAACCTAACGGGTAACCGGGGCTCCGGCTCGACGTGCAGGAGAAGGAACAGGGTGGTTTTCAAGAGTATGCACTCCCTTCCGCCTCACCCAGGCGGGAGCAGTCATTCGATAATTTAAAAAAGAAATCCCTTCCATTATTCTATGCACCAATATTTAAAACTAGACATACTTTTAAGTGTGGGAGAGCCATGCTTCGGCACGAATTGGCCGGCTCGATCGGAGTCATACCACGGCCTCACAGAAAACCGACGTGAAACAATGCTAGCGATGTGTTTCGTCATGTGAGTGAGGATATCAGAGACTCGACTAACCTCCCCCACTTCCCCAATCTCCCCAATCCCTGAATTCCTAACAATCCTCAAACTCCTAATTCCTAAAAGACCGGTAGTGCACTTGTAACGCCTCTGGTGTTCCATTCAAGGTATCCATGGGCGACGCCGATTGATTCCCATTAGGTAATCCGTCTGATCGTTTACCAGTTTATCCCTTATTATTTTTTATGAAAAACTTACCTAACTGAAGGTATAGGTGTAGGTACTACTAACGGTAAGTACCAATCCCCTATCATTTATCGATAAATTTGGTTACAAGAGCTAGATTTTGAGCATGATTATGTTTAAAGACTGCTTTTTATAAGTAAATGCTGGACAGTTGCATACATACTCAAGTCCTTTACAAATCTACAAACTAGTCTAAAGAATTGTATAATCGGTGTAGTGGGTCGTATGCTACGTATTGATTGGCAAGGTGAGGTCAACGGCACGGGGCCCTCTCGCGAATACCATGCATGGTTGGCTATGAATAAAAAAAATTCCACCTTCGACATTGATTCAACTGCTATTTCTACTCAATATTGGTTTCATTATTTTTTACTCTGTAACTGGAGTCGGGGTGGTTTTTTAATTGCTACTTTTTCATTGAAGGAGGTTTTGTTATACACGGGTTCATAACTTTTCAAATACTGATAATTATTGTACGTTGTTTTTATGTAACGAGAGAAGCAGGGGTTTCATGAGTTGGGTATTTTTCTATTCATCTAAGCTGGCTGAAATATTTTGAAACAAAACCCAGACCTTTGAAAGAAGTGAGTTTAACCTAGCTATCTATTGCTAGACACACAAATGATAATAAAATATTTTTAAAATTACAAACACAAACAATGAGACCTTTCCGAAACCACGACTTTAACCATGCACTTTATTCTGTAAAACCACCAACAATATTAAAATGTACAACTTAGAGGTTCACGTCTTCTTTCTTTACGGCGCTCACAAAAAAGGCAAAACTTCTTATAAACAGAGAAGTTTATTTCGCTCCGTGGCGAGAAAACTTCACAAGCCGAAGTCCGGTGGAAACTTATACTGTGCCTTGTTGATACTGAACCGGCAGAAACTGAAAAAAACTGGTAGAAACTAGAAATTAAAAGTTTAAACCAGTTTCAATTACTACCGACTTGCTTGCTTTCTTCTGTGAATTGAAGTCTGATTGCGAAGACTGTTGGTTTAAGTGTTGACTGCTCAAAAAATAAATGTTCTATTTTTAAAATGTTTCCTTAGTGTATTGGTTTAGATCCTAGGTACCCTATTTGTCATCAGGTTTTTTTTAAATAAATAATAAATTGAATTTCTCCACGGACGGTGTCCGTGCCCTTGTCATATTACAAGTACATACTTTCCATGGTCAAATATTTTTTTTTTATAAAGATCTTACATGCTACGCCTACCACTATACTACACACAATACTTTATGTTGTTACCTAATTATTATAGTCTTATTATCTTAGACTAACCCTACTGAATCAGCCCACCAGCACGATGAGCGAGCCGACCTGTTCTAGCAGAAGGCACCCGTTCACGGGTATGACGTGTAGGCCAGCAATCGGTCCGATCAACCATTTCGTAGGGAACGGAACGACCCAGCCCACAGCGCCACCGACTGTAGAACATTTACGTCATTGTCATCAGGTTTAGGTTCTTTGTTTACTAATCAGGTAAACATAATCGGTAATCGTTTTCTCGTCGAATAAAAAATAAACCAAAGAATTAAGTGAGTGGAAAATTTTCGAACGAAAAGTCGCCAAACCGTTTTACTCTAAACTTATTTAATAGTGGATCTATCGGATCATAAAAAAATATGAGCGTAATAATAAATCACCTTAATCAGCTGTCCTCTATTTTAAACACATAACCCTACATACAACGCCTAAAAAATAGAATAACAACAAAAACTTTGCGTGGAAATAGAAACAATTTCGCATGATAATTTTAATTAGGCTTCATGGCCGCATCGTGGTAGGCGCGGCTTTTCGACAACACGAATCACTACGTTGTAATTAAAACTTATACTATCATATTACATTTTATTACTGTTCAGATATAGTAGTGTTTTCCAGTGATGGATTTGTCTGGTTATAATGTGGACTTGTTAATAGATAAGTGTACTTACATCTATGATTGTTTACTCTTTAATGTAATTTTATTGTCTGAGAAGTTTATATTAAAACTTAGTAACTCGTAAGACATACTAAATTAATTATTATGTTTACTCATTTAACTGTTTGGCGAGGAACTCGACTTGTTGTCAGCAGCGCGACAGTCGCCGCGTCGTGGGTCGCGGAATGCTGCTCATGAGCAGCCTCTAGTATGGCTTGAAACTAGTCGAGTTCTTCATCAAGCAGTTACGTGAGTAAGCCGAAAATATAATTAATTAATTATTAAAATTTTGGGTAATAAACAGAGATGGCACATATTTAAATACGACTTAAAATTAAGTAACCTTTCTTTATTCGGGCGAAAGACTGTCATATTTCTGTTTTAACTATAGGTAGTTACCTTAATAGGGCATTATCTAAATTCAATAAAGATTTCGAGATTCAATTCATTGACTTTCGACACAACAAAGTTTATCTAGCTTCGAAACAGAAAGTTGATAGCATGGCGGGCCAACTTCTCGAGTTTGACATTAACGCTGATGTTGGCTGCACTGCGCGATATGCTAATGTCAACGGTGTAGAACTCGCCAACTAGATTATGTTAGACTGTGACCTATTGCGCTTGTGTTTCTCGTGATATTACGTAGGAAAATCATAACAAATTATCATAACTATTTTAGGAATAAGAGTAAGGGCCAATTTTTCAATCAACGGTTAATTCTTAACTATGGAATAAATTGACATTTCACAGCTTGTTGTAGTATGGAAGAATCGTCAATATTTGTTAGTTATTCCTCTGATAAAATTTAACCTGAAAGGTGTGAAAATAGGGGATTCATGTATGATACTACAGTCACATATCTACAATATTATTTGTTTAATATTAATAAAATTAATAAAATAAAAAAAATTAAAAATAACAATACGATTAAAAACTTTTAAACAAAAAAAACTACTTTATACCATAGCAAATAAAATTCAAAATCAACCTGTAAACATCGTTCGAGTTCGTAACAGGCACAGCTGAATGCCTGTACTAGACAATTTGTGTTGATATGCTGAAGATCTTGCACTACGGAGCACAAGTCCCGGGTGCAACCCTGAGAATCTTTCGCTTCATAGAGACGTAACCTGCAATCCGATTAGATGGGATGATGAAGATGGCTTATCGGAATTGAATGGGTATCAGGGGAGTAAGGATTAAATCGATTCTCGTTTTGAAACGAGTTGAGCTTTTGTGGTCGTGAAATCGTTTTATAAAGGTTTGTGTTAAATATAAATAGGTCATGGAATTCGAATGTTGAGTTTAGAGGAATTAATTGGTGTTAGATATTTCGGTATTTCTAGAATAGAGTAGTAGATAGTGTATGAAAATTAATATTGTAATTAGTCCGTCAAGTAGATAATGAAAAAATACTAGACACATACTTTTTATTTTGTCTTATAAGAAAACAATACCTAGTTAAGTTAAGGAGGTCGTTAGATCACGCTACCCTATAAAATGTAATAAATCGTGACGTCTCATCCAGATTTCAAATCGATATATCATCGAAAGTATTTAATTTTGTAAGAAAAGAAAAAATGTCGTTTCTAATGTTTTAAAAAAATCTACTAGACGGACATTAAAATAAAATGTAATGGATACTATCCTATTGTAAAAATTAAAACTAATTCGTATTTGCTATAAAGTACATAGTGGGTAAAGTAATTATTTGATTTTAAAACTTTACTAGTCTGGAGAGTGGTACATAGAAAACCATTTTTGTGGAATCCCATAAAACCAACTAAAAGGGCACTACTCAATGTGCAGAAGCCAGTTATTAGTCATAAATCAAAACGAAACGTATTAAGTCAGAAATGTAATACAGACTCAGTTTCCTAGCAATAAAAATTGTGATAAAATAGCGCTCCGCGGTATCACGGACGCGTCGTAAAATCTTTGCTCCTTATACACTGAATGATCCATATAATGACTACGTCCTTACTAAAACTTTGATGTGCACAGTACACCAGAAGAAACACGCGAAAATAAACCTTATATCTACAGTTATAAAGACGCAGTTTACATCTAATTGTGGATGTAGTGCTGTTCTGTGAATGCCTAACATTTCTGGTCTATGGCGGGAATTTATGATGGCACTATGGAACGGATGATGCATTTTTTATGGTCGTTCGTGTGTATAGTGGAGTATGGAAATGGACGTCGTCTGTTCGTTGGGACTCGGATTGTTTATCTTAAAAACTTATGTAGGTGATGTAACTTCGCACTTCATATATTTTGTAAAACTATCGAATTTTATAACTAAACAATCTTTTCCTAAAACCTATAGTTTTGTTTCTTTACTAACATAACATAACAACATCACGCCTTTTATCCCCGAAGAGGTAGGCAAAGGTGCACAATACAGCACCTAATGCCATTGTACAATGTAACAATACCCACTTTTCACTATTTATGTTATGAGTCCCATGTAATAGGGGGTGAACCTATTACCATATTATTATACCGGGCTCAATTCCGGACTCCGTGCTAGTACTGAGAATTAAAAAAAACCCAGCAACACTTTACCCGAGTCGGGAATCGAACCCTACACCCCTTGCCAGTAGCATCAGCGACCACTCAGCCAACGAGGCAGTCTCTACTTTACATTACTTAAAAAATAAAAAAACAAGAAAATATCTCATTTAAAAGAAACAATAATAGATTCAAAGCCACTAAAGTTGTGGCAGAATCGTTTGCGTAATAAAACGGACGTGGACCATCAAGGGAGTCCCATAGGAGCAGATTCATGAGTCGTAGCGGACGGCCAGTTGTGCGTAGCTTCTTATTTTATGAGCAAAACGTTTTAAATGGGAGAACAGAAATAACTAAGAAGTTCTTTATTTAAATTAAATGGTAAAAGATAAGGCTTTAGCTATTTTGCACTTGCATACTAGAGGTATATTCATGAGTAAAATAAATAGGAAATTGTGTGTAATGTATAATTGTTCATATGACTTTGAAGGAGTTATTTGTCTAGTAAAAGACCTCCAAATCGGTTTGAATATGATCAAGTTTAAGGATGGTAAATCTATGTAGATGTAGTTTGTAGCTTCGACAGAAAAAGAACTTGGTAGGAGGGAGGAGTGTGTATAAATGATTTACTACCATAAGAATACATGCTTCCTTCTTAAGCAAAATCATGAAAAGAACCTAATTTGATATCAATCGATCACAATGAATTTCCCAAAAGAATGTAGAGCAATCGAGTATATAAGCTGTCAGTCTATCCTAGCAGCAATTTCCCAGTAAAGTTATCGCAAGCTTTGATCAAATCCCCAAAACAATACCGAGAAACCATTCAAACATCAGTTTCTAGCTACCTCATCAATCGTGGAAAGCAAAACCATCTATATACTCACGACATTAATGTGAGGGAACGATTCTGATCCCGAGCTATAAATTCGAACGGGGCAGGCGAACCGTTGCGCAGTCGTGTTGTGACATCGGTGAGACGAACGATCCCTGAGGGCTATGGATTTCATGAGCCATGTGAACGTGTGAAGAAGCTCAATTTAGAAGGGCAACTTAATAGGAGATAAGATTGAAGAAGAGTTGGTTGATTTTGCATAAGCTACCAATAAATAAACGACGCAGAAAAGATATTGCCTAATAGTAGACAATAACATTTTTCTAGCAAAGATGTGTAAGTATACGGACAAGAATATTGAAGTAAGCATTGAAATAAGATGCGACAGATTATCATATGTATCATAACTAAAGCGACGCTTAGTTACCGGATGATATAGTTGATACTTCAAGATCAAATAGAGAAACAGCTTTATTTGAAGCAAATTGACAAGTGGATCTTCTGTGTCTGTTTACCTATTGACTTTCGTCTTGAGGGCAACGACGTCAGATAGCCAACTGGCCAGCTGAGCGTCCATAAACTGTTTTGTGTATATACACTACGGGTAAACTAAAGAGGTTTGATTAAATTTCGTTTCAAGCAATGAGCGTTTTGATTGGCCGCTGACCGACTTTACGGGTCTGAATAATTATTGAAATGAGTAAAGTCGGTCAGACAATTTGTCTGAGTAGGCTTTGTAAAATTATTTATGTTAATAAAGCAACACTGATTAAACCTTTGATTGCTTAAAAGACGTCTAATAGAGTTATGTGTACAACATGGCCTCATAGAACTTTGTTTTTGTATTTACATAATAATATGATGATTTTACAATAGCATATGAAAATTAATCTGAAAACACATCGCTAATCAAGATCTGTAATGAGGTACCTCAGACCCTGGGTCGAAGAAAGATGTTTTTTAAAAAGTATAGTTCGATATAATAAAATTCATAAACTTTTAAAATAAAAAGGCATTGTTATTTACTTCGTTACTTCGTTACGATCATTCAGTATGACTTAGACATAGCGTGACAAAATTACAAATTTAATTATCAATCAAGACTTATTTTCCATTCATTATATACACAAAGCTATTACAGTTTCAAGGCTAGATCAAACGTTAAGTAGCCTAAAAACACTATTTAATATAATAGGAATTGCGTAGCGAAATGAGGGCAATATTACGAAGGCTAAAGAGAAATGACCTAAAAAAGTAATTATACATATTGTTTAAAAACGTAAATAACTAAATAGAAGTAGTAAGGTCATCTGCACGGGAGGGAGTCGTTTGTGGGAAATGTCCAATTAGGTCAAACGGCAATACGTATCCCGTAGTCCCGGGAAGCTATATGTATACTCCAGAGTTGTGTAAATGAGACCAAATTAGTGCGCCGAGATAATTAGCTGTTCGAAATAGCGCAAACTCGTAATTTTTTGGTCTGTAACAGCATTGATATGGCATGGTATGCGTTCATATAGGTCTGATGTATGAAATATGGTTTTATATAGATTTTTTTTTACTATTTCCTCCATTCGGTTAAGAGAGTCATGAAAATTTAAGATAAACTGACTGCGTCGTTTCTTTTCGTTTACCGAGTTAATGTGTTTTTCTGAAACGAATCTTAAAAATATGGCATCAGAACTCACTTTTTAATGCATGAGCACTGCTTCAGAAGCAGAGCTAAGTACTGTCCTATAGCCGTATCGGCACCAAGCACTGATACCTGGACACCAGGCCGAGGCTCCGGCATTGGGGGGTGTTTCTTCTTCGGTTCCGGTAACGCCTTCGGTGGAGGTTCCTTCTCAGTACAAACCGCTTTGCATTCAAGGCGACGAAACGGCGCTATGCAATAATGATTCTTATTGAATAAATGTTTAAGTTTCATGTCAGTTTGGATAAATTTAAAGTTAATTCATGATACTGTACATACGGCTTACATTACTTACTTCCAAAATTAGTTCCACCCTCAATGACCTTCAGTTTGATCTTATGTAATATACCTTCCTTTTTCTTTTTCCGTCTTTCACAAGGTTGTGGACAGTTAGGGTCAACGGGAGGTGGGATGTCTACATGAGCTCTACTACAGCCATCATTTCTAGCTTTCTTTGTGTAGCATCTGCTCAGAATCGACTCCACCGCCTGGCAGTTCAAAATTCTCGATGAACTCACGACATGCGACCAAAATTCCAGGGTCCTAGACATAATGCTAGCAGATATCTATTTTTGCAACTTTTTTTAATTTTTTTTAATAAATATTTTTTTTATCATATGGGTGCTTCTTGTTGCTGTTGTGAAATTTTTTAGAAATATGATGACATTTTTAGATTTTTTCACAATTTATTCTTTTATTGAATATTTGACAGAACGTTGCTGCTGTTTCTTTGGAATTATAAAGAGGTATATAGGTTTAATTCATAATAAAACTTTGTTGAGAAAATGCTACGTGAGATATCGACCAAATAGTAAATTATGTATAGGTGATGTCGACTGACTAACTTCTTTAATGATATCTGTGACTAAGCTTAGGTAGATAATATTGAGCAGAGTTTGTTTGTATAGTTCGTTTATACACAAGTACACTCTCTTCCCTTACTTTCATGATCCAACACAGGGTAACTCATTTTAAAGTTACCTATATAAAATAAACTTAAATAAAAAATTCACCGGAACAATCAAACAGATCTCATTTCATTCAGAACTCTTTAATGAAAGCGACCACGTCCAATAAACATATTTATAGTCCGGCCGAGCGGTCGAGAGGGAAAGCGCGTCAACGATCTGCCTTGACACTGCAGTATTTATAGTCTACTCTCGGCTGTTATTGGCCTATTTCCTCACTAGTGTTTCTAAAATAGTCTCATTCAATCAGTGGACCTTTGTTTACACTCGCTTTGTTTTGTTTCTGAAAACTATTGAAGCTCAATTTACTATATGTTGAATCGTAAGGCCCATAGCGTATAAAACGCACTGATTTTACGCACAGATGACGCGCGGATACGTGTTTTATACGAGTTTCGAACGCAACCTTGTAACCTAAGCACACTGAGCGATCGTGAAACGCGCCTCTGAAACGCGTACATGCACTGTAGTCGCTCGTAACACACAATAAAACAATTGAAAACGCGCGTTTAAGCGCTACATGCGCGCGCTTGTATCATTAATGGAAACACAACAATCAGCGTTTACGGCACCGAAGACGCGCGTGCGTATAAAAAATCGCGTCGTGTTATGGGCCAAAAAGGTTTTATTTCTTGACATAACATAACATCACGCCTTTTATCCCCGAAGGGGTAGGCAGAGGTGCACACAGAAGTAATACCCACTTTTCACTATTTATGTTATGAGTCCCATGTAATAGGGGGTGAGCCTATTGCCATATACCGGGCACATTTCCAGACTCCGTGCTACTACTGAGAATTTTTTTAAAACCCAGTAATACTTTGCCCGTCCCGGGAATCGAACCCGAGACCCCTTGCCCGCAGTCGCACTCGCGACCACTCGGCCAACGAGGCAGTTTTATTTCTTGTTTCTATCTATATACATTGAAGGCATATTGAAGGTGAAGTGACTAGATAATCGGTAACTGTGTAAGTTGTAATCGGTTCTCAGGCAAAAATACTATACGAGTTGTTCCTTATGTAGCCCGCAGTTTGAAAATTCCATGTTTCACCTGCGAAGAAACCCAGAATACATAATAACGGATCTAATAAAGAAATTGAATTATCCTGAACGACTTCTCCAGAGAAAATGGTAGTCTCTCCATTATACATGGTTGTCAGTTGAAAATTAATCAGAATTACTTAAGCAAGGCAGCAATAACCAGATCTAATAAAGGGTAAATTTTTCAAAAGACAAGCAAAAGTAGCTTAATTATCGCAAAGGATACAGGAAATTATTAAGTTAGTTTGAAACTTAAATGAAACTCCGTCCAGTTTCCGATGTAATATAAACAAAACTGTCAGAAATATTAATCAAGACTTTAATGAAACCCCAATAAGGTTCCTTTGAACTTGACAACATGGTTTAACAAAGAATTGGCAATGTACAAGAGCCCATTATGTCCATTTATTTTTATTGATTAATTTCTCTCATGGTAATTGAATATGACTCCGATCATGGTCGTACAATTTTATATCTACTGTCATATCTTCAGTCAAGTAAGTAAAAAAACTTCGTAAAACATACTGATAATATTAACCTCTCGTCATCTCGTGCGCCTCTCATATACATGGGTAAATGCGCGTTCTCGTACACACGGGTAAATATTTTAATAGAAATGCGAATTAACTATTCTGTTCAATCAAATAAAGAACGGATTGCAAACTTGAAAATATACGTTACAGAAAAAAATATCCTTTCGGTACGCGTACTGGGCACTTAACTCTCTCGTACACCCGTGTGTACGAGAAACACACGAGAGGTTTTATGTCTATTAAGGTTAAACCCCAAATACTCACACCCATAGTCACCCTCAGAATTTGCATTCTTACTCGCCTAAAAAGGAATCATGGAAATATTAATATCTGTATTAAAGTCTGATCATCGATAAAAAAACGAATGCAATAAATTGGCTGCCATACCAAAGGGTCACTTTTAATAATATCAATTAAAAAGTTTCTTCGGAAGAAAATATAGCAGACTAAGATGAAGTTTCCAGTAATGGGAGCAATTATGGAATTTAGCCGAGCAAGCACCGGCCACGTAGTTCGATAATCTGATAACATTGAGTTTAAACCGCAGTTTTAAAGTGTTTTCTTTTAATGGTATCCACATTAATTGTGGAAATTGATTGTCTTCTTATAAGTGGTATTTCTGTCTCATTTTGGATGGGTTTAGCTTGGCAGAATTGTTTTGAACATAAGTAGATTTTAGAAAAATTAAAATTATAATTTTTCTGCCTCTTGCCTACAGACGTGGATTTCATGATAAAGATTCGTGGAGACCAATAGACCAATATAACTTTCAAAGCATATCCAAATTTTGACAAAAACAAACAGAAAAAATACGCATTACTTTAAAGACTAAAAACCACCCCGTTTCTACTCCTGCTCTTCGAGACAGAGCCCTGGCAACCCGTTAGGCCTTCCCTGGCTCCGTACCGGGCATCAGCCCTACTGAGTCCCATTTGTGGTGGACTGTCATCACATAAGTAGTTAACTTATTTTGGACACGAGAACTAAACAAAACTTGAATAAAAATTCTAAATAAAAACAAACCAAACAAATTGACATGTCGGTGATCAGTCAAAGTTGAAGAAGGAAATAGCGTGACGAACTACAACTAATCGAGCAATGGTCATCGAACTGTTCGTGTTTTAGAACTAAACTGGACGCCATTTTAGTATGCTCATAAACTAGGTCTTTTTAAGGCTCTTAACCTTTTAAATGGAGCTGCGTTTAAACGCATCCTCCCCAACCTCGGGGGGCCAAACGCCTCCTGCCGGAGGTTATACGCCGGGGTCGTGCGGTCCATGGCCCTCTACGGCGCCCCTGTTTGGGCGCCAAACCTGTTGCGGCGTCCCGCTCGGACGCTGCTCATGGCACAGAGGGTCATGGCGATCCGAATGATCCGCGGATACCGCACGATCTCTGGGGAGTCGGCGAACCTCCTTGCCGGATTACCGCCGTGGGATCTGGAGGCGAAGGTGCTCGCGCGCGTGTACGGCATGCGCGCGGAGGCACGTCGCCGGGGCGAAACCCCGCTGCCGCGCCAGATAGGTGCGTGGCGGGATGAGCTCCGGCGCGATCTCATGGCGGAATGGCAGCAACGACTGTCGCAACCGAGGGCTGGGCTCGCTGCCATCGCAGCGGTAAGTCCCCTCTTTGAGGAGTGGCTTGAGAGACGCTACGGCGTCCTCACCTACCGCCTGACGCAGGTCCTCACCGGACATGGAAGTTTCGGGAGGTACCTGTGTCTGATGGGGCGGGAGGAAACGCCCGGGTGTCATCACTGCGAGGACCGCCCTGAGGACACGGTGGAACACACGGTGGGAGAATGCCCTTCGTGGGCTGAGCACCGCCGTGTCCTCAGGGAAGTGATCGGCGATGGCGACCTCTCGCGTCCGGGCCTAGTGCAGGCCATGATGCGGAGCGAGGGGGACTGGGATGCCGTCTCCTCCTTTTGCGAAGCAGTGATGCTAGCTAAGGAGGAGGCGGGACGCGTGAGGCAGCGAAGCGCTACCTCCTCGCAACCCAGCCATCGCGAAGGACACACCGGGCGTCGGGGATCGCGAGACGATCTCCGGCCACCGTAAGCGCGGGCCTGCGGACGGCGAGCATGGGTGGCTCCCCGTCCGACCAGAAACAGACCCGAGCGTACGGCGCGTCGCGTTCCGCGCGCGCCTCAAAGAGCCATCAGACCACCACAGATGGGGCCCAATACGGCCGATGCCGATTCGGAGTCGCGGAGAACCTAACGGGTAACCGGGGCTCCGGCTCGACGTGCAGGAGAAGGAACGGGGTGGTTTTTAGTCAGTAAGAGTCTGACACTCCCTCCCGCCTCACCCAGGCGGGGGCAGTCATTCGATGATTTTCCCCCCTTAAAAAAAAAAAAAAAAAAAACCTTTTAAATGGAACATTAAAAACATTAAAAACTTAAGTTTATATTTGTCGTTTCATCTTGCGTACTATTGTTTTTTAATTATAAGAGTAGATATATTTTTCAGTTTTGTTTATGGCAAACACGCTTTTGTTGCAATATAGTCAGTTGACATTGTAAAGTGCTTGTATTATCTATGTTTGAATGAAATAGATCTAGATAGTCCTATAGTATTTGTAAACTGTGAATGCAATTTTTTCCTGTACAAACTATTGTGTAAATGGTTTCCCATTCATGAGTCATGACTATCAACAGAGCCTGAAAATTAAAATACTGTATTATCAAATAAAAGGCTAATTATATCCTACTATGCACAGACTAATTTTACATTTAGTTTGAGTCTATTTTTGGAACATTATGTATGTGTAGCTCAAACTTTTATGTAATTAATGAATGAAAGATAAAATTAGACATATTTGAGCTATTTTAATTCAAATACTGTAAACTATTGTTAGTACTGTTATGAACACTAGAACTTTTGTTATGTGATTAAACTAGATAACCGACATCCTTTCTATTGTCTTTCAATTAGAATAAAAAGGTCAATGTCACACGTTTCCTATTATTGTAAATAACGTGGAAATAATTAGCATCGGATATCCATTGTCCTTGACCAATTGTCCTTCAGAACGGACATCCAATGATAATCACTGGATGTTGAACGTCCGGATGGGTAAAAATATTGTTAACTTTGCTATTTTAGTCGACTGTGTTCCATAACTGTTCGTAACAACGTAGTTATTCTGAATTATTGTTTCGATTTTCATAATAAGTAAATAAGTAATTACCTGTGATGTATTTTGAACTAGATCAGACTTACTTATTTTGAATTATGATTATAATAAAATGGTAAACTGAAGAAACGGAATTGAAGAGCAGCAATCATAAGTCCCGTACTTCATTTTTTTCTCGCTTTTCTCTAAGTACTATTTGACGTGAGTAAGATCTATAGATTTATGTAGGTTCTGGGCACATAAAACTTAATGTAAAATTGTTTTACAACACAAAAAGTCTAAGTTCATGAAGTTATGATTCACAAACAGTTTACTACTGCAATTTACTACACAAAGTACATACTGGCCTACAACTACTATTTCCCGGGATTGGTTGACTCATGGGAAAGCCATTGTGGTCGTCAGATCGCGTGTAGTGGAACCACACCCAGTCTGACGAGCGTACGTCGACAACAGACGTTTTACTTTTTTTTTCTAACAGTAATGTTCAAAAATTGTAGACCTAAATGTCGAGGGGTTCGTGGGTGATTTGTGATGCATTGAGTTTTTCTTGTGTAAGGTTTCATAATAATAATGCGCTGTTCAAAGATATTAGTATAGCACTTATTTTATTAATTTACTGGCTATAATCCTGACTTTATAAGTGCCATAATACGCATAAAAGAGAATGAAAAAGAATGAAAACTTATAAGTTACAATAACATGTAACATCACTGTCATTCGGTGTTGTTCTCAAGCCCAACACTAAAATCTTTGTAAATGTTCTACTGCTTAAAACTATTAAGCATACTTAGTATCAATGGTATGAAAACCAACATAACAACCTCATCCTACAACAACCAACAACCAACAACCAACAATCTCCAAAAGGCTGGTAACGCACTTGTAACGTCTCTAGTGTTCCAGGTGTCCATGGGGCGACGCCGATTGCTTACCATCAGGTGATCCGTCTGCTCGTTTACCGGCTTATACCATAAAAAAACAGCAGCATTATTTATAGACGAAATCACGACTATCATTCTGTCATAAAACCTACAAAATACTTTCCACCTAACTGTACGACTGACCTTTTGGAAAAGACTTGATTTATATAGCAAGTTGGATGGATTCCGTTCATTTGACAGCCGTTTTCAGGAGTCGAGGTCACGGGAAGTCCGTAAAGTAGGTTTCGGTAGTTTTTTGTTACGATAAAAATCATGTTATCGGTATGTATTGGGCACATTTACTTTTCATATTGTGTAGTTTTGTATGTCTAATGGTAGAAAATTGCGAAACATGATAGCTATATATAGAGGTACTATAAATTGTAATCGATGTGACTTGACTTATAAATATAATGTAATACTTTTTATTTCCAAATAATTCTTTTATAAACTCCGTTTAAAAAAATCGACTTTAACCTCATCTTTTTTTGAAATCGGTTAATTAATGTATTAAAACCTCGTCCTATGTGTAACAAATACATGAAAACCTCTGCAAAATCGGTTCAGCCCATCCCGAGATAATCGTGCTCAAACAGACACACAGGTCAAATTGAGAAACTCCTTTTTCTGAAGTCGGTTAAAAAGATAGACAGAACCTGAATGTCTACTATAAATGTAGAGAGTATAGACGCTATTTCAGATTTTTTGCTATAACTGAGTAATTGAAAATGATAAAGACAGATGATAAAGTTAAAGATTGAAAATGTTAAAGATATGATGAGTGATAACACTAGTCAGAAACACAACCACACAACCTCATTCACTCAATAAGTATATATAAGTATCATTAAGTACCTACAATTCATACAGTAAAATCATCGACTGACATAGATATAGCTGTTTCCTTCATAAATATAGCAACATTTTTGTATTTTAATTCTGCTTTTTCACGTGTTCCTCATAATTGGCGTGATGAATCAAATATATGTTTTGGTGGTAATCATTTAATTTTGTAAGCTGTGAAGAACTGGTCAATAAATAAATAAATAGATACCTACTTCGGCAAAAACTAATATGCACTTGCATAGCAAAAAAGCTAAAAATGTACCAACGCTTCTTCCAGTAATCAGATTATGAAGTCAACTTCCACTTTGTAGTTGTAGGTGACTCTTGACGTCGTTGCTTTTACAAGCAGTCTTCTTAACTAAGTACTTTAATCTTTTAACTTAACTGGACTGATTTAAGTAAAAGTCTCCTTTAAATTAGCTTAACTGTAAGTATGCTACCAACTTAGTTTACCATCTTAATTTATTTTCTTTCTATTAAATTTTAAATTGAATTGATGTTCTTGTTGGTCTAGTTCGATAACTGGGCTGAGTCTTAGTAATATCGGATTTTACGATTACATGTAATGTAACTCGTAATCTTAAAATTATCGGACTATATTCGAATTCTTATTCAAAGTTCCAAAGAAAAAATGAAGTCCTATTTTATCACATTGCATTCAGAAAAAATATTTTTTACTGTAGTGGAACGATCAAGGCTGAAAATTAATATTAATAAATAATATAGTGTAGGATCACCATACATGGTAATATAACAGCTACATTGCAATCTAATTAGGAATATTAAAACATCAAAACAAAAGAATATATTCAGTTGTTTCGTTGGTGTCAACACTAAAACGTCGCAACAAAAACTTCACAATAAAAACAACAATACCAAAAAGTAGACTAAAAATAGGTAATGTGGCTTACGAAATATTTTCAACCACAAATAATATTATTTTGTTGATCGTTGGAGAAGTAAATAAATATCGGTTATTGATTGTTCAAAATGAGTTATTGGGAACCTACCTAATGTCCGCTTCTAGGCGGATTAATTAATTGCCTATCTATTCAGTCAGAATTATGACTTCATGTTATTTGTAAAACGATTTTTTCTGTACGTTTTCTTTATAACGTCCGAGTAGCACACTTTTTTTTTTTTTTTTTTTAAGGGGGGAAAATCATCGAATGACTGCCCCCGCCTGGGTGAGGCGGGAGGGAGTGTCAGACTCTTACTGACTAAAAACCACCCCGTTCCTTCTCCTGCACGTCGAGCCGGAGCCCCGGTTACCCGTTAGGTTCTCCGCGACTCCGAATCGGCATCGGCCCTATTGGGCCCCATCTGTAGCACACTAGGTACACAAAAACTCCCTAACTGCAAAAATAACTTTTACACAGAAAGCAAGGCTGCATTTTCTTACAAAATACGTGAGCTACCTGTTATTTTATGTTTTTTTATTATGCTCTCACCTCTTCACGGCTCGCCCATAAAAATATATCTTGCGCCGACATTTGGCACAGTATGGTTTTCATCGCCTTCCCTGAACTGATTTAGTTACCGGGATTTATACGGCATGACTGTTGTTATTGTTGATCGAAGGCATGACTAATGGCTCCTGTTTATGATCAATTAGTGTTTACATCCATTTTTTACACAAAAGAAATATTATCTTCGTCTTACACGTGTTTTCTAAAGCATGACGTGTTGTTGAGAAAATATTTCAATGCGTTTTTTCCTACATCATTACATTTTTATAACGTTGTTATGAAGTTATGACGTTATATTTCGGATTTCTTGTATTTATGCTAATGGAAAGAAGACTATCGTGTTGAATATTTTCTCCAGAGACGATTTGTAGACGCTTTGCAAGTGCATCTAGTGAACATAAAACGATAGCCCATTAATGAAAAACAAAGTACTTACGATTTTGGTGTTTAGGTGCATAAGCTCGCGCTCGGTGACCCGGCGCCGCGCGGTCTCCATTTGCTGCTGCCGGTACTGGTTGTACTTATACAGCAAATACATTCCGGGCAGGGCCAACACCACGAATGGTCGCATCAAGTTTGATGATGTCGGCGCGCGCTGCGGCATTTTCTTTTTAACATTATTTTATTTTTTACACAAAGCTATGCACTTCCGTCGTCGACTGTACGCTGCGAAGCGATAAGGCAAGAAAACTTTTGTTGTAATTGAAACTTTATGACTTTAGTAATAAAGATCATTTTGATTGTTGATTTAACAATTAAAGTCACGCCACATTTTAGACTTAAAGTTAAATAAAATATGGAAGATTTAATTTTATTAGTAACACTAAAACTATTGCTTAAAAGCACTTTATATAGCGTCTCTACGGGGTTTCTATGTTTTTACGAATTATTGCTTTTAGACCTAAGTATTTATTTACACCACGATGCTTTTACGCGTTCCCGACATGGTGACAACTCTGCAACAAAAGAAATAATGTTTTAGTCAAATGTTATTGTAAAATTCAATCCATACACATCGATATACCTAAGTCGATAAACTAAAGGCTTATTCACAAACGAAAAAAAATATTTAACTACCTATGTTAGAAAAATTACACAATCATGTTTAAGTCGACGCTACACTCAGTAACACTAAAATAAATACAAGCTCTGGAAACATTGTCACGATATATTTCAAGGCACGCAAAAAGGCCGACCAAACTAATGTGCATACATTAGCTCCGCCTTCCGCATGCCTGCATACTGTCTCACTAATTAAAACTACCACACGAATACATCTCCGTGACTATAAGACTTGAAACAACATGTTTATAAGCTAGGAATGTACATTTTAAAGCAAATGAAAGAAAAGTATATTTTTTTTTTATATAAAACACCATTGTGATCGAAAACAATGTATCTACTTTTTGCTCAACAATATTGTAGAGGTAGATGCCTATTTTGTTTTTAATGTCCGTCTGGTAAATTATTTTAAATCATTAGACACACGTATTGTTTATTTTCTTACCTAGACGAATACTTTCAACGATATATTGATTTGAAATGTCGCGTGACGTCACTTCCATGTACATTTTATACGTAGAAATGACGTTATAAGCCCCACTCCTAAACCTTGATTCGTTTTATATAAGTATTGTTTTATTATACGACAAAATAAAAATATACGTGTTTAATATTTTTTCATTACCTAACTTACGGACTAATTAGATTTTTAATTTTAATACCCTGTCATCAACCCAATTGGCGCCACTGTAACTTAAAGTCATGATGGTTATTAAAAAAAATGTATGTTGTGGTCTAAAATAACAAATCACACCTGTATCGATTTCATTTGGAAAAAACTAGGTAGTGACAAGATATATAATTTCCCAAAAATGTAAAAAAAAACAATTAAGATTTAAAAGTACCAGGCGAACATAATTCAGTGGTAGCAGCCGTTGCTGGTAGCGAAAGCGTTGCTGTCCCGAAACAGCTAATAAGCGTGGGACGGCAATGAGCCGATTGATAGCTTCCTCTAGGGAGCAATGTGGCCAATGTAATAGCTTATTTTCCCCGTATCGAACGACTATAAATGTTCGTAATACGGTATTTAATAGCATATCGATTTAATCGGAGAAAAATGGTCGGGAAATGGACCGTTGATGGTAGAACATAGATGGGATGGTATTTATTTTTCTTTATGAGGGTGTTTATAGGTTTTCTTGGTATTTTATGTATAAGTGCTAGAGCTACTCTAGCTGTAACTATTTTCTGTAGTTTACGCATGTTTTGTTTGCCTACAATTTACTTATTATATGTGCCTATAGAAAGTTTGCGCTTTGTATTGAGCGCTATTATTCATCAGATTTTGGGGATTGCAATTTCTTTGCTTTTTACGTAGGAATGTCTAAAAGATGAAGTGAAATAAACATATTTCTCACAATACCCAGTCCACTGTACGTATTATAATCAGACAGGTGGATAGGGCATTAGAACTGTTTAATTTGTGCCTAATAAGGCACGATGAATCTTCTAATACTCCGCTAATCTCGTTAAAGAATTTATAGAACTTAATCTTCACACGACTATGGTGGTATCGTGTCACAAAGTCGTATCCAACTAGATTCAACAGGGTGTCAAAATGGTAATAAAATACGGAAGTAAAGAAAATTGAGCCTTAATGACATGTTGTAGGGTGTTATTTAATACAATAACTTACTTTAAATATAGGTTAGCGAGCAAGAACTCAGTCAAACGTAATTTCGACCTATTGTTTTAGGTTTTACGCACAAAAATGGGTTAATGATTGATAATCAAAGGTTTTTCGTATTATTATTATATATACCTTTATGCTACTTAAAAAAAACAATAAAAAAAAGATCAAGTTTTTTTTTGGTAGTAATTAAACTTTTTACAAAAGATCTTTATATAGGTATTTCATTTTTACATAACGTTATACTCAGCAATCAATCCGATCGACGAAGTTAAAAAAACAAAGCTTGAACTATTAAAACCGCGCAATAAAAACTAACTTTATGCGGGCGACTGTACAGTACAGTGTCCATACCTACACCAAAGAAAATAAAAAATTGCAAAAACTCAAACTATTCAAACATTTTTGTGCCTGTCTGTACTCTGAGCGAATATTTGTATACTTGTACAGTATTCGCGCATGAGGGCGTACAAATATGTGAATACGTTGCAAAATATTTCAATTAAACAATTTTGATATGGAGGAACAATTTTTAATTGCACTTTTCTGCAAATATAACTGCCTGGACGCGATTTAACTCGTCGAGTACCGGTTTTGTAGACACAATTATAGAACAATAGGTTGCGGTCACCGGTGACCGCTTGGTATTTGACAGTTTAAACTCTGTCGGGTGGATGGTAAAGAAGGTATATTCGTTAAAAAAATTGATGATGTTCATTATATAATTTTTCTGAAAACTGTAATTTAGAGCTGCGGAGGGGTCGGATTGCCGGGCTCTGGCTCGAAGTGTAGGAGTAGGAACGTGGTAGTTTTTAGTCAGTAAGAGTCTGACACTCCCTCTCACCTCACCCGGGCGGGAGAAGTAATTGAATGATTTTGCCCTTTAAAAAAAGCATTGCAAGTTACAGAAATTATGTATAAATAAAACTGAATTGTGTTGATACGATCACTCACATAGCGAAACACTATGCAAGCGTTTTATACGTCAGCAACAAATTAGAAACAAATTCTATGTAGCTACTGTATTTACCTTCATATCTATAGTTAGCTTATTTGAATGTATTTCTATTCAAAAAATACAAGTCCATAAGTAACAGTCACACAAGAGAACAGAAGCAATTCTTCCAGCGACGTGTTTCATGTAATATTTTCGGTTGTGACCCTGTAACGTCGCCTCTGGGATTAGTCATAAACGTTTACTACTTGTTCTCTTTATGTAATAGCTACTTTCTGTCTAGTTCTAGTCAGTAATATGTAGGTATATTGAGCTTGAACCTAGAACAGTTAGGTGACATTGTGGAACTAATTGTGGAGGTAATATTTAGGTATGTTCTCGAATGTCTTCTAAAGCGCATGTTTGTGTGAATTGTCGTATACTCTTATTGGTTGTACAATCTCAAGTTAATATCGGCAGGTGTGAGACAATTTTGTAAAGTTATATGCATATTTTATTTGTTTATCCACCATAAAACATTTTAAGTGTGGGTACGAATAGGCTGGCTCGACCGGAGTGATACCACGGCCTCATAGAAAACCGACGTGAAACAATGCTTGCGTTGTGTTTCGTCGTGTGGGGTTAGCGGAGGCCCAATCAACGCCCACCCTTTCCCTCAATCTCTCCAATCCCTGAATCCCAAACAATCTTCAAACTCCTAATTCCCAAAAGGCCGGTAACACGCTTATAACGCCTCGGGTGTTCCAGGTGTCCATGGGCGACGCCGATTGCTTACCATCAGGTGATCCGTCTGCTCATATACCACCTTATCTCATAAAAAATCGTTACATACAACAAAATAAGTTTTTGTTTTCCGATCAATTTGCAAAAGAGTAAGAAATGTATTATAAGTTATTTTATATACATTAATGTAGCTTATTAATATTATTTATATAATACAATATACAAAACTACTGATGATTACTATCAGCAAAAATCTGACTGTGTTGAAATATGTGCGGCATTTCATTCCGAGGTCGGGGGCATGTCGGACAAAATTCGGACAACTTCGGAACTCCTCATTGCGAAGTTCGGATACGCACGGATTCACCGTCCCTTTGTTCTAGCTGAATAGTGAATATCTTGGGTGCTCTTTGATTGTGTTGGACTTGTACCAAAATATACACATAGCACTTATGTAAAAGGTTAACTTTCTGTGAAAATATGAGAGATTATGACCGCCTCGTTCTCTTTAGGTTTCAATTCTCATATCTACCAGTTCTGTGATATTTCAGTTCTTTGAAAATTCTCTAAACACAGCACAGCATTTGGATTTGTGCCCGGTGCACGACAATCTAGACCATCCCCTATTATGTGGGACTTATTTGTAAGAAAATTATATATCCCTCTAAAAGCCCTTCCACACCAAAACATTTCACTTCGACGCAATCGCAAAAATAGAAATGGCGATACCCTCAACGAAGTACACTACGTTCGGAACATTGATCAGTTACGTCACAACACAATTGTAAGTATCGAACGCTCTTAAGATTCATAGTATCGGTATAAGTCGGTACCAGTGCACCGAGCACCGTATCGTATCCAAGGGATAGTCGACAACATCGAAGGCACGAATCACTTTGATCGACAGCCTTTGTGTTCAATGGATATTGGTGTTTTTGTTACACAGATTAAATGCGGCTTTATATCGGATTTTGTGTGAACGATGTTCGTTTTCCCTATTATTATGTTGCAGATAATATGTTTTATTTTCTTCTTGTGTTAAATAAATAATAGAAAAAACGTTGGATTGTGATATATTGTAAACAAGCGGCCACGGCTTCGCACGGGTGCAATATGCAGGTATTACCTATACATATAAACCTTCCTTAAAAATCATACAACCTATTAAAAAACCAATTAAAAATTAGGTGCGTACTTTTAAAGATCTATGCATACAATGGTACAGACAGACGGCGGGTAGCGACTTTGTTTTATACTATGTAGTGATTCTTGATGAAAAAATTGGGACTGAACTGCCTAGTATCATATCACTAATCTTATAACGTTTAACTTTTACCCACGTAGGACACAATTTTAATTATTTTGAATAGCCCAAGAGTCCCTTCAAACGATTGATTCCATGAACCAATTCTAATAACACTAAAGAGTATTTATTAATACCCCATTAAATGCTCAGATGGTTGATAAACTTCACAACCCAACAAAATCTAGCTGTTCTTGCATCATACTAACATCAATACTCATCGATCAAGCAACAATAAAATCTCTGACATATATTTTGACATTCCTCCACCACGGCCTTGAATATAGCATTTATATAGTTAACGACATTTACTATGAATCAGTAAAATGGATAATGCAAGACGTGATCGTTTTTAGTTTGGTTTACTAAAGTTAACTGAGGTATGAAACGGTCCACATGTAATATTTAGAGTTTTTATAGCTCTTCGCGCCTTCAACTGCGTGGTCGAAGTGAAAAATGTAGCCTATATGACTCACTCTGCAACCTCTTAACTATCTCCTACACTATAATCTATAATCCTACTATATTTGGGTCCAAATACTGATATCATAAATCCGTATAGACAGTATATTACTTAGTGTTAACTCGGTTGTGCTCCCAAATCACAGATATATTAAACCTAAATCAACCCCAGTGTAATTGTTGTCTTACATGTCTCTTTGAGTTCACAAGATTCTGATTGTTTAACCACAAACTAGTTGAATGATCACGATGACTGGTTCTGGGACCATGAAATCCCAATCAACTTAAGGGTCTTTAAAAACGATAGTTTCCAAATGTGGAAGAGCCATGCTTCGACACGAATGGGCCGGATCGACCGGAGTGATACCACGGCCTCACAGAAAAGCGACGTGAAGAAAACTCTCCCAAAAGGGCCGGTAACGCACTTGAAACGCCCCTGGTGTTTCGGATGTCTATGGGCGCCGATGGCTTACCATCAGGTGATCCGTCTGCTCGTTTACCGGCTTATGCCATAAAAAAACCAGCTCTTAAACTTAAAACGAAGTAAAAGCTCTCACAGATGCAAACTCCTCATAAATCTGTTGCTCCTACCAGCTAAACAACTGAAAGGTGCTAGTGTGAGCGACAAACGGGCCGTCTCGATGTCGAGGTAGCTCTCGGTTGATTGAGCCCCGGGATAACAGGCGTGTAACATGCTTATACTCTGAACATCACCACCGACTGTTTCATACTGTTTCCACTGTAGTACCGTGTGTAAATAGCTTTAATTCCGAGGTTTATAAGATTTGAATATTTTTACCTACTCCAAAAAAGGAGGAGGTAATATGATCGGCCGTTTTTTAAGGGTGATTTTGAACAGTTTTTATCTTTAATAAATAACTTATTAGAACATTTATTTATAGAAGAGTTAGATTATTAGACTTGTTAGTTAATAAAACGCCCCTGACTCTTCCGAAGAGCGCTCCCTGTGAAAAGTAGGAGAAATAAAAGAAAGAGATGTGCGCTCGATAGTGAACTTTTCAACGAAATTGAGTTAAGATTCACTATCGATCCATGTTGGGAAAAGGCCAGGACAAAGAATAAAAATTTATTTATAGTAATTTGATTGAGTTTTATGTGGATAACTGAATACAGCTTGAATAGGAGCTGTAGAAAGAGATGCAGTATTATTATTTCACTTTAAAAATCTGATTATAAGAATTCCATGCCCAGTGACTAAGTTTATATCAATCGAGTTAACCTTTCTAATACCAAACATCTTATTATCGAATGACTGTTTCTTAGTACCCTGTCTAGTTTCTACGAAAGCCTAGACAACTGATGAGGTAATTCTTTGCTTCTAACTTTTAGAACTTTAACCTTTGCGGAGTGAGACGTAGCTATTGTCACGAACAAAATAGAATAAACTAAACTTTTGGTAGTAATGTGATTTTGAAAAAGTTTATTATTGTTGTTGACGAAATATTTATTTAATGACAATCATATAATTAACGCCGCATCTGTAAATTTTTGAAGAAGGTGTATGGAATGTAATATTCATTTTTGACTAAATGTTATGAGTCTAATATTATAATAAAAAGGGATTAATTCGCCAAGCAGAATTCCTGATTCCGAGTTCTTACTAAGAAATTTTGCAAAAAACACAAAGTAACTTCACGCCTTTTATCCCCGAATGGGTAGACATAGGTGCATTGCGGCACATAATGCCACTATACAATGTAACACTCACTTTTCATTATTTATGATATGAGTCTCATGTAATAGGGGGTGAGCCTGTTGCCGTATACCGGGCACAATTCCAGGCTCCGTGCTACTACTGAGATTTTTTTTTAAATCCCAGTGGTACTTTGTCTGACCTCGGAATCGAACCCGACGCCCTTTGCCCGGCAGTCGCACTTGCGACCACACAAGTCAGTTGGCAGTCATTTTGAAAAAACTTATGCATTATAAGTCGGCAGTCGCAAATCTAACCGAAAAACTCACAGCGACCTCTAACCTTAAGAATAAAACCCGTCTAACAGTTAACATAATGCAATAGTTCAATGTGATAAGAAACTAACACCCTTAAATATGGCTGATCAAACAACACAGAACAACGAAAAACTGACTGACCGACAAATTAAAATCTCTGAATGGGCCACTACCACGACCTTAGCCAACCTAACGTCAATAAAGTTGCATCGAACGAATGGTTAAGGCGTGGTGAATTGTTTCCCGAGACTGAAGGGTTCATGATCGCGATTCAGGACCAGGTAATAGAGACACGCAATTACCAGAAGCACATCATGCATCTCCCATTAACAACTGATACCTGCAGGCGATGTAATAGTGCATGGGAAACTATCCAGCATATTACAGGCGCTTGCAAATCCATAGTACAAACCGATTATAAGCACAGGCATGACCAAATAGCAAATATCATCCACCAAAAAATGGCTATAAAATATAATCTAATTTCTACCCCGCCTGTACCATACTATAAATATCAACCGGAGACTGTTCTTGAAAACTCATCCCATAAATTATACTTTGATCGAGCCATCCTCACTGACAAAACCACTCATTACAATAGACCAGACATTACCCTAATTGACAAAACTAACAAAACTGCACAAATCATAGACATAGCTATACCAAACACCCACAACCTACAAAATACAATAGCCGAAAAACTTTCTAAGTATACGGACCTCAAAATTGAAATAGCCAGAATGTGGCGACTCAATAGTGTCACTATCATCTTTTCTAAAGGGCCTCTGCGCAGTTGGCTTCGGCCCCTCGTACGCCTCCCAAATGACCGGGACCCTGTGGTCCCGTGAATGGTAAAGACATACATAATAATAATAATAAAAGCTGTTTATTTCTCGTAAAATACAGTTTTATACAAATCTTAACTTAATCTTAAACTTAAATAGAGAAGATTTTACAGTTAAGGAGTTGCTATTTCATTACAATTAATTAAATGTCGCTTGAATATGTTATAGGTCTGCCTTTTATTTTTGTTTTCCAGTTTACAGACTATGTGTTTTGGCGACTTGTTTAGTATTCGGGCAAGACTGACATTCCATACTCTCTCACCATAATCGTTATGACATTTTGGTATTTCAAAGGTAGGGAGATAGTCTAGTTTACGTAATGTGTTTAGTCTTTTTGTTGTATTCAATTTACACATGTCACTACTGTACTGAGTTACAATTGCTAAATCTCTCTTATCAAATATACTCAAAACTTTACAATAATGAAACAAGTTGTGATAGTTATCTTTGTTCTTGAATTTAACTTTTAGAGGAACAATTGTTTTTAAAATTCTAATTTGCAAATTATATATATCATTTAGATATGTTTTATACGTTCTTCCATAGCTAGTTAAGCCATAACTTATAACCGAATCAGCTAAAGACATATACATAAGTCTCAGTGTTCTATATGGCACTTTATGTTTGAGCACACATAGTTTTGACAAAATTGCTCAAAATACTTAATCTTAAGTTCAAAATACTAACAAAAATATGGAATTGTATTTGTACATAACAAACCCTTATTATTATTAACATGTAAATAAACCATTTCACACAAATGTTTGTAGGTTTTTGGGTTATTTTTCTAGTTGAATACCGATTATTACAATTAAGGGTTAATGAACTTTCCATTTCACGTCAATCGAAACGATTGTATTATTTTGTGGCTTTTGTGGTTACATATTAATTGTGTTGTGATTGGTTTTAAACTTCATTATAGTATAGATACTATTATGTTCTTACAATTTTAATTAATATTGTGATTGAGGTACATAACATACTTATAGAAGGTATGAATATTATAATATCTACTGACATTGCTTAACTTTCCTAAGATTTAACCTAAGATTTATAAGAATTAGGTGTACCTCCGAGTCTAATATGTAATTTTGGTTATTGCTTTGTTAAACCTATTTTTTTATCATATAAGTCTAATTCTTTTTCTAATTGTAGGAACGTGAAATTAGGTTTTAAGTGCCATTTACTATAATAAGTTGTATGTAATATAATTTTGGTATAAACAAAATAAAAATTCTTCATCACATCAACTGCCTATAAATGCCCACTGCTGAGCAAAGCCTCTTCTCACACGGAGAAGGTTTGAGCATTAATCACCACGCTTGCTCAATGCGGGTTGGCGATTACAAACTTATAATTAGAAATTATAAGCCCAGGTTTCCTCACGATGTTTTCCTTCACCGTTTGTTAGTGGTGTCTGAATAATCTTAGAAAGTACATATAACTCAGAAAAAGTCACATTGGTACTTGCCGTTAGTAGGTTTCGAACCCGCTTCTCATGCATGAGAAGCGGGCGTCTTAAACCTCTGGGCCACCACGACATTTCTTCATCACATACTATCTAATAAAAAAGCGTCACAAGATATGAATAACAAAAAATATTTATATAAATAATATTTTATTATAGCAACATTTCCGTAGCCAAATCTTCAGTGTTGCCATATCGACAAATCATAATAAATTACCTCATTTCGTATTCATGTCAGATAGCATGTATTTGACTTAGTTGGTACCGAGTTTGCAAAACATTTTAATTCCCAAAGGAAATCTTGTGAAGTTACTTAGATATTCAGAAATCGCTGAGAAAGATGATATCTAAATATTTGTACCTTTATGAGTTTTTCTCATTTACTTGGATTAATTTAAATACGATTACCTTTGGGAGATCGCAAAGGTAAGGAGGTATCGCCTTTGACTTCCTAGTACCCTCTGAAAGTTTTAAATGACAACTTCACTTTAATATTTATATTATAACTTTCGTGAGATATGCTGAATTAATTATTATGATTTTCGGCTTACTAATTATTTGACGTAATTATACGAGGAACTTTACTAGTTTCAAGTCATGCTAGAGGCTCATATTCATGAGCAGCGTTCGGCATTTACTTTAATATTCCAAATAGGTATTAGGCCTATTTAATAATAGGGTAACGCACGAAATGACCAATGCACCTACATATGTACGCGGTACGTTGTGTGTGCGAATCGCACAAACAGTGAATCAAACTGGTAAAAAATCAAGAATTTCTTAAGCATACCTACCAATGTTTTTTTAAAACTTCATAATTGAATAGGTTTATTTTTAGACACAACATAACATAACATCACGCCTTTTATCC
This sequence comes from Spodoptera picta, assembly GCA_038387885.1. Classification (NCBI taxonomy): domain Eukaryota; kingdom Metazoa; phylum Arthropoda; class Insecta; order Lepidoptera; family Noctuidae; genus Spodoptera; species Spodoptera picta. The sequence continues at coordinate 680,536 of JAZHFQ010000413.1, read as the reverse complement.
CCGAAGGGGTAGGCAGAGGTGCACATTATGGCACTTAATGCCACATGTTTATTTTTAGAATATTCAAAATAACAGCAGTTTCAGGATCTATTAACTAAAAGCTAAAGAATTAGCTTTTGAATTAGGGCATTTACTGCTCATATTATCTAAATGTGCCAAAAGAGGACCACAAACCCGAAACAAAAAAGTAAAAAAAAAATACGGAAAACCTACGAGAAAATACCACGAAAACATCTCACAACAAACTCATAATAATACTACGAAGCGAAACTGATGAAAGGGTAGCGGTTTTTAGCGTAAAAATACGAGAATTCTTCAAAAAGCTAATCAGCTTAAAAGCACCTCCAAAGGCTTTGACTGCAGACCTGAATAGGAGCCAAATGACATTAGAACACCCTGTACTTACTACATACTTGTTTGTGTACACACATATAACAATAATGTTTACTAGATTGTGACGTCATAATTCATTTGTAGGTTTTGCGAATGAAATGTAGTCGTATTTTGAATGGAGTTTATAAGGAAACATGATTTTTTTGTTATGTTTCCAGGAGTTTGTAGAGGTTCGATTAGGTGAGTAATTAGTATATTCATCAATCATCAAGTCAATCAAGTGTGGGAGAGGCATGCTTCGGCACGAATAGGCCGGCTCGACCGGAGTGATACCACGGCCTCACAGAAAACCGACGTGAATAATATAGTATTTAGATACCATTGTCATTACTTCAAACTATCTTCTATTCTTTCAATTTATCTAGTTTTCATAACTTGAACGTAGAATGGATATCACAAAGAAACGAGGTTTTCTCAAAGTAGTGGGTTTTCCTAGTGGTACCCTCATGCGGCAAATGTCTGGCAGTCTACAAGCCCCGTCTTCGCCTCGCCAACTTTTAATATTCTAGTTTCCTTTCAGAAATCCTACTTTCTTTTGTTATTTTAAACGCGTTTAGGTAAAAATGGGTAGAAACGACTTTTTTGTTTTGTGTTTTTTCTTGTGTACCTATTTGAATTTGGCTCTGTTTTGTGATAACGGTGTAATAATTTGAGATTCTTATTGTTCGTTTCATTTGGGCATGGAAATTGGAAAATTATTTGGGGCTAACACTACAAAATGTGCCTTAAGGGAATTGTGTCCTGCTAACACTAGGGGCCTTCGACCTTTAGACTTGTATAATGTCAAGTACCTACCTGGAAGTTCTTTTTTATCTAGATCTGGTAAAATACATTGTACGCTGCATTTCTACTTTTCAGCATAAAATGATCCAAACAGACCTAGTTTATATACTAGTTACGTCACTATTTAGGGACAAAAGTAGTCCAAAAAAGACTAATGATGATAGCACTGAAGATATTGCAGTTCTTACTCAGGTCCAAGAAACATATACCAAGTCGATTAAAACTACCTCCCATTGGATTGGATCAGATATTGAGCTTATGGCCAACAGTGGTGTCGAAACAAAACTAAGATTTATATTCTATGCGTTCAGTAAAATGCAAATAAAGAGATAGATCTAGTAAACAGATAGGCACTAAACATTTATACTGTTAAGAAAGAAAGCAATAAACTTGTTATTGCTTTTAATCAGTGAGAAGGAGAAATTGCTTTTGCTCACAAAAGAAAAATGGTTTTGTTAAGGCTAAATGTAGACTTGCGAATAAACTTTTGAACATGATACGCAAATACGTATCACTCCTCATGTTTTTTAGGTCGTTTAAACTAAATAATTGAATGTCTCATTGGCCGAGTGGTATGGAAATGTACCCGATATGACAATAGGCTCACCCTCTATTACAGGGGACTCATAACATAAATAGGGAAAAGTGGGTATTACATTGTAGAGTGGCATTTAGTACCGTAATGTGCACCTCTGCCTACCTCTTCGGATGTAAAAGCGTGATTTATTTATTTATTTATTAAAGGCACATCAACAGTATACATATTATACACTAGCCATAACACAGTTGAATACAAAATTAAAAATTCTGATATGCATACCAGTGACAGATGTACACAACACTCACGGGATCATAAATTCCATGTACAATTATTATATTAGTAAAAACAAAAAAAATAAAATAAAAGCAATCTGACACTACTTAAATGTTTTAACTACTTTATTCCTAAACACGTGAAGCGAATCGTGAAAGATGTCCAAGTCATCCGAGTCCCCGAACACGAAATGTTCGAGTCCCTGGGTGTCTCGGGACTCTCCGTGGTACCGAGAGGGTGATGCAATTAACAAGTTCATTGCAATCTATATTACCATTGATGACCTTGTGTAGGAAAGTTAGGTCATATATTTTGCGACGATGGTGTAGTGTGTCCATTTTGAAATATTGTAGTCTCTGGCTATAGGGAGCTCTATGCGACACGCCGGAAGAACCATATGCCACATACCTAGTAAAGGCTCGTTGTATACTTTCAATTCTTTGGGATTGTATAGTATAATGTGGGTTCCAGACGACTGAGGCAAATTCGAGATGACTTCGTACTAACGCATCAAACAGAAGCTTCTTCGTTTGCACCTGACGAAATGCCCTCGTATTGCTTTTTATGAACCCGACGATGGGCGACGTAAAGCTCAACCTACCATCCAAGGTAACACCCAAATCCCTAATTTCACCGACCTCCTTTAGTGCTGTCCCGTTGATATTATAATTCGATGGTATGGGTAGTCGCTTTCTAGAATATTTAATGTGGTGATGTTATGTTATATAAAATAAATAAATAAATTCAAATATCAATGTATGCCGCGGAGAACCTAACGGGTTACCGGGTCTCCAGCTCGAAGTGCAGGAGTAGGAACGGGGTGGTTTTTAGTCAGTAAGAGTCTGAAACTCTCTCCTGCCTCACTCAGGCGGGAAAAGTCATTCGATGATTTCCACCCATAAAAAAAATATCAATGTATAGGAAAATCTGATTTTAAAATTATAAAGCCAACCCTTAATGGCTTTTCGTGCCGAAGATCAATTCGTGACAAATCATAACAGCTCATGCTTGCAACCAATAACAAATCTCTTAAAGCAGTTGTTCAAACAGAATGCCTCAACATCAATACATAACCACGAGTAGGTGTAACACCCGACTGGTCCATTATCTCGAAACGTTATCCCCATTATTGGTACACAAGATATTGAAAGGGTAACTTGATACTGTTACATTGTACCGCGTAAACATCTTATTGTTTGACGGAGGATAATGCCGGAGTTACAAACAGGTACATTAGAGGAGACAAGAATAGCGTGGGCTGGTTGACAAGCGTGTGTCTTGATTAAAGAATAGATGGAAATTTTAGATGTTTCTTTTGAAGTAGGAGTTATAAAAGTATTATGATTAGATAATCTTATTATTATCTATGGTGTTGGTGAAATTACTAAACTGTACTCTGTGGTCTAGGTGTAAGTGAGAGAGAAATATAAGTGTATGCGTCCAACTGTCATAGCGGATTTTCTTTTGTTCTGTAACGTGTTCATTATTATAATAAATAAGTTGCATTAGTTAAAGCCCATTTTTTTCATTTATCTTTATCTGTAGGAGTCTGAATTATCCACATTAATATCAACTTAGTATGTATATCGACCTGTTATTGAAAACAAGATTTTAGTGAACGCTATTCTACCAATCGAGCCCTTTCGTTTAATATCCATAATGGAGGTAATTGTGGAAAAAAAGGATTATAATATTATATGGCCATGGATTAAGAGTGTGCACTAAAAATCAAATCTATTTATCGTCATGATGGGGGTGAAATTACAATTACTAAATTTGACCCAAATAAACTAACAAAACAACATAACATAACATCACGCCTTTTATTCTCGAAGGGGTAGGCAGAGGTGCACATCACGGCACTTAAACCACTGTACAATGTAACACCCACTTTTCACTATTTATGTTATGAATCCCATGTAATAGGGGGTGAGCATATTGCCATTATACCGGGCACAATTCCAGACTCCGTGCTACTACCGAGATTTTTTTCAAAAAGCCCAGTAGTATTTTGCCCGACCCGGGAGTCGAACCCGAGACCCCTTGCAACGCAGTCGCAATTGCGACCACTTGGCCAAAGAGGCACTCAACTAACAAAACAGTCGGGTAAAAAGGTCTCAACTGACAGATAGACAGTGAAATGGTCCTACACAGGCTTCTCTCTTTCTTTTGAGGTATCTGAAGTCTTTGACAAAAGTATCGACATTGATTGTACCGTCTACAAGCCTAACTTCAATCCTTACTCCAATGTCATTGCCTGCGACACTGTCTTCCTTTGTTCATCCCAGTTTTGACGGCAACTCAGCGAAACAGAAATTTTCTTTGAAAATATTAAATTTCTCTACAACATGTGCAGTTTCGTGTATCAAATTGACGTTTGCGAATTCTTTTGAGACAAAACCGTTTCTAACGAGGTACAGGACGAGTTTGTAAGGAATTTTGTTATAATAATCGAGTTTGAAGTTTCGATAGCTGTATCTGTGTTTCAAACAATACCAGCCACGTTCTGACAGCTGCTTATTTTCACAGAATCAACTTTGCTCTTTCATTCTGAATGTCAAATGTCAGTTATGTTGGTTGACAGTGACATTCTGTTAATTATACAGGTTGTTGCAATTTCAGTTGCTGATTAGAGTTATATGATAACTTAAGGTTAAATGATGATATGGAAATTACAAAAATGACGAACGAATACCCAGAAGGACAGCTGAAAATATCTTTCGTAGTCATTCTGAAGAGATTAGATGATGTCATGATTGACTATAAGATGGGTATACAAGATGATGATGCGGTGCAATGGCTGATTATGAAGTACGGAGGTATGATTTGTGCCAGATTCAAAATGTAAAGTGAGTGAAAGATGATTATTTTTTATGTTGCAGTAAGTTTATTAGGCTGTCCCATCTTTATAACTTTATGACCATATCACAGCTTCAAACATTTATATGTTAACAGCAACACTTCATTATTATTCAAGATAAACAACAGGCGATAAAACATATTTGTCTCTGTCACACGTATTATTTATTGTTTTACGCAATAAGAGACAATGCGGTCTCCACCCCGCCTAGTGTTTAGGCTGTAGCGGCCAAGGGGCGAGGAAGTGACGTCACGACCGCATCCGCCGGCCATGCCGCATCGCGCCAAACAGCCGCGGACATTCCGACTGTCCGCCACAAATTATTGTATTGTCAGACCCTGAACACTCGAATCCGACCTTTTAGGATGGTGGCACATTGTTGTTATAGTGGCTGAACTTACGACCTTTCCGAATTGACCGTGTATTATTTGTTGCTATTTGTCTAGCATTATTCAGTTTTACTGCACTGGCACGGTTTCGTGTTTTGTTTGTATTTATTTTGACAACCTCTTTTGGAACAGCTTACAGCATGTGCAACTGTAACATACCTACCGTAAGTGTTCACAAATGTTACTTCTAGTAACATAGTGTGGATGTGGATAGTGGATAGTCATAAAATTGAAGACTAGAATCTCAACTTGGATGATACATAATGACTATGATATACCTAAGAATATTAATGATTGTATATTGTAAATTTGGACAACGTCCTTTCTCATGAGGACTGGTCAATGAGAATATTTTTAAAGACAATATTCTGTCTGAAATAGGACTAATAGGAAACTGTAGCCAGTCTTGTGGTCTCGTAGTTGCACTTTCGTAATAAGATCTCGGCAGTAAATTGCGGTGAGCAATAATGAGGTCGGCAGTGCAATTCATTCCACGAGATGAGAGGCCTCGGGCTGAATTAACACATTATTGTGCTTACTAATAAATTGTGTAAAAAGGTTGACTTTAAAAATACTTTATGAAAACTCCTTTAACCTGGAGATTAAGTTGAAAATATATTGGAGATATGCGATTCGATGCATCAGGGTTAAGTAATAATGATGTCAACAATAAAATGTGACATAACATAACATAACTTAACATAACATCACGCCTTTTATCCCCGAAGGGGTAGGCAGAGAATTATGCCACTGTAAAATGTAACACCCACTTTCACTATTTATGTTATGTGTCTTATGTAATAGGGGGTGAGTCTTTTGCCATATACCGGGCACAATTCCAGACTCCGTGTTACTACTGAGATTTTTTTTAAAACCCAGTAATACTTTGCCCGACCCGGGAATCGAACACTCGGCTAACGAGGCAGTAGAATGTGACAATCAGTTAATAGTTTTATATTATTACCACGGCGGCTATGCTACACGTGAGTAGTCGTGACACACCAATATGCCTTTGCCACTCCGCATACCCATTGTGGCAGTTTAGAGCTAACCGTCTTCTGAATAGGCACGTAGTCCAGCTGATAATGTTTTGTTTTCTCTAGCGAAAACTGAACACGCAAAAGACTGATACAGAGTACTCTATCACGTCGCAGATGTCGCGGGGAACCTAACTGGTAACCGGGGCTCCGGTTCGACGTGTAGGAGAAGGAACGGGGTGGTTTTTAGTCAGTAAGGGTCTGACACTCCCTCCCGCCTCACCCAGGCGGGAGCAGTCATTCGATGATTTTCCCACCTTAAGAAAAAAAAAATCACGTCGGGATACAACAGGCACAATACATAATACATACATACATACACATAAATTAAACACCAGCTCTTCTCGTCAGCTCACAAACGCGTCACACGTTTGCTCGTCACGTTTGTCTGTTTGTTCAGCTCTTTGTAGCAACAGATTGTTTGTAATCTGCACTCTACCAGATACAGATTAGAGCTGCTTTTGACTTGTGTATGGTTATTAGTCTTGTGACATTTTGCTGAAGGATGTGTGTTTTACATAAGTAAATGAAAGATCTTGTTTGTTTGGTTTATAGAAGTAGGTATGAAATGACAAGATCTGTATAATTTTTCTTTGATTAATGTTGTAGGAGTTCACTTTTTATATCAGAATTCATTGTAGGAATAAAAATGGAATACTATAATGTACTAATCCTAAAGACGACTGATTAACAAATAGTTACCCTAAAATTAATATCACTAGACAGATAAGACAAAGAAAAATTGCTAGCAGATAATGCCACTGTAAAAAGTACCTACGATCCTAGAAAACAAAGCGGTTTTTACAGTGATCCTTTCCTTTGAAAGGCTGTCTGATTAGTTACCTTACCCGGACGATCGAATCGACCCTGAGCCTTCAGTGCATACAAAAAAGGTCACAGGTCTACATAATGAATGTGCAGACGAGTCACTGAGTTGGCTGCAAAAATGCAGTCTGAAGAATTACTCTGAAAGTGGAGGTGAATTTTAGTTTAATATTTAATGTTTTGAATGGAATAAAGTATCATAATTATTGCGTCTTTTATTTACGGCAAGGAGAGAGAGAGAGAGAGAGCTGCACTGCAAATAGTACCGACAAAATTCGTGCGATTATTAAATCGCAAAACGAAATATGACTTTGTCTAGTCCTCTAAAACACTTATGAACATCAAAGCACGGAACGACCCGCTTGATACCACGGCCTCACAGTATACCGACGTGAAACAACGCTTGCGTTGTGTTTTGTCGTGTGCGTGAGGTTAGCGGAGACCCGATTACCCAAAAAATTAAGTTGGTTATCGCATCGTCAATTGGTTAATTGCTCTTCAATCAACATTATATCCAAATTGTGAGCAACAATTGTGTTGCTTCTAATATGGATTGTCGCAAGTTTGATAAGCCCAATAGTATAGTCGTAAACAATGCACTTTATTTAACAAATCATGTTTGTACAAGGTACGTCGTTTGTTGTAATTTACATAGATAGGGCCAAAGTCACCGTAGACTTTATTTCTATTCTATATTAATGTTGTGCAAAATGAAAGTTGTTAATAATTTTTTTCGTTATTTAGCTTGCAAATGTGACTGTTGTTAGTTCGAAGTTTATTTAGAGGTATAACGCTCATGAAAAATGAATGCACCCATATGTTTATTAAAAATTAAAAAGTGGTTATAATAGTACCTATAATTTAATACCTAGTACCTAGCTTTTGTATGAAATTATAACTGATATATTTTTAAACGATACGTATGTATACACTAGCTACTTCCGCGCGGTTTCACACGCTCTGCTCAGCTCCTATTGGTCGTAGGGTGATGTTTTATAGCCTATAGCCATCCTCGATAAATGCGCTATCCAACACAAAAATAATTATTCAAATCAGACTTGTAGTTACGGAGATTAGCGCGTTCAAACAAACAAAAAATCAAATTCTTCCGCTTTATGTAGAGGTAATTATATAATATATAAGATTTTATTTAACACACAGATCTACATAAATATAGAAGTGACACAAATTGCGAATTTACTAAAAGATAGTAGGGTAACACTTATTTCCTAATGGATAACCCTGGGTATCGTGAGGGTTAAGCTGGGGGTTGATTTGAATAAAAGTACTGGGTAGTGGTTACCGAACACTTGTATTCCGAATTATTGTACAATAAAAATTACGATACAATAGCACGTGACAGATTGATACCAACATAAAATAAATTCTTTCGACACTTATACTATTGGCGGAGAATCTTAACACCGCGATTCAGAAAACGATCTCAAATAAAAAGCACCATCTATGAATGAATGTTGGAACACTTGTTCTCTGAATCGTGGGTTTCTTAAATGTCAATCGCTTGGCGGTTAGACATTCCGCCCACCAAGGACATTATACCATTATGTCCTTCTAATGTTACAAAAAGGTTACAACGAAATACATAAATAAGATTAACAATATGGCTATGGCTATCCTAAACTAATATAATTAGGCAACGGGCAAGACACACAGTTTAGATGTGGGCCTTTTGAGCATAGAACCATTACTGCGAATTGTGACTACTCGTGTAAGATTGTCCAACCCCGGATGCTTTTCTACCACTCTGCCAAGCAGCCACCGACAGGGAGGTAAATTATCCTCTTTAATTAACACAACATCTCCTATGTTGGGTTCTGGATTTTGAGTTGACCATTTATAACGATGGAAAAGTGTAGTCAGATATTCGCTGGACCAGCGACGCCAAAAATGTTGCGTCATCTGTTGTACTAAATGCCACCTCTTTAAGCTAGAAATATTTGCGTCTTCATAGTTACGATCTGGTGCGCTTATGATTGGTTCCCCCACAAGATAATGCCCAGGTGTTAACGCATCAAACTTGTTCGAATCTGTTAACCTATACAAGGGACGCGAGTTTAAGCATGCTTCTACTTGACTTAATAATGTAGCCATCTCTTCAAATGTTAAAGTAGAGCTTCCTATTACTCTATTTAAATGCTTTTTACACGACTTTATTCCACTCTCCCATAATCCGCCAAAATTCGGTGCATGAGGTGGGATAAAGTGCCATGTAGTACCCTCACCAGCCAATGATGCAGCAATATCCTTAGCCAATTTTGAATTCTCAGAGCGAAGAAGTGTATCCAACTCCCTACAAGCACCCTGAAAATTTGTACCGTTATCACTCCACATATCTGTGCAATGACCACGTCTTCACAACACGTCGTCACAAACCTTCTAAACGCGGCAAGAAACCCATTTGTTGTTAGGTCACTAACTGCTTCGATATGGACAGCCTTAGTTGCCATACAGACGAATAAACAAATATACCCCTTGTATGCGTGATGACCTCTACCCTTGGATGTTCTCAAATTGATAGGTCCAGCAAAATCTACCCCGCTACTCTTGAATGGTCTATTTGGGGTAACCCGTGCAGGTGGTAATTGACCCATTAACTGAGGTTTTGTAGAAGCTGTATAACGCAAGCAAGTTACACATTTTAGTACGTACGCAGTAACCAACCGTTTGGCTCCCTGAATATAATATTTTGTGCTTAAATAGTTAAGCATGAGTTGAGGTCCGCCATGTAGATTCCTATAATGTGCATCAGCAATTAGAAGATTAGTAAAATGAGAATTGCTAGGAATTAAAATTGGGTTTTTACGATCTCTGGCAAGGTCAGAACGCTCCAGTCTACCGCCCACCCTCAAGATATTAACGGAATCAAGGTAAAGATTTAATGGTTTAAACTTCTTTCTTTTAGGCTTCTCTTTTTTCAGATTTTCTTGTCCCTTGAACGAGTGTCTTTTCCCGATCATTTTTTCCAGTAATTCGTTGCTGTTGCTTGACCACGTTTTTAAAGTAAATCCCGCCTTTGCAAGTAACTCGTTCATTTGATCATAGATTTGCATGCCTTCTTCTATCGTGTCACAACCAGTCATCAAATAATCCATGTAATAATCTTTAAGTACCCTTTCAGCTGCGAATGGATATTTAACACCTTCATCATACGCCACTTGCTGCATCGATCGCACTGCCAAAAAAGGTGCTGAAGAGGTACCAAAGGTAACAGTAAGTAATTTGTAATGTTTTAGTGTAGAATGCTTGTTATCTCTCCACACGATACGCTGAAAATCGGTATGATGGTCAGCAACGCGTACCATCCGGAACATTTTTACGATGTCCGAGACCAGGCAAATGCGGTGTGTTCTCCAACCAATCAACAAATGTCGCAAATCTGGTTGCAGTCTAGGACCTATCATTAAGTCGTCGTTGAGAGATAACCCATTATTTCCCTTGCAGGAAGCATCAAAAACAACCCGAACCTTGGTGGTGTCCTTGTCATTACGTACAACCGCATGGTGAGGTAAGTACACTGCATGCTCATTTTGAACCTCTGATTTAGTTAGTTCCCTCATATGTCCCAGTTGTAAATACTCCTTCATAACATCTGCGTATTTTTCCTTTAACTGTGTATCTTTGGCGAATTTAGTTTCTAATGTATAAAACCTCTTAAATGCAGCCTTTCTTGTATCACCATATTGACAGCTTGGATCTTCGCCTTTAAATGGTAAGTTAACAACGTAGCGACCGTCCTTTTCTGTAGTAGTTGTAGCCCTAAATATTTCCTCACACCTGGATTCCTCTTCGGTGAGTAAATGTTTCTTGATGTGATTTGGTTCTTTTTCCAATTCCCAGAATTTTTTCAGGATTTCATCATCACCGAGTTGGGTATGCATCACTGTAATATTGGATGTATTCTGAGAAGCAGAAGTAACTGTACCCGATAAAATCCATCCCAATGAGGTAGCCTGAGCTACTGTGCTGCCATCAGGAGCCTTTTTGAACCCGTTCTGCAAAATCTGACTATAAATTTCTGCACCTAACAACATATCAACTTTATCCGGTTTGTGATACCTAGGATCCGCTAGTTCAATGTCACTAACTTGAGCCCAATCTAAATATGACGTTTCCCTACCCGGTAATAAAGACGTTAAAGATTTGAGAACGTATGCTTTGACTACAAGTTCATATGACGGATCAATCCTAGATTGAATTTTGACCTCAACAACCGAATTTAATACTAATTTGTTATTAACATCTATGCCAGTAATTGAACCCTTAACCGCTTTTTTACGCAACCCTAAACTCTGCACAGTACGCTCTGTAACAAAAGACGCTTGTGAGCCTTGATCTAACAGGGCTCTGATCGTGAACAAACCGTTTTTGGATACAGCCCTCACCAGCGCTGTGGCCAACAAGACCTGACTACTCACTCCACTTTTTGAGAAACAAGCTACTACCTTGTTTTGAGATTCCACTCCGACAGTGGTTGAATATGCTTGCGTTGATGGATCTCCTTTATCACCAGCAGATTCCTGCTCATTTTTAGGGTGCAGTAAGGAGTGATGTCTTCGCTTACAGATTTGACAGGAAGCTGTACATTTACACAATCTAGCAGAGTGGTTGTACCCCAAACAATTAAAACATAAATTATGATCCTGGACAAACTTACGCCGAATATCCACATCCTTATTAACAAATTGTTTACAATTTCTTATTTTGTGCTCGTTACTATTACAAACTGGACATACCTTGGCTGTATTGGCCGCTATGTGAAATACCCTTTCCTTGATAACACTGTTGTTACTTGACTTAGTACCTAAAAATTCAAGCGCCCTATAGCGGCTTGTTAAGAATTCTTTGAGCTGTCCGAATGTAGGCAACTCATCCGAATCTATATTGCTAGTTACCTTTAATTCCCAATCCTTTCTGCTGTTAGGATCTAGTTTTAATGCTACAATGTGAATTATTATAATGTCCCAGGAAGTTACATCAATATCCAAATTCATTAACGCATTTAAGCAATCTGATGTTGTGTCCATTAACTCTTTTAAAGCATTAGCTGACTCTTGCATAATATTTTTCTAACTAAATAACCTTCCCAAAATACAATTTGATAAATATTTCCTGTTATTATATCTGGTCTCTAACTGAGTCCAGCATCTTTCATAATTAGATTCTGAAATTGGTATATGACGGAGGAGCTGTTCGGCTTCCCCAGTCAAATAACCTTTTAAATAATGCAATTTTTGGACATTATCAATAGTGCTATTCTTGTGAATTGCTGACACAAATAAATCACGAAAAGTGGGCCATTCGGTATATTTCCCGGAAAAAGTTGGAATCGTTATTCTGGGTAACTTAATAGTAATGCCTTTACCAGGTGAATCATTATTTGACGACATAGCTGAAGGAACATCACTATTCTTAATTTTACTTAATGCAGTTTTTAACTCGCATCTTAAATCTAAATACAATTCTTCAGTGTTAAAATAGACCTCGTTTACAGTATAAGGCGAAGATGATAACTCTTTATGATCAAAATCCTTAACCATCTGTGTATGTGTTAAAGTAAATTGTGTCCATAACTCTTCAATACTTTCTAATCTAGTTTGTAAATATTGTAAAGTAATCCTATCTTTGGGAGACTTTTTAAAATTACTTTTAGCCCTTGACAATCGGACGTAAATGTCATCTTGCACCTTAACATGTGATTGCAAAGACATTTTGAAGCACAAATTCACAGAAAAAACAAACAGATGCCAAAAATAAAGTACAAGTCTATTATAAACAGCAAATGTGTTTGAAATTTTATAAGTCAATGTAAACATCCAAAATTTTCTAAGTGTTTGAAACTTAGAGAATCTACTAAAAATCGGGCATAGGTTCCCCGTCTGAACACAATTTGGCTTAAATCTAACTAAGTCTAACAAACACACATAACAATTATTCTAAGTCCAAGATTTTTTCTAAGTTAAAGTCTTCTAGGCAATAAGGTTAACTTTTGCTTGATACGAAATAAATCACAAAGTACTCACGTTTTTTCGCACTATCACTCACTTCCTTACGACGTCAGTCGTTTATAGCTTGCTTGCTGTTGATGTCAGCGCCCGCCAGGTGGCGCGCCGATCTCAGGTTTGATGCTCAGCTACACTGGGAAGCCGTCTCCACTGATGTCCAGCTCCAGAATCCGGAATAATCCACACAATTGCTTGAATTGCGGTGGCGCCCTCTGCCGGCGACACTGGGAGCACTTCAGTGGCGATCCACCACTGGTTTCTGTGCTGGCTGCTGATACCCAAAAACTCCGAAAAGCGTTATATTTATGACGCTCTATCCGGCTCGAAGGACCATGGATAACCCTGGGTATCGTGAGGGTTAAGCTGGGGGTTGATTTGAATAAAAGTACTTGGTAGTGGTTACCGAACACTTGTATTCCGAATTATTGTACAATAAAAATTACGATACAATAGCACGTGACAGATTGATACCAACATAAAATAAATTCTTTCGACACTTATACTATTGGCGGAGAATCTTAACACCGCGATTCAGAAAACGATCTCAAATAAAAAGCACCATCTATGAATGAATGTTGGAACACTTGTTCTCTGAATCGCGGGTTTCTTAAATGTCAATCGCTTGGCGGTTAGACACCTAGCATTTCATAAGGTTGTAGCCACACTAGCCATAGCACAAGCTACAAGGATTTAGACCATCGGTTAACAGAAACCAAGAAGCAGACAGCTCTGAAAAGAGCTATATTATTCAACGTTTTGACCACCTCTGTAAACACAGACAGCTCTGAGAAGAGCTATTTTATTTCACGTTTTTGATATGCTCTGTTAACACAGAAAGCTCTGAAAAGAGCTATTTTGCTGAACGTTTTTGATCCTCTGTCTACAAGAGACGAAGTAACTCGCCGACGCCGCTGCCAGTATCACGCGCCGACCAACGCGCGTAGGTATCGCAGCGCGGCACGGCGCACGGCGTTTACATCTTCACGGCTCGACGGTCGCAGGAGGAAAGGACAGAGGCACGCGTTACGCAATATTTATAGCGGCGCGAAACTCAGTGCGCGGCGCTGCGGAGGCGCGTCCTCTTGGCACGAACCTCACACTCATCGACTATCTCGCTCTTTTATCGGCTATCCTTTTCTTTCCATTGTTCACGATGTAAACAAAGTTCTGTCCTAAATAGTGTAACGCTATTGGCTATAATTTAGGCGATGTTATTGGTGTACAAATATCTAAATTTTATTTATTTTTAATTTAATAGTTTTAATTGGTTAATGTACAGAATTAGTTGTAAGTAGCACTAGTACCAATTTTTGTATAAAAACAACCACCTCCGGCTAATAAATACATTCGTTCTACGACAACAAGTTGTTTCACTAATAACAACCGATCTCCAAAGTGGTGACCCCGAGCAAGAACAGCAAGAAGAACAAATCCCTGCTGGAAGAACGAATCCCTGCTGGAAGAAAATTAATTATTATCCAACATCAAGATGGCAAATCCCTGCCCGACAGAAGACCTAACCCACACCGTAGCGAAGACGGAAACAGCTGGCATATCCCTCACAATGCGCATTCCACCATTCTGGCGTGACCGACCACGTCTATGGTTCATTAGCTTCGAAGCAGCTACCAACGACATGAAGAAGGGACAGGCTCAGCTCGCCCAGATGGTCATCGCACAGCTCGAACGTCAAGACATCGAGCAAATCATGGACCTCCTATACAACCCGCCGGAGACGAATCAATACGACGCAATCAAGGAACGTCTCATATCTGCCTATGAAGAGTCCGACAGCCGACAGTTCCAGAAACTACTGTCCGAGATGGAACTCGGCGATCAGAAGCCTACGCAGCTACTCCGCCGCATGCGTAACCTAGCCAGAGACAAGGTCCCTGACTCCACGTTACGACTCATGTGGACCAACCACTTACCATCACATATCAGATCCGTCCTGGCCGTCAGCGAATCATTTAGCACAAAAACTGAGCTGGAAGAACTCGCTCTCCTCGCTGACAAAATGATGGAGCAGTCCGCGTCAACTACAGAAGTCTCAGCAATACAACCATCACCAGCACAGTCCACGTCATCATCACACACCGATACACAATACCTTATCAACGAGATAAGAAAATTATCATTGGAGATCGCCGAATTAAAGTCAAGACCAGCATACAACCCCGACTACCGCCGCCGCCGTTACCCATCTCAGCAACGCACACGCAGCACGTCACGTTCACGGAATCGTGATTCATCATCACCTTCACCATTCTGCTACTACCATCGGCGCTTCAAAGAACAAGCTCGACACTGCACACCTCCCTGCTCATTCAAAGCAACGACCTCGGAAAACTAAACCGAACGTTGGCGGAGGCGGCTACCGGCGTTCAAGAGAAATCACACCGCCTACACATCACCGATAGAAACACAAACTTATCTTTCTTAGTCGATACCGGAGCCGACATATCAGTGCTACCGAGAAGAAAAGGAGAAGTTGGAACACCGCTACCATTCAAACTGTACGCTGCGAACAACACAACTATAGCTACGTATGGCGAGAGAACACTAACTCTCGACTTCAACTTACGACGTCCGTACAAGTGGACATTTATAGTAGCTGATGTTTCAAGGCCAATCCTCGGAGCAGACTTCCTCAAACATCACCAACTCATCGTCGACTTAAAAAACGGAAGATTAATCGACGGCGTCACGAGCCTAAAAGTCAACGCCCCGGTGCGAGTGTCAGACGTACCTACCGTACGCAGTATCAATATGTCACAATCTTACCACGACATATTAGCACAATATCCCGGCATAACAAGACTAACATCAATGAAATTAAACTCTAACATCAACGTGCAACATTACATCGAAACCCGTGGACCACCAGTTCATTGCCGAGCTCGACCAATCCCACCTCATCGATTCGAAACAGTGAAGAAAGAATTCGAAAATATGATTGAACAAGGACTATGCAGACCTAGCAAGAGTCCATGGTCATCACCTCTACACATCGTGCCTAAGAAAAATGGCGATATTAGAGTATGTGGTGACTATCGCCGACTCAACTCGATCACTATACCAGATCGATACCCAGTGCCACGCATCAAAGATTTCACTCACCACCTATCGGGGAAAACTATATTCTCCACGGTTGACCTCAACCGCGCTTATCAACAACTCAGTGTGCGAGAAGAAGACGTCGAGAAGACCGCTATCATCACGCCAATGGGACTATTTGAATTCCCACGTATGTGCCCCGGTTTGAAAAACGCGGGACAAACGTTTCAACGCTACATACATGAAGTACTACGAGGATTAGACTTTGTTTTCCCATTTATCGACGACTTACTACTTGCATCTGAAAACGAAACTCAACATCGAGAACATCTCCACACCGTATTAAAACGCTTAGAAGACAACGGCATTACCATCAACCCCGCTAAATGCAACCTAGGCAAACCTGAAGTACAGTTCCTAGGTTACACCGTATCAGCTGATGGAATCAAGCCGCCGCAACACAAAATCGAAGCAATCACTAATTACCCGAAACCAACGAACATCGAAGAACTAAGAAGATTCCTCGGCATGATCAACTTCTATCGTGATCACGTACCGAACGCCGCATCGAAGCAAGCACCACTAAATGCCTACCTACACAACGTCAAGAAGCGCGATAAGACTCCGATCACGTGAACCGAAGAGGCGACGCAAGCATTCGAGCAATGTAAAGCTAGCATCATAAACGCAGCTCTACTCGCTCATCCATCTCATCACGCAACACTCGCCTTATTCTGCGACGCATCAGATAACTCTGCCGGTGCCGTACTACAACAATACCTACATAATACGTGGCAACCGCTCGGATACTTTTCCAAGAAATTCAACGACGCGCAGAAGAAATACTCCACTTTCGATCGAGAGCTACTTGCAATGTACATGGCAGTCAAACATTTCCGGAAGATATTCGAAGGTCGCCATCTCATCATATTCACCGACCACAAGCCGCTTACATATGTGATGTCCAAGACTCAATCAAATTCTGAAACTCTGAGGCGAACAAGACAGTTACTATTCATCAGTGAATTTACCACCGACATTCGACACGTGAGCGGCAAAGACAACATTGTTGCCGACACCCTAAGCCGCATAGAATCCATCACATTCCCATCTGCAATCAACTACAACGACATAGCGAGTGCGCAAGACAAGGACAGCAACATTAAACACCTGTTATCACAAGAAAACGTAACTTTGAAGAAAATACCTATACCTAACAGCGACATCGAACTATACTGCGAAACATCGACCTCTTATGTACGCCCGTACATACCTAAACCATATAGAAAACAAGTATTTGACAGTGTACACAACATCAGTCATCCCGGTACACGCACGACTCGCAAACTCATTACTCAAAAATATTTCTGGCCATCAATGAACGCAGACATCGGTTGCTGGACTCGAACCTGTATACTTTGCCAGAAAAGCAAGATACAACGTCATACGCACTCGAACGTCGGATCTTTCCCGCCAACCGAGCGATTCCAACACCTACACATTGATATCGTCGGACCACTACCTACAACACCTCAAGGTCACAGGTACTTAGTAACGATGATCGACCGACTAACTAGGTGGCCCGAAGCAATACCTACCGACGAAATATCAGCTGTTAGAATCGCCGATATTGTGTACCAACACTGGATCGCCCGATTTGGATGCCCGACTACCATCACAAGTGATCAAGGTCGTCAGTTCGAGAGTCAACTATTTCAAAACCTAACTAAACTAATGGGAATCAAGAAAAATCGTACTACACCATATCATCCACAAAGCAACGGCATAATTGAACGTTGGCATCGAACACTCAAGACTGCATTACGCGCCAAACTCGCGAGCGCAAGTACATGGACCGACGTACTACCTACTGTACTACTAGGACTTCGAGCCGCGCTACACTCAGACACAGGTGTGAGTGCCGCCGAACTTACCTACGGCTACAATCTACGTCTACCTGGCGAATTTTTCACTACAAGTACCACCTGCACACCTGCTACTTTGGATTATACCTACGTTGACAACCTACGTAATATAATTCAACAAAACAAACCGCAAGTACCTACGAAGCATCACAGCAGCAATAAAAGCGTATTCGTGCATCAAGACCTACTCACGTGCAGCCACGTATTCATAAGAACAGATGCAGTAAAAAAACCACTTCAATCACCATACGAAGGACCCTACAGAGTGTTACAACGTACTGAGAAGGTATACACAGTACAATTACCCGAGCGTCAAGCAAATATATCAATCGACCGATTGAAGCCTGCATTTATACTCACCGAAGACATTCAAGATACTTTACCTCCAACCTCCAGTACAGTTACCTTCACATTACCTCAACCCAGCGTTACCAAGCAATTACCATTACCTTCAACCACCATTACCGAGAAAACCAGCAAGATTACCAAGAAAACACATGTACCGCAACCAACAGCGACGTCACATCCCGGCGATAAGAAAACTCGCTCGGGCCGTGTCGTCAAACTGCCGGTACGCTTCGCTTGAGGGGAGTACTGTAGCCACACTAGCCATAGCACAAGCTACAAGGATTTAGACCATCGGTTAACAGAAACCAAGAAGCAGACAGCTCTGAAAAGAGCTATATTATTCAACGTTTTGACCACCTCTGTAAACACAGACAGCTCTGAGAAGAGCTATTTTATTTCACGTTTTTGATATGCTCTGTTAACACAGAAAGCTCTGAAAAGAGCTATTTTGCTGAACGTTTTTGATCCTCTGTCTACAAGAGACGAAGTAACTCGCCGACGCCGCTGCCAGTATCACGCGCCGACCAACGCGCGTAGGTATCGCAGCGCGGCACGGCGCACGGCGTTTACATCTTCACGGCTCGACGGTCGCAGGAGGAAAGGACAGAGGCACGCGTTACGCAATATTTATAGCGGCGCGAAACTCAGTGCGCGGCGCTGCGGAGGCGCGTCCTCTTGGCACGAACCTCACACTCATCGACTATCTCGCTCTTTTATCGGCTATCCTTTTCTTTCCATTGTTCACGATGTAAACAAAGTTCTGTCCTAAATAGTGTAACGCTATTGGCTATAATTTAGGCGATGTTATTGGTGTACAAATATCTAAATTTTATTTATTTTTAATTTAATAGTTTTAATTGGTTAATGTACAGAATTAGTTGTAAGTAGCACTAGTACCAATTTTTGTATAAAAACAACCACCTCCGGCTAATAAATACATTCGTTCTACGACAACAAGTTGTTTCACTAATAACAACCGATCTCCAAAAGGTCTTTTGATAGTCTGTAACTTACTTAGTAATAGTCGCTTCTAGTAAGCCCCTTGATCCATGACAGTAGAACCCCCATGGGAAGCATTTGACCTCTGTCGCCCGCAACCTTTTTGGAACGCTTTTACAAGTTGATTTTTTCTATGTAAGTACAAGTAGATACTATGAACTTTCGATATTCTTAGGAATCAATATGATTTTTTTTTGTATTTTGGATGCATTTCATCTTTATCTACCTACGAGTAACATGGTCATAGCAGTAGTTTGAAGATGGGTTTGATCAATTATTTCGTATTAATTAGAAAAAAGTACTTAGTAGTAGCACGGAGTCTGGAAAATGTGCCCAGTATTACATGGGCCTCATAACATAAATAGTGAAAAGTGGCTGTTACATTATACAGTGGCATTAAGTGCCGAAACGTGCACCTCTGCCTACCCCTTCGTTAACAAGGAGTGATGTTATGTACATACGTTATGTTATGTAATTAGAACAAAATCCAAATTCAACAATGGAAATAGAGGGTGTTTTTAAATGATTTAAATCTTGCTACTACTCAGTGGTGTCACCTTTATGTAGTGCTGTACCACAATGCTCCCCACTCTTCGTAAAAATCACCTGTCTAACCCTAAAATACCTCAGAAATACACAGATTTACATATCGTGACGTAGACGCATCTACATCTGGATGTATGAAACAAAAACAGTGACGTCACAACGCTTTATATTTTTATGTGACGTCATGAGAGCGTCAGGTCATACCGTTGACACAGTTACAGCGTGTACCAAGTGATGAATATTTCATCCATGGTGCCAGTTCGCTACCTCATTCTCTACACCTGAATGCCTAGACTTCATATATTTATTTCGCCTACCACCGTATTTAGACCTTTCGTTCGATACCTCATGTCAATGTGTGATGTTTGGAATTCTGTTTTGTTTAGTGATTATTTTGCCCTTATCCTTAGTCTTTATTGGGGAAATAAGCTTATAATTAGGTAGGTAACTAGGTAGGCTATATATTTAAAACTTAATCTTTGGTTAAGGGTTGCCATAATCATATGCGTATGGGGTTAAATAAATAGCGTGCAATTCATTATTTTCACAATTAAATACACATTTTGCATTAGGCCATTTGCAAAATTGTGTTGTGTTGTATGTGTTAATAAATATGTTCCCAGATACAGGTTACAGGAGACCTATTTTTCAAGGTTTTTTAAAGTAAATTGTGACCTAGATAAAAACCCAACGGTTTTCCAATAATTCGTTATGTGTCGGTTGTATTCACTTTCCGCGGAATTGTATGATAACAACCTGCACTATTTTTACTGAGAACCAATAAGCAATCGGCAACATTATATCGGTTCTTCCGAGAAGGCCAGACATAGGTGTTTTTCGCGTACTCCTACATTCTTTACTAGTTTAGTTCACACTATATTATAATTATAGGTACTAATATTAAAACTTTTGTGAAAACTGAAACTGTTTCTCGACAATTTGATAGGTACCTGAAAGTCGTAGTGAAAGTGAAGGTAGTCTATTTAATTTAAATATGGATGGATAGTATTATCGAGTAGGTACATTACATGTATTTAATGTAAGGTCCGATAATAATATGTTGCATAAAAGAAGGTTATCAGCAGCCCCGACAACCAAATCATTAACTCTGATTCCTATATTTTTTCCCAGAATGAATTCCAACTGAAACCTATGACATTTTCGACTTAAAAGTAGATTTACAACTGGTCCTATGAAATATTCGATGAAATCCCATTCCAAACTAAAAAAAAACGAAACAAGCCAGCAACAGTTGTATCAGAACCGACGTCGAACTCAGATTACACCAACTTTTGCACAGTGCATAGAAAATCTGAGCAATCAATTTGTACAGACCATTCTAACCTTTAACCACGAAGATTAAAAGCCTACAATCGCATGTACGTCTCAATCGAGCCTATTTCCAACTTCTGAATAGATTTTCAAACTACGTTCATCGTAGTTAACCGCGGGTAACATTTAACTGGGTACAAATTAACCGTGGGTTAGTTCAGACGAAGTTGACAAATGTGGGACATGTGAATACAGTAAACTGAGAATTCAGGTGGATATATGGGTTTTAGGGGTCATCTGGTGGGTGCACTGGTGCTGAGAAGGTTCTTACGAAGCTTTCCAGACGTAGATTTGCAGTTCCGAGTCCACCGATTGCAAAAGGATGGCTCGAAAGTTAATGATTGTCTTATTTTACCGACCTCTGAGAAGTGAGCCCACAACAGCAGTTCATTAAAACATTTCTGTCTCTTAAAACGTATTTAAAATATTCCTCAACGTCATAATAAACACCAAAACGTGGACTTGTCAACATTCGGACATTATTACCTAAATCCAAAGCTAATCCATTTCTGACACATTTTTTGCGCAAACATAACCTCAAAAAATTGTCCATCCATCCATCCGTCGTAGCACAAAGGGTAGCTAAGCCCGTCAGTCCTTTTTCTCATTAATCATTCCTTTCCGGAAATCCTTTTAGTTGACGTCTACCTTCCATTGGACTAAGGATTAGTTAAGCGGCTTACAATCCTCTAAATATTGTATTATTATTGTGTTAACTCTTTTAACATTCTTCAAAGAGCTTAAAGTGTAAATCTTATTTGTGGTACATAGAGTCTATTTTAAATCATCAAGCAATCACTGGGTCAAGTAAAGTTATAGTTGGAAAGTCTCATTAGGAGTCAATGAAACCGTTTCTTGTATGACCTACTAAAAATTAAGTCGGTAAATAAGTCAATAGTTCAGACACGTGTTTAGGCTAAGTATCGTTTAAGCATTTATGTAACTGATTATTGAAGGAATATTTTGTATCTACGTTTTTTATTATTATTTAATAGTTTGGAACTTAGGTATTTAAAACCTACTTTAACACTTCTCTGCGGTTGACTGGTAGAGAATGTCATTCGGCATTAAGTCCGCCATTGTACGATATTTGTACATGAAGTGTTAAACAAATAAATAATAAATATATTATCCGATCATTAATATAACTATAACTTCAAAACAAACATAAGTTCAACGAAATCTACTATACATTATGATTAGCTATTAACAATATTTTCATTGCATACATAATCTCCGGTACTAAAACATAGTTACACATCAAGCTATAAAAACCAGTTTACATAGATCTCGCTTTATACGACGTTTCTGCAAATTCAACGGCCACTTAATACTGGTTTATTCAGCTTGATATGTACCTGTGTGTATGTACTATATTATAACCAACAAAAACTTTTCTAATATTGCTCCGATTTTGCTGTATTCATTCATCATATTCTTAATGGGAGTCATTTGATTCGTGTGACTAACTGTTATATTTATGTCACACTGTTATTATATCGCCATTACATGCAGGTGGTAGTAGTAGGTAGGCTATATATTTAAAACTTAATCTTTGGTTAAGGGTTGCCATAATCATATGCGTATGGGGTTAAATAAATAGCGTGCAATTCATTATTTTCACAATTAAATACACATTTTGCATTAGGCCATTTGCAAAATTGTGTTGTGTTGTATGTGTTAATAAATATGTTCCCAGATACAGGTTACAGGAGACCTATTTTTCAAGGTTTTTTAAAGTAAATTGTGACCTAGATAAAAACCCAACGGTTTTCCAATAATTCGTTATGTGTCGGTTGTATTCACTTTCCGCGGAATTGTATGATAACAACCTGCACTATTTTTACTGAGAACCAATAAGCAATCGGCAACATTATATCGGTTCTTCCGAGAAGGCCAGACATAGGTGTTTTTCGCGTACTCCTACATTCTTTACTAGTTTAGTTCACACTATATTATAATTATAGGTACTAATATTAAAACTTTTGTGAAAACTGAAACTGTTTCTCGACAATTTGATAGGTACCTGAAAGTCGTAGTGAAAGTGAAGGTAGTCTATTTAATTTAAATATGGATGGATAGTATTATCGAGTAGGTACATTACATGTATTTAATGTAAGGTCCGATAATAATATGTTGCATAAAAGAAGGTTATCAGCAGCCCCGACAACCAAATCATTAACTCTGATTCCTATATTTTTTCCCAGAATGAATTCCAACTGAAACCTATGACATTTTCGACTTAAAAGTAGATTTACAACTGGTCCTATGAAATATTCGATGAAATCCCATTCCAAACTAAAAAAAAACGAAACAAGCCAGCAACAGTTGTATCAGAACCGACGTCGAACTCAGATTACACCAACTTTTGCACAGTGCATAGAAAATCTGAGCAATCAATTTGTACAGACCATTCTAACCTTTAACCACGAAGATTAAAAGCCTACAATCGCATGTACGTCTCAATCGAGCCTATTTCCAACTTCTGAATAGATTTTCAAACTACGTTCATCGTAGTTAACCGCGGGTAACATTTAACTGGGTACAAATTAACCGTGGGTTAGTTCAGACGAAGTTGACAAATGTGGGACATGTGAATACAGTAAACTGAGAATTCAGGTGGATATATGGGTTTTAGGGGTCATCTGGTGGGTGCACTGGTGCTGAGAAGGTTCTTACGAAGCTTTCCAGACGTAGATTTGCAGTTCCGAGTCCACCGATTGCAAAAGGATGGCTCGAAAGTTAATGATTGTCTTATTTTACCGACCTCTGAGAAGTGAGCCCACAACAGCAGTTCATTAAAACATTTCTGTCTCTTAAAACGTATTTAAAATATTCCTCAACGTCATAATAAACACCAAAACGTGGACTTGTCAACATTCGGACATTATTACCTAAATCCAAAGCTAATCCATTTCTGACACATTTTTTGCGCAAACATAACCTCAAAAAATTGTCCATCCATCCATCCGTCGTAGCACAAAGGGTAGCTAAGCCCGTCAGTCCTTTTTCTCATTAATCATTCCTTTCCGGAAATCCTTTTAGTTGACGTCTACCTTCCATTGGACTAAGGATTAGTTAAGCGGCTTACAATCCTCTAAATATTGTATTATTATTGTGTTAACTCTTTTAACATTCTTCAAAGAGCTTAAAGTGTAAATCTTATTTGTGGTACATAGAGTCTATTTTAAATCATCAAGCAATCACTGGGTCAAGTAAAGTTATAGTTGGAAAGTCTCATTAGGAGTCAATGAAACCGTTTCTTGTATGACCTACTAAAAATTAAGTCGGTAAATAAGTCAATAGTTCAGACACGTGTTTAGGCTAAGTATCGTTTAAGCATTTATGTAACTGATTATTGAAGGAATATTTTGTATCTACGTTTTTTATTATTATTTAATAGTTTGGAACTTAGGTATTTAAAACCTACTTTAACACTTCTCTGCGGTTGACTGGTAGAGAATGTCATTCGGCATTAAGTCCGCCATTGTACGATATTTGTACATGAAGTGTTAAACAAATAAATAATAAATATATTATCCGATCATTAATATAACTATAACTTCAAAACAAACATAAGTTCAACGAAATCTACTATACATTATGATTAGCTATTAACAATATTTTCATTGCATACATAATCTCCGGTACTAAAACATAGTTACACATCAAGCTATAAAAACCAGTTTACATAGATCTCGCTTTATACGACGTTTCTGCAAATTCAACGGCCACTTAATACTGGTTTATTCAGCTTGATATGTACCTGTGTGTATGTACTATATTATAACCAACAAAAACTTTTCTAATATTGCTCCGATTTTGCTGTATTCATTCATCATATTCTTAATGGGAGTCATTTGATTCGTGTGACTAACTGTTATATTTATGTCACACTGTTATTATATCGCCATTACATGCAGGTGGTAGTTAGTCATGTTGTGGAGTTCTGTGCAAGCTTTTCTACGTAGTAATGGTGGGATTCTTTGAAATTGTTTACATTGGTTAAAAGATTGCTGGAATTTTCGGGCGTCTGGTGGATATATTTTTATTATTGCCTTTTAAAAACTTTTCCTTCTCTGTGCACAAGTTGTTTTCCTAAGAAAGTGTCACCGCTTGTTAAAAATCAAGCGATACTTTGGTTCACCCTGCGGGCATCAAATCCAATACCACACACTCACCACAGATGGGGCCAAATAGGACTGATGCCGATACGGAGCCGCGGAGGACTTAACGGGTTGCGGGGGTACGACTCGAAGAGCAGAAGTAGGACCAGGGTGGTTTTTTGTCAGTAATAGTCTGAGACTCCCTCTCGCCTGTATTGGGTGTGAGAATTCATTGGACGACAGTCGCCCTTACAACTATTTCCCCTTACAACCACAATATCAACATCAACATGGTTTGATAGCAGTAATGAATAAAACCATAAATAATGAAATCTGTTGTTCACTTTCACTGCACTGTTGAAAGCAGTTCCGTTGGAATATATAATTGAAGGATAGCTATCGCCATGAATATTTGACGATAACACTCAACAGAACAACAACTATCTGTTGAAAATGTTCCAATATGGGATAAAAATAATAGGAATATATCAATTTAAAGGGTACCTAATAGGTACTTTAAAGTCGAAAGACTTGGTAGTGTTTTGTTTCCATTCAATAGTTCTTTGGAGTTTCTTGCTCGCTCTTCTCCATCCGAAACTAGACTTTGGAACGAGCACCTAGCTTCACTGACAGACAGACTGACGGATGATTGAATTTTGACGTTTCAAAATAAATGAATAAATGAGTTTGATTTTGACTCCAAAACTATAGGAGCTTTCTTATTGAGAGGAATTCTAAATTTAGAGGAAGAATCATATCTGAGTCTTTCATACCAGTTTGTACAGAAAGTGATTTTTTTAATTATTGTGTAGGTACAATGAGACATGTGTATGTTACATGGCCTGAATCGTCGCATGGAGGCCCTAAACAGTATTGGTAAGGTGGATTAATTGGGGTGTATAATTATAGTTATGATCAAAGGTTATTATAAAACTGATCTTGATTTCGATCCAAAAGAATGACCCCGCGCAGTAAAAATAGACAATGTGATCGTGATAGTGATACTTGTAATGATATGTTTAACTACAGCAACTACTGACAGATCAGTCAGATCTCGGATCCAACTAGGTATAAGTTAAAACTCTAGAATGACAATTCAAATTTTGGCTCTGTTTTTCGCCATGTTACTTCATCGGTGTCGTTAAACTACACCTTCACCTTTTGGACTACACCTTAGTCCTACCTTTTAGACTAGACCGTCAGGAAATATTTATTATGTGATCTATACATAATCTCCGGTACTACATTATATTTACAATCAACGAAAAACATAGTTACACATCAAGCTATAAAAACCAGTTTACATAGATCTCGCTTTATACGACGTTTCTGCAAATTCAACGGCCACTTAATACTGGTTTTTTCAGCTTGATATGTACCTGTGTGTATGTACTATATTATAATCAACAAAAACTTTTCTAATATTGCTCCGATTTTGCTGTATTCATTCATCATATTCTTAATGGGAGTCATTTGATTCGTGTGACTAACTGTTATATTTATGTCACACTGTTATTATATCGCCATTACATGCAGGTGGTAGTTAGTCATGTTGTGGAGTTCTGTGCAAGCTTTTCTACGTAGTAATGGTGGGATTCTTTGAAATTGTTTACATTGGTTAAAAGATTGCTGGAATTTTCGGGCGTCTGGTGGATATATAGACACAGATTTTTATTATTGCCTTTTAAAAACTTTTCCTTCTCTGTGCACAAGTTGTTTTCCTAAGAAAGTGTCACCGCTTGTTAAAAATCAAGCGATACTTTGGTTCACCCTGCGGGCATCAAATCCAATACCACACACTCACCACAGATGGGGCCAAATAGGACTGATGCCGATACGGAGCCGCGGAGGACTTAACGGGTTGCGGGGGTACGACTCGAAGAGCAGAAGTAGGACCAGGGTGGTTTTTTGTCAGTAATAGTCTGAGACTCCCTCTCGCCTGTATTGGGTGTGAGAATTCATTGGACGACAGTCGCCCTTACAACTATTTCCCCTTACAACCACAATATCAACATCAACATGGTTTGATAGCAGTAATGAATAAAACCATAAATAATGAAATCTGTTGTTCACTTTCACTGCACTGTTGAAAGCAGTTCCGTTGGAATATATAATTGAAGGATAGCTATCGCCATGAATATTTGACGATAACACTCAACAGAACAACAACTATCTGTTGAAAATGTTCCAATATGGGATAAAAATAATAGGAATATATCAATTTAAAGGGTACCTAATAGGTACTTTAAAGTCGAAAGACTTGGTAGTGTTTTGTTTCCATTCAATAGTTCTTTGGAGTTTCTTGCTCGCTCTTCTCCATCCGAAACTAGACTTTGGAACGAGCACCTAGCTTCACTGGCAGACAGACTGACGGATGATTTAATTTTGACGTTTCAAAATAAATGAATAAATGAGTTTGATTTTGACTCCAAAACTATAGGAGCTTTCTTATTGAGAGGAATTCTAAATTTAGAGGAAGAATCATATCTGAGTCTTTCATACCAGTTTGTACAGAAAGTGATTTTTTTAATTATTGTGTAGGTCCAATGAGACACGTGTATGTTACATGGCCTGAATCGTCGCATGGAGGCCCTAAACAGTATTGGTAAGGTGGATTAATTGGGGTGTATAATTATAGTTATGATCAAAGGTTATTGTAAAACTGATCTTGATTTCGATCCAAAAGAATGACCCCGCGCAGTAAAAATAGACAATGTGATCGTGATAGTGATACTTGTAATGATATGTTTAACTACAGCAACTACTGACAGATCAGTCAGATCTCGAATCCAACTAGGTATAAGTTAAAACTCTAGAATGACAATTCAAATTTTGGCTCTGTTTTTCGCCATGTTACTTCATCGGTGTCGTTAAACTACACCTTCACCTTTTAGACTACACCTTAGTCCTACCTTTTAGACTAGACCGTCAGGAAATATTTATTATGTGATCTATACATAAGTAAAATGTAACAAGATAATTTTCGAAGAATCATCTCAATCAGATTACGTAATATCTAACAAGCGAAATGCCCATCTATAAATAACTTGATCTTTGAAACACCTACACGTTCATTCAGTTAGCACAAGAGAAGTACCTGTTCGAGTAATCATTGGAAACACGTCAGTAGTTAATAGTTGTGTTCCTTCGAAATTATAATGTTTACCAGAAGCTTCTTCTTACAATAAAGTTACAGAGAAGATATAATTCTTGTCATTGATGATGTCATATTTTTTATGTGATCTGGGGCTAATGAGCATCCGGAACCGCAAAAGACCCAACGGATTGCCGAGGCTTCTGCTCGAAGCAGGAGTAGGAACGGGGTAGTTTTTAGTCCGTAAGATTCTGACACACCTCGCTTCACCCAAGGTTGGAGAAGCCATTGGATGACTATTAACCCCTCAAAAATGGGTTACCTAATGAGCAGTTGGATCGGCTGATGGAGTTGATCAATGCCGCACACGTGAAACACCAGAGAAGAGACAAACGTGTTACCGGTATTTTAAAATGGAGTGCCTTTTTTTTTAAGGGGGGAAAATCATCGAATGACTGCTCCCGCCTGGGTGAGGCGGGAGGGAGTGTCAGACTCTTACTGACTAAAAACCACCCCGTTCCTTCTCCTGCACGTCGAGTCGGAGCCCCGGTTACCCGTTAGGTTCTCCGCGACAAAATGGAGTGCCTAAGCTCTTTTCTTGAAGACAGAAAAAAGAGGACAACCAAAAAAAAATAATAATAATAATTTATTTATTTATTCAATGAATTTAATCGAATTGAAATTAAATAAAAAAAAACATGAATCAACTGTGTAAGTAGAGAAATAGGAGGGAAAATAGTTAACGATACGTTTACGCCACATGCGAGAAATGTAAGAAGAAAATATATTATAGTACCCACCCCATGAAACATAATCATCTTAATTTTTGTTTCTAAAATTACAAGCGTCACAAAACCTGGACACATGATATGCCCAAAATTATCTTCATTACTAGCCAATGCGTAGTAAGTACCTTTGTACTTGGTAAACAACGGGAAAGCCTTGGTATAAAGCCAAGGTTTTTTGTAAAGTTGCGTAAGAACTGTCAAAATTTATCCAAATTTCCGCAAGATTCTTAAACCAAATTGAAGATTTTCCTTGAAGATATTTTGATTAGAAGGCTGTTTATTAAAATGGACCTTATGATGGATTGTAAAAAGCTCGATTTAATACAGGTATTGAGAAGTTCAGACAGAAGACTTTGTCACTTTTAAGGAGATGATGATCTCTGGATCAGTATGATAAAACGTCTTTAGTTAACCTAACCTTTTTTTTTTTTTATGGGGGGAAATCCTCATGGACTGCCTCCACCTGGGGAAAGGCGGAGGGGTGTGCCGGACTCTTACCGGCTAAAACCACCCCAGTGTCTCCTCGCACGTGCGTGCGGGGCCGCGGGAGTCCAAATTCATCCGCAGCCCCGCATTACAGTGCCCAAGTCCTTCGCCCCTGGACCCATTCATGGGGGCCGGAAGAGGGCGTTGTCGGCCCTTCTCCTACGCCCGGTGCGCCTTCTGCGGTTGGGAGAGGAAGTCAGTAAGATCTCCCTCTCCCGTTCCGCAGTTTCCTTCTGCGACATCACATCCTCGCAGAAAGACACCACCGCGTCCCACGACTCTGCGCTGTCCACCATCTTTCGCACTACGGCCGGCAGCGACAGATCGCTTCCTACTTCATTTCTGAGGACACGGCGCTGCTCCTCCCAAGCTACACACTCGGCGAGCGTGTGTTGCGCCGTGTCCTCCCCGCAATGGACGCAGTGGTGGCACCGGGCGTCCGGCTCCCTCTCTATGCGGCACAGGTACTTGCCGAAGCAGCCGTGCCCCGACAGCACCTGCGTAACCCAAACGACAGGGAGCCGTGCTTCCTCCCAAGCCAGTCGTCGAGTACTGGCCGGATCGCCTCGACGGTAGTAAAGCCGGCGGTGGGGCGCAGAAGCCTTTGCCGCCATTCCGCCACTAAGACCTCCTCTCGGCGCCGCTCGATTTGGCGCTGCACCGGCCTCGAGCCCCGTGTCCGCTCTTCCTCGCGCCATCGGTATAGTGACGCGAGTACTTTCGCCTCTAGGTCCCAGGGCGGGGATCCGGCCAGGACGCAAGCCGCCTCGTAGGAAATCGTGCGATACCCGCGGACGACTCTGACAGCCATCGCCCTCTGCGGTTTTTTCAGAATAGCGAGAGTGTTGGCCGTCAAGTCTAATGCCCACACAGGGGCCCCGTACAGGGCCATGGATCGCACGATTCCCACATACAGCCGCCTACAGGCGGCGCTCGGGCCCCCCAAGTTGGGAAGCAACGTTGAAAGCGCGCCCGTCGTACCCATCAGTTTGGGCGCCAGCCGCCGGAAATGAGGTCCGAATTCCCATCGACTGTCGAGCACCAATCCCAGATTAGTTAACCTAACCTAACCTAACCGCTGAAGGAAGACAATTCTGTCAAGTTTGTACTTTTTACATAATCTTCGGCGTCGCTTTTAACCGGTCATAAGTCGTCATTATATTGGTTTGTTTATTATTTTTTTTACTGTTTAATTAGTTATTATTCGGTTCGCATTAAATTCTTAGGGAACAACACCGTCTATATGAGATTACAGATTTCATAAAACATTTACGGTAGTTTGATTGCCATGCCGTTTTATGAGTCATAATGTTATTCTAGTATACGAGCACATTCTGTTACATTAGTACCCACAGTAGCAGACCCATTACTCAACCAATTTATTGGCTGACATCTCCACAATTTCATTGTTATACAACTACAGCGTTTATCGTATCAAATCTCTGCAGGCATGAAAAAACCTTCGCCGGAATGTGGCAGCAATTTTCTGAATGATTTCACCCCAGCCTAGTCACGCGAACATTTCGCCACAATATGTGGTACATACATACGTGTGTACTTGCCATTACCAAGGGCAACCTCCGACCTTAAACTAAGAACTCACCTTATCAAAACAACGACATTTTTAACAGTCAATCACATCTATACTAAGGGAAGACACTACGGGCAGCTAACATTACTGAAACACACACAGCAACCCCTAAATTGACAGGTTAAGACAACACACACGATTTTAACACCTCAGGACATTATTTTTATTGATGAAAATGGTATTCGGCGTCCGCTAAGGGTCCCCGGGCGACCGGCAGGCGAGCGCGCTAGCCGGCGCGCCGCCTTACTTTAACTGAAATACGCGCTCGCGAACTGTTTTTTGCGCAGGCGTACTACAACGAAGGATCGGCCGAAATTCACCCTTACACACCTCCGTGGAACGGTTAAACTACCTTTTTGCAGGCAACGAGAAACGCACTTTATATTTATAGTCCGAAGAGTACATTTTGAGTTGGCTAAAAAATCTCCTTTGTTTCGTTTTGAATAGACGATTGCGTGTGCCGCACTGCACACGATGGTAATTAAATATGTGTTTGACAATAGTATCGAGGCTCCAGCGGCTGTGCTCCTGATGACGTCAATGTTCCAAACGCTCAGTAGAGAGCGTTCGTGTGGAAACCGTTTTGCGAGAGTTTGCGAGCGATTCGACGTCAAAGCGAGCGAAAACGAAAAAATGATGGTCATTTACATTTGAAATTGGAATAAGCTTTTTCGATTTAAATATTCTGTTTTTAATTTCTTCCGACCGCTTGCTGGCTTCATGCAATATAAAATTGGATGAATCAGCTCTGGTTTGGGAGTCATGATTCAACTACCTTTAAAGGGTTAAGAATTAATTTATGCTCTTCGTTATCGGAGAGCCAACAGATTTTGCTGAAACAAAATAAATTTGTGAATGCTTTTAACATTACTGGGGCAGTTACTGGTTATATGCATTTTAAGTTAATATCAAGCTTGCTACTGACTCAATAAATTGCTTCTTTACCAGAAGGTAATGTGTTTTAATTCTCGGACAAGGTAAGTAACTTAGAGTAACATCTATTATAATTAACTAGCTGTTGCCCGCGACTTCGTCCGCGTAGATTAATGACTTCTGACAGAATTCATCAGAATCAATTCAGTGCCCAATTAAGATTTACCTATTGTGAAATGATTTATCGTAATTTCAATAAATTAAAAATCCCGCAGTGTTCTTACCAGTCCCGGCCCGATCACGTAAGTTTTGAGTAATAAAAACTTCGACTATTGTTGTACAGCATCTCTATAAAATAAGTTCAGTGGTTAAAAGATAGAGAGTCCTGGAGCATTGACACATAGTTCCCATTCCCGAGGGACTTCTGAGATAAAAACTATCATACGTTACTCAGGTCCCAAATCATCGTTTTACCGAATGTAATTCAAAAAGATTCAATGATTCTAGATTCAATTTTCTTTCCCAATTTCACACCAACTATGATTCCCTATTTTATCCCCTTAGGGGTGGAATTCATTAAAATCCTTTCTAAGGAGATACCTATGTCATAGTATCTTTATGCATGCAAAGTTTCAGCCCGATCGGTTTAAAACTGGCAAAGTATCACACAAACTTTCACCCTCTATATGGGTAATATTTGGGGTGGAAATGTTCAAAAACCTTTCTAAAGGGACGTGTACGTCATAATATCTACCTGCACGTCGAATTTCAACCCGATCTGTGTAAAACTGACAAAGCCTCATACAAACTTTCATCCCCTACATTATCCCATTGGAGGTGGAAATGATCAAAATCCTTACTTGGAGATGCCTACGTCAAAATATCTATCGGCGCGCCGAATTTCAACCAGATCGTTTTATAATTGACAAAGTTCCATACGAACTTTCACCCCTATTTTACCCTCTTGGGAGTGAAAATGATCAAAATTCTTTCTTAGAAGATGCTTACGTTATAACATCTATCTGCATGCCAAATTTCAACCTGATCGGTTTAAAACTGACAAAGTCTCATACAAACTTTCATCCCCTATTTTACCCACTTGGGGGTGGAAATTATCAAAATCCTTTCACAGCGGATGCCTACGTCATAACATCTATCTGCATGCCAAATTTCAACCCGATCGATTTAAAACTGACAGTCTCATACAAACTTTCATCCCCTATTTTACCCCCTTGGGGGTGGAAATTATCAAAATCCTATCACAGCGGATGCTTACGTCATAACATCTATCTGCAAGCCAAATTACAACCCGATCAGTTAAAAACTGACAAAGTTTCATACAAACTTTCATCCCCTTTTTTACCCCCTTGGGGGTGGAAATTATCAAAATCCTTTCTTAGCGGATGCCTAAGTCATAACATCTATCTGTATGCCAAATTTTAGCCCAATCTGTCCAGCGGTTTGGGCTGTGCGTTGATAGATACTTTAAAAGTCGATTTTTTTATTGATACAAAACAAATTCATTCTGTAATTCCTTTGGTACCTACTTATATAAAAACTTTGCACATCCTAAGAGACCTATGTACCAAGTTACATGGTTTTATCTCCAAAAATGACGAACACCCACATGCAACCCCTATTTCACCCCCACGCTGGTGTGAATTTTAAAATGCTAGAACAAACGATTTTTTGTTTATTATTTAGTGCCTAAATATAAAATGTAAGGTATCTTCAAGAATGACGACCTTCATACAAACTTTCAACCCCTATTTCATCCCCTCACAGGTCGAAATTTCAAAAACGCTAGAACAAATATTTTATTATTTTTTATCAAGTGCTTAAATATAAAGTTTCATGGTTTTATCTTTAAAAATTATGAAATCCCATACCACTCCCCCCCCCTTTTAACCCCTTACAACCTCTTTTTCGCGATAAAAAGTAACCTATGTTTTATCTCGGGGTCTAGAATATCTGTATACCAAATTTCATTCAAACCCGTTCAGTAGTTATGGCGTGAAAGAGTAGCAGACAGACAGACAGAGTTACTTTCGCATTTATAATATTAGTTAGGATTAATTAAATAAATAAATCGACACACTTTAATTAATAGAAAAATCATGGAACATTGAAGAGTTTAATATCATCGTTCATGCAGAGTTGTCACCAGCCGAAACACGACAACTGCTGAACTAATGTATCGTTCTTAGTCCTGGTGGAACGACAACTTGCCACTTGCAACCATTGGTTCTTCCTGACTCTGATAATGGCATCAGTTCACCTAACGGTAATCTTTAATATGTTGTGCCAGCGCGACACTCTCGCACGAGTCGAATGAGCCCCAGAGGGCTTAGTAAAACGAGATAGGAACGTTACCGCGTTCGTCGCACTGATTGGTTGGTTCATTGGAGTAGGCCAATCATAGCGCTGAACACGGTAACGTTGCGATCTTATTAAACGTAAAGAAACTCGTATTGAGATACATTTTCGCTATTATATATATATACATAATAACTCTAATCCTTCTTAAATCACAAGACTGCCATGTATACTCGAGTTATAATAATATGTATAAAACCTCTTTATTGTGGCTTCACTTTGACTTTCCGTAAGTTCGACGGTCAGTTTATATTGGTGTTGCATCGCTTGATGTGTAGCGATATAGTTTAGTCATTTGGTAGTTCTACCTGGAATATTTTCCGGGAGTTTTGAAAATCAGATGTAGATTTTGATGTGCTCTTCCCAATTTCCATTTTGCACCTGTTATATATAATACATGCATCGGTCACGCCGCCATCTTGGAAAAATGGCGGCAAAAACGGTTTTTTTACAATATCTCTTTTCTTGTGCATTTTACGAGATTACCGTTAAATACAAAATTAAACTACAAATATTTTTCTATAATTTATGTCTTTACTGCTTTTTTGTAATATAAGTAGTTTTGGTGCAAGAGCACCGCAAAGTATGATTTTTTATGAGCACTTTAGGAAAAGAAATATTCCACACCACGTGAAAGTAAATCAAGCGGCGCTTTGTTATATAGTGTAATTGTTTATAGAGGTAGGTGTAATACTCGTGTGACTGTGGTACACACTTTAGGAACTTGCCATAATCTCCTTTTTTTTAAAGTTGCCCCACACTTGGATTATCTCCTGTGTCGTGGGTGCGTTTACAAACAAATAAGTTCACATACACATGACACCCAGACCCGAAACAACAATTTGTGGATCACACAGAGTGTTGTTCCGTGCGGGAATCGAACCCGCGACACGTTGCACAGCAGCCGGTTGCCCAGCCACCGCACCA
Organism: Spodoptera picta; assembly: GCA_038387885.1. Taxonomy (NCBI): domain Eukaryota; kingdom Metazoa; phylum Arthropoda; class Insecta; order Lepidoptera; family Noctuidae; genus Spodoptera; species Spodoptera picta. Next base: position 644,964 of record JAZHFQ010000413.1, on the reverse strand, counting down.
ACCGTGCAGTATTGATATCCACAACTTACTTAATGATCAGACTCATAAGTGAAGCGCCGGCATTAAACTATGGAATGTTAACAGGAGCTCCCACGTCTTGTGCACTAACAGACAAACAGTCGAGTTCACCTTTATGTAAATTACAAACAAATTGTTTCATTACTCAGTTCCAGAACTCTAGGACATTTAGGAAACGTACCAGCGTAGGTAGAGAAGTCTAGTATACTTTTAATAGATTTTCAACTTTATCACAGAGTTTTACGGTTGGTAATTGAATGAAGAAGTTTGACAGTTTGGTGTATTTTGATGTGACTATTCTATGTTATGAATAAGAAGTATGAATCATCCTACACTCAGACTGAGTGAACTTTATTAATATTCAAACTAAAACAATTATTAGTTGTAACGCCCACATTTATTTTTTTCATGTTCAATGTACCTCTACAATAGTGATTTAGGGAGTTAAAAAATCCCACTCCTTCGCCCTTTGAAGGTGAACAAATATACCCAAGTAAGTACCTATGCTACTCGTTAGTTTTTTCATAATCTAAGTAAAATATTAATCTTAACTTTTTTGTGGTTAAAATTAAAACTCAGGTTTTATCCTTAAGCTAGTTAAGAAAAGGTCAAAAGGCAGTAGAAAGAGGTGGTCACATATTTTGTGTAGCGGGCTCGATTTCCATAAGGAAACGCCGGTGATCAGTGATCAGTTGGTCGCCGTCAGCATCAGTATCTATACCTAGATAATAATAGGAAGCACGAGGTCTTCTATATTGTCCATGTACACTACATTTTGTGCCTACCTCCTTCTAAACCTAACTCAGGAATCGACTATTATATTCGGTAGTTGCACTTATGAAATTGCAAACTTTATACCAAATTATGTTGTTAGAAGCATAGACAAAAAAAACGAATCGTCATCGCGTAGCGGGAATATATAATCTGTGGTGCGAAAAATGAAAAAGTCGAGATGGCGGGAACTCGGAAGTTATTGAGAGTTGAAACAGCATTTTGCATTTTGGTGTTGAGGGAATTTTAATATTTTTAAAAGTAAATTTGCGTATTTATGTGTTGTTGTTGTTTTTCTTTCTAATTAACAGCTATTGTTTAGCTAGTCCTGATTTTGTAATTTGGTTTTCGATGTTAACAATATAGGTAGGCACCTAAGTGCATTGTAATGGTGGTAAGTACTCTTTAATTTCCTTATGATTTCTAGAATCGAATGTGGTTTAAAACCAATAAGTTTCTAACATCAAAGAGTAAGGTAAACTCAATGCGACTTTTTAAGTTTTCTAATAATATATTCATATTTACCTGTAGGTAAATAACCACGATAGTGTACTATCATAAGTCTACAATGAATACTTGCTCCCGACTATTTCAGTTTGTTTATTTGCATATAAATAGTCGGTCAGCGGTCTTGAACCGAGCCGGATTCGACTCGGATACGACTCGAATGGAAATAGATCGTATCGATTCTTAATGTATCCTACACTACATGTTTGTAAACTTTTGGAGTTCAGTGATCTGAAGTAAGTCTAAGTATTGGATCAGGAATAGGGCCGTTTTAAACTACTCTGGGTTTACAATAATTCGGGGCCCTTGTGGAATGTTTTTTTTCAACTTTGCACCACACTAGTATTTTCTCAAGTATCGCTGTAACTATACATACACCCAGACTCAAAGCAACAATTTGTGGATCAGCCGTTGCAGCAGAAGCACGTTGCGAGGCAGCCGGTTGCTGCACAACGTGTAGCGAGTGTGTCTGTCGTAACTTAGAAGCTGTATGTCGGTCCTTCGGGACCCTTGGAATATGGGGGCCCTGGGCGCGGGCTCTAAGTGGCCTTATGGTAAAGACGATAGATCAGGAATTACCTATATGAAGATATTGACGATTTATTTCTAGTGGTTTTTAAATCCTGTTATTCTTACTATGATTTTCTCATATATTTATAAATACACTGTAATTTCACAGTATAAAACTCGAACCGGGAATCAAAAATTTTACACCATACACAGAATGGTTGAGTGCGGGAATTGAACCGGCGCGGCGACGTCATTTACAGCAGTCGGTCCAGTTTGTGTAAAAAGTTTTAGCGTTAAAAATTATATTAAGGAAAAATTGTTATCAATTAATAATTCCGTTAATTTCATTTTATTTGATTTTATCAATATTTATTTTTATATTCATCAACATTATAGTTATATAAATGATGAGCGCCTACCGTAATAAAATAGCAATATTTGCAATCACAACATTTTGCATCGACTTTTGGAGTTTAATTATTCCTTATCTTTCCACGTTCAATAAGTTTTACCAAGTTATTATCCTTTGTGTACTATAAGTTAATTTCTATTAAATAGGTATTATTTACACAGTTAGTTTTATTAATTACCTACTAAGATACGAATCTCCAATCAATAAAAGAGGAAATGGCATATATTTAACAAAGTTGTTGCAACCGCAATGTTATATCTGTTTGAATATTGAATAGTATTTTGTTTTTCAATAATAAATGGTTTATTTATTTTGTATATAAATACAGTTTTATGTATTAATTTTGTTATTCTACGTCAATTGTCAAATGCGCCTATAATTAGAGTTTCAGACAAATGTTACTAAATTAAAAACAATCTTATCTACTAGCTTCTTTGAGCACGTAAATTTATAATTTAGAATTAATTAAGTACATATATAATTTTGCTTTACTTTAGTGAAAAATGAATAATATAATGTATCTGAAAGTGAAAAGTAATTCAATAAATTGAAAAAGAGAAAGAAAAAACATTTCTTCAACAGAATAAGATAAGAATTGATAAATAAATAAATAACATTCGTATCATTTAAAACTAAAAGTCTATTTAACATAATTTTTATGTAATTTAGACTATCTTTAGATAATTTTATTCATCACTTCTGTTTACTTTATGAAGGTACTCGTGGATCATACAATAGAAAAAAAAAGAACTACTTCGTTTTAGATTGTGTTCGAATAACGTCCACAATTTCGCTTCCAACATTCAACCTTCGATAGCTCAGTTGGTAGAGCGGTGGACTGTAGAGGAATAATTCACTGGTATCCATAGGTCGCTGGTTCAAATCCGGCTCGAAGGAGTTCTTTTTGTACTTGCCACTATTTTTTCTTCTCATTTTATCTTCTTATTTTGATTAAAAATTCATATTTTTTATATGATTTTCATTAGTTTAGATAATTTGTTTATTTTTGCAACAAAGAATTATAATAATGTCGATAAAAATGAGACTTCAACGTTAATTTCAATTATTAATTAACTATAAATGATGTTTTACGATTTTTAACTGTTTCCGAAATAATTTCATTCACCAAAAGAATACGCTGCGGACAGGATTCGAACCTGTGCGGGTAGAACCCAATGGATTTCAAGTCCATCTCCTTAACCACTCGGACACCGCAGCTCATATAATCATGGTTGAAATAGCTGATCATTTAACTAGAGTATTTTATTTCTTATTGATTTTAGCGATTTAGTTAGAATGTTCTGAGATCGATTTATTGAACACCATTGGAAATATATTTTTTACTTATTATTACACGGTAGAAATTGTATGGACAATTAAACGTACTACATATTATTCACTGTATTACATTAGAAAGCCGAAGTCCACCTGTAAGAACTAAAATCATCAGTTTGTCTTTATTAGAATCATCACGATCGTCTTGAATGATAAAAACAAGGTAGGTATGTAGAGGTAGTTGTCTAATTAGTAAATATCTACACTAAGTACTCCCTTAACATCAAATACAACTTAACTTTTGTAAGATATTACCTGTTCACATCGGTATTAAAAGTTATCAGTATTCTATTTTCAATTTCATGAAATGATTTGACTGATATGTACAAATATAGGCAGGTAGTGCCACCTAGTTTCGAAAAAGCACAAGCTTGAAATATACAGTCAAGCGACTATAGTGTAACACACACGCAAGCTAAGTATTGAACTTTTACTATTCATCACTAGATGGCTCTGTTTAAACATTGTACATTGTTGTATTTACGTTTCTACTGAACAACAGATGTCGCTAGTGGTTCCTATTTTATTGTAATCATTATTATTTTCTAGGCTCTTAATAATAATAATGAGGATTCAATTTTAAATCTTTACGATATTAATTTCATAACGGTGGTGGTGCTGACATTATTATGTAGATATTTGTTTTTATGTACTGCACCTTGTGATTTGGTTTGTACCTATGTGGTTTAGGTAGGTATTTACCTCCTACCGCATGATTTGGTTGATTTTAGTTTTAGTTAGTACCTAACAATAAAAATATATTTAATGTAGGGAATTATTTGCATTTGTACTCATTAACAATATAAATAAGACAAACACAAAATGTAAACAAACTTTACCTCTCACTTTTAGAAATCATTTCGTGCCCATGCGTCGAAGTTGAAGCTGAACAAAAGTCATTTATGGAAGCTTGTAGGAAAGTAGAGGTAGTTGTCTATGAAGTACGAACACGCGCTGTAATTAACACTTTTATTGAGTAGGTACTAAATATAGATACTATGGACTAGGGCTTGCAAATTCAATGCACCTGTCAATAAGTGCGAGGTAGCATCTTTATTTAGCGAAGCGATAAAACAAACTTATTACACACATACCTATCATCACGCCTTTAATCCCCTAAGGGGTAGGCCGAGGTCCACATAATGCCACTGTATAATGTAACACCCACTTTTCACTGTTTATGTTATGAGTTCCATGTTATAGGGGGAGAGCCTATTTCCATATATTGGACACGATTCCAGCCTCCGTGCTACTACTGAGATTTTTTTGAAAACAAACTTATTAAAATCTATTATTTGTATGACTTTAAAATTGTTTATGTACCTTATGATAGAAGATCATTAGGTAGACTTACAAAGATAAACCTATAAAGATAGACCTAATAAAGATAGACCTATCAAGCTAATCCTATAAAGTAAAACTGGTACCTAGATACCTAAATTATATTTTTGCTAAATGATTTCCAAATTAGCTGATTTGTAGTTGGGAGGATCCACGAAATAGTAGGTACTTAATTACTTTTCCATTGGAGTACCTATCTTGCAGAGAGCTTACTGTAAAATATTTGAAACTATCGATCAACCTTTAAAACTATACTCATTTTCTAACTATATTGTAGGTAGGTAATTTTTCTAAATCGTACTTCCTATATCGTATATTATAAATTCGAAACTTTATAAAGATGTATGAGTGTGTGTGGGTGTGTTTGTTAGTTTGTTTGTTTTTTTGTTTGTTACTCTTTCACGTCATAACGGCTGAAAGGAATGGGATGAAATTTGGCACAGAGGTATGTTATGGTCTGGTAGTTATTATTTGTTAATATAGGCTACTTTTAATCCCAAGGGAACACGGGCGATGCCGCTGGCAGAAGCTAGTGCTTAATATTCATAAGAAAAATATAAACTACAAAAAATGTAACAATAATCCCAGGCCCTTTTGACGTGAACTGCGAATGTATACAACATGAGTCGACAGCCCTACCCGTTCCCGTCAGGTGCACTTTCATAACGTTCATACTGCTCCGATACCATCGCGATCAGTGTTAACTGTCCCTTTTACGATTACGAATGCGATTACCACTCATACAGCAAATTGACATACATTGACATAACATCACGCCTTTTATCCCCGAAGGGGTAGGCAGAGGTGCACACAGAAGTAACACCCACTTTTCACTATTTATGCTATGAGTCCCATGTAATAGGGGGTGAGCCTATTGCCATATACCGGGCACATTTCCAGACTCCGTGCTACTACTGAGAATTTTTTAAAAACCCAGTAATACTTTGCCCGACCCGGGAATCGAACCCGAGACCCCTTGCCCGGCAGTCGCACTCGCGACCACTCGGCCAACGAGGCAGCAAATTGATATTATTATTATAAGCCCTACCAGTTTGTTTGTTTTGTGAAAGTGCTTTGTCGCGGAGAACCTAACGGGTAACCGGGGCTCCGGCTCGACGTGCAGGAGAAAGAACGGGGTGGTTTTTAGTCAGTAAGAGTCTGACACTCCCTCCCGCCTCACCCAGGCGGGAGCAGTCATTCGATGATTTTCCCCCCTTAAAAAAAAGTGCTTTGAAGGGGCTGATTACCAAATCAGTATCAACAATTTGATAATCATGTGATGGACTATAGCCACTTAGGCCTCATAATATCTAAGCAAGTTTGCCATTATCTTTTAGCTTGACAGGGTTAGAGATACCTGTTTAAAGTGTTCAGATTTATCAGAGGGCTTAATACAAGTTCCTTTAACGTTTATCGAGATTGAAACGATACCGCGTTCGGCGCTCTGATTGGTTGGTTCACTGCAGCCGGCCAATCATAGTTCAGAACGCGGTCTCGTTTCGATCTCGATAAAAGTAAAACAAACTCGTGTTAAACCCTTAGAAAACGCTGCTGTGCACGGTGTCAGTCAAAATGTGAAATTCCATTATAATCAAGCAGCCCTTATGATAGGTATTATATAATATGTAGCCCTATTCACGGGTGGAGTAGGATGGTGACGTTATGTTATTAAGTATTTCAACGTTATAATAATAAATCCCCAATAAAACGCATACGAATATGTACGTTAGCTTTAAATTATACAAAGAGGATTTAATTTAAGGTTCGCAACACAATCTCATCCGCATGTTTCAGTTTTTATTTTATTTTAAAACAAAGGAGATCGTTATCAAACCATTTATAATTATGTTGCCAGTTTGGTAACTTCGACATAACATTAACGATGATTCATAAAGATGCATGAAATAATTAAATGCATGAACCTTAATGACTTGATGTTAAGAGTTAAATAGGAAAATCGTTGATTTGTTCGAAATTTAAACAAAGAACTGCACCACTTCAATAGTGCCTCATGCCTCGTTTATTCTGCCTCAGTGATCGAATTGTTGCAAGCGCAACTGCGAACGAAGAGATGGTTTTGATTCCTGGTTTGAATTTGAAAATTCTTAACGTCTCAACTTTTCACAAAGCCTCAATTTCTCTTAGTCACAGAATCTGGAAATTAGTCTGGTGTGACAAGAGACTTGTGTGATTATGTATCTGAGACTTACTTAATATCCTTATGGCATCGAGCATTTCTTTCTTTATTGAAACAAAGAGTTTCCTTTTTCTTGTATAGAAGCACTATTTCTATGGATTGTCAGTATGCATATGTGAGCACCATGTTAGACTTAAGATTTTTATTTTAGTAAGTTATTAGTATAATGCGTCAAGCGTGTCTTTGCATTGTTCTTACATATGCGTACAGTATTGAAATATGTATCAGAGACATTGTAGAACATACTTTTTTAAAAAGAGGAGTTTATTGCTCGTTCTTCTCCATTCGAATCTACATTTTGGAAAGAGCACGGAGCTTCACCTAATTTCACTGACGGACTGATTGACAGACTATAATTTATTTTGTATTTGTTGACGTTTCCAAAGTACCAAACTATGGTTTAATTGAAATAAATGCTTTGACTTTGACTTTGACTTTGTTACATCTCATCTCATACACCTCTACTTCTCCCCTTGTTTATTTGAAGTTAAAATCAAGACGTTTAGTTCCTTATAAGATTAGGATCTCCACATTTAATTGTTTGCCTCAAGTAGGTACCCATTGGTATTTGCGTAGGCTCACGATTGCGATGACTAATAACTAGTAATGCTAAGTCGTTTTGTTATTATTATTATTATTATGTAAACTAATGCCGGTAACGTGTACCTGTCAGGAGATTTTATGATTTAAACTGTCAAATACCAAGCGGTCACCGGTGACCGCAACCTATTGTTCTATAATTGTGTCTGCAAAACCGGTACTCGACGAGTTAATATGTTTGATTCGGTGTTGCCATTGTTTTAATTTTTTTTCGTAATAGTTTTTATTTACGAAAACTGAGACATGCAAAAAGCCAATTAGGAACTTATGACTATTGCTAGATGGTAAGAAAAGAAAAATAGGACATAGGTACCTACTGTTTTTCTAACTTTATGGTAATTAAAAGCTTTAATGGGTTGTGCATGTGCAGGGTAGATTAGATACAAGCTAAGGTTGACAGTGAGAGTGCATAAGATGGAGTCGTTTCCTTCTGTGAACGTGTGATGTTGGCAAAGGAGGCGGCAGAAAGGGAGAGGGAGGCGTCCAGCTCAACACCGCGAGGTGTTAGCTGATCTGCGACCTACATAGGAGAGACCTGCGGACGACTGATTAGGGGAGTCAATCGTCCGCTGTACGGCCGGGAGTAAGTGATAGGTTGTATTCCACGCGCGCCACTCGAGGAAGAAAATCGCAGCTTCTGAGGCCTGCTAAAAAGATTAAATAGCTCTTAATCTGGTTAAGACATAATGCTAACCCCCAAACAGGGCAGGATAGAAAGAAATAATAAACACCAAGAAGTTTATTTGACGATTACTTAAGCCATTGTTCCGTGAGGCAATCGAACTAATAAAATTGTTAACAACGTAACGATGTTCAAACCTAGTAAACAGTTAAAAAAAAACCAATGTTTGAATGCCTGTATCTCATAAATTACTAAAACAAATCGATATTACACAATCTCTCGTGTTCATCGATTAGGTGTGACCCTGCCAGACCAGTTTGCTCAGGTTATTTGCTTGGAAACGGTGTAAACAACGTGTTGCGTATGAATGGTCGAAGAATGTAAAAGTAGTTTACATTTCCATGGAAGTCGCGCTTCATCGCTTGCGTTTCTTTTCTCTGGACATGCGATTTTGCGATTAATTGTCGGTAACTCCTGTAGGTGGTGAAGTTGTATGATAATAAAGAATGAAATAATGTATTTCTTCTACTTTCAATCATGACCTATTTTTATCTCTTTCTCAGTGACAACTACGACTAGTCGTGTTCTCTCTGGGCTAGTTTCTGGTAATGTTATCTTCTTGACTAACCTTTTCGACCTTGGTGTACTGGTTAAGTACTCGAATTTGGATTCTACTACCCTATCTACATATAAGATTGGGTGTTCCTTGCCGTACTTTTGTATGTAACCATGTCACAATAATTTGGACATTCTCAACGCCATATCAAAGTTATTAAACTTTATTATAACATTATCATATTGATTACAACTACGAGTATATTTATAGTAGTTACTCTTTATTTTTAATCCCTACTTAAGGTCATATACCTATATTACTAACACAATCCACGTCCCTAACAACGTGAGTGCGGTTGTCACGGCATCTCATGTTAAATGATACTGCGCGGGCACTGCTTGACCGCAATACCTCACGAGGACGCGCATGCGCACCTGCTCAGACATCAGACTAGTTACGGAAGCCATATAGTATGAGCGTAGATCTTCAATAGAATGTTTTAAAATAGGGTGTCCTTTCTGTTAATTTTCGTAGAGCAAATTGTAAATACTCAATTGTATATAACTATATACATTTTTTTTCTAGCAAAGCGTGGTATGTGTTTTAGGTCGACTGTACTACAGATACAAAATCATGTAGTTGCAGGAGAACAATAGTGAATTTTTCAGGTATTATTTTATATGAAGCCATTTCGCTGTCTACTTACAAAAATCAGCTTCGTAGACGCACTACGTAAGTAGGTACGACAAACTACATAATCTGTTTACTGATTTATTTTCTTAATTTATTTTATAACATCGATAATAACGCTAATCCAGCCAGTACTCGATTCTGATTCGATTATCAAACATAATCGTTAATCGTAATCGATTACCGTTATCGATGATCTCGATCCCGTTCTTTCAATAGTTGACTGCAATTCGATCGGGCCGCGTTCCTGATAGTTCTTCGAAGACAAAGTGCGTACGTGATTGCGTACCAAACATGCATGCGCGTGCGCCGATGAATAAACAAACGATAACAAGGACAGAGTTTGAAGAAATTTTGTAAATATAAATATTGTTTGAATTGTTTTTTTTATTGGTATATTTATAGAATTTTTGTGATTTTTTTTAAATGGTAGGTATTTTTATTGTTTTTGATTGTGTCGTTCCGATGGTTAATAGGAATAGTGAAGAATCGATTTCGATTTTTAGAGAAGTATGAATATTCAATTGTGCTGTGTGGTACTCTTTGTTTTAGAAATTTTTAATGGGTTGGTATTGGTATTGTTATTTGCTAGGTAAATAATTGTATTCCCTTTAAAAAAATCTTATCGGCTATTCATTTTATTGGGTCATCATGAATGTATGACACATTAAGAGTAGGTAAACAGATCGGTGACACATTGCGTCGAAATTCGATCAGTTTTTACACGTCTAGACTGCACTTTCAAAGTTAAGATAGTAAGTGTTGTAAAAATGCAGGACACGATTTTTATATCTGTTTTCCACGAAATTGTGGTAAATGGTATTTTTATCTCATTGCGTAGGTAAGTAGAAACAATTAAGTACAAAAATTCTCCAAACCGTATAAAACGGTAACATTCTCCAATGGCGCCAAAGACTACCTTATCTATGCCATTGTATTTACTTTTTTAAAAACGTAATCTCTTTGCAAACAGCCAAAAAAGTCCACTTGAGACTTTTTGATAACGCACAAATCGAACCTTTTTTTGTTCAAACTTTTTACTTTTTAAGAACGTTTATTTTTAATATTTTATGGCTGAACGTTAAAGGACAACGGAGATTCAATAACTATAAAGTTTGTGAAGCAAAGAGGTTTCATCACTGTAGTCCTATTTGATGTTGGCACGCACTTGAGGTTGGTATTAAATAGAAGTATAGGGGATGACAAAAGTGTTTGAGCTTTGTAAAGATTTTATTTTATTCTCATTGTTGTACAGAATTATTAAAAAAAATTCTAGATATTTTTTAAATCTCTTTGAATGAAGATGTGATCTATCCCGTTAGTACAAAAGAACAGTCTTTCAAATTTTAGGTTTTATGTTCAGCACCAGAACATTACCCAGAATTCATAACTTTGCTGGTTGAAATGGACGTGTTATATTTATTTGTGAACTTCATTGCCTATTTATTTTTAAATTAGGGTTGAAGGTAAAATGTTTTCCAAACGCTTCTGTTCTCATCTATTCTATTAACGTTTCGAATCACTTTCTAATGCACTGTTTTACGACATGTCTTGTATGCTTTTGTGTTTATGTCCTCTCGTCTCGTCAAAGGACTAAAGATTAACGTATACCATTTTTATTACTGTCCTTTAGGAATATACGACACGACTTAAAAGGATTTAAATCTTATGTTTTTATTAATGATTCAGCTAGTTTGTAAGTACCTATTGCTAGTAACGTTGCTTCTGTACCTTCTTCTTCTTCTATTTTAATCAATTGATATTTTTTGTCCATCTTTACAGTCTATTTAAATATGAGATGGATTGATAGATAATAATTCATTGCAGTTTTCTGCATTTAAAGTCTTATTCTCGCAAAAATAAATTAGGTACATCGTTAACTTCATATAACTAAAGTTAGATTCTAAAAAGATTACGAATTTCATTACCAGGATTATCCAGTTCTAGTGTTCTTACCAAGTTTTCTAACATGTTTGTATATTTTGTGTGGAATACGATCCTGACTTAATGACGTCATGTTCATGTGAAACCAATAGCTGTCTGACGTCGCGAAGTTACGAAGTCGCGTCACTTTGCGGAATAGGATATCCCTATACTTAGTCTAGTCTGCGTAATATATTTTGTCTCCTGGAATAGCGTAATCTAGTCTGCTTAAGTAATAATTTTGTCTCGATATTTGGAGACAGTTTTTTAAACAATAGACCAAAATGCTTTTTGATGAGATTTTGTTTGTTTGATTGCGTTGTACAAACAGGTATGAAATGAAAATAGATGAAATTATTATGAAGGCAAATGAAAACTTTTTTGAACTTATGTGACAGTTATATGACCTAAAAGTGTTTTATTAAACTTATACGTCTACGTAACGGTCATATTACCGACAAAAGAAAAATGGCCGGCCATGTAATTTATAGTCACATTGAATTTAATTTTCCAGAAAAACTAGCGGTAACTATTTTCTTACTGATGTATTGACAATCGGAGCACACACCGTGAAGGCTAGACCGTGCTTCCTGGCTGCTAGAATCAAGGAAAAACTATCTAAAATATCTAGGCAATTAAAAAAGGTTTATTGTTAAAGACCTTTTTTGTTACTGGACATCACTATTGTCTATTAGGTATTTATATTTTTATTGGATAACATCGTTACATTTGAGTACCGGCCGAATGTGTTTAAATTTCGAACAACAAGATTAGAGTCAGTGATGCCATATGAAACTTAGGGAGTATTGACTTGGTAAAAGTCACATCGATGCTTACCAAGTTTCAAAATACCTCAAGTTTGAAAGGGGAGCTTTCTTTAAGTCAAGGAACCCTATCCTCTTAGGCCACCACGATATCTTTCGACATTCTAGACATTGGTGTGTGTGTAATACATATGATGTACCTATGTACAATACATCAATATATAATCATCATCAACAGTCTACAACTGGCCACTGTAGACCAAAGGCCTCTTCTCGCACGGAAAAGGTTTATTCAGTAATATTTATCGGTTATATTAATCACCACGCTTGCTCAATGCGGGTTGGCGATTTAAAACTTATACTTAATTAGAAATTATGAGTCCAGATGTCCTCTCGATATTTTCCTTCACCATTTGTCAGTGGTGTGTAGATATACATAGATATAGATCTTAGAAAGTACATAATAACTCGGAAAAAGTCACATTGGTACTTCCCGTTGGTAGGTTTCAAACCCGCAGTCTCTTGCATGAGAAGCGGCGTCTTAAACCTCCAGTCCACCACGACATTGGTGTACAATATATAATGCTATGTAGGTATCTATTTAGTATGCGATTGACTACACTACAGAGATGTGTCAATCACTGAACATTATTGATAATATCTGATGCGTAGGCGATAAGATTAAACGTAAATGTCGATGCACTTTACCAGAAAATTGTGTCATGAATCGTTGATCGATGAAATTCTCGTATAATTACGTCTATGAACGCGAACTATCTTGTATCTGTACAAATTAAAATGAACTTTTGTTCGTTGGTCCCGCTAAAACTTGAGAACGGGTGAACCGATTTGGCTAATTTTCATATTGAAATGTTCGTGGAAGTCCAGGGAAAGTTTAATAGGTGAGAAAAAATATTGATTTGCTGGAACGAATGTGCCAGGTCAGCTAGTTTGTAATACATCCTACGAGGTTACGACACAGGATAAAGTCCTAGTGGTTATTCGTCATTTTTTTTAAAGGGGGAAAATAATCGTATGATTGTTCCCGCCTGGGTGAGGCGGGAGGGAGTGTCAGACTCTTACTGACTAAAAAGCACCCCGTTCATTCTCCTGTGCTTCGAGCCGGAGCCCCGGTAACCCGTTAGGTTCTCCGCGATGTTATTCGTCTTTATCACCGTCTTTATCAGTCGGAACACGTCTACTGCTAGGTAAAGGCCTTCCTCTTAAGAAGAGGTTTGCCATGACCTCCATGCAAGTTGCCAACTACAAAGGTTCAGTTTTTGGTGGCTGTTCGCAGTTTTGGGACACATCCGAATCTGAATGGGAAGCTATTGCTATACGACTCCGAGAATAAGTATTTGCTTACGAATTTCGACATCAAAAGAAAATGACAAAACCTTGAATGAGACCTCATACTGGGCTACCATTTGTAACCACTCAAGCAATAATTTAATACTACTTCATTAATAGAGTACCAGTTGGTAAGTAATTACTTATTGTCTTAGAAAGCTGGTGATTGGGTCGGGGTCAATGACACGAGGCTTTCATGACATTGCAGGGCTGTGCAATATTACATACTGCTGTTGGTAGGAACTATAAAACAATTAATAATAGTAATATATTTTCTGAATGTAGTTTAAACTGTCAAACACCAAGCGGTCATCGGTGACCGCAACCTATTGTTCTATAATTGTGTCTATAATGACGGTACTTGACGAGTTAAATAGGATTTTTGAAGGTTGTCAACGGCATCATCACCCCTGATATTTGACAATAAGCTTTTATGAAGACATCACAGTACCTACACATTTGTCTCCACAGTGTTGTTCCTCGATAAAAGGCTTGCTCATAGGCCTAGGGGTGCTCCACCGTCGGCCATATTATCGCATACCACCAGGCTAGATGATAGCTAAACATCAACGCATCACTACATAGTATAAAACGAAGTCGCTATCCGCCCTCTGTCTGTCCCTATGTATGCTTTGATCTTTAAAACTACGCAACGGATTTCGATGCAGTTTTTAATAGATAGAGTGATTTTAAGGAAGGTTTATGTGTATAATACATGTATATTGTATCCGTGCGAAGCCGGGGCGGGTCGCTAGTAAAGTATAAAAAAGGGTAAGTACGGTGTATGATTAGATCCATGAACAAGATGGAAGTAGTATATTTACTGTATTATTCTGGTTAGTTTGTAAGTAGTTTTAATTGTTGGTCTAAGTTTATATTGTCAAATTATTTTTTGTTTTATTTTTTTGTTGTTATAAACTGTGTCAAATGACGTATTTATTTCTCCTCTCGCACGGCTGCAGGAACAATTCCCATAAGGGATAGGCAGTACCTACCTATGTACCTTTGTTTTGTTATATTTTTTTCCTGTGTATTGGAATTCCTCTGTGTTGTGTACATAAACTTTCATGTTATTATGTTTACTTTATTAAATTAAGCATGAATAAATATATCCAACTTAAAATACTAATAACTAAAACTGTTCATAAACTAGTAAATAAATAAATAGAATAAGTCTCTTACGATCGTAGTAAGAGGTGGTCTGATGTAGTTGTTAGTGCTGAGAGGAGGTAATGCATGTGGTAAGTACATACAATACGGTTATTAAGTAGATATAGGAAAATGTGTCAAGTTGGATAGTTGCAAAAAATAATATAGTCAACTTATTACCTCTATTCAGGTTACCAATTTCTATACATACCTTCTATTGTTCAAAAATAAACGTAGGCAAAACAAAGTGAATCATTTAAAGGACCGCCTTCTTTGACAACGCGAGCCATTTTTTTGTGACCAGTAGCTACCGCAACATATTACAATACAATCCAGATTGTAAATTGTAGTTCCATGAAGTCAACGAACTCTTTCTTTAGGGTTTAAATCCACTCAGAGATGAGCTAATTAAATCTGTGACAAGGTATGTGAATAATTTTTGTTTACAGACGAGACAACTTAATAAATAAAATTATTATCTCGTGATAATTTACTGCTAGAATCTATATACTATATATAAAAATAAAACCCGTTTCCGTAAACCCGTTGTCACGCCATAACTTGAGAATGGCTGGACCGATTTGGCTGATTTTTTTGTTGTTGTTTGTTATTGTCAGGAGAAGGTTCTTAGGATAAAAAAATCTTATGGGAACGGGGGGAAAACGAAATTGCGCGTACGAAGCCGCCGGCAGAAGCTAGTATGAAATAAAAAAGATATGGCATAAAGAAATGGATAGTTCTGTCAAATGTTTATGTAAGTCGGCTCGTTAGTGTGGTGGTGGCCCGGAGGTTTAAGAGCTTCTCATGCATGAGGGTGCCGGTTTAAAACCTACCAACGGCAAGTACCAATGTGACTTTTTCCGAGTTATATGTATTTTCTAAGATTATTTAGACACCACTGACAAACAGTGAAGGAAAACATCGTGAGGAAACCTAGTCTTATAATTTCTAAATAATAAGTTTGTAATCGCCAACCTGCATTGAGCATGCGTGATGATTAATGCTCAAATCTTCTCCGTGTGAAAAGAGGCTTTGCTCAGCAGTGGGCATTTATATGCTGTTGATGATAGTCGGCTGGAACGACACCTGCCTGTAGAAAGAATGGAGATGGTGACAATGATTGATTCTACTCTGCTGACACAGTAAGTACATGCTTTAGTCAATTTGTATAAGTGGAAAATCAAGACGTGCGCTTATCACCACTTATATTTTATAGCGAAGCCTAGCTGACACTGTAAACAATGCCTAAGGCTTGGCACAGTGCTTAAGTACTCTAGACTTGGAACTATGCCAGACGTTTTGGAGAGCTCCTTGGCACTACCCGAGCACTTTGTATCGAATAGCCAGTGGGGGGTTGATATACAAGCCAAAGTTCAAATTTTGTATCCACAATCCGCCCTTTTTAAAACGTCAGCTTTATTGAAAAAATGTCGGGCAAGATGAGTGGTTGCGAATGATGAAGTGAAGAGTTTTCGCTCTTGTCCCTGGTTTTAATAGTTAGTTGGACGCTTGTGTTTAACGTTTTACGAAAATCATTAGCATTACGTGAAAGCTACTTAATAATTCACGATCATTACTTACCTAAGAAAAACAAAAAGCGATAAATTGGACTCAGCTATAAATTCCAAATAGCTTAGAAATTGCCAATTAGTTCTTGAGTCTTTACTGTGGGTCGGATATTAATGTTCCCCTTGTATCTTGTGCTACGCTTTAACCAAGTGAAATTCAAACAGCCCATACGAAATTAGGTTTTGTTCTATGTATACAACCGTTATAATATGTATGTACTTATACCAATTTTTTATCCTACATTATTTACCGGTTCATCGAATCAACTAACGTAACCAATTAGTTAATTTAATCAGCAAAGTCATTGGAGCGACTTAATAAAAATTAATGATTCTTTCCTATCATCTATAGTTGTAAAAAGTATTGCTAATCATCTGTGGGACAGATGATTAATCATTTATTATCTGTGGTCTGCTACCTAATTATGTAAGCATATGTAAATTAATTAACGTCATCTCGTGACAATGATAATGATGGCTGTGTTGTGAAGAAAAAATTGCACAAAAAGTTGTACCTAAGTAGTAGATGAGCAAAAAGTTTAATTAAACATAGATAAGTGTACGTAGGTTGTTGAGTCCTTCAATTACCTATGAAGCTTTTAAAAACATTTTTATTTTATTTAGCTTTTTTTTTGAGGGGGAAAAATCATCCAGTGACTCCTCCTGCCTGGGCGAGGCGAGGGGTAGTGTCTTACTAACTAAAACTGTTCCTCCTGCACTTCACTTCGCCCGGCATCCCGTTAAACAAGGATTTAGCTTGACGTTTATATTTGTTTTATTATGCAGTATTTTGTAGCACTGTCTTGTGATACCACGGCCTTACAGAAGACCGACGTGAAATACCGCTTGCGTTGTGTTTTGTCGTGTGCGTGAGGTTACCGGTGGTGGCCCAATTACCTCCCCCCCTTCCACGCTAAAAACCAACCCATTCCCTCCTACACTTGCTCAAAGCCAAGGCTCCAGTATAGTATATGACATCCTCTCCAGCATGGCAACAATCCTGGTGGATCCGTCTGTGGTGTCTGATGAAGTAGTCCCTTTTAGACCTGCATTTTACACGCTCGAAAGTGATCGAGGACGCTCGAAAGTGATCGAGGACGCTCCATTGTTTTCGAGGACTCTCGAAAGTGATCGAGTACGGTCGAAAGTGATCGAGGACGCTCGATCGTTTTCGAGGATGCTCGATCGTTTTCGAAGACGCTCGATGGTTTTCGAGGATGATCGAAAGTAATCGAGGACGCTCGATCGTTTTCGCGGAACCTCGAAAGTAATCGAGGACGCTCGAACGTTTTAGCGTAAGCTCGATCGTTTTCGAGGATGCTCGATCGTTTTCGAGGACGCTCGATCGTTTTCGAGGAAGCTCGAAAGTAATCGAGGACGCTCGAACGTTTTCGCGTAAGCTCGATCGTTTTCGAGGATGCTCGATCGTTTTCGAGGATGCTCGATCGTTTTCGAGGATGATCGAAAGTAATCGAGGATGCTCGATCGTTTTCAAGGACGCTCGATAGCTTTCGGGGAAGCTCGAAAGTAATCGAGGACGCTCGATCGTTTTCAAAGATGCTCGATCGTTTTCAAGGATGCTCGATCGTTTTCGAGGACGCTCGAATGTAATCGAGTACGTTCGAAAGTGATCGAGGATGCTCGATCGTTTTCGAGGACGCTAGATAGTTTTCGAGGAAGCTCGAAAGTAATCGACGACGCTCGATCGTTTTCGAGGATGCTCGATCGTTTTTGAGGATGCTCGATAGTTTTCGAGGATGCTCGGTAGTTTTCGAGGATGCTCAAAAGTTTTCGAGGACGCTCGAAAGTGATCGAGTATGCTCGAAAGTGATCGAGGACGCTCGAAAGTGATCGAGGACGCTCGATCGTTTTCGAGGATGCTCGATCGTTTTCGAGGACGCTCGATCGTTTTCGAGGATGCTCGATCGTTTTCGAGGACGCTCGAATGTAATCGAGTACGCTCGAAAGTGATCGAGGATGCTCGATCGTTTTCGAGGACGCTCGATAGTTTTCGAGGATGCTCGAAAGTTATCGAGGATGCTCGATCGTTTTCGAGGACGCTCGATAGTTTTCGAGGAAGCTCGAAAGTAATCGAGGATGCTCGATCGTTTTCGAGGACGCTCGATAGTTTTCGAGGAAGCTCGAAAGTAATCGAGGATGTTCGATCGTTTTCGAGGACGCTCGATAGTTTTCGAGGAAGCTCGAAAGTAATCGAGGACGCTCGATCGTTTTTGAGGATGCTCGATCGTTTTTGAGGACGCTCAAAAGTTTTCGAGGATGCTCGATCGTTTTCGAGGACGCTCGATCGTTTTCGAGGATGCTCGATAGTTTTCGAGGACGCTCGAAAGTAATCGAGTACGCTCGAAAGTAATCGAGGACGCTCGATCGTTTTCGAGGATGCTCGATAGTTTTCGAGGATGCTCGATCGTTTTCGAGGATGCTCGATCGTTTTCAAGGATGCTCGAAAGTGATCGAGGACGCTCGAAAGTGATCGAGGACGCTCGAAAGTGATCGAGGACGCTCGATCGTTTTCGAGGACGCTCGATCGTTTTCGAGGACGCTCGATCGTTTTCGAGGATGCTCGATCGTTGTCGAGGATGCTCGATCGTTTTCGAGGATGCTCGAAAGTAATCGAGGATGCTCGAAAGTGATCGAGGATGCTCGATCGTTTTCGAGGACGCTCGATCGTTTTCGAGAATGCTCGATCGTTTTCGAGGATGCTCGATCGTTTTCGAGGACGCTCGATAGTTTTCAAGGAAGCTCGAAAGTAATCGAGGACGTTCGAACGTTTTCGAGGACGCTCGATCGTTTTCGAGGATGCTCGATCGTTTTCGAGGATGCTCGATCGTTGTCGAGGATGCTCGATCGTTTTCGAGGACGCTCGATAGCTTTCGAGGAAGCTCGAAAGTAATCGAGGACGCTCGATCGTTTTCGAGGACGCTCGATCGTTTTCGAGAATGCTCGATCGTTTTCGAGGACGCTCGATAGTTTTCAAGGAAGCTCGAAAGTAATCGAGGACGCTCGAACGTTTTCGCGGAAGCTCGATCATTTTCGAGGACGGTCGATCGTTTTCGAGGATGCTCGATCGTTTTCGAGGACGCTCGATAGTTTTCGAGGATGCTCGAAAGTGATCGAGGATGCTCGATCGTTGTCGCGTACGCTCGAAAGTGATCGAGGACGCTCGAAAGTGATCGAGGACGCTCGAAAGTGATCGAGGACGCTCGATCGTTTTCGAGTACGCTCGAAAGTGATCGAGGACGCTCGAAAGTGATCGAGGACGCTCGATCGTTTTCGAGGATGCTCGAAAGTGATCGAGGATGCTCGAAAGTAATCGAGGATGCTCGATCGTTTTCGAGGATGCTCGAAAGTGATCGACGCTCAATTGATTTCAAGAACGCTCGATAGACTTCGAATTTAAGGCGCTACTGACCGGTATAGGTCAAACGTAAATTACATAACGCTAATATTGCTTGCGTCGGGTGGGATTTTTTCCCTGCGATGATATTTCTTATGTTTTCTGCTTACTCTGGACAATGATTTTGAATAGTAGGTGTCGCTCGTCGCTCGATTTGCCGCCCCCATGATCGTGCGACCGTGTGCTGTACACGCTTTGCACGCGCGCTTACGGCGGGCCTGTCCCCCTCCTTCCCCAATCTCTGAATCCCTAACAATTCTCAAATTCCTAATTCCAAAAGTCCGATAACGTACTTACTTGTAACGCCTTTGGTTTTTCAGATGTCCACTGGTGAGCGACGCCGATTGCTTACCATCTTGTGATCCGTCTGCTCGTTTATTGGCTTATCCCACAAAATTTTCTCCCGTAACTTAAAACTTTAATAGCCGTATTACTGCAACTTAAAGTATTAGTAAATGGGACATTTACTTCCGTCACATTAGTTCCCCTCTTTGTGACAGGATGTATGAATTGAGAGTGGAGAGCGTACGACAATTTGTCGAGGGGCTATTTCTAACAGTTATGAGAATCGGATATCATTGTGATGTAACATGTCTATAATATGATGATGTGTGGATTTTCGCACAGTTATTAAGGAAGAATCCGATAAGGACTTGCCATGGTTGGAATCCACTTATACATGTAATCAGCAGCTGTAGCCAAATGCCATTTAGCGCTTGTCTACATGTAGATTTCTACTCTCTGTGTAGACAAGCGCTAAAGTAGCGTTTGGCTAAAGGCCCAGATTATGAAAAGCTGGTCTGCAACAAGCTTATCATCGCGCTGATAAGAAACAGTTACGATATCTAGATTCCAGAGTGTCGTTATTATTATTCCTAACCCTTATACTGCTTACGATTATGAACTCCGAACGTGGCTTGAAACTGGTCGAGTTACCTCGTTGTCTTTCAGTTGACGTGAGTAACGACGTTACTGTTATGGCCGTAAAACATTTTTTTATTTTTCAGCTTATCCATCTTATAACGCCGAAATAGTACACATCGTATATAACCTCTTTCAAAATGCATTGATTATTTTTAGCGCCATCTCTTAACTCTGCCTGCACGCGAAGCTTCATATAAAAACTTCTTAATAAATTCTGTCTATTTATAACTCAATCTCTTTTGTTCCATATTTAAAACATAAACACACGAAAGTTCAAAACTCCCATATCTTTAAGCACTTCAATTAATTAATCCGTACCGTATTAAAAGCGTGCACTCAAACACAACACATAAAGAAATGATGATTAATTGTGTATTACATGCATAATCATACATATGTATCATACAACACGTGTTTGTATGGAGTTGCATGCAATTAGTGTCGTCCCACGGGGAGCGATGACCTGAAGCTGATCTGATGGTCGGAACTTGATACTTGAAAGACGTATTTGTGAATTCACACGGAACTTGAAAGTCAGAAAATGTCATGAGGTCTTGACAATGCTAATTATGCCTAATGTGACTTGCGAATCTCCCCTTATTACTTGAGATGGAACTCGTCACAGAACTGGTGAAAACTGAGCGTTTTAATTCAGGGATTAAAAGGCGTGATGATAAGTTTTGTAGTTTAAAAAAAGAAAGAAAGAATAAAGACTTACTAATGTACTCGGAGATATTTAATGATTATTTAAAAGTATAACGAGAACTGCCTCGTTGGCCGAGTGATCGCAAATGCGACTGCTGGACAAAGGTTTGAATTCCGGGTCAGGCAAAGTATTACATGGTTTTTAATAAAACCTCAATAGTAGCACGGAGTCTGGAAATGTGCCCGGTATATGGCAATAGGCTCACCCCCTATTACATGGGATTCATAACATAAATAGTGAAAAGTGGGTGCTACATTGTACAGTGGCATTAAGTGCCGTAATGTGTACCTCTGCCTACCTCTTCGGGGATAAAGGGCGTGAAAACATTGCTAAGGCATGGGTTAAGTAACCATTTACAACGGTTGGCAACATCAACGTAGCTGTGGACATTTATGTGCGGCACGCGTTGTCGCCTTGTAAGATGTTGGGCGAAATCGACAGGCTTCCGTTCCCTAGTATGTATCCTTGCCTTTAAATGACTCTGAATGCGCCGCGGCGATAAGGCTGTTTTTACCAACCATACCTAAATCATCTCTTAAGTAAGAGTTACTTAGCCTTACCCGATCTTACCCCACCTGTTCCTCTAGGAAACCTTCATTAGTTGGTAAAAAACAAAATGTCGTTAAGTTTCGCCTGTCTTAACTTAAGGATGCTTTAAAAGAAAATTTGGTATAAATTGGCGAAAATTGGCATTAGACAATTTAGCCTAAGCAAAGCATAGTCTTAATTTTTTTGCTGATGAAACCTTAGAGATGGTGTCTCAACTACTCTATTGCTAAGCTGTCCTATGCACTTGGAACCACTAAACAAAGCATATCGATTAAAGTTTTAAACAATTAAAACCTTTATTTTCTTTATTTATTATCTTTCTTCAGGCACTATTGTCGAAGATACCCTTATATGCAACTACCACATTATTTTATTTCTTTTTAATTAGCTAGCATTACACGTGGGATAGGTTCTTGTTTAAAGTGTGTGTTGGACAATAAATTAAGAGGAACAATGGTATGGGCCTTGTATTTGTCTATATGGGGATGGCTAGATGTAGCTCTTTTTACGATTATTTTTGTGAATACGATATTGTATTCTGAAACAGATACCAGTGATGGGCTATTGTTTATCTATCTTGTATCTCTTTACTAGTGATTATTAAATCACGATTGTATTTGCTCTGAGAATTAAACTGATATTTACAACGATAGTTTATAAAATTATAACAGTAATATAAGTACTTAGAATAAAGTTAAAATAAAATTATAGCAGCATTTAATATTCAACCATTTTCAACCTTCTGTGTGTCCCTGTGCTGAAATTCATCGAATTTGGTTCAGAAATTTAGCTCCCAAGTCCAAAAAACGTCTCCTTTATTAAGGTCGGCACATGAGCTCTTGTTAATAGTAGGACCTATTGCTAAATTGAACAAAAAACATAACGAAGTTTGCAGTTAAAATGGCGATGAAAACTATGGTTTGTTGAACCATAAACCCATTATTTGGTGAGGTCAACCACTTGTGCCATGTCATTGCCACCGTAACAACATAATGAACCTCGTTTTAACCTCTAAACTCCGTGGTTTAAAACAAAAGTTTTAATTACATCCTGAAACATCTTTAACTGGCAGGTAATGTATGTACCTATACTAAACAGAGATTTGTGTAGGTAACTTAGTACGTTTTTAAGGAGAATCAAATCATTCATAATATTTTTTTATTTTACCTCTAAGTTTACTTAGGGCTGATTTTTCAATCAACAGTTAATTCTTAAATTAACATTTGACAGTTCTTAGTATAGGAGAATTGTCCAATTTTTAAATAGGTATTAAATTTGTTAATCCAACAAAAAAAAACTTGCAAAAGGTGGAGGCTGATGAAGATGAAAGGTATCACCTTCGCGTATCTGGGGCATATTCAAAATTATTCCCGATGTAATTTATCTGGCGTTGGACAAATCGGCCCATAGAAGTAAATAAGGTTATTTATTAGTCTGAAGAAAAGGGAAGGGGGAGTCAATATTGAAGGGAAACAAATGAGTAGCAGTTAATATTGAATGAAATTTCAAAATTCTCATCTGATCAATTTATAATCAGAATTAATTGTCAAATTCTAACTAACAACTCAATCAAAACAGCGTATATGAACAAAGTACCCCTAGTATAGAGTAATTTCAGCATATAAATCGTCAATAAATAGAGGTGAGATTTGCGTGGGCTGTGAAGTCATAGTCATAATAATAATATGATTGCATAGTAACATTTAAACGAAGCTTATTAAACGTGTTGAATGTTTATAAAAATTAACTTTAGAACATAAAATTGCCGACAAAGAAGTATAATGATGTAACACTATATTATTAAAGTATTTAAGAAATGACTGTAACATTATTTTCGAAGTGTCTCGTTACTTCATAATTTATAATATTATTCAACAAGAGATTTGTTTCAACTTCCTCGATTGCTCAAGAGGATGTTTTGACTTCTTGATTTGACTGCCGAAGTAATAATAGGTCTTATTAGGTTTGTGGTCTTGTACTCTTATTCTTTGTTAGCTTCTTTTGCCTACCATGTACTCTTCTCTGCATCACTCAAAGGTCAGACTAGGAGAAAATTCTGCAGCATTATACCTCTACATCAAGAGCATGAAGCATATTAAATTTAAAAAAAAGTATTCTTGTAGTGATGATAAAGTTGAATATACTTTAAAAAACTCTAGTTCATACAATATTTATTTGTCAGCGGGTGTAATAAAATCGGGGACTACGCAGTTCACTGAGCCCGGGCAGCAGAGCTCTCTGACAATTTTTCCTGTGCAGTGTAAATGTGTGTTGTATAAAAATAATGAATATGCGTTTGTTACTGAGGTTTTTTTTGGGATAAGCCCGCCACAACCTCCCAGAACCGCTGCAACTCCTGTAAACCAAGATCTACAGTAGATAAAACTATGAAAACACTGGAACTATGAAACCATTTTTTTATAGGCTTGCGACAAAGACTATTTGTGTAAGACTACACGAATTAAAAAAAAACTTATAACTACAAAACCTTTGTATATTGTTACGTCATTAGTTTTAATTCTGCTGTAAAAGAGATTAAGCATCACCTTTGAACTTGTTAACTATTAATAAAGTATGTTTAGCACGGCGATGTTTCGTTAAGGTTTTATTTCCGACGTGGCAATATTTTTTTGCGTTTTGCAGGGTCACAAAAGCCCATAGATTCATGTTTACACCTTTTGAGAGTGTGCTGTTTTGTAGGTACTACTGCGTGAAACTACCTCTATATTCCTTCTTAAAAGATCGGCAACGCACCTGTGATTCCTCTGGTGTAGCGGGTGTCCATGGGCGGCGCTGGTCGCTTACCACAGGTGAAATGTCTAAAAAACTAGGAACCTATTTATTATTACTGAATCTATCTAAAATACACTGAATAAGTAAGGTAACTACACTAAAATTCATTTAAAATTTCGTCCATATTTCGAAACTAAACAAAACCCAAATGTCTAATTAACCCTCTGCAACTGACGTGGTTAAATTGTTACAATTCAACTGAGGTGTATATTATACCAGACACCATTTCAACAGCAAATATTTTTGTAGAATTAAAGTATAGCGAACACTATACAGTAAGGTACTCGCAGCAGTGATGCTCGTATTTGAAAAATGACGGTATACACGTGATTTTGTATTTCGCGGTGTCTGTGGGACTACACGTCAGCTGCAGACTGTTAAGTAAGTATAAAATACCTAAAAAATTTAAATTACACAATCAGGAAGAACAGTTAAATAAGAAACATATTTATGATAATAATGTACACTGTTGTTTAAGTTCAACTCTGGGAAAAATAAAAGGAAGTAAGAAATCAAAGAATCGCGAACAAAGAATGGTCACATCAATTTATGTCTGCTAAATTATATTTGGCCATTGAACTCCGTATAAAATTCACTAAACATATCACGAGAAAGATAATCAAATTATATAAAAGTACTCTTATTTCGCATAAAAGTGCATATTACTGATAATTGTTAGGTTATTATGTATATCAAAACCTTTCCAAAATGACTTTCAATTACGCATTCTTAGTTCTTATATTGCGCTTGTAATTTTTATTATGCTTTTAGTTAATAGCACATTGTATCTGTTAAAAAAGGTAAAAAACAGAATAATATAACATAATGTCATGTCACCGCCGTGTCATAAGCAAAAAACAAT
Organism: Spodoptera picta; assembly: GCA_038387885.1. Lineage (NCBI taxonomy): Eukaryota > Metazoa > Arthropoda > Insecta > Lepidoptera > Noctuidae > Spodoptera > Spodoptera picta. The sequence goes on along the minus strand of JAZHFQ010000413.1, from coordinate 619,402 downwards.
CCACAGATAAAAAAATATCCCCAATTTTCTGACCGGTCAGTTCTTTGGTGTGTAAAATGTATGTGTTTAAAATTCGAATTGCAAAAATGGCGGGTCATTTACAATCGTTTTATGTCACTTTGAAAAAGTTTACAGTTACAACAATTAGTGTGTGTATTCACGTGTAAATGTTGTCACAAATTATAGTAATTTTATGGAAAGTAGTGTAATGCATCTTTCTTGGTTCAAAATTATTATTTTGACCACCATCTTTATTCAACCGTTGTTCCTAAGGTAATTTGATACTTTTGTACATCTCGTAAACACATTTTAAAGATTAAAAGATAAACGACATAAACATTACGGAGGTCAAGGGTGTTAGAAAGAACTCTAAATAATGAGTTTTTATTCCATTTCTTGCTACATTGCCGTTTTTCTATGATTAATCACGGCCATTAATTACAAAAGCACAGCAATGTTTCGAAAAGTAATATGAGCTCTCGTTTCTATCGAATTCTTCTTGGATTTTTTGCTAATCTTGTTGTTTTTGTGTCGCCTTGTTATATGGACGGTTTGTTCTTTTGTTTTAAAGATGGTCCATATGTTGACATGTCGGCGTCGAGTTGTAACATGAGGTCGTCCAAATGGCAGTAAATTATTTCGACAAAATAAACAAATGTGTGTGGTCGGGTGCGAGACTTAGTTTTTTATACGAAATATTAGTCCCACGCATTAAGGAGTTTTGCCTTGCGGATTAATGATTTAGAACGAACTCCTTTTAAATTTTAAAGCGAAGCGAAGCGTTTGTAAAATTGGTAATTATATTATGTTTTAAAGAAAGAAAAATAAGATAATAATTTGGCTTGTGTCTGCAGTATCCTCATCAAGACAGTAAGACAGCCGTGACTTCTTCATTGCAAAAAATAAGATTTTATGTCACTTTATAGCTGATGTGGAACCATCATTACATTAACGTCTACCGTTTTTGCAAACTTGTTCCGACATTTTACGAGATTTTAAACATTACTACAAAAATATATTCTATATTTGATGGCCTGACGTTTGACCACTATCTCGCCTGCTGGTATAAGCGATGATGCGGTCTACGATGGAGCGCGTCGTCCCATAAGCAACCTATTCACTCACTAATCAATTCAGAAATAAAAGTAAAAATCTGTTACCAAGACCATAACGAGATATTCTAAATGTTTTTTTTACACATTATTAAGTACTAGCGACCCGCGGCCTTCGCACGGGTGCAATATACATGCATTATAAACATAAACCTTCCTTAAACTGTCAAACACCAAGCGGTCACCGGTGACCGCAACATATTGTTCTATAATTGTGTCTACAAAACCGGTACTCGACTAGTTAAGAATCACTCTATCTATTTAAAAAAACCGCAACAAAATCCGTTGCGTAATTTCAAAGATCTAAGCATACATCGGCTTACGGCGGATAGCGACTTTGTTTCATACTATGTAGTGATTTACTTGTAAGTCGTAAGTGCTATTTCCCGTCCCAGTAACCTACGGATATTTGAAAGCTTTATTCCTTTCGAATATTAAGATAGTAGTCTAATGAAGATAATGTTCAAGTATTTAAGTAATCTGCCACATTTCCGAGAGTAATTTTATTTGAAAATTTCACGGAAAGTTTTAAGCACTTAGAAAAAATGGTTCTAGCGAAATTATATAGGTGGCGGCCTATGATTAACTTTCTATAATTCTGTGTAATGCCAATAATCATAACACACACGGAATATAAATAAAAACCTGGAAATAAAAACGGAATTTCCAGACTTCAAGTGTACCTAATTATAAGTTGCTTGGTTCTTTTTATTTTTTAATTCTTAGTACCTAATGTAATATTCTTCTTAATTAAATTAAATACATACACTTGTGGAGCACTGAACATCTGTATCTATTTCATAAAATCAATCATTTTAATAATACCTCCGAAGGGTAGGGAAAACTGAGTAAGTAATACACATATGCGTGGGAAGCCATGCTTCGGCATGAATGGGCCGGATCGACCGGAGTGGCTTCACAGAAAACCGACGTGAAACAACGCTTGCGTTGCGTTTCGTGTGAGTAAGATTACAGGATACCCAATTACCCCTCCCCACTCTCCTCAATCGCTTAATCCCAAACCATCCTCAAATTCCTAATCCCCAAAAGTCCGGTAACGAACGTTTAACGCCTCTGGTGTTCTGGTTGTCCATGGGCGAAGCCGATTGCTTACCATCAGATGATCCCTCTGCTCGTTTAGAGGTTTATTGCATAAAAAAACATTAATAATTTAACACCAACTTTTCAACAGTAAAATTCCAAATTCCATAGAATGAAAATTCCAATAATTAAGAATTCAAATCATAAATAATACAATATGGGGAACTAAATACAATTACATTCACAACAGCTGTTCGCTTGCTGTTCCCATGTAAGAAATAGGTCTGGTTGGAATGATAGAAGGATTGCATAATGGATGGTCGTTTTGTACCAAATTATACGTGTCTGCACGTATCGTATCTTTTAAACGATATTTTACTTTTTTCTTCAATATTAGGAACCGCAATTTATTTAAAAATAATAAAGAGGTTTTACTGCTCTGATCTGCTGATCAAATTCTACAATGATTTACTATATTAACATAGTATGGATAATAAAAGATAGTCGTTCTGTTTACAAGCTGAAGTAATTACTTACACCCCACGTGCATAACATTAACATGAACCAATATGATTTGTACTTCGTATTTCTTTTTTTCCTCCTTCTCTCCAATAAGCATGCCTCTTAATATTGAGTACTAAAACCATGTCACACCATACAAAACGTGATACCGTAATAATACAATACTTATTACATAGTAACGACTACCCATCATCGTGTAAGTTCGGCAGCGGTCGGGTGCAATCGCACGTGGTTAGGAAGCGTTTATCTCCGGCCTTCACGGCGCACGCGCACTAATCTCTCAGCTTCCTGCTCCGGTTGTTACTCTTAATGAATACAAGTTTTTGCTAAAATAAACCAACTCTATTCATCTTTGTTAGAAAAGAAATATTTCAAAGTTATTCCAATTAATTTGCCAATTAGAACATTTATTGTGTGTGATTCGTTCGTTAGAGTTCCGTGGCTTGATTGGCGGTTTTTCTTTTGATTTTCTTGATTTATAAGCGCTGTTGCTATGTTAAAGGGAACAATCAACATTAGTTACACAAAACGGGATTCAATATTTTAGGGTCTTCAGTTGAGAATAAGCTGAAATACTTTGTAGAAATGAATCAATATCTTCTAAAATAATTGGAGGGAAGAAAATGAGAAGAGGAAATGGGACTTGAGAAACAATTGAAAAATGTAATTAAAGAAAAGACATATCTGTAAAATTACTGCTCTACATAATATACGGAACACCACCAAACAACTTTATAACGGTATTCAAGAACTTTTTCAACCACATATCAGTTCCAAGCACCCGATCCGTGAACACAGATCTATGGATATTGAAATACCGTAAGACAACCGACTTATGAAATTAGTCGTGAACTTGAGATAAAATGCCATATCTAGATCGTTGTAAGTTTATTAATCTTTGACGGTAAGAACACTAATGATCGCAGTGATATGGTTAACCGCTGTTTGTGGGTCAAAGGTTTTGAAATAAGGTGTGAAATACTTATACAAATGTCATGGTAGTCCGGAGGTTTAAAACGCTCGCTTCTCATGCATGAGGGTGCGGGTTCGAAACCTACCAACGGCAATTACCAATGTGACTTTTTACGAGTTATATGTACTTTCTAAGATTATCTAGACACCATGGTGAAGAAAAACATCGTGAGGAAACCTGGGCTTATAATTTCTAATTATAAGTTTGTAATCGCCAACCCGCATTGAGGAACCGTGGTGATTAATGCTCAAACCTTCTCCGTGTGAGAAGAGGCTTTGCTCAGCAGTGGGCATTTATGGGCTGTTGATAATGATGTGAATACTTATGTAGATATATATTTATTAAGTACGCTAGTGTTTATTGCATAGGTAATATCTCGAAGGCTGAAAATGTGATAGCATTAAGCTGCATATACTCTTTGAAGCTAATAAACGAGGTCACTGGCGATATTTTGATCTCATCGAATCCTCTATAACTTGAAAAAATATTTGTTGTATAACAAAACACTCTCATTTGAAAGGTAACTAAAGTGCCTTTTATACAACTTAAGGTACCAATTAATAAAATAGAGGTACATGTATAAGAAAAGATTTATCAAATGAAAAAGAAAAGACGCTAGTGGCTCCGTCATTTTGCTCTGAAATGTATTATTAATACATTTTTAACCGGCTTTGATGTTGTTCCACGACTCATGTATGATGTAGGTAAGGGAGAGCTAATCCATTGCAAAATACCATTTATAATTTTCAGGATACAATCATTACTTTATCATGACACAGTATCGCAGCGTACAGCATATATTTTTTTAAGCTAAGACGTTGGCAAAATATTTTCACAGCCCACCTGATACCTAGTAAGCGGTTACCAAATTCAAAGTACTTGCGTACCTACTACGGAATTAGGTATCATTAGTGATTGTCTTCAAGTCTATGCATATATGAGCCTCAAAGTTTTTCAGTACTATCCTCAATAATGTTTTCGTTGTTAATTTTGACAGTAATGACGCAACATACACTTATTTTTGCGCCCATCCGTTGAAAGATAACAGGATATTTGCAATCACCAATCAAAACAGTACAATTGACGTCAAACGTTGAAGTGTCAGACTCATACGAATATTAATATTTTATCAGGATGAGGTTTTTTTCAATATGTACACATCAGTGGAATTGTACTGCCTGATAAAAGTATATGAAACTTTTTGTTTTTGTTGAATATAATGGAAGGAAAATTGTGTCAAAGCAGTTCTTAAAAGTCTCTGAGTTGATCATTTCGATGATTTAGTCGTGGTAAGCACATATGGTAAGCTTGATTTAAGTACTTGATTCCGTTCCCTGAATCGTACTACACTATCAGGCGACTGTGGAGTATCTATTCTCATTTTTTTCTGAAATGTTTTTAAGTATTAATAGGCTAATATTTAATCTAAACTCGGAAAATGTTTTCGTAGTAGCTAGAAGGCTCAATAGATTTGCATCGTTATTAACTTGAACTTCTATTAAGTATTTAAAGAAATACAGCACATCTTTGCATACACATTGGGAAGTACGTAGTATCTGATCATTTGATAATAAAGGGAAGGTATCTCAAAGGGTAAATTGGGTGCGGAAATGTACCGCAATACCTCGAACTCGTTTGCGGAAGCCCGCATAAATGTTTCATATGGAAATATCATCAGGGAATTTCGAAGCAATCATTTCCTTCTGATTTCTGTGTAATTCATTGTTGTCAGAATCGTTCTCTCAAGGTGCTTATTTAGCTTTAAAGTTTGATGATTTAAGAGCAGATGCGGAAGATGTGTAGCATAATCATCGTAATTATTGTTTTTAAATCGCATAAAAATGATGCAAACCAACAAAATGTGATTGCAAACTACTCTATGGTTACGATAGTTATCAAATATTTCACGTATCTGGTTGAGTGATTATAGGACTGATGACCAAATGATAGGTCTCAGTAGAGTGAATTTTTGTAGTCGAAATTTTTAGTGATAGCATTCAGCTTCTAAAATTGTGCACCTCTGAGTAATGAGGATTGAAAGGTGTCGTGTTTCAAAGAGCACTGAGTGGAATCCGGGATAGTCTTAAAACTGGGACTACTACGTTTCCCAAGGTTCCAAAATTGGCAAAACCCCTCTTAAGAGGAGGTCAGGTAGGATTTGTTGGTCCACAATAAACGTAATTCGACTGATGATTATTATATTTGTATGTTTTATTTGAGTACATTTAGGTTATAATAACAGTCACAATATATAATTATAACAGTCATAATATACAACGTCCAAAACTCCATGTCACTATCACAACAGACCTGCAGCTGTAGCCAAATGCCATTTAGCGCTTGTCTATATGTAGAATAGAAAACCAAACTATATGGAATTGACGTAAATTTTGACACTTGTCAGTGTCATCCCCATACATTTTGATTTCTACTCTCTCTGTAGACAAGCGCTGAAGTGGCGTTTGGCTAAAGGCACTGGGCCCATGTATGGGGATGACACTGACAAGTGTTAAAATTTACGTCAATTCCATATACTTTGGTTTTCTATTCTACATGTAGATAAGCGCTAAATGGCATTTGGCTACAGCTGCTCTAGTTCACGGACCGGTAATGAGAGGTTGTCAGTTGTCAATGAGTAAGTTTACGAGTACAGTCACCCAGTTTTAGTTATATTACTCAAGTTCCACTGGAGACATAGTTTACACGATCGTTGTAATTTAGTTCCTATACTACCAATGGAACCTAGAATTTACCTTTTAAAATCAATCAGTCATTCGTAAAATTATATTTGAATATTTCGGTGCGTCCTGTGGTGATTACGTTATGATAATGTGTGACCACTTTTATTCTTCCTATGGGTGTCGTAACCGACTTCATTACTATCATCATTTCAGCCATAAGATGTACTATGCTGAACATATAACTACCCGTATAACCGGGACTGAACAGTACTTTATGATACACCTGAACTGTTACTATACTAGAGGTATGATTTCCAACCTACAATAGACCCTCGATTATTGCTCATGGCACAGAGGGTCATGGCGATCCGAATGATCCGCGGATACCGCACGATCTCTGGGGAGTCGGCGAACCTCCTTGCCGGATTACCGCCGTGGGATCTGGAGGCGAAGGTGCTCGCGCGCGTGTACGGCATGCGCGCGGAGGCACGTCGCCGGGGCGAAACCCCGCTGCCGCGCCAAATAGGTGCGTGGCGGGATGAGCTCCGGCGCGATCTCATGGCGGAATGGCAGCAACGACTGTCGCAATCGATGCCGATTCGGAGTCGCGGAGAACCTAACGGGTAACCGGGGCTCCGGCTCGACGTGCAGGAGAAGGAACGGGGTGGTTTTTAGTCAGTAAGAGTCTGACACTCCCTCCCGCCTCACCCAGGCGGGAGCAGTCATTCGATGATTTTCCCCCCTTAAAAAAAAAAAAAAAAAAAAAAAAAAAAGACCCTCGATTAGATACTAGTTCAAGATCTATTTTGACGACACGGTTGGTGCGCAACATATATCGCGGATTGGAATTTCCGCACGGGGCAACTCTTTGTATGATGCACAAATCGACTTATATACTTAAAACATACAACAAAGAAAACGCACCCACGACAAAGGAGAATTCAGAAAAATTCTAGTGTCTAGCAACGTTTAAAAAAGAAAGAAAACTAAAATTGTATACGCCATTCATATAGCCCAAAACGTGGTATATGAATTGATAATACAAGTAAATAAACCAAAGTATTTTGAACAGGTTTTCATAAATCTCGGTTACCCAACCGGTAATGCGGGCGTCGCGTCATAATCTCTTATCACCACTTTCACTGATATGCGCTGAAATTGCGACATTTCCATGTCAGTGTGTTGTAACTTATGCGACATGGATTGATTTGTACCATAACTGGGACATATACATAATGTTACACTTGTTGTTTCATAAAGAGGTTGGCTGCGCTTACAGTATGTAGGTACGTCAGTACCTACATACTGTAAGCCCACATGTGTTCATGCAATCATACTCATTAGTAAGACATAATACCAGAATATTGTTTGACTATTGATATTTTTCTAAACCTGAAATGCTTTTTGTTTGATCCGAAATTCGGTAGTTGTAAGTACAGGTGGAAATTCTTGATAATTGCAAAATATATTTTTATTGTTTTGTACGTCCAATTTATCATCAATCATTATTTAAGGCGTAAGTTTAATGTCCCACCTGTTTTCAATGTCCTTGGTCCCAATGCTAAGGCTATAGCCTTACAACCTTGAAGAATTGATCACAACTATAACCTTCTTATAAGAATTCAAACTTGTCAATTAAAATCACACTATCACACTAAAATTCCTTTTCCTGTCGCAGATCTGCAGGAAGAAATCCCTTTGGAGATATGCAGTACCTACGTACCTAATGCTTGTAATGTGTTGTCCTTTGTAGGTAATATTGTCTACTATATGGTGTATATGTTACCGGCCAAACCCGATTTCAGGACAAACTAGTTTTGCCTAGGCTAAACTAGTTCTTCCTATAAGCGTTAGGATTAACTAGTATAGCCTAGTTCAAACTAATTTATCCTAAGCCCGATAGGACAAACCAGTTTAGGCTAGGACAAACTAGTTGATCCTAATATAAATACGCATACTCTAGGATAAACTGGTATGGCCTAGTCATAATATGATTATTGCGTCTATTAAAAAAAAACAATGTGACTGCCTCGTTGGCTGAGTGGTCGCAGTGCGACTGCCGGGCAAGGGGTCTCGGGTTCGATTCCTGGGCAAAGTATTAGTTATTTTATTTATTGAATATGCTTCATGCACAAAATGTACAAGTACTTAATGCCGCGGGCGTTTTCTACCAGTCTGGCCTTTGGGTGATGCAGAGAAGAGTAAATGGTAGGTGCAATTACTGGGTTTTTTTTTTAAACGTTGCCCCACTCTAGGATTTTCTCCTGTGTCGTGGGTACGTTTACAAACATACAAGTTCACATACACATGGCACCCAGACCCGGAACAACAACTTCTGGATCGCACAAAGTGTTGTTCCGTGCGTGAATCGAACCCGGGACACGTCGCACGTTGTTTTTAAATCTCAGTAGTAGCACAGACTCTGGAATTGTGCCTGGCATATGGCAATAGGCTCACCCCCTATTACATGGGACTCGTAACATAAATAGTGAAAAGTGGGTGTTACATTGTACAGTGGCATAATGTGCACCGCTGCCTACCCCTTCGGGGATAAGAGGCGTGATGTTATGTGATAAAAAACAGTATTATTTGTTATAGTACCTATGATTGTTTGTATTGCCAATTATTATATATAACTTGTAGCGACGAATCATTATGATTTTAAATTAATAACAATTTAAATCATTTTTGCTTCTTTTAAAAAAACACTTATTATTTGTTATAGCATGATTGTTCGCATAACCAATTAACCATAAGTTTTAACGACGAATCATTATAGTTTAATAAGAAGTCGGTTAAAAATAATATTTTTTTCAATTACGGAGTATTTTATTCAATTTATCTATTTATTCCGACTTTCTAGATATATTAGAATGTTTAGACTAGGCCATACCAGTTAATCCTAGAGTATGCGTATTTATATTAGGATCAACTAGTTGGTCCTAGCTTAAACTGGTTTATCCTATCGGGCTAAGGACAAATTAGTTTGAACTAGGCTATACTAGTTAATCCTAACGCGTATAGGAAGAACTAGTTTAGCCTAGGCATAACTAGTTTGTCCTGAAATCGGGTTTGGCCGGTAACATATACATGAAATAATTAATACATAAATAAAATTATAAATTTGAACGTCTCTTTGTTTGAATGTTTGTCCGTCAATCACGCTGAAACTACTGAATGGATTTTGATGAAATTTGGTATATACCTCTAGACAGGAGGCAGGGCATCTATATTCGCGATAAAGTTCTTTTTATACCGATGAAATCCCAATGAATAAAAAAGCAATACGCGGGCAAAGCCGCGGGTAAAACCTAGTTATCTATAATTCTATATATTTTCTAACCATATTTTCCTTCACCAGTGGTACTTTCAATGATGTCTAATCAAACTTAGAAGGACCTTACTTATTTATTATAACTTGGAAAAAGGCAAAATCAATGTACTGTAGAGGTATTTATTTAAATTTTCTTATATAATATTTATCATTATGTGTTGTACCGTGTACTTAAGTAATATCCGTTACATTTAAACCAAAGGTAACCGTGTTAGGTTCAGTTGCAAAACCGTATCGAACGTTGTTAGTAAATATTTGTACGATTAGATTTGAACTGGTCGAGGTGAGCCGGTCAAATACCGGTACATACTTAATTTCTTCGCTCCCTTTTTCTTTTAATTAGTTGTTGCAGAATATTTTAGACTAGTTTTAAATTATGATATTTTGAAAGTAGTGGCAAAATCTAAAGTTTTCAGCTCTTTGGGACATTATTCGATTGACTAGAAAACGGAGTTAAATTAGTAGATGTGGAAAATTGTTGTAAGTATTTGAAGCGTGTTTTTCACGTTTGTAATATTGGTGACTTTGAAATGTATTGTTTTGTATTCTGAGTGCCTCGTTAGCCGAGTGGTCGCCAGTGCGACTGCCAGGCAAGGGGCCTCGGGTTTAATTCCCGGGTCGGGCAAAGTACTACTGGGTTTAAAAAAATCTTTGTAGTGGCACGGAGTCTGGAAATGTGCCCGGTATATGGCAATAGGCTCACCCCCTATTACATGGGACTCATAACATTAATAGCGAAAAGTGGGTGTTACATTGTACAGTGGCATTAAGTGCCATAATATGCACCACTGCCTACGCCTTCGAGGATAAAAGGCGTGATGTTATGCTATGTTATGTTTTGTATTCCTGATTCATAGACACGTTCTCAGTATCTGTACATGCGAGCTTACGAGTAAGGATACAAACCCTTTATTTATTTACTTAGCAAACAATTGTTTCTAAAAGTTCCAGAACACTATTTAATTAACTTCACTACCCCATAAGTTTAAGTATTTTCTCTTCATAGACTCAATTACAATATTAATTACCAAATAGCTTTTAAAAACAATAACACATCGCAAGGGTGTCGTCCATCATTTTATACGGCGGGCACTATGCTTCGTTTGAACGCCTTGCACCTTTCACCTGTGGTCAAGCGTAGTAGGCAAGTAGCATTGTACTAAATAGCAATTTACTCGTCTCATTAGTGACGGCATACTTTCTCGGAGCACTTCCTTTAGAATTACTTGTTTTGATATTTGCTGATGATATTTAGTTGTCTTACTAGTCTATTATGTAAATGTCAGTAGAATAGTACATATTATTGTGTTTTTTGGTACGCTAATGAAAAAATCAAAGAGCAAAAAGAGAGCGCCATTTCCTTTACGATGAATGTCTGTTGAAACTCAAATTTTATGAAGATTATCAATTATACATAAGGCGATACCTATCTTTAAACTTGTGTGTGTGAGGCACACATTTTAAACTTGTAATAAAGTCATAATTATAACCAGTATTGTTATTGAAATATTTATCTGATTAATAGGATTAAAACTATATGACTATATACCATGTTTTAACAATAAAAGTCAATAGCATATGTGTAGCAATAGCAATAGTCGGATAAACAAACAAGGAATAACAATAACCTCATCTTATCTACATCATATAATATTACTCAAAGTATTACTGGGTTTTTAAATAATTCTCAGTAGTAGCACGGAGTTTGGAAATGTGCCCGGTATATGGCAATAGGCTCACCCCCTATTACATGGGACTCAACATAAATAGTGAAAAGTAGGTGTTACTTCTGTGTGCACCTCTGCCTACCCCTTCGGGGATAAAAGGCGTGATGTTATGTTATGTATCATATAATATAACATTTCATAATCTCGATGACTTATTGTTACCATCTCTGTTACAACATTTAATAAATAAACACACATAATTACTAGAACATGTTTGTTTTACACGTGAGATTAAAAAACTTTCTATAATTATGTTTTCTTTGATGTAACGGTCACTATTACAAGATTGCGCGTAAGTTACGAACCAGGTGTTATGGAAACCAGAGCAAAAAGTTCCCAGATCACTCCATGTAACTATTATACTGCGTATCATTTGAATTGTAAATATGTTATTATGTATACGATCATAACTAGAGAACTGCCAATTACGTATGTATAATGAAACGGTTTGTCAGTCGGTTTATTTGTTCGTAATGATAAACGATTGTTCCGATTGAATCGTATCACTACTTTTACTAAGTATTCTATTCATTGTCTTTATCTAAGCGGCATCCTGCGTTTGTATTGTTCATAGAATTCATTATATTAAAATATGTTCGATTCCCAGGAATTTTAATAACTGGGACTATCTATGATGTATGTCAAAGCTAAAAGAAATGATGTGCAATCATGTGCACGACCTTTTAAAATATATAAAAGCCAAGAAATATTTTGTGTAAAGTCTTAAATGCTCAGATTTTTAATTTTAAAATAAATTTTATCATGCAAGTCAATCAATTAATGAAAAGATTTTATTGTTATAATTTTTACTAATAAACTAACATAACATCACACATTACGGCACTTAATACCACTCTACAATGTAACACCCACTTTTCACTATTTATGTTATGAGTTCCATGTAATAGAGGGTGACCTATTGCCAAATACCGGGCACATTTCCAGACTCCGTGCTACTACTGAGATTTTTCAAAAACGCAACAATACTCTGCAACCCCCCTCTAGCAACCCGGAAATCGAAAATCGAGACCCCTTGCCTGGCAGTCGCACTTGCGACCACTCAACCAACGAGGCAGATTAGTAAACTAAATAACAGTAAATACTATTTAAGTTATGGTGAAGCAAAAGGGTACTCAACATATGACACGCAATCTATTACACACTCGTATTTGTAATGTAATCACTTACGTTTTTTGTTTGCTGCCAATTTTGTAGTAAAGTGGCACGGTCGAGGTACTTGAGCAAGTGCACTTGCTCAACTAAGCAGAGCCCTGTGCTAATAAAATTAAATTTTATTTAGGACGGCTACTTATATCTATCTCAAATCTATTCAAATAAAAAATTACATTAAAATCTGTTGTTATGCCCAAAAAACTAGAGACCGAATGATCAACTTGAATAATTAGAATTTAAAATATTAAAATGGTCTAGGTACCATTTTAACTGTACTATGTATTAAGAAAAAAAAAACATTGGCTAAAGCTACTTATCTATGCATAAAAGGAGGAAGTAGGTAATACATACAACGTAGTATTTTCATTTGGTGTCTATTTGATTATTGTGACCTAAAAATCTAGATTATAAGATTAAGGTTAAGCAAAACTTACTTGAACAGAGTAGGTACATTATTATTGCAATTAAATACTACTTTCTTTTCTATACCCATGTATAACACGAAACTTCCTGCTAACCTGAGATTAGTACAGAATTAATTTATTAAAGCTAGATTCGGTGCTAATCAATCTGTGTGCCAGTTGAGTTACTTTTTTGTTTTATTTGTCGTTGCTATTCTTGTGAGCTTAGTTATTGCATTATACAAATTTACTTTTAGAGTTCAACTGTTACTGTACTTAAGTGTAAGTACATACATAATATAACATCACGCCTTTTATCCCCGAAGGGGTAGGCAGAGGTGCACATTATGCCACTGTACAATGTAACATCCAATTTTCACTATTTATGTTATGTGTCCCATGTAATGGGGGGTGAGTCTATTACACCTAAAATACTAGATTAAAAAAACATCCACAAACCCTTACCCACTTTTGCATCGAACTGTACTTACGTTGCAATCTCAACAAAGTTGCATTCAACATCAACGGTCAAGCCATTAAAAGTTACTGCTTATGTGCAATCGGAAGTAAAAGGTGCGGGACTCACGTACGGCACGTTTAGTTCACAATGATGCACTTCTAAGAAATGTCTTTGTCAACAGTGTGTCGGGAGCCTTACGTCCGGTATTTGAACCGTCCTGTGTGTGGTCACGATCTGCATAGGATAATAGGAATAGTCGTTAAAAAAGGAATTTATATTATTGTATGGGTAATTAATTATTTATGTTTTTATTGCTTCTGTTATGTATTAAGCTATTGTAAGATATTTAGGATTATATTAGGATTTGTTATTTAATTATTACTGTAATGTAGGATGTATTTTTCTGTGATTTGTGGTCTCTAGATGATCACTACCATCAGCTGCAAGTTATGATACCTCCAAAATCGTTCTGTTTCATTCGAAGTTGGGTTTCTAAAGAATAAATTTCAGTTTTTTGTATAGACAGATGAGCTTAAAATGTCGGTCAGTAATATTAATTTACGTATATTATAAAAAAAGGAAACATTTAGTATTGAGTGAGCAATTAGTCCATACAACGTTACCACTCATGATCAATAAATATTTTTTAAATAGTGAGAACATCTGCTCAGGTGCGACACGCTTGCTGACTTAGTAATATGATACAAATATAGACACACTAGTACACCTGCAAGCTTCTTCGATTTTACTATAAACTTTTAGATAAAGACTGTCTCATTGGCCGTGTGGTTGCAAGGTCTCGGGTTCGATTCGTCGGGCAAAGAATTAATGGGTTTTTTAAAAATCTCAGTAGTAGCACGGAGTCTGGAAATGTGCCCGGTATATGGCAATAGGCTCACCCCCTATTACACGGGACTCATAAATATAACTAATCAATAGTGAAAAGTAGGTGTTACATTGTAGGTACAGTGGCATTAAGTGCCGTAATGTGCACCTCTGCCTACCCCTTCGGGGATAAAAAGGCGTGATGTTATGTATATTATATTATATTATATTATGTTCTAGTAGATGAATACATAATGTCTTATCTACTCCAAATTCTCTATTAATTACTGCACCAAATCTCGATTAGAAACATCTAAAAATAATTTATAATTTATTTATTTTTGTAACAGGTAAATTTAATAGATATATAACGGTAAAACCCAGAACACAGACGCATTACAAAATTAGACATAATATTATTAGTTTATTTTTGTTGCAGTTGCTACATCAATGGTATCTGGACTACATGACGCCCATATATGCAATAACTACACAATGGTATTATAATTGGCTACTGTATTTATGCCACAAAATATGTAATTAATTTTCCTCCCCGCAGATAATATTAATTTTAAAGTTTATGAGGATATATTGGTTTAAGGGACTCTTTAACGAAAACTATTGAACTGAGGGCTTATTCTTGAAACAAATTCTGTTTGACATTGGTATTGGTAAATTTCGTACTCTCGAGTTGCTACACTAGCGCCTATTGCATCCGTATTGCGTGGATATTGAACGAACTAAATGGTATTGAGTTAGGCTTTCCATTTCGTACTCTGAATGCTATTTCAACAGCTACAGTAGGGGTTGTATAGTTTTGACATTGAATCATTATTGAAATTTTATTGGATTGAAATTGCATTGTAATTGAGATTGGTTTCAAGAGTAAACACCCTGTTTTGAATGCAATTTAGAACAGAGATAATTATATAGATTTAATATAGAGATAGATTTTTTTTTAAGGTGGGTAAATCATCGAATGACTGCTCCCGCCTGGGTGAGGCGGGAGGGAGTGTCAGACTCTTACTGACTAAAAACCACCCCGTTCCCTCTCCTGCACGTCGAGCCGGAGCCCCGGTTACCCGTTAGGTTCTCCGCGACATATAGAGATAGATAGAATAGCTATATGGCTACCATAGGTTTTGCTAGAAATTCTACCTAAATCTACATATATGCTAACCTATGCATATTCATCTTAGGAACGATAATAGAATATAGTACTTACACAAATAATAACAAAACATTATTTTCCTTACTCATAATATTTATTTACTCTACCATGTTTCTAGTAAATATATTAAGATTCCGTTGTCGTGTGTTTCTTGCGACATGCGACGGTGTTTGGCGTCCCATTTATGTACAGTCGCGTACAGATTTATGTAACACATATATTATTTATTGCATGCTTTACTTGAATGCCGTCCTTTGTAACTCCTTTATAAGGAAGTCTAAAGGATTTAGTATGTATGTGTCTCAGTTTGTGAAAGTTAGAATGTGTTTAAGGATATGTAGCGGCGGTGCTATATTGTAGTTAATGTATGGATATGACTTCATTGCATAACCATTTATTGCATCTGAAAATATAATACAATTATGTTCAGCAGTGAACATCACTATTATTTAAAAGGCGTAATGATAACAAATAACCTTAAATCACATTCAACTTGAGCCATACTTCGGCACGAATAGGCCGGCCTCACAGAAAACTGACGTGAATGCAATGCTTGCGTTGTGTTGTCGTGTGAGTGAGGTTACCGGAAGCCCAATTACCCTCCCCGTCGCCAATCTCCCGAATTCCTGAAACCCCAACTATCCTCAAACTTCTAATCCCCAAAAGGCCGGTAACGCGGATTGCTTATCATCAGGTGTTTGTCTGCTCGTTTACCGGCTTATGCCATAAAAAAAAACATTCTTACAAAAATGCCGTAATAAAAAAAAACAACATCAATGATATATTGATGCATTGCATTTTACTTCCACCACGAGCTGCCAAACCAGTATTCATTAGGTATACCATACGACGATACGACATAGGTACGACGTCCAACCGACGACATACGACAATTGATCGTCGCGTCGAGCCGTAAGGGCCCGTTTGTGTTTATTTACGAGCGCGCACGTGGCACAACGACCTTCAAGGACGACCGGTTCCAACTGGACAACATATTTCTAGGAATATTACGATGCTTGAATTTAAATTTGGAATATTATTTTTATTTTTTTCTTGCGCTATAGAGGAAATTTCTGATGGTATTTTTGCACAGATTAGATAGAATACGTGATGAAATAAAGGTTTAAGATTTTATCGATAGGTTTCTTTGTCGATGGTATCAGTTTATTATGAAAATTTGATGAGAACTTCTAATGTAGCGTTTATCATTTCGAATTTCGCAGCCGTTTATTCAGAATTTGCAATTCTACGGAGGTAGTGTTTGATAATAGGAACGATGTCTTACATTAGAATAAATACATCAATGGCGAAAAGTGATTAGCTGTATATTCTTTTGGAGATAATAACCCATATAAAATAATCTAGTTATTATTTATTTTCGCTGAGTGAGTGCCCTAAATCAAATTATCTAATTGTGTTATCAGAAGACTAAAAGCTTTTATGAACAACACACTAATAAAATTAGACGTCGAAAATATTATTCAATAGAACAGTGGTTCCCAAACTTATTTTGTCTACGGCTCCACCTGCCAATAAGAATGATTATTGAAACGCAACTTTATGGTATTAAAACAGAGTATCTTTTATTAAAAATACATATACCTAACTAAAATAATCAATCCTTAAATAAAAACGAATGTGAAGGATGAATCTGATGCTGTTTAATAAGTTTGTTGATGAAGCAAACGATTTCTCTTTTTAGTAAGCAGTGTTATCACAGCACTGATGCACGCACGATGGGAATGTTATCAAGAATCGTTGAACGATTGACCACAATCCAGGGTACAATTGCGGGATCGGTTTTTGTAGCCAAAATTCTTGGTAACCATTTTTGAACTTGATTTTTATTTCCTCGTTTGTTGTCAATTCTATAAGTTCTTCTTCCAGCTGAGGTGACATTGCTGTGTTGACATTTGAAAACGGATCCAACACCCAGTCTGGTATTTCCAAGTTCAAAATGTCCTGGTATCGTTCAGTGAAGTCAATGTGAAGGTTTTCCAAATGTTGGCAGTAGGCAAACAATTCGTCGTTACTGCATGATACGGTCTCGGGTTCGATTCCCGGGTCGGGCAAAGTATTACTGGGTTTTTCAAAAATCTCAGTAGTAGCACGGAGTCTGGAAATGTGCCCGGTATATGGCAAATGGCTCACCCCCTATTACATGGGACTTATAAAATAAATAATGAAAAGTGGGTGTTACATTGTACAGTGGCATTAAGTGCCGTAATGTGCACCTCTGCCTACCCCTTCGGGAATAGAAAGGCGTGATTTTATGTTATGTATGTAACTTTAAGTTATACCTAAAATTGTGGCGTCTTAGTTACTAATTTTAAACATATTAACATACACATATACACAACATACAAACTCATAATGACATTGTATAGAGGTAGATCATAAGAGGGGCGTGGCCCTTATCCATAATTCCATAACTATTCCGTCTACTAGACACGGAGTCTATAATGGTTTTTTTTTAAGGGGGGAAAATCATCGGATGACTGCTCCCGCCTGGGTGAGGCGGAAGGGAGTGTCAGACTCTTAATGACTAAAAACCACCCCGTTCCTTCTCCTGCACGTCGAGCCGGAGCCCCGGTTACCCGTTAGGTTCTCCGCGACTCCGAATCAGTCTATAATGGTTATGCCTATAAATTATACGTAATAAACAAATCAAAACAATGTCATCTGAATTTATAGACGGTGCGTAGTTAGTAGTTAATATTATTGTAGTTATAAAAATTAACGGCCTTTGTTTGGAACTGTTTGGATATATGTATCGAGTAGAATCATCATCAACAGCCTATAAATGCCCACTGCTGAGCAAAGCCTCTTCTCACACGGAGAAGGTTAGAGCATTAATCACCACGCTTGCTCAATGCGGGTTGGCGATTTCAAACTTATAATTAGAAATTATAAGTTCAGGTTTCCTCACGATGTTTTTCCTTCACCGTTTGTCAGTGGTGTCTAAATAATCTTAGAATGTACATATAACTCGGAAAAAGTCACATTGGTACTTGCCGTTGGTAGGTTTCGAACCCGCACCTTCATGCATGAGAAGTGGGCGTCTTAAACCTCCGGGCCACCACGACATTTTAATAGAATAGAATAGAAGAATAATAATTCGAGTAGAATAGAAGAATAATAATATTTGTGTGTAGGTACTCCACTTACAATATGTTTTTTTTTTATTACAATATCAAAGTAAAATTATCCTACACTATTAACTAGATGATAATAATAATACCTACTTTATTTTGCATAAAACTATGCACAGAAAAATAATAGGCTTAATACTAATATTTGTCGCGATTTGCTTGAATTAGGTTTATGCAACCTGTGTTTCAAGTCATCAATTTGTTACTATTCATGTTAAATCTTTACATGTTCTACTATGAACTCTTTATTAAATTTCCAATAAAAACTTAAATAATATTAAAATTAACTATTACTAAATTAATAATAAAATATATAGGTACAACTTAAGATTAAAATTATATAAAAGAAAATAAAACAAAAACAACTATTTACATAAAGCATCGAAAAATTCGTCCGCATCGACGTCAGTGGGGAAAGTACTCAGAAGGCTGGCAGCATTGCCACGTTGTATGGCAATGCTTAACCTCTGACCGAGAAAAAGACCAGCCCTCTGGTCACGAGATACATAAAATAAATAGATTATTTATTTATTATTTTATTTTATTTATTTTGATTTATTTAAGTTCCCTATACATGTTTGTATTATCAACTATATGTATAAAATATGGAAATTATAAAACAAATTTAACTATGTATCTATATTATACCTACTTAAAGTAATTGATCTTAAAGACTAATTAACTACGTCAGTACATCTAAAAGTAAATTGTGATTTGACCAGTTTAACTGTAAAGTCCTAAAAACTTAATACAGAAATACAATGTCACTCTTTTCATCTACAAAAGAAAAGGCAAAGATTTTTACCGACTTTAAAAAAAGGAGGAGGTGCTATGTTCGTCTGATTGTTGTTTTTTGTTTGTTCGCGCAGTACTCCGCCGTTTGTGAACCGACTTCCAAAATTTTTGTTTTGTTTGAAAGGGTATACTCCCGAGATGGTCCCATTTCCATAAGATCAGGATCTGATGATGCGATCCTAGGGAAACCGATGGAAACGTTCGAAAATTGTAGGGCGAGTAATACGTCTATTATGTTTTTCAATTAGGATTTTTAATTTTATACTATAACACAGAAAGCACACGGTCCACCTGATGGTAAGTAGATACACTTACTAAAATACAATGTACCTCTAATAGTAACACCCACTTTTCACCTGGCGTGTTAGGAGTCCTATGTATTGGGTGTTGACCCCACAAAATATCGGCACACCTGTAGGTATCTCCTCTAGTGTTAATGAGTGACGCTGATTAATAACCATCAGGAAATCTAGCCGTTCGTTAGCTAAAAAAGAAAAGGATACATAAATTATACCAGCCCAAATAAATACCTATGTACGCAGTCAAGTTTGACTGCAACAGCTACAATAACAGCTTTGCCCATTAGACTTATACATATTCAAACAACCTTAAACATATGATTTACGATTAGCAACCACATTCCTATACGATATAAATTTTAATCTGACAGGATTGAAGATAAACTAATCAAAAGTATACTTAATGTGTCCTTGAATGTAAAAAATCTGATCTTGTTATAGGCTGTCATTTATCATTATAGGCATTTTTGGAACAACAGATTGACTTGATAGTGTTGAGCCTGTTACATATTTATTAAAGACGGACAGGAAATATAGAGGTATTTTTATTTTAAGACGTTGCCCCACACTAGGATTTTCTCCTGTGTCGTGGGTGCGTTTACAAACATACAAGTTCACATACAAATGACACCCAGACCAACAACAATATATGGATCACACAAAGAGTTGTTCCGTGCGAGAATCGAACCCGCTACATGTTGCGCGACAGCCTGTTGCCCAGCCCCCGCATCAACCATGCAGTCGAGTAGTAGTAGTCGTATATAGTTTGGTTCAGGTTATTAAAAAAATAACTTAGTACATACTTTTTGCTAGTTGTTAGTTTTCTGTAGATATTTTTTTAGGGGGGGGGAAATCATTGAATGAATGCTCCCGCCTGGGTGAGGCAGGAGGGAGTGTCAGACTCTTACTGACTAAAAACACCACCCCGTTCCTTCTCCTGCACGTCGAGCCGGAGCCCCGGTAAAGGTCGATAATTAATTAATTATTATTATTAATTCAAAGCTCTTTCCCACAATTCTGACTGTCACTGGAGCACTAGATCACGACGTAGTTAAATATAGTTAGTACTACTTGATAGCTAGATATTTCTATACCATAGATATTTAGCATAAACCATTCAACCCATGTAATAATTTTGCCTAATTTAAGCATTTATACAAGTTGGTTTGACGGTTCAATTATCATAATTTAGATAATATTGCTTTAGCTATGAATAATGGTGTATTTAGAGTATTAAATATACAATAGTAGCCGTGAAAATACTAAATAATTGTGTGTACATGTGTGTACATAAATAAATAAATAATGCCATTTGTAATACGAGAATATCACGGAACAACCATAGTTGGTTTTTTGCTCAAACTACTTTTGGGATATCACTAATGAATGATATTTGATATGACTCTTCGAATTCAACTAATATCTAGGCATTTCTATATATGGATATCTAATATCTAGATGAATTTTGATACTATAATTCCACATTGATTAAAAACAAATTGAACGCCATAACAATAAAAAAGCTGTCGTTGAAAACCTACTTTAAACTGGAAGGTTGACTGACTGTTAATAAAAAGAAGTACTTATTGGAACTTAGACCTTATTTATCTAATGTTTTACAGTCGTAACTTTTTGCAGATGCATTCAACATGTAAAACTTCAGACTAACCTTCGCGTAAAAACAATACAATTCTCAATTTCGCTTTAAAATTTATACACCGTAATAAAACTTAATCTAACTATTGTAACACTTAAACCGATCATTGGCGCTGCCCTAATTTCAATGGACATTCGCCTAACGACCAAACCGCGCCCGATATACTTAGAATTCTGCTCAAGTTATGTAATAAGAAAACCACAATATTTAATGATTTTCAAGTCCCAGTTTTCGAAGTTGTGTGTAACGGGGCCTTAATGACGTAATAACAGTGGACTCGGCGTCGCGTGTGTAATTGCCCTAACTCGGGTGTCGGGCAGACAGATACTTGGATTTGCTGAGGTTGGATAAGAAATGTAAGATTTTTTTGACAAAGTCATTAAATTTTTTCTTTTCTCAGTATTTTCACGTGAGAAAGCCGCGATTTTTAGTTAATTTTATAACATAACATAACATCACGCCTTTTATCCTCGAAGGGGTAGGCAGAGGTGCACATTACGGCACTTAATGCCACTGTACAGTGTAACACCCACTTTTCACTATTTATGTTATGAGTCCCATGTAATAGGGGGTGAGCCTATTACATGGCTCTTCTAGCCTGGAAATGTGCCCAGTATACTGGGCACATTTCCAGGCTCCGTGCTACTACTGAGATTTTTTAAAACCCAGTAATACTTTGCCTGACCCGGGAATCGAACCCGAGACCCCTTGTCCGGCAGTCGCACTTGCGACCACTCGGCCAATGAGGCAGGCAGTTAATTATTATATTTACTCTAATAATGTCTTCTGATTTATTTCGCGCCGGACTTCAGTGTTTCGGTGTTTTCATGTTTGTATCTATTTAATTTCCTCAGGAGTAGCAGCGGTTTTAGGAGGTTATAGTGGACTTGTACTTACTTACCATTCTCATCGGGATCGTTAATCGATTTACATAGTTAGGTAATAATACTTTTTCTGACTCAAATATTGTTATCAGTATCTCGTGTTTAGGAGCATGTCATTAGCAAGATCCAACAATGTAACGTGTTTGTAAAATATTTTTTTTTTATTTCGACCAACACGCATCCACATTAAGTGAATCCAACAAAGAACATTTCGCGTGATGATTTTGGGAGCGTCACAGGTCGAGACTTGAGACAGTAATTCTATGTAATTGGGCCGCAGATTTACTACCATACAACCAAAAGGTAGGACACGCAACATGTCCATTTTATGTAGACACGCAGCTGAACGAATGTTACAAACATTCATATACTGTTGATGTATAGTTTGCAGTTTAGAAGGGTCAACTTAAATTGGTTGTATTTGCATAATCTTGTGTTATTTTGTGTGAACTAGAACTAGGAACTATTTTACTGTGGATTACGTGAAATAAGCATGTTACAACGTAGGTCTATATAATGTACGTAGAACTAACTTCCTTAAGAACTATAATGGAATTTAATTTCGGTCTAACCGCATATACAACCAATCGTATACCTAAGTATTCTTGCCATATAACTATAGTTTTTATCGTAGGCAAATCCTTCTTATAAACATGTATAGATGAGGTCCATAGACCAGCAATGGACAATATTAATGATTATGGTAAAGTTTTTGGCCAAATTGGTATTGTGTACCCCGAATAACACAAAATACTGCTAATTTCAGACCACATAAAACTAGCTTAACTTGTTCAACTTGTCAATCGAACGTAAAGATGCGAATCCAATAAAACAACAAGGATATATAGAAACTAAAAGTGACACTACACACTCTCTATTTCCGTTCACAGAACATTAAGTATTTATCATAGGGTTTATTGCTAAATGGTGGATGTCCGCTGATGTCTTACGCACGACTGTCACTTCCAGTGGATATAGTAAATTAAAGGCAAAAGAGACATTAAAGTTCATTACGATAACATAGTATTATTTCAATTACATTTATAAATTATTTTAATTATACAGTTATGGATTAACTTTTAGTTTCATTCCATGCAAAAATAGACATAGGTAAAGAAAAGGTGAGGTTTTCCGTAAAGTAGGTTACGAAAACATTGTTTCTAATTTATGATAGACCACAAGTTCAATAAAGCCTGAAAGACGTTATTAGGATATAATAGACTATAGTTTTTCGCCCGTAGATACTACCTACGTGACTACTGACATAAACATTTCTCTTGAATCACTCTATTTAATAAAACTGCATCAAAATCTGTTGCGCAGTTTTAAAGATTGAAGCATACATATAAAATACTAGCCACAATAAACTCTATTTCCAAGATATAAAAATATCAACAACACTCTTATAATCGCAATCCTACGCAATCTCTTCGAAATAACAACACAAGGCTTAAACCAATTCGTATTCATTTCTCGTATCTTTCATAATAAGTTCCAAGTTCCAAGCTCAAGCATCTATCACGGATTAAGTTAAGCCGAGAGAAAGTCCAATAATATTAACTTACGCTTTCAATTTACTTTTTCTGTGGACTTTATTATGTAATTCTTAACTTTAAGAAGTATAAATAAATAAAAATCTGTTAGACATAATAGAAAATCGAAATTATCAAAATATGTCGAAATTTAGACGCATCATTATACCGATAAAACTTGGAGCCAGGGTTTCATTAAATCGTGCCATTTTACATTCGCAATTTACAGTTATGCACCATAACTAACACACATAAAATAAGTGTGTAAAGAATTATTCTAAAATTCTACATTAATAATTCTGTTTTGAAAAGATCAATTAAAGTTTGCCATCATTCAACGAAACCATGCAGACTATAAATTAAAATGATTAAGATTGGAAGATGATGTAGTGACAAGGACTGAAAAGAGAATGTTGCGCTGGTTTGGACATGTAGAAACGATGGATGAAAGTAGACTGTAGAGTAACGAAAGAAGTATACAGAGCCGTCGCCGATATGAATGGGGCCGTCGGTAGAGGGCGCCCTAGACGGACATATAGTGTCGCGGAGAACCTAACAGGGAACCGTAACCGGGGCTTCGGCTCGACGTGCAGGAGAAGGAATGGGGTGGTTTTTAGTCAGCAAGAGTCTGACACGCCCTTCCGCCTCACCCAGGCGGGAGCAGTCATTCGATGATTTACGGACATATAGTGACCAGATTGGCGATATATTAAAGAAGGGCCAAATTAAAAGTACCCTTAATCGACGACCATGCATGTGTAGCATCAGCAGTCATCAATCTTTTCATGAATCATCAAAGAGGTATGTAGAAATTGTAGTAATTGGCGATCCATAGTCTCTGCCTGTCTCCCCCATGGGAGACAGGCGTGATATTATGTATGTAGTATGTATGTATGTAAGATTGTAAAGAGTTAATTTGCGAATAACTAGTAAGTACATATTCATTGCAAAATCTGCGTAGGACGTTTTATGAATAAAAATCTATGGTAAGTAAGTTTCAAAATTATATATTCATTAATAAACTATACTCAAAGGGCTATTCTATTCAATATTATAAGGGCTATTCTATACTAATAAGCTGTTCAAAATCTATTTCGAAGCGATGTGTGTTTGAAGTAAAAAGTTCAAAGACATCTAACCCGGTCTATGGAAATATTAAAGAAGAAAACTTATGTTAATGCAATATTCGTGTAGTCTGTGTCGTAATGTTGGACTGGTGATAATATAATTTACTAGTAAAGTAGGTATTCATATTTGTAGGTTCTTTTTAAATTACATTACTTTTGAATTTAATAATTCGCAATAGATACAGGTTTTGACAATTTTCCTTTGAGTATAGTAATTTAGAGATACCTATCGAATAATATTTTATAATGAACTAGCTTTTACCCGCGGCTTCGCTCGCGTCACAAAAGGATAAAAAGTAGCCTATGTGACATATAATGATACACAGCGCCATCTATATCAATACTTTTGTTTTCCATCGGGAATTTCAAATTTTTCCGTAGTGTTTAGTACACAAGTAAACAAACAAACTCACTTTCCAATTTATAATATATGTAAGGATTATCATTGTTGACTAATATCGTGGAATAATTAAGTGTGGGAGAGCCGTGCTTCGGTACGAATGGGCCGGCTGGACCGGAGTGATACCACGGCCTCACAGAAAACCGACGTGAAGCAACGCTTGCGTTGTGTTGTGTTTCGTCGTGTGAGTTAGGTTACCGGAAGCCCAATTACCGGGAGTAATTCGCAATTCGAATAATCGGTAGGGGCCCGAAGGGAAGGGGTCCAATCTCCCCAATCCCTGAATCCCCAACGATCCTCAAACTCCTAATCCCTAAAATGTCGATAACGCACTTGTAACGCCTCTGGTGTTCCAGGTGTCGATGGGGCGACGCTGATTGCTTTCCATCAGGTGATCCGTCTGCTCGTTTACTGGCTTATGCTATAAAAAAATTTAATAATGTATTATCAGTGTTGTATATATCATGGAATAATAATGAAGTACGTTTAAATACTAATGCTAAATAGTAGGTCTGATTAGTATTATATTAATTAAACTTATTTATGCAACTTCTCAGAAACAGTGACAAATTTTGCTCGCCAAAATAACAAGTCTTTCTATATAAATTGTCCTTTTCTATAAATACATGACCTCGTTAAATTCAACTAAGTAGGTACCTATGTATAACCATATCAATACTCAGAAATTACTCTGTGAAACAGCTTCAAGTGAATCAAATTACTCAAAATATATGTTTATGTTTTTAACAAAATAAGAAAGAGACCGAACCAAGGAGATCAAATGAAACGTCTTGGGTCTTTAGGCGATCTTATTATAGGTTTAAGAAATTCAATGACAATTTTTAACGATGAAAACCTGAGCTGAATATGCACCTGAGTGTCAAACACGAATAACTATCGCATTCGTAACGTAATAGTATCGAGTGCGCTCGGCGTTCCGATTGGCCGGCTCAAGTGAACCAACCAATCAGAACGCTTAACTCGCTCGATACTGTTACGATACGAATGCGATAATTATTCGTGCTTGGCCCTCTGATGTGGACATTGTGCAGTTTGGAAGGTCATGGTATTGCTTGTTTACTTCATTCGAAGACTTCAGTGTGCGTATACAGCCAAAAGTTAGGTATTTTTTTATGTAAGTAATCAATTGTAACTACGTGAAACTAATTGTTATTATAGCGACAATATACAAAACATGTCATTCTGAAGGACAAGCGTACAACTCTTGTTATTAGAACACCAATTCATAATATCAATTTAGTCATGTACTATTTGCCTTATAGAGCCCCTTTGATATTGATTGATTTGACTACTGATATAAATTATATTTTATGCGTAGATACTTCTGGGAATATCTAATAAATAAGCCCGCGTTGAAAAGAACACAAACATTAATAGTAGAAATAAAAATCTATGGGATTAAGCTAATAAGGTAGGGTTTTTTTAAGGGGGGAAAATCATCGAATGGCTGCTCCCGCCTGGGTGAGGCGGGAGTGAGTGTCAGACTCTTACTGACTAAAAACCACCCCGTTTCTTCTCCTGCACGTCGAGCCGGAGCCCCGGTTACCCGTTAGGTTCTCCGCGAACATAGTGCCTAAGAGATCAGTAACTTAATGAGGGATTCCGAATTTGTAACAAAAGAACGACAGAATTGTTACAGATGGTTTCAGCCTTTGTATCAAAATGTCCTATGTCCGTCAGATTTCCATAAACCGTATTTTTTATAGGAATGTAACTTTTTTAACATTTTACTTTATTTTTGCATCGACTTTAAAACTTAATAATAAACTATCGCCTCTGCGTTTTGGTATTTTTTCTTGTAGCAGTCAGTTAATAAATGCCAATCTCATTATGTTTTAAAAATACTACCTTCAGTTTTAAAAACGTATATTGGTAGACTGTTTACTAAACATTTTTGTATCAAATTGTTGCGTTTTTTTTAAAGTGGGTGGAATCTAAAGATTAGCAATAAAAATTGGAAACATTCAAATATTTAAATTGCGAACAACATGTGCTTCGTACTAAAGATATCAAGACCACGTGTGGCTAGCTGTTTTTGCTGATGTTTTTGCCCCGCATTCCTCTCCAACAGTTTTGAAAAAAAAAAATAACGATTGTCTCATTGTAAAAGAGATCACGTACGGAGCCGACCCAAGGACAATTTCGACGTGTCTCTGGTTATTAAGTATTATAATTTTGAGTTTTTATTGTGGGCTTGTGTGCTACATTAGTGGAGAGGTTGACACCTATTTTTACACTTTTGTTTTTTGCATGTAAGATGTCTGTTGGCGGGCCATATGTTGTAAGCTCTAGTTTTGTATGTACATGCCTATGAATTTTAGACCTATTTTGTGATAATTGAAGAACTTACATGTCATCATTATACATTAATGTCATCGATTTAAGTGAATAATATTATTATTTTCCTATGCCATGAAATCAAATTATGAACCAACAGTAGGCTATTAGGTACAAAAGGGTAATTTTTTACACAGGGTAAAATTTTTCTATTTATAGCTCAATAAACACTTGCACTAAGTACAAGTTCGCAACAGAGCTTCATAAAAAACTTGGCTTGCTTCCATCAGTTGCGTCTGGTCCAGGTGCTTTAAACGCAATATATCAGGTGTTTTGATCAGTCCTCCAAATATGGTAAGGGCGTAAGACATCGGGAAGGATATAACGGGATGTCTATTTTTAGGCCAAAACATGCTTCGAAAGTGTAATAGTAGTGTAGTAAAGTCTTGGATGAAGGAATAGATAGATAAATGAAGAAAAGTTTGCTGAGTTAAATCTTATTGAGCTTATTTAAATAAAAATATTTACTTTACTTAAATAAAAATTGTTGGTTGACAAATATTTTTCGGCATAGGCAAAAAGCTTCTTGCCAATATCCTGTCTTATTTGGGCGAATTATCTTGTTTTGTATCTTGGAAATGGGACGAAATCATGAACTTATTTGTCTTCTATATTGTCCTAACATAATCTGTTCAGATTTTCTCAGGTTGTCATCTTCCTATACCAATCATTTTATTTTCTTATCTCATTGTATAATCTTTGTCTCTCTTATGGTTTATCTTAACCAGCTTTTCTTCTGATAGTATCACTTTCACTAAAGTCACTATAACTAAAACTTTATTTATTATCTATCTAACTGCGACAAGTCGCAAGTGCAACTGCCGGGCAATGGGTCTCGGGTTCGATTCCAGGGTCGGGCAGTCGGGCGAAGTATTACTGGTTTTTTATAAAAATTCTCAGTTGTAGCACGGAGTCTGAAATTGTGCCCGGTACATGGAAATAGGCTAATATTACATGGGACTAAGTGTCGTAATGTGCACCTGTCTACCCTTTCGGGGATAAAAAAGGCGTGATGTTATGTTTATGTTATTTTATCTTTTTATTTCTACAGTTTAAAAGACTAATAGAAAGTGTATCGTGGTTCATTCCCAGTGTTTTGGAAAACAGAACTGAATCCATATTTGCTAGCATTGTCATTCATAGTTCACGGTTGACCATTGACCTTGTCCATACATTTCTATTGTTGGTCTACGTGCAATGTCATTACGTGATCTAGTAGTGGACTGGTTCCATATCTCATAGTCATGGGCATGACTTGCCATTGAATAAAACTAGCATACTGCTAATAATGTAGGTAAATAGAACATTTTCATTTTTTATGTCTGCATATGACTGTTTGTCAAATCTTTGTCCTGGTCTTTTTGTAGGTATTGAGGTCAAAGTCGAGTGTTAAAGGATTTCATTGAGTGTTTTTTTTTAACAGAGCAACTTTGGCTAGCCTTCACAATTCCTCTAAGTCTACAGAGACCAGATTATTTTTGATTATCCATAAAACGATCTATATTAATTAGTTCGATGATGGTAGATATAATATATGAAACGAAGGAGAGGTTTACGTTCTTTTGGGAGCAGTCGCTTAAAAATGAAAATCATTTAGTCTCAGAAGACAAAAATATGCATAAATTCTACGAAACAGAACTGTTCTCAAAATCAAATTCCTTAATTCCTTTCCTTCATTCATATTCAGCGGATTCAACAAAATAATCAAATTATTTCTAGAGGGTAACACAAATTGGATCCTGTTAGTAAAATCAACACCGTCAAGTCCCACCCAATTAGCAAGATAAACAACGTAAATATAGGAACAAGCTTCTATTTTAAATAATAATGAACCGCTGGAGATGAAACACTTAATCCGATTAGAAGTTTGAACAGAAACCAAAAAACACAAAACTACTGCTTTACACAACACAATAACGTTAAGCGACAATTATCTCGAGGTGTAATTAAAAACGAATACATTCTCTTTTCAAATCCTCTACAAACTCTTTTGTCAAGTTAATCCTACGGGCCGTAAACAAACATGCATTTGCTTTTAAAAATGTTTTTGACATTGACAACAATGGAACGGTAGCCATTTTGAATTGACAATTTGAATTTCGATATTTTTTATTGTTTTTTATGAGAATGAAGACGCAAAAAACAAGATTAAAGTGAATTCTTAATTAAACAGTTGAAAGGGCTTGGTTTAACTTGACATTATAAGGGGTTAACAGTTACGTCTGGTGGGCAATTGATGCGATGTGACAGACAAACATTAACCAGACCGAATAAAAAAATAAAACTTCGTTGCGTTTGATTAATTACTGATGGGGGGCTGATCTTTCTATTTATACGCAAGAGTAGTATTCTAGAATTTTTCAATACTGTTTGGTTCTTTTACTGAAGAAATAAATATGAATACATTACTTTGTTACAGTAACAAATGAGTTATACGTTTCAATAAAACATTGTAGAGGTAGTATCCTCATCATATTTGGTACCTAAAGTCTACGTTCCTTTTTAAATGCTAAAATAAATGTTTGTAAACTGTAAACACAGTGATTTATTTTAGTTTATATTATTATTGTCTTTATTTGTTGTTTATTCTAACTTTACGTAGGTACCTAAACATTTATGTTTAGAACAAGGAGTAATAAATCAACTGTTCAATATTAATTTAATTATTCCTTTTCGCCTGCATTGTCAAAGAAAATTGTATCTTATTATCCAGGACCTTATCTATCCCTAGACATAAAAATTATAGATACAAACACCCATAATGCCTTGAAACTGGTATGTGATAGACTGACAAACAAAAGCGTTCGTATATTTTTTTATAAAATCATATTTGTATACTTGTATAGTCATAAGAAATGCGTTAGCGGTTTAGAGAGAGAGCGAAATATAACTACACTACATAATCCAGAATTAAAGCAGAAAATAGAAAATCTGATTTTCGTACAGGATAAAAAAATTGATAATTAACCACTCATTTTTGTTATGATAATGTTAAACAAAGAAGTTGGTTTAAGACGATTTTTAAACAATACATTTCATAATGCGTTTCTGAAATATGTATTTATGAAATGTTTTGAAAGTTCTCCTGGCGGGCAGTTTAAAATTTGTAAAACTATTAAAATAGATGTTGGATAGACAGTCTGAAAGGCGATGGAATCCAGAAAAAGTCTGTGAAATAATACAATATTTTATAAATATTTCAGTCTTCATGTAAATTCTGTTTAAAATTATACAAGAGACTAGCATGGTAACTCTACCTACTGCACCTAATTTTGGATTTTTGCGATATTATGCGTTTTTCTATGGGTGATGTCCACTCTTTGCGTCATCATGCATTTTTCTATGGGTCTTGTTCACCTCCACGCAACTCTGAACAATATCATTTTATCGAACTTTATTGCTGTGTCATGTTGCTACGCTATACCTCTATAATTCATAAACATCTTCTTTATTTGAATTCATACTTCTTATATTCTTCGAATATAAGTTATTTATGCAATTATATTCTATTCACAACCAATAAGAGTAAGTTACTTTATTCACGATGCACATGCACCCTATAATTTGATACTCTCATTCGTGAGTCATCAACACTTGTCACTTTCAAATAACAAAATGAATAGACAAAACTGATTAAACCAGTGGCGCTGCACATAATGACTAACATAGGATACGGAGACTAAAAATATGTCTACGCGTGGACCGTCCCAGTCTGTTCTCCCCAACGTTGACTGAACTTTAAAAGCCAAAAACTGACAAACAAAGCCCATTTCTTCAATTCATTGCTGCTTCAGTTCTAATAGTGGTAAGTCACTTGAGTGATTACTCAGCAATGTAGACGACACAATTAATTTCGATCGTATGTTATTGTTTTTCGGTATTGGCTCGTATCAGTGGCCTAAATGTGTCACACTGTGACTCAAACTGGCTGTCGGTTTGTTTGGTATGGTTTTCACAATGCAGATTTACAAATATCAGTAGTATTTTGGCTTGCACATGGCATGTGTGTCACACATGATGTTTTCTCTTCGAGGGGACAAAATGTTGTGTGAGACGACCAAATAAACACTTTTGTGTAGAAAGAGAAAGAAAAACTGGGTTTTTTAAAAATCTCAGTAGTACACGGATTCTGGAAATGTGGCCGGTTCCCGGTACCTATATGGCAATAGGCTCACCCCCTATTACACTTACTTAAAACATACGGGACTTATAACATAAATAGTGAAAAGTGGGTGTTACATTGTACAGTGGCATTAAGTGCCGAAATGTGCACCTCTGCCTACCCCTTCGGGGATAAAAAGGCGTGATGTTATGTTATGTGTAGAAAGAAAAAGGGAACAACATTTATTCACACGCAAATCTGTTAAAAAGTAACGGTGAGAGGACATAACCGAGTGGGTCCTTAAATTGGTTACCTACAAGCTAGTTGTGCAGTAATTCCCCGAACCATCAACTAGATATTGTAAACATAATACTTACATAGCAATTAAAAACAAAACATGGCAAGGGAATGTTTTTAACAGTGTAATTGACAAACATGACGCAATGAGGAAACAAGTTCGTAGATATTGACAAACGTATGTCAATCTTTTGCATTTAGCCGATCATAGGGAAAAATGGGTCAATTATGGCAAATTAGGTATAAAAACAATTTAATTATTGGATAAACTACATAGAGTAAGTTTCTAGTTTCTAGGAAATAATTGAGGATAAAGATATCTAGGTACGGATGGAACGACAGATTATACTTTTATGGTCATCGGCCCAATACGAGTTCATAGATATGTTCATATGTTCGTATGTTCATATCTACCTCTAATGCGTAATGACGTCAGTCGAGGTTTGACAGTAAAACCAACATCATCATTAGCGTCAGCAGCGATGTGGGAAATCATCATAAGAGTAACGAATGGAGTTTCTTGCTCGTTCTTCTCCACTCGAATCGACATTTTGGAACGAGCGCCTAGCTTCACTGACGCACAGACTGACAGACTATTATATATTTCATATTTGTTGACGTTTCAAAAGTACCAAATTATGGTTTAATTGAAATAAATGCTTTTGAGTTTGAGTTTGAGTCTTATCATCCTATGCGTAAATCTAAATACATATTGTCATGAATGACGAAAGTATTTCGATAGTTTGATAAGCATAATCAAATCAACCTTTCTTCCCATTTATCCCCGGCCACCGGTGACCGCTCTGCACTAACTACATTAAAAACCTTATTTCCGGTGTTAAGAGACTACTTTTGTCTGAACAAATTTAGGAGATGATATTTCAACAGGTTAAGGCACTGTTTCACATGCTCTAAAATAGAATGCTAAACGCCGTTCTTTTGAGGATGCTCGAAATTGTTCAAAAATGGGATCGCTTTATCGATAATTTTGAGCAACGTTCCGATACTTATACAATTAAGTGATAAATAAATGGTCATTTCATGCATGCTTTCGTGCTTTAAATTAGCATGTGTAACAGTACCTTTAAGTTTGGGGTCATCTGAGCTAATGTTTTGGTGTCGGTAAGTATATTTTGGTATGCACTGTACCAATGCTGTACCTATAATAAGAATGAATGAATGAATAAAATATTGAATGAAATACGTTTATCCGGTGTTAATACATTATGACAAATAACAATAAATAGGTTTAAAAACAGACATAGAAAGAAAATTTAATTCATTTTTCCATCTTGTTATTCTGTCAGCTGATATTCTTATCCAAATCAAAGAGTTTCAAATTCGTAGCAGAAATGGCTAACAAAGTAACAACTATATGTAGATGTTTTACTAACTACTAGGAGACGATAAAACCTAAAGGGCTAGCTCACAGAAATATTAGTGGGCTAACTGCTTTTAAAGTAGCTCATGGATAGTTTTCAAATTTGAATTTAATCTCTATTGAATCGATTTAACCTGAAAATCCATAGTCGTGTCGACAAATATTACCCAATAAAGCACCAAATAGGTCATTTATCCCATATATCAATCAATTAAAATTAAATACAGTAAGCAGTCAGAAGTCATAGGTGAGGCAGTTAATGAAGTCACGTCTAACGATATGCCGTATTCGGATAATAATCGCTGCTAAGTATCTGACAGGTTCACCAGGCCCTAAAGCAAAGTCATAAATAATAATTTAATAATAATAGAGGTAGATAATAAATGTCATACAGACTATTATTTTAATAATATTCACGTTTCAATGAAGATAAATATTAAGAGTGAGTTTATACATTAAGGTATGCAATATATTATACCTAAATTATATATCACCCTTTATTCCCTAAAAAGATAAGTAGAGATGTATATATTTTGAATATTAATAAGGATAGGGGACGACACCAATTAACAGTTTAAGTTGTGGACAAAGCAACTGACGTGCTTGAACGTTTTTCATTTTCCCACACAAAACAAAACAAAAAAGGCGCCAAACAAAACCGTTATTACAACGAAAAAAAAAACTGATTTAAAAATAGAATTCGAATTTCAAAAGGATACGTTAAGCGCCATCGATTTATTTGTTATCTTGAAGCTGATCAACGCTTTAATGTATCGAGTACGTAGGTTATTTTTTATAAGTTTTAAAACATCACATTGTATCGATCCCCACGCATTTTACAAAGGATTTATGGATATGAGATCGTAATCGTTACTAATTATACTTCGTAACCAATAAAATTTAATCAACCGGGAAGTGGTTTTTTCAATAATCTTATAGATGAGTATTCCGATAGCGAGGTTCTTAATATATTTTCTTTATTGATTGTGTAAAGGATTTGATTTCATTTTTTTCATGTAAAACGATTTAACGCATCCCGTTAAATCGTTTTACATGAAAAAAATTAAGTTAATATTAAATTCTTTGACTACTTTATGATAGTTTTTAGTATCAATAGTGTGAGTGGGGTTACCGGAGACCCAATTACCTCCTCTCCCCAGCCTCCCCAATCCCCGAATCCTCCACAATCCTCAAATTCCCAATTCCCAAAAGGCCGGTAACACACATGTAACGCCTTGGTGTTTCAGTTGTATGTACATGGGCGGCGCCGATTGCTTACCATCAGGTGATCCGTCAGCTCGTTTACCGGCTTATGTCATAAAAAAATCTCGTTGAAAAGAAGATAAAAACTTTTCTGATTGGAAAAAGACATAACGTTCAGCATGAGCATTATTTTTGACCGGGTGTTTCATTATCAAGAGTTTTGAATCGTCTTATGGTTTCTATGACATATTTTCTATTAGCCTCTGCCCTAAGTAACCTGTGTGTTCCAAACTATAATATCCCTTGTTCCAAATGTGTGTTCCAAACTATAATATCCCTTGTTCCAAATGTGTGTTCCAAACTATAATATCCCTTGTTCCAAATTTCATA
The DNA here is from genome assembly GCA_038387885.1 of Spodoptera picta. Lineage (NCBI taxonomy): Eukaryota > Metazoa > Arthropoda > Insecta > Lepidoptera > Noctuidae > Spodoptera > Spodoptera picta. Next base: position 584,405 of record JAZHFQ010000413.1, on the reverse strand, counting down.
TCGGTCCCTTCAGCTGTTTGACTGTTTGCTGCGATTGACTTACAAACATGACTTACAATCTATCACCTAAGTCAGCTCATACCCCGCCTGTATATCAAATTTCATCAACATCCGTTTGTAATTTCAGCGTGGTTGACAGACAAACCCACAAACTTTCTCATTTATAATATTAGTCTTTGGATAGATTGTCTCACAAAATTATTTCAGCCGAATACAAAAACAATTGTTTAATAATTTAATCTCCTTTCTCTTATTAAACTAAATAAAGAAGTAAATTGACTGCAAATAAGTTGATTCGTTTTTAAAACGAAACTTAAGGCATAATGATATGATACTAGTCATCTTTTATTGTACCTCTATATTGAGTATGGCCGCTTTCTGATTCTGCATTAAGAACATGAAACAATATTCTTACTTCTTGCTACGTGCGTCATCGTGGGATTCAAAATAACGTCTGATAATTAAATTATTTGATCTATGGATTCTAATTTCACAGAAACTTTACAAGGATTAAAATCGTCTGGTCGATATTGATAAAATACCTCTACAATCCAATCACAAATTAAGTTATCTGCGAAGCCTACATAGGGTAAGTTCGTCTGTTCCCGTCCATGTTACGGAACGCCCTTTAAAGATCCCTAAACTAAAAAAAACTACTACCATATTAGGAGTAGTAAGTACACATTTGTTTGATCTTATAATTATGTTTTCTATATCTTACATTCGTCGTAAAATAGACGCGGACGGGTGCGATGACGCGAACAGGCGAATTTTTGTGGTCGAACGCGAACAGCTGAATTTACCCTTCTTACTTAGTAGAATAGCATATATTATTGTAACATATGTTTATCTTTAGTTGTGTTATATGCTCCATAATATTCATGTGTCCCATCCATGATTATACTAAACAAAATTTTGAAAGCACAAATTTCATTTAAATTGTGGGTTTCTCAAATTCAGCTGGGCAAACCTTGCTCGGCGTTCAATGTAAAAATATATTATGTAAGCCACAGTAATCAGTACCCAATAAATATAAGTAACCCAAGGTCGTAGATTTTTATATTTATTCTACCTATCCACTCTGATTAAAAGGATATCCAATTTCTTTTCCATCCGACATCAAATAGATCGCAGATTGCCACTTTCAACGTTCCAGGAATTTTCATCGCCCCACAGATTCAAAAACAAAAATGTCTGCTTCCATAAAAATGGCGCGACGAAATTGACATTTATTTATATCAGACCTCCTTTCATTTCCTACTTTCTTTTGCAATTTATTGTAACATTGTTGCCTGCCAGTATGAATTGGCAAATGTGCGGTGTCGCCTGGACACCCACTTACGGCCTTTTACGAATTAAATATTTGGAGATTACTTTAAATGATACGCATTTAAATATGGAATCGCTGAATAAGAATTGAATTATAATACTTGTGACATTCTGCTCTGCCATAGGAATACAAATTTTATGCATTATGCAAAATCGTTTATAAAGTATTAAATTGAACAATTTTGTGTTTCATTACTAATATACGCTAAAATTGGGCATCTCTTATGGATGAAATTAATAATGGAACTTTGTTTATCTATGTATATTTCGTGACATAAGACTACCTATATAGTTATGCACTTATGGCTTTGTATCCTAGGTATAGGTAAATATACGCATGCCCTCCAGACATAAAAAGCACCCAACTAAAATAATTTCAACATGCAACAATAGCATCTAAGACAAAGCATTAAGTGTCACATTTACCTATTAGTAAAAAGCTATTTAAAAGGGAAAGTGTGATTTAATGTTCGTTACGTCAAGTGTAAACATTTGTATATGAGCCGTTGCTAATTGCATGAGTTTTTGATGAACATGGTGGTATTATGATCCATAAGACGATTTCCACAGCTGTTGGCGTGGAAAAACGAAAGTATAGTATGGTGAATTAAATATGGTAGATTATATTTGTACCTATTGTTTTTAATGTAAGTAGTTCCCCTGTTCGAGTACAATAGGGTAGTTTCCTAAATTTTATTTTAATGTTCGTCTGGTAGATTATTCTAAAACATTAGACACATATTTTTTCTTTTCTCACAAAATTAAATGCTTTTGACGATATATTGATTTGTAACTACCTCCCACTCCTAAATTTAACGCCATTTTATTTAAGTATTGTAACTTTATACGGGAAAATCAAAAAATACGTGTATAATATTTTTTCATTATCTGACGTACTAAATAAATTTTTAATTTTCTTACCCTGGAAACTACCCTATTACCGAGTTGCTCAAAGTACGAATGAGATATCAAATTTGTAAAATAAAAGCACTCAATAGAAAAAAAAAACTAAAAGGTTTACTGGATTTTACGTTCATTACTTAAACAAGTATAATCTTCTAAAAATGAAGTCCCGACGTAAGCTCCACCTGGCATGTCTCCTCTTTGGTGTGATTAAGTACAAGTGTCCAGCATACCTCTACTCGAAGCTCTCGTGGGTGAATGCTCATCGGCAGCGGGAGGGTAGGCGGTGTGCACAACAGCTGGCTATACCGCAGCACAAATCGGCTGCTTTTCGGGGTAGTTTCCGATATGCAGCTTCTAAGTGCTGGAACAACATACCTCCGCCAATCAGGAACCTGCAAAGCCCATTCACTTTTAAACGAAAACTCAAGGAGTTTATTATTAATTCTCAAATTGAGAATGAATCTATAAATATTGACATTTCGTTTATTTAATCTAACACTTATCTTTCTTATATATTTGTTTTTCTTTTTTGTTTAACTGGGTACACAAATTATGTTTTCACATTTTCAGATTGATTTATTTATATAATTATTTATTAACTTCAGTATTATTGTAATGTAGCATATCTCGAAAACTCACCCTTGGGCCCCTTGTTGCCGCAGTGCTGGCGAAGTACCGACCTGTCTCTCGCTTCAACTTCGCGCAATGAGTGTCGGGCTGCGCGATGGCTTCACGACATTCCCACACTAATTTTATTGTCGTGATGCAGTTTATAAATTTATTTTATTTTTATTATTTTTTTCCTTCGGTGACGGTACACGTTACACTTGTTTATGTATGCATACTCATTTTTATTCATTTATTTATCGCACAATGTACATACTTAGAGGTCTGTTTTTATTCTTCCTTTTGTTTTATTATTATCATTATATTTTTTAACATGTGTCTTATGTAACTATTTTATTTTCCTTAAAATTATTCTTCGTTGCTTTCGTCGGCGAGCCCTTTCGTCGCGGACATGCTGCCACCCTGTTTTTTTTTTTTTTATTTTGCTTTTTTGTTTTTTGCCTTCATTGTTGTTTTATTTTTTACTGCTGTTTTTTGTATGTTATTATTGTTTTTGTTCTTATTGTTTTTTATTTTAATTTATTTTTATTTTTTTGTTTTTCAATGTTATTTTGTTATTATTTTGTGTGTTATTCGGTGGTCCATGTCGGTGGCGAATAAATTATTTTTCTTTCTTTCTTTCTTTCTTTCTTTCTTCATTTATTTTAATAAGTCGTCTTCACTATTAGGTATAGTGCGCGCGGAAACAGTTGGCCGCGCTTTAAGTATGTACCGCAACTAGTTCCGCGCGCACTATACTTACTTATATTAATAAGACTTTAATGAACACTTTATTACCAAATATCTGCTGAAATCCTTCTAATATTCACCTAAATAACTAGACATTTTTTTAATTAGAGTAACATTAAAAACTACAAATAATGAATTGGGCACTCCAAAAAAACCAAATCCAATCTCATTTATTATTTCCATTTCTAATCTACAAAACAAATGACAAAAGAAAGTGAATATACCAATCAAAACAAAAGGACAATAACTCTTTCTCCATTTAAAAAATGAGAGTTATTGATGGCATTCCGGATGATTGATCTGCATATGAAAGTGACGTGAAAACGTCCATTATTGGTACAGTACAAATCTTTGTCAAGAAATCAATCAGAAGTATTGTTAAACGAAAGATATATTACAGTAAAAATATAAAGTTTCCAACAACACAGTGTAATGGTAACCCAGTTTGAGCCACGCCCTCGATTAAGGCCATTATTTGGGCCACAAAATAATTATGATCTAGAACGTTGACCTTTCTGATCGATTGTAGCATTTGTTTCTTTGATATTACAGACAAAGGTGTGATTAGAAAGTATATAGTGAAGTTATTATTTTGATTACTGACACCTATTGTTTTTTGCAATTCCACCGTGTCTATGTTAGTTGTATCAATGTATTCAACAGTTCGCAAAATGCTAGAAATTGTCAATAACTAAACATTTACATGTCGAATCTCGTTTTTGCATGTCAAAGATTATCAAAATTGTTTCAATAGTCTGAACTTGGACTAAAGGTATTTTTTTAAGGGGGGAAAATCATCGAATGACTGCTTCCGCCTCGGTGAGGCGGGAGGAAGTGTCAGACTCTTACTGACTAAAAACCACCCCGTTCCTTCTCCTGCACGTCGAGCCGGAGCCCCGGTTACCCGTTAGGTTCTCCGCGACGGACTAAAGGTATGGAGGGCAGAAAACAGATGCAACAATGGGCCAGAAACAATTAACTATTTTCGAATATTATCATGATTGTAAAATTTATTGTATTAATTACCACTTCATTACTACACGACAATATGCAAAGCGTCGAAGTTAAAAAATAGTTTCGCAACGTTCTAATCGTAAAACATTCTGCCTTCTAATACAAGAGCTTTTAAACATGTTAGTCCATAAAAAGTACCTACAAAGGACTAGCACTTAAAGAGAAGTCATTGTAACATAATGGAGAGAAAGTAACGTGTGGTTAGCCAAACTGTTTCTGACTTTCAACCATTTGTTTCCGTCAAAGGTACTTTTCCCTTTCTGTGTATTCCGTAATGAAAGTAATTGGAAAAAGTGACCATTACTCTTGTTTGTTTACGAAATTGATTCAATTTTTCACGGTGACTTAGTTGTGAGTGCGTTGGTTTTTGACCAATGGCTAGTTCAATGACGTTTCCTTATTTTGGCTTCCTTCTTATCGAGAAAATATAAGATGTAGAATTTATAATAAGTAGCATTACTTCAATTAAAATCTTACGTTTTCGCTTTAATTCGTTTATTTTTTATTAATTTGTGGGTTTATTTTGCGCCTTATTTCACCTTTTAACTTAAGTCTACGTCATTATTCGGTTCTATGATAGCCATAGTAACTTCCTAAAGAATTATAATAACAAAGGGAACTTCAGTAACATTGCATCACAGTCCATAAACTTTTTAACTATTACTTTTTACACCGTTTTTAACATATTGCAGGTGAATACGACACTAATCCAAAATCTTCAGTGTATTTAAATAATTTTTACGACCCTACATTGCATAAGTTAGTAACATAATTTCGGTTTCTTTGTACTACAAAATAATAATCATATCTCACACTTAGTATTACAAATACCTTCATGGCTTTCAGAGCTTACGCTTTAATCTACCATAATCTTAATTTATTAACGTAGGGGACACATCTGAATAAGCAACTGGTATTAGTGCACTCAAGGACAAATCTTACAACTTTATTTACTACACTCCAAAAATAAAAACACCTTTAATTTTAAACTTTACACCTTTGATATAGGGTTTATCAATTTTGGGTTTAGTTGTCCATTTATTTGGTAAATGTATTTGTGAATGGTACAAAGTTATTCATCAGTGTTGAAATAAGATGCGGTGGCTACAGAAACCCTTCAGCTTTAGATGCTTCGCGCATAATGATTAATATGTCCCGGAGACATCAAATATGAATGAATATTTTTGAACTGACTAAGTCGTGTTCAATGTCTTGAAGACCTTCAGGTGACTAAAAATGATCGTGTTGATTTTTATACGTCTGCGTTGATTTGAGCTTTGAAAGGAAGACGCCTAAAGAAGTTGGTTGGAACTTTTGGAAGTGTCAAGGTTTGTACCTAAATCTGAGTAAATGTGACCAAATCTTACTTTACCAAAGATAGTAAATAGGTAGGTGTAAAAGTAATTTTGACTAAGAATTCAAATTCTGAACATATTTATTTGCAACGGAAAGAAGTAGTCTCAATAAAAGGAAACTCTATCCCTATTTTTGGTTTATATGTATTTTTCCGATTATTTACTCAATTTTTGTCCAAAATATCCACCGAAATTCCCATCGGGTTATCAGATTACCAATTGACAATAATAAACACAAATAAGGAGTTCACCTTTATTGTATAAAACGGTTACTTTAACCAAGTTCAGAATTTTATGGTCGTAAACTATAAACTTAGGTAAGGTCACAAATTAACGTGCTGTAATAAAATGTTCTACAAAGATCCGCCACAAAAGGGGATGAAAACTTTTTGACATTCGAAAAAACCACATTCTGACGGATTTTAAAACTTACATTTATTTATTATTATGTTCATAGGCGAAAGGGGACGTTGTTCCCATGGACATAACTTTTATATTTGGACCTCGCCCCTCAAAAAACATTTGGATCACGTACACCAAAAATGTTACACATTCAAAATTCAACTTTAGCAGATACATTCATTAGGTATTATTTTCTTCTAAAACTTTTGGATAAACATCAAACTGTCACGAGTGATAGAGGTTGAGAATTTGGACAAATCTTCTTCTGAGAATCAAACAGTTTTGAAGAAATAAAGATTGATGTTGCGTGAGGTGTTAAGTCAACAAGTTGTTCGACGAAACACTAATGATCGCTTGATTATTTTGAAGCTTTAAAAATTTCACACTACAGCTTTGTATTCATACGCACGTGTAACATGAAACGCAACATGTTTGTACTAAGTATTGAATGCAGCTGTTGACTTCTTGCAAAACGATAATAAGTTTAAATTAGACTTCTTAATTAATGTCAGTTATACTTTTGACGAGTTAAGAATAAGCATGAAGAAAGGCTAACACTGTTCTTGATAAAAGTAGGTTTATATTCTTTGTTATTATTTAAGAATAAAGGCCGAATCGCAGTCTCAGACCAATAAAAAGTTACTGTCATTGGTCTGAGGCCGTAGTACTTACCTAATGGCCATACAGTTAGGTATAAGTGATTCCCATAATTTGTTGCTAAAACACAACTGTTTTACGAAAGGTAGATGATTGTAATCCTACTTTACCGAGCACACTACATAATTCACCTAATTTATTTCAATAAAAAAGTGGCATTGGTTTAATTATCATAAGTAAAATTAATTACGATTATGTCCTTTATATTGCATTTCAATATCCTAATCAATGACTATTCAATTACAATAAAACGATTAAGTTTAAAAATCGATATTTTAAAAGTAGGGACGTGCCTACCTTTTGTCACAAAAAAGCTGTCGATAGAAAAGAGGTAGCCAAAGAAACCCAGTCGAACGATTAGCATCCAAGTTTTTACTTACATTTTTTATAATCTATGGATGATTTATGGTTCGTCGTTTTTTTCTTTTAAAGGACTCGTATTGGTAGCCAGTCCCGTATGTCAACACAGATTATTATCAAAAACATTATCTGGTGTCAAAAAGACGGATTTCTTTCGTGATATGTTGTGTATAGGGTTCAAGATGAGTGAGAGTGCTAGTTTGGGATTCACTGGGATACTTTACTTGCAACTCTTGCAAGTTGGACGTTTGAGTTTATTTACTTTGTCCCTTTTCCCTTATCGATTTACTTTTTGGATGTTTACTTCAAAAATATCCCCACATTTTAGAAAGACAGTGGACTAAATTCATCTACAGATTTAATTCTTATTTCGAATGAGTCGAAGAACATCGACACTGAACGTTGAAGTCAGCGTCCACATTTTTGGCTACGTGACTGAAGCTCACATGAATGACAAAATCCGATACTTAATATTATGCATAAATACCTAATGTCTCATTCAAAAATAACTTCATGAGCTATAAACACATTCCCATTCATCGCCTGTATCGTCTGGAATAAATTATAATACAAAATAAGCGATTTGTATTATACTATTGTCATACATCTCGTCCTGTTCCGACCGTTAAAATTTGATTAGGTACATAACATAATCAAGTTAACTTTTATTCTCCGGTAAATAAATTATGTCCACAGCATTATCATTATAATAGGATAAAATATTGTAAGTCGTAAACATCATGCAGAGCACCATTAAAAGTTTTATGACGTAAAATTTAAGGACTGACGTTAAAATGTAATAAAATGTTGCCACCCGCTAAACAGATTAGGCTTTAGTGTTGCCCCAAAAAAGCAGCTGTGCAAAATAAAACGAGGATAATGTCGTTAAATTTAAACTTAGCTGACGATTCAAATCCATAATTTGTTATTTAATTGACGGATATTGTTATCAATGATTTCCGTTGTTGATTCTATTTGTGTAGGTGTCTGCTTAACGCCAATAATTTAGCATGGGAATTTGCATTATTTGTAATCTTTACATCTATAATTATAACCTTAATATTTTAGGAATAAACACTTAATACACGAATCTTTAAGTTATTGCACTATACACTTATCATCATCGTCATCATCAGTGTCTACTTCTAACTCTAACGAAAGCTTCCCCTTTCAATTGCATATAAACCTGACACAGCTTTAAAATGGGTATAAATAATTTATGGTACCTATACGTTATAAGTGAATACAAGCACCATATAGAAGGAAATCAATAATCCCCAACAATACTCATTAGTTTTAAAAAAGGACAATTGAAACGAAAACTCATTTTATACTTCGTTAATATTTCCTTTGAATGACCCGTCCCGTCAGAAGGACGCTCCGTCAATGAACTCTTGTACTCATACCGTGAAGATTTTTATCGATTTCCAATAAAAGTCTCGATACATCACTAATGAGTCAATCAATTCGAATGAATCTGCTTTAGACAACACCTCATTACGAAGCTATTAGTGCGTATATAATTAGCAAATGATTGATCAGCACTAATTGTTTTGTAGCTCAAAATAAATTCTGAAAAAGAAGATTTGAATTAATCTGGGCTAACAGAAACACGATTGGATTATAAAAAATGATTGCAACTGTATTTCTTGCAGGTTAGGCTAACTAGCAAAATGTATGCGTTGTGTATTTGACCAATCAATAAAGGTAAGTACCTATGTCATCTTTAGTTTTTGGTTAGATTAGAACTTCTAAAAGATTATTTCAAACACATCGCTCTTATCTGTTAGTAAATAATAAGTAAGAGCTAAAAGCACAATAAACAAACTTGTATAATAAGTAATAATGAAACATTATTTGCGCATTCAATTCACAAAATCCCAGTAGCAACGGAAACTGTATTGGCCTCCGGCGCAGTGATAATTCACCGACAAATATGTCAGAGACTCCGACTGGCGCCAACGCACAGATAAAAAACCCTTTTGTTTTAAATGGACTGAAACACGATAATGTTCAGCCTAACTGACGGATGGACGAAAAAAGAGAAATATTTATACACTTGCACAAGACGCCTTTCTCGTTTGGCGCCATTTTTTTCCTGAGTGTAACATGTGGCATAGACAATAGTTTGCACTTTCTTTTGTAGTTTTTACGCGGCAAAATTGACACCCAAGATTTTTAGAGCATTGTTTTATGTGAATGAAACCAGGATGTCTCTGCCTGTCCATTGAGAAGTAAAAGCAACGGGGTGTAGGATTTTTTATACAAAACACAAGCCATTCGCAGTTTTGAGGTATTATTAACGTTTTCCAAAACGCTCATTACGTAATCTTTGATGAACATATTATTATCCAATTTTTAACCATATTCGTTATTGACCAAAGGACCAATCCATTGTGACACTAATCTTTTAATGTTACATATGTGGTCTTTATAAAAAATAAGTACGTATGTATGTATATATACAACACATAATTATAATAACTGAAACAAGGTTTTTAAACAGAAACGGTGTTATTTATATTGAAGTTATGTTTTACATTATCTGCCAACGGAAACTGTTGCGTGATCTTCCGGGTATGAATAGCAACAATACCCACTTGTAATCACATTTGTTTTTCCCATGTGAAAAACATGTTTGTTTACTTGTAATCATATATTACATACCTATAATAAAATCGTAGGACAACTAATCGCAAACTGTACATTAAATATTTTTTACAAGAACGCTTGTGTTGTGATCTACATATCGCCGAAGCTAAAATATGGTTTATAGAATTTTTGTCTGTATGTATGTCCGGGCTAAACTCAAAAATATTACTAACAGGTCGGGTCAACATATAGGCCACATATTATCACTCCATCATCTACGGGGCAGGAGCTGTGAATCACTATTCCACGCGAACGAAGTCGCGGGCAACTGCTAGTTATTAATAAGTTTTTTTTTATGGCATAAGCTGGTAAACGAGCAGACGGATCACCTGATGGTAAGCAATAGGCGCGTCGCCCATTTTTTGGGGATTAGGAGTTTGAGGATCTGTTATGAACAAATGAATTACTATACTTGTCAATTGCAATCTAAACAATCTTTACATTATTGATAACAAAGACCTATACTTTTAAATTACCACCTAAACAATCGATATATTGTTATTAATAAAGATCTAAGCACTCTTACATTGTTATGAACAAAGCTCTATACATTTAAATTGCAATTAAAGCAATCGAGACATCCTGTGGCACTTATACGCGCAAGTATAATTTATTGACTAAGGGATAACCCCCCACTACTGGCCATATAGAATAAAATATACGTCTTAGTTGTGTATAGAGTCACTTCAGATAAAGTTATTCAACTATTAACACCGTTTTATATCACACAGTAATTATTGTAAGTCGAAAGTTGTGAAGTGAATAAAGAAATTATTAGCAGCATTTGTGGTGTCATTTCCCAAAGGGACTCCCGGAGCGCCATCCTAACAGATCGTTGGGGATTCAGGGATTGGGGAGATTGGGGAAGGGGAGGGCAGTTGGGCCTCCGGTAACCTCACTCACACGACGAAACACAATGCAAGCGTTGCTTCACGTCGGTTTTCTGTGAGACCGTGGTATCATTCCGGTCGAGCCGGCCCATTCGTACCGAAGCATGGCTCTCACACACTTAAAGTTTGGTTTCGTCACGTGCTTTTTCAATAACTATTTATAAAGGGCAATGAATTATATGACGACCAAATGTAAAATATTGACATCTTCGTCACCCAAAAATATACATCATGATCACCTCCGACTTCTTCTAGTCCATCGCTGGACATAAACTTTATTCAATGGCGCGCTACACTACAACACACATTTTGCGTTTACAGTTGCTGAGGCACTAAATGTAATTTTAGACATAATAAAATTATTATTTTATAAATTAGAGGTATACGTTTAAAAAAAACGAATTAAACAGCCCCTTTTTTGGAAGTCGGTTTATTAATACATACTAGAACTAGACCTTATCCTAAATGTAACAAACGCTGTTTTTTTTAAAAAAAAACGTGGCCCCACACTAGGATTTTCTCCTGTGTTGTAGGTGCGTTTACAAACATACAAGTTAACATATACAATAACACCCAGACCCGAAACAACAATTTGTAGATCACACAAAGTGTTGTTCCGTGCGGGAATCGAACCCGCGACACGTTGCACGGCAGCCGGTTGCCCAGCCATTACACCAACCGTGCAGTCATTTTTGATTTTGAAAACGTTTTGAAAACCGCATCAAAATCGGTTTGGCCAATCGCACACATACCTACATACAGTATACACACATACCTACAGGTCAAACTGAGTCTTTTTTTCTTTTTGAAGTCGGTTAAAAATATTTTTAGACTTGAATAAAGTTCTAAGTAACTTATATTTATTTTGTGTCTATTGCACAATAACAACTTATGCTAGTAATATAATACCACATATAACATAACATAATATATGTTAAGTCTCTAGTTACGCCAACCTTGTGCTAAGCTCTGGTGTCACTTAGCCGTGACAAATAGCAAAATGATCATTGTTTTTTTTAATAAAAACATGATAAATATTTTACAACATTTTTAAGCACACGGCTGATATACGGTAAAGCATACATAATAATAGTATTAGAATTCAGGACACAGAAACAGTAATTAGAACGACTAGATAATTGTGACAAAGTTATTTAACCTCAAATTAACAAACTAACAAAGAAGTATTGGTTGCCAGGACTAGCGTATTGCCGGCCTGACGAATCTGAAACGAAACGGGCGCGGCTATGCCCTCGACACGCCGTTCATAACATAACATAACATCACGCCTTTTATACCCGAAGGGGTAGGCAGAGGTGCACATTATGCCACTGTACAATGTAACACCCACTTTTCACTACTTATGTTATGAGTCCCATGTAATAGGCGGTATTGCCATATACCGGGGCCAATTCCAGACTCCGTGCTACTACTGAACATTTTTTTAAAAACCCAGTAATAATTTACCCGACCCGAGAATCGAACCCGAGACCCCTTACCCGGCAGTCGCACTTGCGACCACTAGGACCAAGGAGGCAGTCTTTCATACCGAATTAAATTTTCTTCTACCTTCAAAGATTCCCAACACTAGATATAACATTAAGTAAAGTGCAAGTAGTAAACGGGTTAGAGATCGCAGTTTAAAAGAACCGCGGTTACAGTTTACTAGCTAATTTCGCGCGGTTTCACCCACTCTGCTCGGCTCCTATTGGTCGTAGCGAGATGTTTTATAGCCTTTTTTTTTTTAAGGGGGGAAAATCATCGAATGACTGCTCCCGCCTGGGTGAGGCGGGAGGGAGTGTCAGACCCTTACTGACTAAAAACCACCCCGTTCCTTCTCCTGCACCTCGAGTCGGAGCCCCGGTTACCCGTTAGGTTCTCCGCGACTCCGAATCGGCATCGGCCGTATTGGGCCCCATCTGTGGTGGTCTGATGGCTCTTAGAGGCGCCCGCGGAACGCGACGCGCCGTACGCTCGGGTGTTTTATAGCCTATAGCGAGATGTTTTATAGCCTTCCTTGATAAATGGATTATACAACACAAAAATAATTATTCAATTCGAATCAGTAGTTTCGGTGATTAGCGCGTTCAAACAAAAAAACAAACTCTTCAGCTTTATAATATTAGTATAGATTAACTTACGCGTGCGCATATCACAAATATAACCTCAACAATATTAAATTTAAATGAAACCATTGTTAAATTTTATTTTATTCCCAAAATAGTTTTGTTAAAACTAACATATAACATGTATAGCATAAAATAATGATAAAAATAAACGATTATACAAACAAACAGTTATTACATTTTATTTAAATAGCCGTTAAACTAGTTAATGGTTGGTCTATTGTTGCTTTACAAGTTAAATTGTTGTCGATACGTAAACAAAATACATAGTAAGTTACTTTTATTGCTGTTTGCCCATAAAGTTGAGTTAACCGCTATTTCAACCAAGGTAATGTAGGCACTATCAGCACGTAGTCTCTTGTTAGTATATTTTGCCAAAGTAAATGAATAATTTTCTACTTCATACCAAATCTTAATCCAAGTTTTTACCAACCAACCTTTGTCTGTCACCTTCGTAGGTATAGCTAGTAGATATTTTCTTCATTAAAAAATTATGAATAAAGTAATACATAATTGTAAAACAGGACAATTTCTTACGACTGTTTTTTTATATATTTTTTTTTAATTTTAATAAAACGTTGCCTCACACTAGGATTGTCTCCTGTGTCGTGGGTGCATTTATAAACATACAATATCACATACACATGACGCCCAGATTCGGAACAACAATCTGTGGATCACACAAAGAGTTGTTCCGTGCTGGGAATCAGCCAGTTAACCAGCCTAGAAATAATACTAATATTTTCTACAATAGACAGCTTTTTCACAGTCTGGTAAGATACTCATATAGGGAGATCATTTGCGGAATAAGCAACGACTATACCAGCCCATTGAAAACTTCAGAGCCGCAATCCTTAGCAGTTAGCTGTGAGAGAAACGACAGAAGCGAAAGATCCACTAATGATTTACCAGAGGCGCAGTTTGTGCAAGTAGGTAGGTAAGTACATCCATTAATAAAGGTAGTACTTTCATTATATGTCCGTATTCTGTGGATGCCAGTCACACTCTCAGACCCAGCTACAACAAAATTTATAAGCCACTCGCTGCTAATATTTAATTGGCCATCCTAATTGCATCCATTTCAACAAGGCAGGAAGCAAAACAAGACGAAAGGCTATTTGAGATGTGTTTGAAGTGGAAACTGATGGACAAATTACACATGAGTAGGTACATAAGTACCACGGTACCAGTGCCACTAAAGCTGTAGTAAACAATTGATTTGATTCACGCAACCTTGTGCACGTGTGGTTCGTTCTCACGATATCGACATCAACGTACGCGCATGTGAAGGTACTACAGTGGTACTACAACCAGCTACATCAGACTTGCTCATATCATGGGTATAATATGGTGAATTTGAAGTTGAAGTAATAAGTAAATCATGGTGAATTGTCGGTTAATTGGACTATATGGAAGATGGAGAACAAAATAAAGATTTACTGACAGTAATCAATACTTTTTGGAAAAAATTGACCACCATAGACGAAGTACAATTAAAAGCAGTACCTTTGTGTTAACAATTGATTTGATCCAGCCTTGTACAATTTGTACACGTGAGGATCGTTCCCACGGCAGCGACGCACGCGCAGCTTAATGTACGACTTGTGATTAGTATCGGAAACTCAATTGGTACCACATTCGAAGTGGCGTAAATATACTGTCGTAGACTGTGGGTTTGTTACTGTCTAGAAAAATACCTATTGAAAGCTATGTACCTATGTCAATTTAGGGTTTACCAAAATAAATTTTAAATTCCTATTTAATTTTCTACAATAGATAGCTTTTTCACTGTCTGTTTCACTATTAAATCCTTTTAATAGGCGTAGCCTTCAAGGTTGAGTTTGGGATAAAAATGGTGATGGCATTTAAAGGATTTCACAAAAACTAACTCAAGATTTTCCTCACAAATTAGATAACGCATGACATTGTTCTAGTTTAATTCAAATTTATTAAAAAATAGTTAACTTATAGTTGAAGGTTTAATATATCTTGGTGTACTGGTACCACAGATAAAACAAACAACGAATGGCAGCGGACACTGACTGTGCAGGGTGCGTTGGACGCACATAAGTATCGTGTCTTTATCCACCATTAATTAAAGACTCAGTAAATCCAGCCTACACTGATAAAAACTGCATCAAACCAATTTAAGTAATTGCAGCTATTAATTGAAATCACTTGTTTACATGACGAGGCCAAACTCAGTGTTTCAATAGCTTTGCCATTACCATCAAATTATACATATCCAGTATAAACTGACTGTCGAATGTGCGAGAAGATGATACAAACGGAGACCATGATAACCTGGTTTCGTATAGCTCGATCTGTAATCGTGTGTACAATCGGAAACAAAAGGTTTTAAGAGATTAATCGTTTTCCTATCCATTGGTTTAAGTAAACGAAGGATTTTTTGTCTAGGTTTCCGATTTTTTGCGGATTTCCGGACTGTCGGTAATTGATGGGTACTTTAATTTGATTGTTTTAATGGTTTTTTGGCATAGAGTTTTGGATGAATATACCTCTATATCGATTTTGGAGGTTAGTGTGGCATGTGCACTATGTAATTTTAGTAATAGTTGTTAGAATGAAAATTACAAAATATTACACATATTCTTATAATGTTAGTGATACAATACTCTTTGTGGTCTACAGAAATTAAAAAATAATAAATAAATAAGAAATATAACGGGGTAATGCAGAAAATGCAGAGAAAAACTACTGCAGTGTGCAAGAGGTCTGCTCAATACTAATACTTGGGAAAAATGCGAAGAAGAAAAATATTAGGCCTAAGGATATTAGAAAAAAAATTGATCTTTATCAAGCATATTAGTAATGGATAATTAGTCAAAGCACTCAGGACAATATTTTCGAACGCAACTGTACTTGATACAAAATTTATTAGTTTCAGCGCTTACTGACAGTTTTGGGATAATGTTGTGTGCAATATGCAAGGACTTCAAGTTAACTAACAGCGGTTACCGTTCAGTAATTCAGTTAACTGTTACCGTGTAGGTAAGTATTCGAAATTGTTCTGGATTCCATTTACGTTTTAACTACATTGCGTGCGTCAGTTTTACTTATTGTTAACCCTATAGTAAATAGTTTATAGCTTTGATGTATCTGTATAATTATTTTATATTAGCTTAAGAGGAAAATTACATTAATTAACTTGATACCATGCTTCACAAATGTAAAATGAAGTGAAGACTGCAAATAGGCGTTATTAAAGTGGGTAAAATGGTCTTACTATAAAATTACTAAGCCCGAGTCATAATTAATTCTCAAAAGTAGGTTATATATACATATATAAAATACTAGGGCAAGGCAATATCTCAGGCCACCCAGATTTCAAATAGGCGTAAAAAATAAGATAATTAAAACATTTCCAAAATGGTTTCTTGGTTCTCATTTTGCATCGTATTTCCCCTGACCTAAGGCAAAAACCGGGGATCTTACTAAATAAGTAAAATCATCTACCGTTTTACTAGACAATATAAACATCTCTTAACAAATGAAGCCATATCATTACATCTAAACAACCATATTGAACAAGCCTTGACATGACTCAATGTACTAAAACATTCGCCCACTGTGCCCATCTTCAGCTCGACTCCTTATTGGACGGAAGGTCAGTGCATCGATATCATCGAAGTGCAGGTCCTTGTGGGCGGAGTACCGGAATCAATGATTGGATATCTATTGTTGATTGGCATTTAGGACAACGATCGGCAATTGTTTGTCTTTGTGATTTTGTTCTGGTATTCGTGTTTGAATTGGAAGTGATTTTAGTTTATTTCTTTTTTAAACGTTAAGTTGTTATGTCACGATCACTATTCTATGATCTGTTTCCAAGTCTACCCATTTTTTTGTTAAGGGGGGAAAATCATCGAATGACCCTTCCCGCCTGGATGAGGCAGGAGCGTGTCAGACTCTTACTGACTAAAATCCACCCCGTTCCATCTCCAGCACGTCGAGTCGGAGCCCCGGTAACCCGTTAGGTTCTCCGCGACAAAACTACGCCTTATTCCATAAATAAAGATAAAGAGAAAATTTATAGTTAAGCTGCAATAAAATAAATTAGATGATGAAAGTTCGTTATCTTTCCAAAAACGAATATAGCCAAAGTGAAATTATTTGAGACTTGCTGAAAAAGTTTATTGATGTAATTTCACGATGAGTTTTTTGGCTAAAGCTAAGGTAGACAAAAGGCTGAAAGACTATAAAAAACAATATTGCATTGCTTAATCTGTTGTATGTACATTGAAGCAACTGCGAAATGCAAGGCTCCATATGAAGACCGATACTTAGATTAAACTAAATAAATCTAATCATAATAATAATTGGGATGATGACAGGGTATGAAAATTAAAAATATGCATAATTAGTCCGTAAGTTAGGTAATGAAAAAATATTAGACACGTATGTTTTTATTTTGTCGTATAATAAAACAATACTTATAGTCCATCTGTTTAGGTAATTAACTAAAGGTAAACAAAAAAAACCACGTGACACAGATACTTAACCTTCTGTTACTTCAAATATTTCTCGTGTTTTAATTTAAACATAATTCACTTTAAAATCGTTCATTTGCCACACACACATACAAGCACAAATACCTAAATCGTACAAGAGCCTAGCCTATGGGTCTATTTCATTATCATGTTTAAATAGAAACTATTCTGAATCTGATGTGCGGATTTCTTTCTTGTACGAATATGTGTCTTTGGGCCAAGTTTCTTCAATATATTTGAACACATTAATTAGAAACGATGAATAACCTAAACTTAAATAACCTAATAACAAAAACAAAACAAAGAAACAAGATACCTCTAAATTCAACAAAATAGGAACGCGAGCGCAAACGACGAGAGAGCTGTCAATAGCGCCTGATTAACCGACTAAACGTAATACACGCTACTTTCATTGTCGCCCTACATCTTAGTTGTACTCTTTAATTTGACAACGTTATCTAATGCTTCGTTCTTAAAGAATGGATACCTGGGATTTTAGGCTCTTTATGGTGTCTATTGTAATGAAATATTATATTATTTAATAAATGTTATTAAGCTATTATGCTCAAGCAGATATATATATAATATTTACTAAGAAATAAGTGAAAAGGAACAGAAACATAACATTTAATAGAGAAAACTGTCGTAAAAATGGAAACAATTTTATTTTTTTATGAAGTATTTTGAATCATGGAAATGTCAACTATAAAGAACTCTTTTTATGGTTTGTTTACAAATAGTTAACTAGGTACCTAAACAGACGGAGTATAGATAAAACGAATCTAAGTTTAAGAGTGGGGACTAAAACGTCGTTTCCACCTTATAAAATGTACTTGCATAGAAGTGACGTCACGCGACATTTCAAATCAATATATCGTCGAAAGTATTCGTTTCTGTAAGATAATAAAAAATACATGTGTAATGATTTAAAATAATCTACCAGACGGACATTAAAATGAAAATTAGGCATGTACCCTATTATCAAGATGGTAAACTACTGGGTGAAATATATTTATAAGAGAGATGTAATCGAAATTGATCTAAATAACTTACTAATGAATTAATTCAACCACAAAACGACCCAACATACCGATATCTACATCAACCACTAAACTATTCAAAGCATTCTTACCACTCATTGCCAATAACAAGATGGCATCTACTATCGATTATTAGTATCATTGTCGCTTAGAGTCGATACTCGATTATTGATTGGCAATTAAATCGATCAGACATGTGTGCGGTCACTGACCTGGAATTCCTCGATGTTATATTAATATCTATCTGTTTTATTGTTTGAGATAAGGAGTGAGTACAATACAATTAAATGGTATAGCATTATGAACTTTATTACTCGGTGTTAAGGAGCCAGTTTGGTAGCAAATGTGAATTCAGAGCAAGAGCTTCTGGTTGCCTCCCGGGTTAGTATTAGAAATTGGGTTATTCAAACATTTTTATAGTCCATCTGTTGGGACTCCTGGTGAAAAGTTCGATGGTTAGTATGGTTTGTGCACTATAGCCTACTTTTTCGTGAATTGTATGTATTTATATAGGTTAAGTAATTCAGTAGGTTAAGATACAAGATGCACTCTTCAGCAGTTATTTAAAAAGTATATATATAGGAACCGAACGTTTTGCGAGGACTCCGCGATATCGGTACCTACAGATAAAATCGCTAAAAACCCAGTAGTTACTTTCCCTGAAACCAATATTTGAATTCCTTATTGAACCATCGGCTCAGGAATGAGTTCAAGCACTAAGTAAGTCAGAATGTAAAGCAACAGTTATAAGACTCAGGTTCATATTGAGAATTCTCTGCAAGAATTTTAATTACTTAGTGCTAAAGAACCTGAATATTGAAGGTCAATTTTATATCATGCCTCAGGGTGCGTTTTATCAAAATCAGTCCAGCACTTTTGTAGTGAAAGCGTTACAAATAGCTTCAATCATGTATTTCTTTTAATTGGTTCGATGATCGAGTTGTGAGCATACTGAGCAGTGAGCATCGATTAATTTTATTCACGTTTGGAAACGGTATCACCACGTTAGAAGACACATATCTACAAGGGAACAACTAATTGATATTTTGAATTTTGAAATTTGAATTCAATAGATTTCATTGCCAGACTAAATAAAATGTCATTAAGTTTTCTAGTATTGACACACTTACGACAAACTTAAAATAGAAATTAATAAACGGATTTGATATTCATTCATTTTAAATTAAAACAACGTAACTTATAACATAAACCTAGATAAGCCACACCCCTTCGACGAAACTACACGAGTATATCCGACACTAAACGATAGAATCTCCATTGACATTAAAGTAGAATTTGCATTCGTTACTCAATTCCTTTTAACAGCTGCCTATGAACAGAATGGAAACTTACGCAATGGAGAGAAATAAATCTGATACACGCTCGTTAGTTATGCTCCTCTGGTACTTCGAACTCGTTAATTGGATAGGAAGCAATAACAGGAAAGTTCCTGTAACTATTGATCCCATTTAGGTATTTATTTAGTCTTGTAAACAGTAGGTTATTTATTTATTATATATAACATAACAACATAACATAACATAACATAACGCCATTTATCCCCGAAGGGGTAGGCAGAGGTGCACATTATGCCTCTGTACAATGTAACACCCACTTTTCACTATTTATGTTATGAGTCCCATGTAATAGGGGGTGAGCCTATTGCCATATACCGGGCACAATTCCAGACTCTGTGCTACTACTGAGATTTTTTTAAAAAACCCTGTAGTACTTTGCCCGACCCGGGAATCGAACCCGAGACCCCTTGCCCGGCAGTCGCACTTGCCACCACTAGGCCAACGAGGCAGTCATATAACATAACATCACGTCTTTTACCCCCGAAGGGATAGGCATTGCCACTGTACAATGTAACACCCACTTTTCACTATTTATGTTAAGAGTCCTATGTTACAGGGGGTGAGCCTATTGTCATATAACGGGCTCAATTCTAGACTCCGTGCTACTACTGAGATTTTTTTTAATAAACCCAATAATACTTTGCTCGACCCGGGAATCGACACTGAGACGACTATAATACCTCTATTATTAGGTATTTACCTCTATATACCAATGGATTTAATTGAAGAGCTCTTTTAATAAAACTATCGGATACGTAAAGCTTCGGTTATGTAGTTACTAGTTATATTGATAATTTAGATGATTTAATAAAACTATCGGATACGTAAAGCTTCGGTTATGTAGTTACTAGTTATATTGATAATTTAGATGATTTAATAAAACTATCGGATACGTAAAGCTTCGGTTATGTAGTTACTAGTTATATTGATAATTTAGATGATTTAATAAAACTATCGGATACGTAAAGCTTCGGTTATGTAGTTACTAGTTATATTGATAATTTAGATGATTTAATAAAACTATCGGATACGTAAAGCTTCGGTTATGTAGTTACTAGTTATATTGATAATTTAGATGATTTAATAAAACTATCGGATACGTAAAGCTTCGGTTATGTAGTTACTAGTTATATTGATAATTTAGATGATTTAATAAAACTATCGGATACGTAAAGCTTCGGTTATGTAGTTACTAGTTATATTGATAATTTAGATGATTTAATAAAACTATCGGATACGTAAAGCTTCGGTTATGTAGTTACTAGTTATATTGATAATTTAGATGATTTAATGCGAAAGTGTTGTTGATTACTGAGTAAAAGATTTGTGTCATAACTATTAAACCGATTTTGATGAAGATCAATACAGAAACAACATTATGAACGAAATGAAATTCACTTTCATTTCGTTCATAATGTTACGTTTAGTCAATCACTTTCAATCGTGTATGGCCAAGTCAGTACTATTATCAAAATACTATTGCAGCAAATTGACACCAGTCACATTGAAGCACGCTCAGAGTTGTTTGAAGATAAAATTGGAATTGGATTGTGAAGATAAAATTGGATAGTTTCATGAAAGATTGAAGCAAGAAGGCAGCCTGACAGACTTAATCACCAATCTCGGAAGAAAGAAAAAATAATAATTGCTTGGTAAATACACCACCAGGAACATTTTATTTCGATTGGAGGATCCTCTCTTTTCTTAACATAAGTAGCATTATACTATATTCCCTAACGACAAGAATACTAAGCAATATCTTTTGTATGAGCTCATAATCATATCAGACTTAGCCGTAAAGCTACAGATCTGCATAGTACACGTAAAGCAGAATCATCACTCCCAACCTACGCATCGATTGTTGAGTCCACCATTTTAAATAATTGCCTATTGTTGCTCTTGTATGAATGTGGCAACACTGCCGGTATAATTGAGTAGGATCTTCATTCCTCATATCCTTCACGGACTGACACGGCGTAGGCTTTCAATAGACATTGAAACATTCACGCATATATTATTTAAATTGATTCTTTACCTTCATCTTGGTATAAAGCAGGTATTACATACCTTTTTACTAAAATATTCATTTGGTATGCAAATGAATATCATACCACAAACATAACATCACGCCTTTTATTCCCGAAGGGGTAGGCAGAGGTGTACATTATGCCACTGTACAATGTAACACCCACTTTTTACTATTTATGTTATAAGTCCCATGTAATAGGGGGTGAGCCTATTGCCATATACCATATATATATATATATGCTACTACTGAGATGTTTTTTTAAAAACCCAGTAAAGCTTTGTCAGACCCAGGAATCGAACCCGAGACCCCTTGCCCAAATAAATATCTACAATACATAATGGTATTGACGTTTGAAGTGCTCTTACGTAAACCCCATCTATACCAAAAAGTAATGAAAATAAAAGCATCTATAAATAACGTAATTAATTTCCTGTTGAATTAAACATTAAATAATTGTGCCTCATCATAAAAAAAACCTGCTATGACATAACCAAAACCATCATTACTCAAGCATCAGTAATCAGAATGAAGTTTAGTGTATTATGCAAAAATGAACGAAGAATACATTAAAAGCCGCAAACAGCTGATTTACATAAATAAAAGTAAAATTGCATCAACCCGTCCATCGAGTAGACGGCGCGGCGCCGCACCTGCGTGAGCACATGTAATTGTAGTACCACAGCGTCCACAACTGGTTCCCATTGGCCAATCCGATGACAGTGATGACATTATGAAGATAGGCCCAGAAGGTTTAATTTTTAAAGTGACTTAAATATGCATAAAGATAATAATAAATAATAATGTGCTACATATTTAAGTTTTTCTCTTGTAGCATCCTAAGGTCTTGAAACATCTGCTCAACGGGCGTCATTTATCAAAATTTGGCAACCTCTCGAAGACATATTAAATTAACTAAAATTCTTTTCTTCCTCCATATAATGATGAAGAACCCCTCTGTGGTTCGAAAGTAGTAGAGCTTTTCTCACTATATTCACGTGAGTAACCCGCGATTTTAATTAAGCTCTGGAAATTCAGAAGAAAGAATAATTGGTCCAATAAGAGATAATTTTACTCTAAAGTGAGAGATTTTTTCAGTCAATGTCGAAGATCAACTAAAACTAAAACATATGGTGGTAACGTAATAAGCTAGCGTCTGAACGTTAAACAATGAAGAAAAGTCTTATTTTCCTGAATAATGGTACTTTGACCCCTCCCTGCATAGTATTAGTGACCTGTTTCCCGCGGCTATCTTCCTTCCATAGTAAGTAGTACAAATGTAGAGGTAAATAGAGCAGTGTAAGTAGTAAGTGCTTTCTACGAGTAATTAGATGAGTGAGAGTTTGAAGAAAACTTACATGGACTTTACGTGCTTTGCTGTCTGACCTTATTATGAAGACAAATGTGAAATATATTTTTTCAGTTTCTAAATCTACAGGTTTAATAAGATCAGCATTTTCTTCCGCCCCTAAGATGATCCACTGACTGACCGTTTTATGTCCTATTGCTATGACAGTGATGGTATATGTATAGGTTTTAGTTTTCTTATTCTACGTAATATCTGGTATTTTACTTCTAAAAATATTACGTCATTAGGAGGTAGATAGATAATTATTACAACATGCGTACTTTATGTATAATGTATTACGCAGGTAGATGAACAACTAAGTACTTTTTCTACCTTACCTACATAATAGTACGTCTACAAAATGCGTAAATAATCACAGACAACAAAAAAAAAACAAACAAAAAATATGGTGACATTCCAATTTTAAAAATGACACAATATTTATATTATCTACATTATTACGCGAACAGAAAATTAATTCAAATCTAAATTCCGCTCATCGATTCAAATATAAATCAAAATTATTATAAATTCAAATCAAATATTATTTTCTAATATTTATAGCCATATTGTTTACGTAACTTTACGTTGCCTTCTAAATATCTGAATGAATATAAAGTTACAAATAGGAAAGATTTGATAGTTTTTTCATCGAATAGGCTCCATAACAACTGGACCGATTTGATTATTTCTTTTACCGTTGAAAAGTCTATCTTTGAGGGAGTAACATATAGATTACATGGTAACAACACGGTTAGTGCGGTGACTGGGCAACCGGCTGCCACGCAACGTGTCGCGGGTTCGATTCCTGCACGGAGCAACTCTTTGTGTGATCCAAAAATTGTTGTTCCGGGTCTAGGTGTCATGTGCATAATTATGAACTTGTATGTTTGTAAAAGCACCCACGACACAGGAGAAGATCCCAGTGTGGGGCAAAGTTATTTAAAAAACAAAAGATTTTTTTTATTTTATTTTATGGAATAGGAGGCAAACGAGCAGACGGATCACCTGATGGTAAGTGATCAGCGCCGCCCATGGACACCCGCAACACAAGAGGAGTTGCAGTTGACTGCACGGTTGGTGCGGTGGCTGGCCAACCGGCTGCCGTGCAACGTGTCGCGGGTTCGATTCCCGCACGGAACAACACTTTGTGTGATCCACAAATTGTTGTTTCGGGTCTGGGTGTCATTGTGTATGTGAACTTGTATGTTTGTAAACGCACCCACGACACAGGAGAAAATCCTAGTGTGGGGCAAAGTTTAAAAAAAAAAAAAAAAAAAAAAAAAAGTGCATTGCCGGCCTTTTAAAAAGGAGTACGCTCTTATTAAATCTTATTATTTTTACAAGATTAGGAAAAAAATGTGAAAAAATTAGAGTCGATGACGCCTTGGTGCCTCTGTATGAATGATTATAGGCCTATTTGTCTTACTGGACAGTTCAATAGTCCACTATATATGTAGAGGTATAGGAGATATGTGACCACAAGACTTTGGTTTACTAGCATTGTGTTACTTGCGGTGTCAACCAATGACTAATGTGTTTACTCAAGTAAGTGATAGGCAGAAAGTGACGTGATATTGAGTTACCTACTATCTCAGTGCACAGCATTGGAAGTAAACACAACTGATCAAGAGGAATAGATGCTACGGTCCTTTGACCTATTTAATTAAAATTACTAGATATCTAATCTTTTAGAGGCATAAGTCGGAATACTCAAACGCTACTCAATTTTAAGTCGTGCTAACCTTTAGTTCTGTCACTACTTATCTATATACTAATATTATAAAGAAGAAAGATTTGTATTTTTGTATGTTTGTAATGAATAAACTCAAAAACTACTGGACCGATTGCAATAATTTTTTCACCATTAGAAAGCTGCATTATTCAGAAGTAACATAGGCTATATAATATCACGCTAGGTCCTATAGTTGTGGAGCAGTAACCAAAAATGTTTTAAAAACGGGGGAAAAGTATCGTTTCTGAGGCCTTCCGTGGCGTGCGCTGAGCATATAGTTAAAGTTATACAAAAATGCTCTGTAGATGAATTGTTCATAAATAAATGAAATAAGTAAATGAAGTACGGAAAAATATTTTCAAAAGGTAAATACTTCCTAAATAAAAAAAAAACTGAGAATAAATATAAATAAAACGTTAAACTATGTAAAAAATCTTAAGTCCCCCCGTGCGAAGCCGGGACGGGCCGCTAGTTCTTTGTAAAATGACACAGATGGCACGATATTTAAGCACGACATAAAATTGGGTAATGTGTCAGTATTCCGGCATAATGCCACATTTTATATGGAGCTTAGGTATGTCAAAATACTATCTCAGTAAGCAAATCTACAGATAGATAGGTTATAGAAAATGGCCGTAAGTAGTTATTATTTTTTAGATGGCCGAGGGTCGCAAGTGTGATGGCCGGGCAAGGGGTCTTCGATTCCCGGTGGGGCAAAAATATTACTGGGTTTAAAAAATATCTCAGTAGGAGCACGGAGTCTGTAATTTTGCCCGGTATATGACAATAGGTTCACCCCCTATTACATGGGACTCAACATAAACCGTGAAAAGTTAGTGTTACATTGTACATTGGCATTAAGTGCCATAATGTGCACCTCTGCCTACACCTTCGGGGATAAGAGGCGTGATGTTATGTCATGTTATGTTTTAGCGTAGATATACGCGAGACACAAAGTGTTTTCTATTGTGTCTTATATATAACCGCAGATAAGCGGTAATTCGAGATTTTGCATGTAATATACCTCTGTTTATTAACCTCATAGCTAAGGAGGAGGCGGGACGCGTTAGGCAGCGAAGCGCTGCCTCCTCCGCAACCCAGCCATCGCGAAGGACACACCGGGCGTCGGGGATCGCGGGACGATCTCCGGCCACCGTAAGCGCGGGCCTGCGGACGGCGAGCATGGCTCCGGGGTCCAAACAGAAACAGACCCGAGCGTACGGCGCGTCGCGTACCGCGCGACGTTGATCACTTGCCATTAGGCGAACTGTCTGCTTGGTTGCTCGATTTATGAGAATACAAAATACAACTAAAAAATCGTTACTCGGTAGTTGTACTCAACCATTGAAGCAGTAAAAAGATAATAATAAAGTAACTATAAAGGTATATTATAGCAGAATTACGCCAACACAATTTTTGCTTCACAAAAACTAAATAATAGGCAGTATTAATATCATATTGCGCGCAGTTTTTTCTTAACAAAAACTACGATAATAATCAGTGATACATTATTACAAAAAAAAAACCTGATGTGGTTTTAATTTTATTTTGACAACTATAAGCCTACCGTGTTTGAATGAAGAATAATGGTGATAGTCATCAATAGTCGTTGACAGTTCACTGCTGGCCTACAGGCCTTCTCCACATAAGAGGAATTACCATAATACCTCTAGATAATGTTACTGTAAAGTTAATTAAAAAAGTACGTATGCATTTTTATCTTCAAATAACCTTATTAATGATTACTATCACCTACCTACTACCTTTAACTATGTATAAAAAAACAATATATGGGTCGTTGCACTGTGACGTCATAGTACAATAGTATTTTTGTATGAAAAACTGCACGTCATCTAAACTTTAAACGCGATTTGATTCTACAACAAAACTGAGTATAGGTGCAGATCAATTCGTAACATCGAAGGCTTCGTAATACATAATATTATTTGAACATAGAACATTTTAGACTGCTTTGTTAGTATAAAAACCTCTAAAAAATATTCATCAAACATTTAACACAAAAAGCTGTCATGTCATGTAAAAAACTATGCAATTACAACCTTATTCATTATGACCCAAAATATGTATTACCTACATTGAGCTCCGAATTCAAAGACATCCTTTTAGGTAGAGATCCCACATCGATACAAGGAGATCGATCGATCATATACCGAAGGTCACCGCCGATTGTCAGAGTGCCGCATCCATATTGCTCATAATCTTCACAGAAATGCCGCTTCATTGCTGTACTAGCACCAGTACATCAAACTATCCTAATCTGTTCAATTCCTTTAATGGATTTTCAATCTTATGCCTCTGCTGTAAAGTTGAAAATTTGATATGCGATTTTGACAGACAGAAGATAAGAATTTTGAATGGAAACTTTTTCTCGTTCCAATTGTAAACACTCTTTGGTGACAGTTGAATGTTTTGTTTTTTTTAAGAGTTTTTAGAATAAATTATACCTAGACTATTTTACAAACTTAAAAAAAGCTGACATAGAGGTAATGTCACTTAGAAATACCTATATGCTTAGAAATGATTGAAGCACCAAAGTGTCAGTGGGTTATTTATGTGTGCGTATATAATGGGTTCCCACTTTACCAGACTTAAGAAAATTACAGTGTGTCAATGTGTGTAAGTTTTGCGTGTAAGTCTAAAGTAACCAGGTGCCACAGTCGTTGTTTCATGAAACTGTGTCCACCATGTTTTTAACATCTTTGGTCGGTATATGTCGATTGCGCAATATGCTTACTCGTGCCAAAGGTCCGAAAAATATTCTACACGAAGAATGACATTTAATTTCTTTATTGTTTTACTTTCCAAAGTCAGGTAAATGAGTAATCTCATAGGAAACCCTTTGACATTTTTGCGCAATTGCAAATATTATGACTCGTTACAGTTCCTAATAAATAATCGAGTAATGTTGAGGTCAATGAAGAATTTCGTTCGCGGAAATAAAACTACGTAATCGTAATTGACATGGTTTGAACTTAAGTAGGTAAACATTAAAGTGCATAATACATGTTTCTTTCTTTTTGTTAGTCATCAGGACACGGAGCAAAAGTACTTAAAAAAAATTTCAACAAAAAGTAAATTATATTTATAGAAAATTCTTGTCCTAAAAATATGAAACAAGAAAGTCTCTCATCTGAATTCAAGTTGAACTTGATATTTCATTACTATACACATACAGAATAATAGGTTAATAAAGAAACTAAGTACTTCTAATTGGGATTATGACAGGGTATGAAAATTAATAATATATGTAATTAGTCCGTAAGTTAGGTAGGTAATGAAAAAATATTAGACATGTATTCTTTTATTTTTTCGTTTATTAAAACAATACTTAGATAAAACGAATCAAAGTTTAGGAGTGGAGGCTAAAACGTCATTTCTACGTATAAAACGTACTTACCTACATAGAAGTGACGTCACGCGACATTTCAAATCAATATATCGTCGAAAGTATTCGTTTCAGTAAGAAAATAAAAAATACGTGTCTAATGATTCAAAACAATCTACCTGACGGACATTAAAATAGAAATTGGGCATCTACACTATTGTAGTTCCGGCCTAACAATGTCCAAATATCATTTGAGGAAAACTGATTGTTTGTAAAAATCCAGGCCCCTAAATAAAAGGTCATCAGACGCTTCATGACATTGCACTTTACTGAAACAATCACCAGGATTCGATTTGCGCTTCCAACATTGGGTTGTCTACTCAACCGTTCATGACCTCCAAAGGTTGGATACCTTTGCTTTGCCAAAATCGCCTTTATTGCCTAGTGAATAAAGGTATTGTTATTAGCGTGGACAAATGGCATTAACCGTGACTAAAACCATAGTTCAACTGTTTAGATTTGAAATGGATTCGAGAAAATTTTAAAAACAAAAGAAGGTTTCATTTTTGATTGTGATGGTATCATCGTTCCATGGCCGTACTGGGTGGTACCTAAAACTATGATATCACTGGTATCGAGACCAACTTTTTTACCGTATAATTCCTTCGATAAAATAACGTTTTCCCCACAAAGTACCGCAGTTATTCCAACAAAGCACTGTAGTTATTACTAATAATTCACGTTCGTTGCATTACGAGATCTATCAGATCTCTTGCAGGACTTTTGTATTGTGCGTTGAACATTATCGTGTTCTTTCACTCCTTGCGGGAGGATCTAACAAGTAAAGTTCTTTAGGTATGAGTAGGACAAATATACATATTTGCTTCCTACATAAAGATGAATTCAAGGACATTAAAAAAGAAATTGGAGATGGATTAGGTCCCTAACGCACAGTACTGTAATTATTTTCATTCCATAGGAGATATGTCGGTACTCGTGGAATCGTACGCCTCGTAGACGCAAGAGAGGGAAGGTGGGCGGCGCGGGCGCTGCTCGATTCGTTTTAGTGTTGTCCTAGCATCGACGTGGGAGCTCGCGCGCACGTTTGCGAAATCACACTCGCTTATAAACCTGCGTGTTGATTATCATTTTTTTTATACAATGAGTGCTTTTAAAAGAAAAAAGTGTAAAAATCTATTTGCATAAGACACTCGAATAACGAAAATAACAGCACTGACGCTTCTAAAAAAACTAAACGAATTGTTAGCATTTGCGCGCAATGCAAGCAATCAATGTGCTTACTATGTTTTAATGAAAAACACTTTGCATAATTAATAAAACTTTTTCAATCGACAACTGAGATATCATTTATTCCCATCACTACTTACTACACATATTGAACTATCTTCCGTTGCGGTACGAGATACAATCGATACCATATTTTTTGGTATTTGTAGTTTATTCAAATGTCATAACTGCGTCGGAACCTAGCAAAATATAAAGCAATAGGCTATCTTTCACCCACAAAAATATCAAAATATATTTGATTGTTTTTTTTTTGGAAGATATAAACTATTTTGAAAACTGAATCTTTAGGAGACCGATTAGGTCTCAAACGCACCAAATGGTAGGTTAGTTTGGAGATCTTTTAGGTCTCCAAAGCACCAGATGAAAGTTTTCTGAAAGTGATGGCGCAGGGAACGTGTTAAAAGGAAGTAATTTCAATAATAAGCACAATTTACTTGACACTTAAATACACTGGAATTAGGTTCATAATAGCTTATAATTTACTCTATCTAGCTCTGTGATTGTCAAATAAAAAATTCTGAAGTTCAATGTACTATGTAAGGGTGCATTCACATTGATTTGTCGATAGTAGAAAATACATATATTTAAAAGGTTTTGCGTGTTAAACCGGTGACATTGGAGTTAAGTTTTTAATTAATATGATTGCCTCGCTGGCCAAGTGCGACTGCCGGGCAAAGGGTCTCGGGTTCGATTCCCGGGTCAGGCAAAGTACTACTGGGTTTTAAAAAAAATCTCAGTGGTAGCACGGAGTCTGGAATTGTGCCCGGTGTAAGGCAAGCGCCGTAATGTGCGCCTCTGCTTACCACTTCGGGGATAAAAGGCGTGATGTTATGTTATGTTAATATGATTACATTGTAACTTAATATTTTAATTGTCAGAGTTGTGCTTTGAAATAGGTATAACAAACAATCTAAATCTCAACAAAAAAATGGAACACCTTTGTACTTACCCTGGCGATGTACGAATTTGGCAATTGTATCTCATAACACCAGAGGGAGCCACTGGATCCAAGTAGCGATGTAGTTTTTTGCTTGGACGTCTTCTAACCAAAATACTTTCTGTCTCACATACTTCCATCATTCGACGATGTCGTCACTTCAATTCGGGCATGTGAACATTTCCCTGGCCTCATATAGATCCATAAGTCTCCAACCTCTTGATTTCAAATCCAAATTGGTCCGTCTAATGATATGTGTTTTACGTTTTTGTGATCATGTCATCAAACGTAAGAAACGATTCGTCATTTAAGTAATGTCAGTAGATTGAACTTTTTACTACGAAGATGATTCTTGAAATTATATGAGTGGTTTCGTACAAAAACTGGGTTCGAAGTTTAGTAACTAGAGTTGATGTTCAAGAAAGACTGATACGACGACATATGTATGTATCTATAATTATTTACTTGTGGACGCTCGTATTCGGCCGCATTTTGTACGGAAATTCTCCTAACATTTTATGCTATCGCAATGTGGCCGTCAAGTATACATTGTAAAGTAGTGAATTATTTTGATTGGAGTAGATTATAATTTCTACCATCGCTGGAGCCATTGATAACAACGATTATTCTGTCAAAAGTGTAGCAGCTAGGCATTAGAGTAACTTCCAGTTCAATAGATCGAAGTGAACTCGATTGCGGTCCGCCATATCATTTGGTTGTAAGAATAACCTCGACCAATGACCGATGAGAATGCGATCGAGTTCACTTTGAAAGTTCGAATTGACCGTTACAAAATAGCTGGAAGAAGTCCACACAAATTATCAGAAAATGTGATAGTCTAAGCTAGGTCTCAAATAGATAAATACTTAGATCCTTCTGCTTACTTGCTAAAACTCACATTTTAACAAGTATCCATCATATTTTAAGACAAACCATTTACAACCTATTGCACTTCTTATTAAAGTCGATTGCGAAATTGGATTAAAAAACCTGTGAGCACAGATTACGTAGACAATAGAATGGATGCAGTAATTACAAGCGTGTTACTAAGCTTGCAACAATTCAAATATTACGACAGGCATGTTAAGATGTTTAGTTTGGTACTCTACTATGTACTTAAGTGCGCACAGAGTATAGAACAAGTGAAGGAATAGGTTTAAAGTAGGTATAGTATGTTATGACTGCTTCAAAAAGATGGTCGATTGTAGCAGAAGAGAGCTTGATATTTTGGACAGGGTTTTTTTGGTTCAAGTTTCTCATTTATAAAACGGAGATCACCATAGTGCCTAGTATATGTCAATAGACTCTTTATGTGTACTTGCTTTGGCAGTATATATGACTATACCTCTATGTGTACTAAAATTGGAATGATACAGAGAAAATTAGCTTGGCCCCTACGCAGGGATGACACGCAATATCGTGAACCGTTCCACATTTTTAATGTCCCTGGAATGCGGACCTTAGTGTTTCAGTGTTTTCATGGTTGTATCTACTGTCGATTCTGGCTTACACTAGTTGCAGTTTGTGGAGGTGTGGCGGGCTTCTCTCATAAAAACTCTATAGGTATTATGTATAGGTGAAAAAGGGACAGTTGGCTAACAAATCTGCCTCGTTTAACTTCAATGCGTTTTGGATTCTACAATTCTACATCATACTACTAACAATATGCAAACTTAAATTTGGATGCCTTAGGGCCGATTTTTCAATGCTCAGTTAAATTTTACCAGAGGAATAACCTTGAATATTTGACAATTTTTCTATACTAATAACTGTCAAATGTCAATTTTATTTTACAGTTAAGAATTAATTGACGATTTAAAAATTGGCCATAAGTAAATATTGTAAATAGTTTTTAATGATAATGTCGCAACTAAAGAAGGTAGCTTATAATGTCAACTTCAAACTTTTCCTGTCATAAGTGGTGACCACACGACGACCTCGTCTGTGAACTGTCCCATTGTACTCAACAATGTATGTATGGTCCAACGTATGGTCATTACCATACGTTGGAGAAACCACAATAATATTGCCAAGTCTTTGAGATAAGAAATAGTAATTCATTATTATATTTACCAATATTTACTCCGTTCATGGTTAACGACTGTTTGAAGGTTTTTCTTTGTACAAAGATGTTGCAAGCCACCAAATAAAACCTACATCGTTTTATTTGGTGACATTTAAGTTGAATATGGTTATTGTTAGAAAGTAATGTTCATTTATCGTTTATTGAAGAAAGATGAATAGATGTGTAGTTACGAAATCATATTAAAGCATTTCATCATAGGTAAATCCACACATACGGCCATAGATGCTAGCTAGCAGTTCGACTCATTTATAAAGTTGGCTGGATGCTAACCTAGCTTTGTCCTACCTCAACTCTGCTAAATTACTTAAAACAGGAACAAATTTTAGTCTACTATTGAAATTCAGATAGACTTATACCACACTGCATCTCTTATTTATCAGGTCAGTAAAATCATATAAATAAGTCATTCTTAATTAGTTTTTGATAATTCACCAAGGGAAGTGGAGACTATTGCATTTTTTTTTTCTTCTCCTCTTATAATATCTTCTGATTCACTTCGTTGCGGGAACCAAGACAGAGTTTTCATGGTTGTATCTACTGTAGATCCTGGCTTACCGTAGTTGCAGCGGTTTTGGGAGGTTGTGGCGGGCTTGTCCCATTAAAAAAGGCAAGCAGTTTTTTGTACATTAGCCATTTTAAAATCTCTGTAACTTCAACAGTCCACCTTCTACAGTACAATCAACGTCATCAACACAAAAACTGCATCCGCATCACATGACGACGAGAAAAGTAAACAATTCACTTATGTAGAGGTTAGACAACTTTTTCTCGTGACTTCACATTTATCTGTCCGTTGTCAAGTATTGGGCAAAGCGGGTAATGTGCGAATCACGTCTCGTTATTTGAAAAGCCTTGTTATAATATCACGAGTTAATATGAAGTTGTTAGGTAACTTGTTGTGATCCATTTTTAATTTTATGTTAATTTTATTTAGGTTTATTTTTGTAGGCATTTTCTTTGCAAGGCATCAACTTCTTTAATCTAATTATTTTTTATGATGTGATATTTTTTTAAGGGGGAAAATCATGAAATGACTTCTCTCGCCTGGGTGAGGCGGGAGGGAGTGTCAAACTCTTACTGACTAAAAACCACCCCGTTCCTACTCTTGCACTTCGAGTGTGTTGTGATATGGTTATGATTTGATGTGGTCTGAGAGAAATTATACCTTTGAGCGGTGTAAGGCATTCTTCTTTTCTCACCAAATTTCGACCGATACAGGACAATCCTTGCTAATGTCGCTAGTGGAGATATGGAGACGAAATTTATAAAATAATATACTATGTACAAAATCTCTTTTATGTAAAATCTCATCAAAGAAGGCAATTACTTATTTCAATTACACTTTCTATGTGTTTCGTATTCTATCCTGTCTACGATAATAATCTCTAGGAAAACCCTTAAAGAGTTTGTCAAGGAAAACCCCATAAAAAACCGTAATAAAAAGGGAAAGCATCACTTTCCTAGAATAATTGATAACAATGTACGTGTACCTTGTTAGGACATGTATCATGACGTCAGATTAGTGGCAACTGCGTCAGTAGCAATTGTCCGAGTGAATGTGCCAATTACAATTATATCAGACAAAATGGCGCTTGCACATTATCTTTGTATAGCGTCTTCTATTGTTTATTTTCTGAAGTTATTTATTTGAATTAAATAGTATGTGTCTTCATTCAGTGATTGACGGATAATACTGTTTCCTTATTGTGTATGACTGGACTATGCTCATATGCAGATGCTGGCCTTTGACAAAATTTATTTATTTATACAAAACTTTACCTAAACTACTTGGTCGAGTAGTCGTAAGTGCGGTCTCGGATTCGATTCCCGGGTCGGACAACGTATTACTGGGATTTTTAAATATTCTCAGTAGTAGCACGGAGTCTGGAATTGTGCCCGGTATAATGGCAATAGGCTCACCCCCTATTACATGGGAATCATAACATAAATAGTCAAAAGTGGGTGTTACATTGTACAGTGGTACAACGTCCACCTCTGCATACCCCTTCGGGGACAAAAAGGCGTGATGTTATGTTATGTTTACCTTAACTATCATGACAGGTTTCTCCATTGCGATAGCGAGGCCTTAAAAAACTAAATCTACCTATGTTACGTCCAAATATAGCAAAATTATAAAGAAATACAAAAATGAACAAATTCTTGGCTTAACTAAACTCAATAATCGAAAATACTAATTCTATTGGCCTCTTCATAACCACCATAAAGTCCTGTATTTCAGTTTGAAGTAAAAGTTTAATTTAAGAATAATTATTGACAATTCTAGGACAGAAAGAAACTTAAAAAAAGTTAATATCATAAGCCGCAGTTTACAATAAAAAATCATTAAAAATGAAATGAGATCAATATGCAGGTTATTATTAAGAATATAATGGATTAAAATGAATTTAGTTATATGAATATTAATTTGTAACGTTTAATTGAAGGTGGATTTAAATGTAATGTAACAAGCGTAAAAATAAGAACAAAAAAAATTTCCATGAAGAGAAAAAATGCGAATAAATATGTTTTGACCGAATCCGCTATTGGTTACTTTTGCCGATGAAGTTGTTGTCCGAAGTTAGCTATCAGCCAATATGGTCGACCTGCACGACACTCGTAATCAGAGATAACACGACTTATCTAATCTAAACCTGTCCATACAACGGATTGAGCGCTAAAAATATCGATAAGTCTTATTTATCTCTTCACTTATAGGCTTTCCGAATAAAAAATTCAGTCAAAAAAAAATTTTGCATAATGTCTCAAGCCTTTTTCAAAATACGCCTAGTTCTATATACCCACTTATGGATGTATTATTTTCATCTGCATTCAGCGGCGCCCTTTGATCTTTGCTACTTCATTTGTTTTAGACCTAACTAGCGACCCGCCCCAACTTCACACGGATGCAATATGCATGTATTATACATGTAAACCTTACTTAAGAATAATTCTACCTACCTATTAAAAAAACGCATTAAAATCCTTTGCGTAGTGTTAAAAATCTAAGCGTACATAAGGACAGACAGACGCCGAATAGCGACTTTGTTATATAGAGGTACTATGTAGTGATATACATAATTATGTACCTAAATAAAATTGATAGATAGATAGGGCCTCTATTCCTATATTTACATTTCAATATAAAATTTTATTCAAGGTAGATGACTAATTTTTATTTTAATGTCCGTCTGGTAGATTATTTAAAAACATTAGACACGTATTTTTTATTTTCTTACGGAAACGAATAGTTTCGAAGATATATTGATTTGAAATGTCGCGTGACGTCACTTCTCAGTACATTTTATACTAAGAAATGACGTTTTAGCCCCCACTCCTAAACTTTGATTCGTTTTATCTAAGTATTTTTTTATTATACAACAAAATAAAAAAATACGTGTCTAATATTTTTTTATTACCTAAGTTACGGACTAATTATATTTTTAATTTTCATACCCTGTCATCATCCCCATTAACTTTAAAAAAATATATAATACATAGCTGTTTTTCCTGCACGGAGTCAGTTTCATACAGACACATAATATTATTTCGACAGTCACAGTTTAATAATCGATAGTCGCCGCGTCGCGCTCACGAATGCTGCTCATGAATGACTCTAGCATGGCTTGAAACTAGTCGAGTTCATCCTCAAATAATTTCGTGAGTAAGAAGTAAAACATAATAATGAAGTTATTTATCCTGTTATATTTTCTTGTGTAATCTTAAAGTTTGGTCTCATTGACGTAAATATTGATTGATTATACTTGCTACAAGAGTAAACGAATACATTTTTCCTGTTTTAGAAGAGATTTTCCTTAATGCGTCAAATTGAAATTTAATGATTTCAAAATAATGTGTTTACGGTAACGTAATAAATATGTTTCAATTAATGACTTGGTTAATATTTTAATGCTGCAGTTTAGGTTCAAATACTGTAATTAAAATGGTTAATGTGTATTTACCTGTTACCTGAGTCATTTTAAGTACTTATATTATACCAGTGTCAATGGCCTGCAACATTTTTCTGTCGTTTCTTCATAAGTGCAATGTACACACGGCCACATATCAATCTATACAAAACCAGTTTGTCCTGGTGTCGCGTCGCATCATCTTTCCGCACATTTAACGTTCAGTTTATACTGATTATGTAAAGCTCGATGTGTAGCCGTGTGTACCTGGCTAGAATGAAGTAATGTACAGTTCATTCAGACTAAGTACTTATTACAAAATTACTAAGTATTTTGTCAGTGTTATAAAGTTTATACATTAACTAACTGACCCGGCAAACATGGTGCAGTCTAAAATTTTTTTTCTAACCTTTTAAACTCTCCCTAGGCATCCACAAACATTTCAAGACTAAAATCATCCCAATCGGCTAGGCCGTTTTCGAGTTTTAGCGAGACTAACGAACGAAAATTCATTTTTATTTATATAGATGGTTTCTTCCGTTCCCTTGGGATTCCCGTTGGAGAATATTTTTGCTAAGATTTTAAAAAAATCTTACAATCTTGCCAAAATGTCCTGAGCTTACATTTTTTGCTTCTTATAAAAACCGAATCATTAACCAAATTAATTCTTTAACTCACACTACTTACCTAAACATAATATAACATAACATAAAATCATGCGTTTTAGGGTACTACCCGAATGGGTAGGCAGAGGCATGGTGACATTATGCCACTGTACAATGTAACACCCACTTTTCACTATTTATGTTATGAGTCTCATGTAATAGGGGTGAGCCTATTGCTGGGCACAATTCCAGACTCCGTACTACTACCGTAATTTTTTTTTAAACCCGGTAATACTTTGCCCGACCCGGGAAACGAACCCGAGACCAAGGGATGTCGGGTTCGTTTGGTTCGTTCGGCCAACGATGCAGTCTTACCTAAAGTAATTTACAAAAGTGCCTTTTATGGGCCAAGCCCGCCACAACTTCTCAAAACCGCTGCAACTCCTGGAAGTCAGGATCTACAGTAGATACAACCATGACAACAAGAGAACACTGAAGTTGAGCGTCTCAGGAACACAGATAACAGAGGAGAAAAAATAACGATAGTTTCCCCTTCTGTCGGTGAATTAATGCCCGAGACAGAATGACTTGAGCCTGAAGGCACAAAAGTACCTACTAAATACACGCACAATAATACTATATCCTTGCACAAAAAGAGACACCTAATCAAAACAATTGCGGCGCGCAATTTGTGCCAGTCCTAAAGGTCAGTTCACACCGATAATGAAGACATGACATATTGAGGACCGTCACAGATAAATAATCGATAATTGAGACTTATGTCTGCATTCTGCTCGCTACACGATCAGACTGGCAGACAACAAAACTTTAGTATGTAAGTAGGTAGTGACTTTTTTTATGGCATAAGCCGGTAAACGAGCAGACAGATCACCTGATGCTAAGCAATCGGCGTCGCCCATGGACACCTGGAACACCAGAGGCGTTACAGGTGCGTCACCGGCCTTTTGGGGATTAGGAGTTTGAGGATCGTTGGGGATTCAGGGATTGGGGAGATTGGGGAAGGGGAGGGTGGGTAATTGGACCTAATGATTTAACCTCATTTGCCAATTTAACTAGATATCAGACACATAATAAAGATTTGGTCCTTTTTTCGAATGAATTTTGAATAATGTATTCAATTTTGATCGTGTTTTGTTGTACCCGCCTGAAGAAAGAATATTGTTTTTCGTGCGTATCTTGTTATTGCCTTAATGTGTAGATACAGTGTCCTCGATACTGGTGAACCCGGTAATTAACCACTATACAGGACTTGAAAGGTTCTTTACCCCTAACCCTTTAACCGGACAAGCATAAAGCAACCCTTTCTATACGACAAACAAAGACATTACAGTAGAGAAAACTTTGTAAATAACAACTTCTCTTAGACATTTCTTCCTTTATGGTCCTTCCAAAGGTGAATGTACTCGTTAAGGTGACGCCAAACCACTTTAGTCTGAGACAAATAGCGTTTTATTATTCTAAGACAGATCAGGGAGTCTAGACTTTCTATATTAAGTTTGTGGTTCGTACTCATTGGTATAGAAACGTTATAGTAACAAATATAGAATGGCTAGAAGTCCTGTTTTCAGAAAAGTAATAGGAAACAAAGTTTAAATTATATCAAAGGGAGTGCTTTATTGTTTTAACAGCTGTGAACTACCAAGTTCTATTACTTCTATAAAAAAAATATTTATTTATTTTCAGCCATGATTATCCCACTGCAGAGCAAAGGCCTCCATTCCTTCGTTGTACTCCTCTTTATGTAAAGCTTTTTGCGGCCAAGCCTTGTCATAGATGTCCAGTTCGTCCCGCCATCTCCTTTTGGGCCTGCCGGGACGCCTAGTTACGTTGTGCGGGCTCCACTCCGCTATTCTAAATAAATCAATATTATGAATATCGTGGAAAACCAGAACACCGTACTATAGAGGTATATACACCATAGAAGGGGTTTATGTCCAACAGAGGACCTTATGAAGCTGATTACGATGATTATGATAATATTCATTTCTCTTTTTTTGTGGGGTAAACCGGTAAACCAATGGACGGATTACCTGATGGTAAGCAATTGGCGTCGCCCATGGACGTCTAGAAAACCAGAGGCGTTACAAGTGCGTTACCGTGGATTAGGATTAGGAATTTGAGGATTGTTGGGCATGTAGTGAATGCGGAGATTGGAGAAGGATGGGAGGAGGGTTATTGTGCCTACGGTAACCTCACTCACACGACGAATCACAACGTAAGCGTTGTTTGACGGTTTTATGTGAGGTCTCTATATTTTCCTTATTCCAAAGTGTGCTGTGGTCTTAGATTTGCTCCTTAAGTAAATAATTAAAATAAAACATTTAATAAAAGTTAATTAATTTCCGATTCTAATTACCGATTTATCGATATCAATACAATAATGTAAAGAAAATCGATATCTATTCGCGACACAGGATGTTTACTCAAGATATCTTATATTGGTCCAAGACCATATACAATGCATGCTAAGGTCCTTACAATGTCAATTCACATACATTATTTGTCGAATGTCATTAATTTATTAACAATTTGTATTGAGGTCGATGATTCACTCAGTTTATACTCTGAATTGGGTTAATGTACTGCAGTTTCAAGTTATCATACAATTCGTTTGGCCTTCGTCTGATAATATTGTTGGTATGTGCGAATTATATAAGGAATTAAAAGTAAATAAGTATTTTTGTATGGTAGGCCTTGTAAATAACTTATTTGATGATGTATGAACATGGCTGGCAATGGCTGGGTCAAGAACTGAAGATCGACCTGAACTACCTATTAGAAAGGATTATGTTCAGCAATGAACTAAAATGGGCTCATGATAATGATTTCAAACACATTTAATTCTGCGTTTAATGTTGGGCCGCATTAATTCGGAGCCCCTGCGTAATGGTTGTTCTTCTTAATTTTCCACTGCATTAGGATGTTCTCCGGTGTCGTGATCACCCAGATGACACGAGAGTGAGACTCAAAACAACAATTAGTGAATCACACAAAGATTTACTCCGTATGGAAATCGAACCCGCTACACATTGCGGAACAGCGTTTGTCGCACTATGTGTAGCAAAGGAGCAAATCTGTGTGTCATAGAAATTATCGGTCCTTCGGGGCCCCCTGAGGATGGGGGTTCTGGGCACGAGCACCGAGTGCCCTTATGGTACGGTACTATATAAATGTTACTTATCATCTAGAAGCTCCATTAACATAAGATTTACTAAACATAAAATAACTAATCAGGAGTTTATAAATATCATATAAAGTCCAGTGAGATTTTGAAACTACCAAATTCCTATTAAGATAAGGAATTGAGAAGTATAAAACATCTCCGGTGAAAACTGTATTATGAAATAAATAATGATTATAATAAATCCTACAGGATATATTAAGTGTTCTCCTTATTGCCTGAATAACATTTATTTTTTTATGTCAAACTAAGGCTCTAGTCTAGTCAGACGGATCGCGTTTCATCTGCAATTCAACCGCAAATTGCAGTTTGGATTAAGTTTGAATGCACGTTTTGGTCTGCAACTGTTTGATCACGGCGACTGCAATAGAACTGCAATCGGACTGTAGGTTTGGTTTTCAATTCAATTGCAGTCATGTCAACTGCATTGAATCTGCATTGTAACTGCAATTTACTGTTGGATTACAGTTAAAATGCGGCTGGTCTGTGTAGAGCCTAACTGAGGCCGAATATTATATTATTTAATCAATAGCTTATTACTTTATTACTTTTAATATTTACATACATTAAAAAACTTAAATTAAAACTAACTATTAAGTACTTAAATAAAATTAAAACAATTTAATCAATAATAAAAATAATTAATCTTGTAATAATAATAATGAATCATTAATGGGGTTTTCCTTATTGTCTCAATAATATTATGTGAAACTTAGCATAGTGGCCAGCACATCAACCTACTCTTATGTGTCAATTTTTGTCATTCGATTTTCGACTTCATCTCTAAGAGATAGAGTTGCAAACCTTATACAGGAGTTTGACGGAAAAGAGTACGGTGACCTGCTACCCACTGAACATAAGTTTCAATGGTTATCGTTGTTTATGTGACCACAATTTTCCCCTTCGTCACTTTAATTGATATTTGACTATAATTTAAATAATGTTATATGTTTTGAGACAAATAACACATTTGAACTTAATAGCATAAAATAATTTTCATAGCATACATAACATCACGCCTTTTATTCTCGAAGGGGTTGGCAGATGTGCACATTATACCACTGTACAATGCAACACCCATTTTTCCACTATTTATGTTATAAGTCCCATGTAATAGGGGGTGAGCCTATTGCCACATACCGGGTATAATGCCAGACTCCGTGCCACTACAAAGATTTTTTAACCCAGTAGTACTTTGCTCGACTTGGGAATGGAATCCGAAACCCCTTGACCAGCAGTCGCACTGACGACCACTCGACTAACGAGGCAGACAAATGTACTTAGAATATTATGGAGATCGTGACTTACATGCGCGTCAAAGCGTTACGGATGTCATTTCGATTCGGAGTTAGCTCTCAAAGAAGTAATAATTAAGAAGGTAAGTTAAAAAAAAATTCTTAAGTTTTCTTCTTTTAAATCAGACACAGGAGTTTGATGCAGTTCTTTATTTCCGCAGGTTTATTCGTATAAAAATTATGCATTAATCAAAAAAGTTTTAGGATACAGCTGACAAAATATTTTTTCTCATTGTTTTTTTCATTGCTTTAATATTTGAAATTACTAAAAAATAATCCAAATATTTCACCAACCACTTTCAATCGCAAACATTTGACGTGCCCAAATCAAATAGAGGTACAAACATTGGCTAAGAACTCGTCACTCCTTGCATTACAACATTGCGTAGACGCAATGCTATGCTTCCTTGAAGTAGTGTTGCCCTAGTTCCAAGTATTTAACAGGTAATTACTGACCAATATTACTTGTTAATTAGGTTATGAAATGTTTTACTGAATGCCTTGTTGGTCGAATATCACGTACCTACAAACTGAGGTTTTATAGAAGTGTATATTTTTTTCGAAT
The DNA here is from genome assembly GCA_038387885.1 of Spodoptera picta. Taxonomy (NCBI): domain Eukaryota; kingdom Metazoa; phylum Arthropoda; class Insecta; order Lepidoptera; family Noctuidae; genus Spodoptera; species Spodoptera picta. Next base: position 542,091 of record JAZHFQ010000413.1, on the reverse strand, counting down.
TTTTTACGTAAGATGAAAAAGACTGAATGCGATGAAAATGCATCACTAATAAAAACAAATGACTACTTTTGGAAAAAAATCCATGTTTATAAAATAAATTTAATTTGAAATTAGTATTCTTATGCCCGAATACTGAAACGTTTGTTAAATATTTAACGGCTGCTTAAATCATTGAGCAGCCCTCAAATTCTAGTTTGGTATACTCAAACGTCTGTTATCTTTTTAAAGGTCTGTTAAATTTAAGTCGTGCTCAAAAGTCCACTTAAATGAAAAAACCGTATACTGAAACGATACTTATTTTAAGTATGTGTCAATCTATTGTCAAAAGTCACCTCAAGTGTACCGGAATACTGACGTTTGTTAAATATGTAACGGCTGCTTAAATCATTGAGCAGCCCTCAAATTCTAGTTTTGTATCATTAGCCAAACAAACATTATTTTGATTTGAAATGGGACTGGCCATTTATTATTATGGCACCTAATATCAAAACGTAATCTGCTATATTTTGGCCTAAAAATGCGCAGCGTTCTTTATTTTGGTGTCCTTGTTGTGTGATCTCAATTAGAGCAATAAGAGGTGGCTTTGTTCCGCAATAGGCGCTATCTAATTACTAATGATGATGATGAATCTTGGAATAGAACTTAGTGTATGGCAATAGTGCCATACACTAAGGTCACTTCGTTGCGGAAACCAAGACAGTTGACTGACATGTATTCATGTCCCTGGGACGTGCCGGACTTCAGTGTTCCGGTGTTTTCATGATTGTATCTACTGTAGATCCTGGCTTGCAGCGGTTTTGGGAGGTTGTGGCGGGCTTGTCCCATTTAAGATATACTAAGTCCAGAGATTCACAAACAGAAGAAGAAGAAGAATGATAAACATGCCTAGCTTAAGTGGCTCTTAGGGCTATATTCCATTCAACCAGTTGCCGCTACCAACAAAATTACACAGCTCTATAGGGAATTACTCAAACGGTGTCCACTTGATTGCATTATCAGCTTATTATATATTTGGTTGGCAGCGGCGACTGGTTGCACCGTCATGGAGTCCCGGCGAAATATAGATTCAACATATTCAACTGAGTCTACCTACACCTTTACTACCCAGTTTTATAAAATACTTTTGCTATGTTAAAAGTTATGCAGGTACACAGGTACATTGACCCTAAAAAATAAGGTTCTGTTACAAGTCGTGCTTTAAAATTGTAATGACAAATTCACATGTCATTAATGTCAGACATATGTTAACGGTATATCTTCTCCTTTGTCAACATGTTATAACGGCAAGCAAGAAGGTAGGACATGTGATAAATTCTTGAATTAGCAAATATGAGTAGGCACATACCATACACCATAATATTTTAGTAAGTGTATCAACACAAGTAGAGGTATATACCTATGTGTTGAAGAAATGATATATTTTTAATATAACAAGATGTACACTTGGGAGGAAAAACACTGAGCTATTTATAATTCAGAAGCTTTGATCGAATACTGCCCAATTTTTGGTACTATTGTAATAGATAATAGGTAACTTGCTATTTGGTAAGTACCCGAAAAAGATACGAGACAGAAATAGTTAGGGTAATTCATTTTGTCTTTGGAAAAACTAAAAAACATATAAACAAAGAATTAAACCACAAAACATGTCTCACGCAATAACTTTCCTTTTGAATAACACAATAATATTGACGTCATTGACAACGAAATCAAAACACTTCGACTCAGAAGGAGAGATCAAACAAATAACTTAAGTGGTCAAACGACCAACAATAACTCAACGTATTTCCTGCATACCGAATGAAAACATTAGTTGAATAGTAATTACTTAATTATTACTATTAGTTGTAGTTTGTTTTGTACACTATATATACTTATTCTTTGAGATCTTTCTAAGATTATTTAGACACCACTGACAAACGGTGAAGGAAAAACATCGTGAGGAAACCTGGACTTACATATAATTTCTAATTATAAGTTTGAAATCGCCAACCCGCATTGAGCAAGCGTGGTGATTAATGCTCAAACCTTCTTCGTGTGAGAAGAGGCTTTGCTCAGCAGTGGGCATTTATAAGCTGTTGATGATGATTCAGCTATAGATACATGCATGTAACTTATTTCTAAGCATCGCCACTTAGTTTTTTAGTCAAATTTCCGTGGTGCTTGGCGACTGGGCTTCACCCAGTTGTACAGTCTCTTCTTTGTGCCTTTAGGCTTAATTCATTCTGTCTCCTGCAGTAATTCACCGAGGGAAGTGGAAACTATAGTTTTTTCTTCTTCTCCTCTTATAATATCTTCTGATTCACTTCGTTGCGGGAACCAAGACAGTTATTCATGTTCCTGGGACGCGCCGGACTTCAATGTTCCGGTGTTTTCATGGTTGTATCTACTGTAGATCCTGGCTTACAGGAACTGCAGCGGTTTTGGGAGGTTGTGGCGGGCTTGCCCCATAAAAAAAAAAGCATCGCCAAACTGTTCAACAGTTTGTTGGCGACAAACTCATACAGCTAAAAATAGATATGTTGATTTGTCAATTACATTTTTATCCGAAAGACTCTAAATTAATAAGGATGATAAAACAATTACATTGTAATGATTTTATATTTATTTTATTTTTTAAATCTTTGCCCCACACTAGGAATTTCTCCTGTGTCGTGTGGGTGTGTTTACAAACATGGAATTTAACATGCACATGACACCCAGACCAGAAACAATAATTTGTGGATCACACACGGAGTTGTTTGACATTTGGGAATCGAACTCGCTACACGTTGCACAGCAGCCAGTTGCCAATTCACCACGCTAACCATGCAGTCCTAAGTCCTAAGGATAAGATTTGAAATGAATAACATGAAATCCTTTGATATTTTTACAATGAACGTAGTGATTTATTCTGCAAATGTGTCCAAACGACAGTCAGCAAGAACAGAGGCTTTTACACATACATAGAATATATGTATATAGAATTATATGTGTCGATGGTATAGTCGCAATACTCGCAATAAACAGTCAAGTTGTGATCGCCAATAGCCCACGACGACGTATGTCAACTTGTCAACATGGTAATTGTATTGGCGATGGAGGACTTAGTTTCAGAGTCAGTATGTATTTAGATTAACTCATCTTACTATAGTATGTTGCTCACTGATTTGCTGCTACGTCGTTGCCTATATTCCTGTGAAGTAGAAAAACGGACTTACTTTTCAGATAAAACTTACCCTTAACTGATTTTATAAATAAACTATTTACAAAAACAATGTCATTATGTAGGTATCGTATCTCAGTTTATACGCATTATAAAACTGATTCGCTTTTTTATCGTTTGTATTCATTTCATAAAGTTTGCTCATACTAATTTTTCTCTTCCTATACTGGAAATGTATAAAACTAGAAGAACTACAAGAAGTGTAATACAAAAAGATTAGTGTTACACAGATAAATTTAAAGTTAAATTTTAGTAGCATCAAGCTCCTAGACTACAACATAGAGTAAAGAATGAGTATTACATTCCTTTGCGTTCTGCACACATGAATTAACCATAGTGTTACGTAATGAGGCCTTGGTTGACCGCAGCTGGACTTGTACGCAAGTCACATTTGACTATATTCTGATTCTATTATGGTTATTAAATGAATCCTTATTATAGATCTTATACAAAATTATGTATATTTTATTTTAGGAAGAGTTTAAATCTCGTTAACAAAGTCGCTATCCGCCGTCTGTCTGTCCCTATGTATGCTTAGATCTTTAAAACTACGTAACAGATTTTGATGCGGGTTTTTTTCAATAGATATAGTAATTATTAAGGAAAGTTTATATGTATAATACATACATATTGCACCTGTGCGAAGCTGGGGCGGGTCGCTACGCTAGTATAATATAAAAATGAATATTTTTTTCCCTTGGCCACGGCATCACGCGTGAATGGCTGGACCGATTTTACTAATTCTTTTGGTGTTGTATTTGTTATTATTAGGAGAAGGTTCTTAAAACAGAATAAATCTTGATAATCCTATGGGAGTGGGAGAAAACGGGATTGCGCGTACGAAGTCGCGGGCAGAAGATATTACCTATAAAATAAATAAATAACCAACACCACTATTGGTTTTATTTTAACAAATTGCTTTATTTTGTTGGCGTTAAAACGATGCAGTTCGGTTTGGAAGGTAACTAATTCAAATTAATTTGGTGTTCTGATTTTAAACACATCAATTTATCCTAACCTATCTTTAGCGGCAAAACAATTCCATTAAATTTTTTAAAAGACACAGATTTCTTTTTTTTTTCTTTCAAGGCAATACATACTGGCATCACACAAAAGTGTCAATACTTTCTTTCTCCTATTTCATAACAAAACCTCCTTTGTGTAACTTTGTAAGTTTGAAAATGGAATTGCTCAAGAGAAACATTGTAGTTTGAATCATTATGTGTAGTGCATTATCTGAATGAATGGGTGCTGTCGAGTGCGGTACTAATTATAGCAATGTTTTGACCCCACGATAACCTTTGCTTGGAGAGTGGCGAACTAGCAAACACGGCTGAATTTGTACATCATGTTTTGATTTTTATCTGTGCTTATTAAAATGTTGGCTTAGATTTGGGTTTTAATTTGATTGCTACATTTTTGTGCTTTTAAAGGACTTATTGTTATTTTTCATTTAGTCTGGTTTGTTAAATATAAATAACACTTCTTGACTTGACTAGAAAATAGAACATAACCATAATTATTTTATACACAATATTTGCATAAAGGTAGTGAAATTCTTTAGTCTACTTATTTATTACTGACTGACGTATCTACTCCTAGATCGTTCTGAAAACAGATATTTTGTTTAGCTTTCAGTATCCGAGTATCCACTCTCGAAAATCACTTAAAAATGTATCTAAAAATTTATGCTTATCAAAATAGACAATGATAATAAACGTGACTGGGGCTTTGTGTAAGTAATTTCTTGACCAATATAAAACAACAGTAAATTATACTAAGAAATGCAATCACCCTCTAGTTTTACTAGCGTCATGGCAACATATGCACGCGTTGCATAACGCAGATTTAATTAAATGATCAATTAATATAAAGTTATAACGATTAACACTTTCATAGTCATAACAAACCTATTTATAAATTCTTAGAAATTGCCTACATGATTAATCTGATATGTTGAATGAGAATAAAATTATTGGCATTATCTTCATAGTAACTGCACGCGGATATACATGAGTTCTATATACATAACATAATATAACATCAAGCTTTTTATCCCCGAAGGGGTGGGCAGAGGTGCACATTATGCCATTGTACAATGTACCACCCACTTATCACTATTTATGTTATGAATCCCATGTTATAGGGGGTGAGCCTAGCTTTCTAGATAGAAGGTATAATTACTGCTTACACACTCATCATCATCACCAACAGCCTGCGACAGACCTCGGGTGGACTACGACTTCTTCTAAATAAGTAAGAGAGTTTTGCCATAACCCTACATTGGTATAGGTAAGTGTGGAAGAGCTATTCTTCGGTACAAATGAGCCGGCTCGACCGGAGTGATCCACGGCCCCATAAAAAACCGAAAAAGTCACGGTCACGGAAAAACAATGTGAAACGCTTGCGTTGTGTTTTGTCGTGTGAGTGAGGTTACCCGAGACCCAATTAGCCCCCCCCCCTTCAGTATCCCTAATTCCCGATTCACTCATAATCCTCAAATTCCCAATTTGCAAAAGGCTGGTAACGCACTTGCACACGCCTCTGGTGTTTCAAGTGTCCATGGGCGGCGCCGATTGCTTACCATTAGGTAAGCCATTAGGTCTGCTCGATCCCATAAACAAAATTGGTCAAGAGGTCTGTGGATCTCACAGATGCGAAGAATCATCCTTTTTTTTTAAACTTTGCCTCACACTAGGATTTTCTTCTGTGTCGTGGGTGCGTTTATAAACATACAAGTTCACATACATAATTAAATATAATATCATCCCAATGACATATAAGAGCCGAATTTTCCAACGCCAAGGAATAACTTTGAATATTTGACAATATTGTTCCATACTAAAAACTGTCAAATGTCAATTTTAATCTACAGTTAAGAATTACCTAATGATTGAAAAATCGTTCCTTAGAAGAGACCGTAAAACCTTCTTCCGCTTTTATTTCTATTCAATCAAAGCATACTACATTGAGTTTTTATAAATCTGAAACAAACATAGTTAGAATGTTTCTTTGTTTATGCTGTATACATTCATTTATTTTATAGCATAACTGTCAACCTGAGACCGCAAAGTTGCATATTCAATTCTATCCCTGTCTAGAATTAAGTATGCTGGTATAAGGCAATAGGTTCGCGTTACAGGAGATAAAAAATCACTGGTGAAACGAGTATCCATGTTACGTGTGCTACTGATGAAGAAACATCGGTAAGTTCCATCTGTGATCAGTTCAAACGAAGTACTAAAGTCGCCTCGAATAGGTCAAGTCGTGATGTAGAGATGATGCGATAACCTACAGTATGGCGCACAGTTGCATGAATGAAACTACTGATCAGTACTTTGTAGCTATTGATTTAATTACTGAATCAACGTGTGACTGTGTGACTCAGTAAGATCAAGTTGTTGTGTTTGTCATTCAGAGTTCAAGAACGTATGACATACATCAAGGAGTTATTCCCCCAAGAAAAATAGCTTATGGACAGAATCGTCGGCCACATCATAGCTTACCACTAGACAAGATTGGGACCAAACGTTGACCTATATAATGACCTATATGTAGATACTTTAATAAATGTAGTGCCTTGTATTTGTACTTTTCGCGAATTAATTAGAATTATATACGCATTAATTAAAAATCTTAAATTAAATTAATTAAAAATTAAAACTCCGTCAGGTAATGAAAAAATATTTGACACGTATTTTTTATTTTTGTCTTTATAAGAAAACAATACTTAGATAAAACATCAACCCTAACTGATTTGATGATGACTAATTTTTATTTTTATTAAATTTTTATTCTATTGGTAATTAGCGAGAAAGTTTCCGATCCTTGGGTATTATTTCTGCAATTTCAAAAGTGTGATACCTTAAAAAACTTATGCTAAACAGTCGAGCTTACAAACAACTAACGAGGCAGTCAAGTTTGCAATATTTTCCACGTAAACACACGTTATTAGCATTTATCTATTTACCTAAATAATGTACGATACCTAGATAAATTATGTATGTCAATATTACGGGTTTCAAATATGATCTTATTGATTTTTCCAATTTATATTTACGAACATAATATTATAGACCTCTAAAGCCTTCGATTTGAGGTCAATAACATACATAGAGCATAATACCACGCCTTTTTTTCAAATATCCTAAATAGAGGTACGTTGCTTGTCACAGAATCTGAATGTCTATGCTTAAAGAGTGATCAACTAAGAAACTAAAATTACCTAATAGTCTTAGTAAAATAAGTGCTGGGAACATTACGTCTCTAATCATCTTTGTATATTCGTATTTAAGAGACAAATTAGTCAACAAAGTACCTTTTATAGGTTGCAAAGGGCTGCTGGTAGCAGGTCACATCCATCTGGTTGATCTGGAAACCATTGAGAAGCCTATATCCTGGTGGATGTCGCGTGGCTGACTTATAAAATTTCAAAGTACTCCTGGTCTTTGAAAGAGTCTTCATAGTTCATATACATACCTACATGTATATCCAGTCTCTTCCAGAGAGGTTTAAGCCCCAAATAAAGAATAAATATTCCTAAGCCCATCAATAACAATAGCCCAAATAAACCACATCATCAAAGAATCGTGATGTATAGGACATAGAACTTTGATCCGCAATTTGTAAATTTTTCAGCGATGCAACTCACGATTGACCTCGTAGGTACACACGGACACATCAGGCTCTGCAAAACCAGTATAAAATGACCGTTGAGTGTGAAGGAAGATCTTATAAAGCGAGACAATGCCAAACTGGTTTGTATAAGTCGATATGTAGTCGTATGTACAAACTGTGTAACTTTATGAACATGATTCGTATAATTGCATGCACGGTTTGATTCATAATTAAGATAAATACTTTTGTTTCTGTTGTTTTTTCATTGTAAAGTGCTTTTATACCGGAGTTTGTAACGACTGAGTGACCGAAATTGGAATAAAGTTGAGCCATTTCTGTTAGGTTACATTAGGTTATATGGTTTTGAAATAATTATTTAACTTGAAGTTTTTATATTAAGTCATTAATGCGTGAATAAACTGCTGACCACATGAACGATATGATCACTGAAAGCAGCCAAGAAAAGGTAATAGAAAATGTACTGAAAAGTTTTTTTAAAAGATAAAGATGTAGAATTTTTGTATTTGCACTAAGGTGCACCCTTAGAAAATTATTGAAAATCATCCCCTAAATTTGTTCATACAAAAGTAGTCTCTAAAGATTGGAAATAAGGTCAATAATGTAGTTAGTAAAGATCGGTCACCGATGACCGCTTTTTTTTTAAGGGGGGAAAATTTCTCGAATGACTGCTCCCGTCTGGGTGAGGCGGGAGGGAGTGTCAGACTCTTACTGACTAAAAACCACCCCGTTCCTTCTCCTGCACGTCGAGCCGGAGCCCCGGTTACCCGTTAGGTTCTCCGCGACACCGGTGACCGCTTGGGGATATCTTATATTCTGTAACGCATGTTGTAAGTAATAACTTACATAATTAAAAAAAACTAAAGATTGAAAGAAAAACTATGTATGTGTTCTACCCAAATATCAATGTAAACGCACCTTAAGATATTAGACATGGTCATAGCAAAAATCACGTTTATTCTTAATTTTCAGATTTGTATGGTGTAATACTAGATGGGTTTCTCAATGCAATCTAAGTGCTGTCAGTTGTGGGAATCTATTTACTTCATAGTGACCTTCAATCACGCAATTGTTTCTCCCAATTTGTTGATATTCAGACATGTTTCTGATAAATCTTACATTGCATTTTTCTTTTAAAGCTCTTCTTGCAAGTTTTACATACAATAGATAGCTATTTTTTTTTTATATTCAAATTGGAGTTTTTATTTGTGCCTGGTGTACACTAATGCACTCACTTCTATGTCGATCATTTATGTCATACTTCAAACTAGTGAAAAGTGGGTGTTTTATATTATTAACTCTGGGTGCTTTTGGCGGTCTCTTCGAAAATTTAGAATATATATAGAACAAGAATCGTGGCCAGCAGATTCACTGGAGTATGTCAGTACATATGTACAAATATAGAGTAATGTTATCGCTATAGTCATGCGCTATTAAGGTGCTACTTGTGTGGCCCATCTTCGCACTTACTGCCCTATATAAATAAGTCCTTACGTGGAATTAATTGATTGATAACCCTAAAGGTCACCTAATTACTTTCCACCAGTATCTAAGTGACTAGGAAACTTGGAGAAATGGACATTGTTTATGTTCGTGATTGTGATATCGTGTGATCATTCATCATTATCTTAAGTCTAGTAGAAGGTAATGAAATAAAACTTGACATACTTAGGTTCTGCGTTTTTCCTAAAGAAATTGTGTCAACCGTAAGTCTGATATTTTGCCGAGTGTTCGAAATAATGAATCACAATGGTTAGATTTCTGTACGTTATAAATACTAACTCTCCGTCCACTGCTTCCTCCGCATGGTCAGTGAAAAGTACAGAGTGTTTAAGCTCTCATCCTTGTAATTATCTCTAGACAAAAAAAAACACATTTATAATAAGTAAGGGTTGTGGTTATAAAACTGAGCAACTAAATTCTCGCACACTTTTTTTATCTAAAGACATTCCACATTGTCATCACGAAGCAAATCATGTAAAAATCATGCGCGCTATGCATCCGCCATTAACCCATAAATGCATGCGCACTATGCATCCGCCGTTAACCCATAAATGCATGCGCGTATATGAATCCGCTATTGACCCGTACTTGCATTGTTCGGTGCCAATGGGTTCCATCTCACGCCATTCCGCCATGAGAACGCGCCGGAGTTCATCCCACCACGCACAAATCTCGCGCGGCAGCGGAGTTTCGTCCCGGCGACATGAAATTCTTGCACCCTAAGTTTGGCAAGAAGTTCGTCTCCCTGTAGCCTAGATACTGGCTTAATCCAGTTATTATAACAACAGAATCTTATTTAGGTACAAACGTTATGTAACCTTTTCCTATTTAAACAAAGTAGACTGGCAGTGAGTCAGCCAGGTCCTTGACTTTATGTTTTAAAAGCCTCGAATTAACTTGTACGGACTGTCTCTTACCTTGCAATGTAACAGTGAGATGAATCATCAGTATTTAGAGTTTGTCTAGATTTTTATGCAAGTTAAATATGTGTAAGTTATCTTATGTAACGTTACTTATTAGTTAAATGGTTGATGATTATCAATCAGAATCACATATACCTATGACTCAAACAAAATAATTTGCCTCAAGACATCCACTGTTAAACTAATCCATCACCCAATAACTTCTTGACCGACCGGGTGAAGGCGACTTTCTTAGGGTATCTATTCACCTTGTGAAATGACATCTAGCACTACGCTTACTGGTTTGTGATCGAGCTCTAGTGTGTGGAAATCAAAATCATAATTAGCCTTCCTTGCTATTAAAATTCATCTACAAACATCACCTTCTGCCCTTGTGGTCATAAAACATAAACATTGCTCGCTTTTAAATGAGACATTACAGTGATATGCACTTTGCTATGCTAATGTTAGATGCATTTACTAGAGGTCGCTGTGACTCATACGTGGTGGTTGAAAGTGTACTTAGGTCTTAGTCTTAGGTATACGTGGAGGCGTAACATGACAGTATTATGATCAAGGCATGAATGTCTTCATTAGCCATTTGTTTGTTTTCACTGATAAAGGTCACATTAATGGGTAAAGGGTGAATCAATAAATAAAACAGATGAGAGTCAATTCTACATACATACATACATAACTTCACGCCTGTTTCCCATGGGGGTAGGCAGAGACTATGGAACGCCAATTACTACATACCTCGCTAATTACTACGTGTGGATTGAAAGATGATGTAGAGTAAATTATGTTTATATGGAACGCAACTCATGAATATGAGCCTCGAGCAAGGCTTGAAACTAGTCGAGTACCTCTTAAAACCGCTACTTGAGTAAATTAATTTGTCTAAACTAATATATAAAATTGAATAGTTTTTTTTCTTTGTATGAAAGTGCAAATCTCCGGAACTCATCATCATCATCAACAGCCTATAAATGCCCACTGCTGAGCAAAGCCTCTTTTCACACGGAGGAGGTTTGAGCATCAGTCATCACACTTGCTCAATGCGGGTTGGCGATTTCAAACTTATAATTAGAAATTATAAGCCCAGGTTTCCTCACGATGTTTTCCTTCACCGTTTGTCAGTGGTGTCTAAATATCTTAGAAAGTAAGTACATATAATTCGGAAAAAGTCATATTGGTACTTGCTGTTGGTAGGTTTCGAATCCGCACTCTCATGTATGAGAAGCAAGAGTCTTTAACCTCCGGGCCACTATGACCACAATAATAATCTCCGGAACTACTATTAATAGATACAAGAAAACCGTTTCCTTATACATTGGAGTCTTGGACGCATTACCTAAACAGAAACAGGGCAGACAGTAGTATTGTGTAATTCCTTTCTTCATATAACAATCAAATATGGCATTATTTTACTCTAAATAACAGCGAGCATTGCATGTAACGGTAATTATACACGACCTTCAAATAAATAACAATACTTTTCACACACTACGAAGTCAGTTAAACACCATCTCATGTAACAGTTACTTTGCAATAAACTGTAGCATTTAAAAATTCAAATATAGAACTGTAGAGCCGCCCATACATTGCGCATGCGCACACAATATGGCGTCAACATTAAACTTGTCAGCTGCATAATATACACTTCGAGAAAGTGTTACGTCACTATGACCTTTTATATTTCGTCGCCCACTTGTCTAATGTATACGCTGAATACAGCATCCCACTTTTACCGACAATTTTAAGCTAAAAATTCTACACTGAAAAATAAACCTTCACTCTATAAAGAAAAGAAAGAAATTCCTGTAGCAGTGTCATTTACACTGATCGCATATGAAACAGAATCTTCATGCAAATTTCAATCATAATCATCAGGGGTTATGGCTCAAATTCATTTTTTACCTAAAATTATATTAAGCATATCTTATGTAAGCCATATTTGAACAGTTTAATGCAATGTGTGAACTTTTCAATTCACTTATTTGCCGTTTGCATGTCAACAGTCAATTATTGTGTTCTCGAGTCTTGTATAATATGTATTACTGCATTAGCTATATATGTATATGTATTGTGTGAGGTAATTTAATGTCATGAAGAAGCTTTGTTTTTGACAAAGTAGGTTGTGTGGTGCAAGATCGACGCGGTGTTAATTACGTTACTGGGATTTTGAGCCGGCTTTAAAAAAAAGAAGGCAGACCTGGGCAGCATTTTTTTCTTAAGATGGAAAAGTCATCGTATTACTTCTCCCGCCTGGGTGAGGCTGGAGTGTCAAACTGTTACTGACTAAAAACCACCCCGTTCCTACTCCTGCACTTCGAGCCGGAACCCCGGTAACCCGTTAGGTTCTCTGCGACTCCGTAGTTCTCCGCGACTCCGAAACCAAGGCTGTATGTATGTATCTTTGTGCGCCATTATCTCGGGATTGACTGAACCGTTTTCTAAAAAGTATTTGATACACTTAGGAGTTTTAGTATATTAATTAACCGACTCCAAAAAGGAGAGTGAAGTCTTTAACGTAGTATATGAAAGAAATATTTATACTAACTTTATTATAAAATTGAATAAAATATGTTCATTTACTTCTTCGGAAGTGAGAATCCAATACATAAAAAGGTTTCTGTCAAATGTGTAATCCCTTGGTTAGTTCTTGGGGTACTCGTAGGAAACGTAGCCGTCCGTCGTCACAAGGTAATTCAAAGCACAAGAAATAAAATCCCCTTATACCGTCACCGTCCCCTAATATTAGCGCACAAAGGCTCAGGAGCCCTAAATTAATCTGAATCCACTTATAGCACTTATTACTACTTATGACGAGACCACCCGTGGAGACCACTATTCGTCACGTCACTAGTGCTTGAATGACGTGGGAACGTCACTATTTCACCAACCCTTTGGCGCCGAACAATGTGAGTACGCACTTATGGGTCAATGGCGGATGCATAGCGCGCATAATTTTTACATGACTTGCTTCGTGATGACGATGTGGAATGTCTTAGACGGTTTTAAATCAATATGCATTTAATGCCTAGTTCCTTTTTGTGCAATTTCACTCTCGGTGCTTCGCTTTTGAAGAAGTTTTTAATTTAATGTCGGGTAGTCTGTAGACTTTCTAGAGAGTTTGGTGGTTTCGTGTTCATAAAGGTTTTTGAAGTACGGATATAATATTCCGTCATTCTACAATCTGTAGATATAACTATATCAGTAAAAAGTAAAATAGAATTTCAACAAAGTCAGACATAAATACTCTATGGTGTTTCCCTAAACTTCGAATTATTTTTTAATAGTTTGACAACTAAGGTGTTCTTAATTCAAAGGATATTAAAACTTTTTTGGAAACCAGTGACAAAGTTCAAGCTTTATTGATGAGACCCTTATTTGAGGACAAATGGATCGGAAGCAAATTCTTTGAGAGGCTCAATTTAGGGGAATATTTTGCAAAATATATTCCCCATTCGAACTAATGAACCGTGTTCGTTTTGTATTTTTAGAAATATTTGGATTTGAGGGAAAATACAAAATAATCTTTCTATTTTTTACATGTAAGAGATTAATTTGATTACGTATTGACTATTCTAAATTTTAATGTGAATGTATTTTTCATTTCATATAGCTGCACAACACACTGACCGTTTTAACGATGGGCCAAATAGTGACCTTGTATTTTTATTGGTTGAAGAAGAAAAACTTAAACATTGGTTTTATACGTGGTTTTTACGATTTTAGATTATTTATCGTCATTCGTTGATTGCTAACTGTTATGGAAAATTTCATCACTTACAAGTCACAATAAATACTTAGTCCTAAGCAAAATTCTAGATACTATTAAAACAAATCCCTAAATTGCAAAGAAACAAGTTCAAAATAGACGATACCTAAGAGTAAGTATATGCAAAACAAAGGAAGTGTTTACACGTTCGAATATTTAGGAAGACGTCAATGAGTTTACGATAGCACACCTCAGTCGTTGCGTGGGTTGGGTGCGGTCATGTCATGCAATGTGCGCCCTAATTCCAAAGACACACCAACCTACATAATTGGTATGACTTATGACAGAATTTGAATTGGTTGTGTAATCCATATAGTACTAGAAAAGGAACTGACAAATATAAAGAAAAATAATAATGGGCACAAACGCAATTAGTAGGAGCGCAAATGTAATTAGCAAATGTCTCGAAAGAGTGGTTAGAGGTGACCTTTTTAGTACATTTTCCACTATATGTAAGTAAAAAACCATTTATTTCTGCGTAGCACACACATAAACTTAACATGTACAATAAATAAAATATAATAGGAAGCGAAGGTAAACATAAGATAATATAAAACTCAAAAACTTAAAATACCGGGCTCAAATAAAATGAAGTCTTGTCCATGGTTTACAGACAGAGTGAATTGCTAATAGTTATTATTATCTGTGGACCATGAGCAAAGAAGATTTTTACTCTACTTCATTAATTAGTTTTATAAGTTACCGATTTACAAATAAATAATTGTTTTGCGACAATATGAACAATATGAAGTTATACTACTTGGTGCATTTAAATCCCACCGCGTTAATATTGTGCGTCATGTAATGCGTGCGCAAAAACAGGATATGCTCAACAAATCCTGCGACTGAAATCTTGAAAAGTTAGCGTCGCAGCGCTGATTTTCAGCACATCCTAGCGTGACGTAATGGCGTTTCGCCAGCTTCGCCAATCACTAATGAACAAGAATGCAATGCAACAAATGATGTGAGTGTAAGTGAAGTACTCCTATGGCATATCCACTGTTGAACATAAACCTACCTTTTTAGCGAAGGTTTGGTATATTCCTGACACTCAGGGCCTTGGGGACAAACCAAACACTCAGAGATGCCTCTACCCACTTTGCGCTAATTATTATAGACTTAGACCTCTGCCTATGTCGCGGAGAACCTAACGGGTAACCGGGGCTCCGGCTCGACGTGCAGGAGAAGGAACGGGGTGGTTTTTAGTCAGTATGAGTCTGACACTCCCTTCCGCCTCACCCAGGCGGGAGCAGTCATTCGATGATTTTCCCCCCTTAAAAAAAAAAAAAAAAAAAAAAAAGACCTCTGCCTATGTAGAAAAATAATTACTTATAATCAACATTAACTTACTCTTGCAACCACTTGGCTAATAAGACAACCAAGTCTTAAGAAATGTTATTTGGAAATTGACCAAAAGGTTGCTAAATAAAAACGTTAATTAATACCGCTGATGACCATTGCCATGCATCATTTTAGGGCTTGTTGCTCAATACAGAGTTGCTTCTTCACTTAAATATTTAAATAATATGTCTATTTCTTTATAACTACTGCATTAAAATCATGGGAAATTATTGCTTTTGCATATATTACAAAGTTAGAGATGATGTGATCATTCTAGAGGTAATTTAAATAATATTGAGCATATCTTTACTTACTTATCATTTCTTTTAAATTGTATAATTAAAATCTATTTAGTCGAACAAGTGGATCCCAATGTAAGGGATTGACGCTGAAATTCCCTCAATTATGTCAAAACTTATGACATAATTGGTCGAATGAATTTACATGTTAAACCTTGATATTATTATACCGTCGGGGATAGTGCAAATCCACGAATCTACGATACGTAAAGGCCGCGTATCTACAATAGATCCAGTTTAACAGGGGAAGATTAAAACTTAACAACTTTATTAATTCAATGAATTTGAAGGTCATTTTACATACTAAAAATGTCGAAATGAACTCGTTCAAGGCGGTGGCAGCCAATTAAGATTTTGCGGGATTTTTCCGCGAAACCTTAAATTACCTACATTTGTCACATAGGTACGCGGAATTATCCAAAGCTAGTTCCGCGGATTTGCACTATCCCGGCGATATCTAACATTGACTTTTCTATTTAATCTTTCTACCATAGCTTAAATACACGTAGGGGCTAATCTATATAAATGTGATTTTCATACCACCCTTTCATGGACTACGATCTTTAAAACTATTACTAATAGTAAAAAATTATTACTGGGTTTTTAAAAACATTCTCAGTAGTAGCACGGAGTCTGGAATTATGCCCGTATATGGCAATAGGCTCACCCCCTATTACATGGGACTCACAACATAAATGGTGAAAAGTGGGTGTTACATTGTACAGTGGCATAATGTGCAACTCTGCCTACCCCTTCGGGGATAAAAGGCCTGATGTTATGTGAATTTGTGATCTTTAAAACTCAGCGAAATAAGTACTCTAATTATAGGGTAAAAACTCATTGAACTTGAAACTATTTCTACTATCCAATGTTAAATGCAATGACCTCGACAATTTACTTACAACACAACTAGGCAATGCCATTTACAACATAAAGATTAATTATATAATATGCATGTAAATAAAACGTTCAACTAACCAATTTATGTTTCCCGTAACTAGTTATTTACCGTATACATACAGTAAAGTATATGTTTCGTTCTGCTCACTCCCAAAGCGGTCACCGGTGACCGCTATCCACTTGCTCCATTGTAGATCTTATTAGCGATGTTTAGAGATTACTTTTGTCTAACGTTGTGGAATTTTCAATATCGTGGATTAAGAAGTTAACAAGAACATTATAATGGCTAATACAATGAAATATACATACATAGATACTATAACACCCTCTTTTCCCCAGTTATGTAATACATGCTTTGCGATAGGACGTGAGCCAATTGCCTTACACCAGGCACAATTCCCGACTTCTTGTTACTTTACCTACTGAGAATTGTTGAAAAGCTCCAATAATAGTTTCACTAAGGCAATTGAAGCCGAGGCTTCTTGTTCATCAATTGCGGTTGTGGTCACTAGAGCAATGAAGCAGTCTCCTGAAGTGACTCAAGTCTTTTATAAACTGCTTCGGTACACGGCATCGCCCGCGTTCCCATGCTACAAAAAGTAGCCTATGTGTTATTCTACACCATAATCTATCCATGTTCCAATTTTCATCCCGATCCTAACAGCAGTTTTGACGTTTTGACGTAAACATACACACAAACTTTAGAGAACATTACCTCTAGTAAGATTTGATTTGAGTACATTACATACTAAAATAAGAATACTCGTAAACTCGTTATCAAGATGGCAAAAAAAAACACAATTATTTTTATAAACATTTTAGAATTGTCATTGAAATATTTTTATTACAGTAGCAAATATGCAGGAAGGCTATAAAAAGATTTCTCTACATTTTGCAAATGCATCATAATACCTTGAAAATTCGTGACTTCAACTAAATGGGCAGTAACAAATATTTCATGCCGATAACCTCGTTTTAATAGAATTTTAGTAGTTTCATGTAATAGAACTGAATTACTTAATCAGTAAATAGAAGTTATTATTTCGAATAAGACACATTAACATGATCACAGAAGTGATTATGAAAGAACATTTTTTGAATATCATTTACGAAAAATATTACAATGCTAGTTATCTTTAAACTGCATGGTTACCCATTGACTTCTGTGCTTCTGTTGGTAAACGCACCTACGACCAATAGTTAGAAAACTTCGTAAAAAAGTACACAATTTAGTTTAACTAGCTTATCTTTGTAATCAATCCTAGTTTTCTTACTTGTAAACTAAATGGGAGAGCCATTTAAGTGTGGGAGACCCATGCTTCGGCACGAACAGGTCGGCTCGACCGGAGTGATACCACGGCCTTACAGAAAACCGACGTGAAACAACGCTTGCGCTGTGTTTCGTCGTATGAGTAAGGCTACCCAATCGCTGAATCCGCAACAATCCTCAAATAAGTCATCCCAGAAAGCCGGTAACGCCCTTGCAACGCTTCTGGTGTTCCAGAAGTCCATGGGCGACGCCGATTGCTTACCATCAGGTGATCCGTGGGCTCGTTTACTGGCTTATACCATAAAAAAAATATGGCGTACTGCCTTTAATTCTCAGTGTCATTCGTTCTGTTAATAAGTCCTCCCTTACTATGCTGAGCACGAAACGTCTATCTAGTCAATCTAGCGCGCACAGATAAACATCGACGTGAGCGCAGCTTGTGCAATACTTACTCCAAACTCGAGTGCATTGTACTGCTTCATCCTTGGACATTTTGCCATATTATTATAATTAACAAAGACTTAAGTCTTGGCTAGCTTCACCTTGATAAGTAATGTGTGTTTAGCTAGGTATAGTTGGTATAGGAATAAAATGGTATTTACTTATTGCTGTTATTGAATAGGTGTCTGATTAAATTTTTTGTGTCAGACATAACAATGACATAACATCATCACGCCTTTTAACCCCGAAGAGGTGGGCAGAGGTGCACATTACACCACTTGATGTCACTATATAATGTAACACCCACTTTTCGCTATTTATGTTATAGGTCCCATATAATAGGGGGGGTGAATGAGTCTATTGCCATATACCGCGCACAATTCCAGATTCCGTGCTACTACTTCTGAGAATTAAAAAAAACCTAGCAATACTTCGTCCGACCCGGGAATCTAACCCGAGACACCTTGACCAGCAGTCGCACAAACTTACTTAGACAGACATACTTAGAATATTATGGAGATCGTGACTTACATGCGCGTCAAAGCGTGCTACAGACCATCTTAGTCGATTGTTACTGTACCCGCGAAAAGAGTAAGGGCGGTGACAATATCTTCTACCCTGTAGCCTGTAGTCACCACATGGCACCCTTAATAAGAACCCAATCAACAAAACCTAATTATTACATACTCGAAATACACCCGAAAAACCAACAAACATTTTGACACATCATCTATAACGCCACTAAAACGGCGCTTTAATTTATCAAACCTTGTTAGAATTTGTTTGAAGTTTTAAATACAAATAAAATTCACAGACGAAACGTTAAAAACTACCTATTCATCTGTAGTAACAAATTAATACTCTCTCAGGATATCCTGCTGTGAGCAAAATGATGAATGTATTATGTTTATTTGAATGGTAAAATATTACTTAGGGTGCGAGTCACGTATTGGTAAATAGTGTATAATGATTTCTCAGATTTCGGTGGAACTTAAGGATGAAAAAATGTAGTGTCAACTTAATAGGATAATGTTGATACTGCTATGCAATGTGGTTTATTGTACGCGTACAATACTTATCTTGTGTGATCTGTCGATACTTGTTCCATGTTTGAGTTAGTAATTGTTTGTATGAGTAGATGTGTTTAGTTTTTTAATAAGGCTACGTCTAAAATCAGTATTTTCTCTTGAAAAACAAAACTTTAACTTCAAAACTATTCATTAACCACTTAACTCTAATTAAGCTAAATGAAATCGCTACATTGTATTCCAAATTTCATTTAAAACTAAATAAATCACAAATAATAATACAATTTACTATTCAAACGTCAAAACCATTAAAACTTTCTTAATATCGCGTTCAAAAAGCGTTAAATAGTTTTAAACTCACTTTCATTAACACAGTCGCCATTCATAAAGTCCATTGAAGAAACAAATTCGCCAACGGGACGCAGAACTCCCGCTGGTAACACCCATTCACCATTGAGCAACATTTTATCGGCCTTAATGTCTTAAGTCCTACTATTGCAGTTTATGCTAATAATAGTGTTATTGCAAAGCACGTAAGTATTGTACGAAGAAAGTTATAGAATATTTTAATAGTATTAATTATGTTAATACCGATTTATACAAAGAAGTCATTCTGCTTATTAAATGTGTAATTGCTAGATTTTTTATTTTTGTTATAAAGTTATGTGATTAAGGAAAAAAGCGATTTGAATATAACATTACGTGGCTCCCTCTGGTGTTATGAGATGCCATTGCCAAATTCGTAAATCGCCAAGGCTTACCTCAGTACTTATACAAAGGTGCTCCATTTTTTTTGAGATTTAGTTTCTTTGTTATACTTAATTACAAAGCACAACTCTGACAATTGAAATATTAAGTTGCAATGTAATCATATTAACATAACATCACACCTTCCCCAAAGTGGTAGGATTTGAATTGTTCTTATAAATACTGAAATGCGAGCTTAATTCTATATATTTTTATAAATTCACCTTTATGTAAACATACGTAACGTCTACAGTCACAATTTATTTATTTTACATTTCTCTCCAACTGACCAACCATTTCCTTCCCAAAAACTTACATCAAGGAAGCATTTCTTCATGCTTCCTTCCCTATAACACTAATGAAGCCTATCTAATAAGATCATTTAAAAAACCAAACAGTTTCCTTTATAATTAAAATTGTACAATAACAGGGAAGTTATGAGGAAGGAATAGTTCCTTAGCATATTCAGTGTAATTATGCGATGGATCGTCAGTCATACGTGTCGTAGTCGTGTCGTGATCGTGGTCGCTAATATTAGATCAGGTGGTACAACGTGCATCGTAATTAGAATGTCACACATTCACTCATTAGTTGTCTGAGAATCACGATCATGTGATTGTGAAGACTTTGTTATGAAGGATTCTTTGGATTCTGTTGTTGTTAATATGTGTCATTTAGGAGTCTGGAAAGGTCTGCTTTTACTATCATTTATGTTGATACAGTTAAATTGTAGTTTATTTTAACTAAAAATCACGATGGTGCGCAGCATACTATAGCGACCGCGCACGCTGCTCATGAGAAAGAGCCCTTCTGTGGCTCGAAACTAATAGAGCTTTTCTCAATACATTCACGTGAGTAACCCGCGATT
Organism: Spodoptera picta; assembly: GCA_038387885.1. Classification (NCBI taxonomy): domain Eukaryota; kingdom Metazoa; phylum Arthropoda; class Insecta; order Lepidoptera; family Noctuidae; genus Spodoptera; species Spodoptera picta. Next base: position 521,168 of record JAZHFQ010000413.1, on the reverse strand, counting down.
TTTAGTTAATTTAGTATATCTCACGATAGTTATTAGACAAAATACAGTTAATTTTGTTTTGATCACGATTACTCATTGAATTTTCCTTCAACTTCGCAACTTAAATACTAGCATGATAGAGGTATAAATAATTTTTAAGTATATGTTAAATCCACAGGCATAAGGTAGTGATGATAATACTGAACCCATAAACTTGAAATATTTTTTAAGACACCCAGTAATAAAGAACAAGACATATGATATTATTACCGTGTAACTAGGACGCAGTATCAATGACTTTTTTAACCAAACACAAAAATATTTTATCATAAGGTAAAAGTTTCGAACTAGATAACTGACGCAATCAATCAACACTCTCGATATGACGTCACAAATACATATCAATCATCTCAGATACCGATTGACACTTAAATCTTTAGATGTCAAACAATGATTTGATAATGCAAGGGTAGATAAAGAAGATGAGAGGAATCTTGACTCCAATGATAACATTTCTTTGAACTATAATGATAAACAGATGTGGAATTTTATTGATAACCATCATGTCAGTTGTTTTTTGCGGACGATATTGATCATATTGATCATATCTACCTCTATAATATTGATGGTGCATCAATATTATAAAGCAAAATTTGTGCAGCTGATGAGTTTGTTGGTAGCAGGATATCCAATTCTTGATTCGTAAAACTTATTATTGGGTTTTCTGGTTCCAGAATGAATCACAATTTATACCATTGAATCAGAGTTGACTGACTTCTCTTTGTAATGGAACTAATAAAAGAGCGTTAAGGAAAGTAGATAATTAATAAGTTTTATTCCAGATAATAAAAAGAGTGACATTGTGTATCATGGCTCTGGGTAATATAACCGTGCTCTGGGGTTTGAGTCGAATATAAAATTGCATGGGAAAACTAGCTCCATATACGTAGTTACATTATTTGATACACCGAAATGAATTAACAATATTTTGATATCATACCGTGTAGAAAGCGGTTTAGTGCCTCAAATTATGGGAAAATATTTTCGATTTATCGTTTACAGTCATGCTCACATGATTTGTTGATGTTGCGATGCACTTGCGCCATCTCCAATCAGGTTTTTGTCACAGATCATTAAACGTGTGTATGATTTAAGCTGAACGATACGGTTTTGGAGGTAATTATTGTGTTTGCTATCAGTGCGTGAAGAAGTCAGATTTCGCCAATCAATATTGTTTTTCTGACCAAGTGTAATTAAGTAGTAGGTACCCACTTATGCCGAATCTTTGAACACAGAAATGTTTTTCAATAATCGTCTCATTTTTTCATTAATTTTTGTATAAGTTTTAAACATAGTTTTATTAATCAAGACAACCATTAGAAAACACCAACCCATTAACGACCAATCGACTCAAAGACACCAAAACATCAAAAAATATTATTTTAACTAATCTACGAAAGCCATTAGACGTCGCGGTAGGTCTAATAGCGTCAACTGATTTCACGGAGATCATTTCGAGGATTGACAGCCGTGGTACGTCAGTACTGGGGACACAATGCCAGGCCATTATACGAATGCCCCATTATCTCATAATACGGGTCGGGTTACGGTGGGTTACTCCGTAATAGAACATCTTTAAGATGAATTGATTTGGATTAGGAATGCAAGTTTGGTTCGACACAGGACATTTGGAGACAGTGACGTTGATTTCGGAATTGATCGTGGTCTTGGTAAGATACAAGAATGTTTGAATACTGATGAGGTGTGAGGACATGAAAGGGATCGAATTTGCTGTCAATAGTTTAATTTAAAAGGAAAGGTGTATGTATATAAGTACATAAGATTAAGAGGAAAAGGAACACGAAGTTTTAAAAATATGGCTAGTGTCTACTATACAATTCCCTAATAATGCAAAGAAAATAGTTCCTTTGAACTTAATTTAATGTAGTAGTGTATTTTTGTAGTAGGTATTTCAATTGATGCATCGATTTATGTGAAAAACTATTCGTTCACAATGCACGACACATTACAGTAGTAGTACATAAATAACTAGAAGTCTTGTAATAAAAAGACAAGTATGTCAGTATGTCTTGTTGTTGTAACGATTGCAAACGAAATTGGTAACGCGACCGCTCATAGAGGGTTAGCTAATATCCTGCCTCGACTTGCACATGTTGATATTTTATTGTTTGCTACTTACGTAACGGCTGAAGCTATTGTCACTTCTATTATATTTTGGTCTATTGATAGACTTTGACATTTTGAAGAAAAGGACGACACCCAATACGAGTGAGTCATTTCAGACGAGGTTATTTTTGACCTACAAAACAAAGCCATTGATGATCTCCTGAATATTCAAAAATTTCAAATACTCGGGCATATGGTGCCGTAAAATCCTACTCTGAGTTCGCCTTATTTGGAGTGACATTCTTGGTACCAGAAATTCCCATTTATCCAGAATTAGTTTCACGCATTGTTGGCAACGTGCATTCCAATGTTGGACAAGCATCAGATTATACATCAAATAGTTTTACGAAGACAACTAAAATTGGAACTTTTAAACCGAATGGTGCACTGTGAATAGATATCTGTAAACCGGTGGCGAGAAATACTTTTATGTCTCGTCAAAGCACACGCCGACAGCATTCAGTTTTTTGCCGAAATAAAAAATTGTATGACCAACTTTGGTAATCGTTGGCGCCAACACGATTAGACTACCGTTACTGGTTCCAATATTGGACCCAAGTGTATATAACTTTCTAACAAATGATAAGTCAGGATATTTTTATGACTATCTAACGTTAAAATCTAAACATTTAGCTTGGTGAAAGTTAAGTAATTAGAAAACTGTTTGATGAATAAGATGTTAACTTATGTAACAAAATGATTACCAATGTTGTTACTAAATTAATTGACTTTGGTAACCTGTCAAGTCTACTATTTATTGACCATGGAGTTTCTAGTTTGCGATGAATTAGATTGAACTCATTAAGGTTTAATTACTACCTTTGCACATCAACAAAAAATATTAATTAGAGTTAGTTATAGAAGGAATAAAATTGTAACGTTCGTTAATTAATGTATTTCGGATATTACAGAAGACAATTGTCCGAAATACTACAAAACATACTTCATCCACAAGATCCTAGGAAGTAAGAAACATTATATATCTTGTCCTATATCCTAAAACCGCCTAAGGTGAGACCCAAGGTGTTGTACCGGCGTTGCTTCGCGCGGATGGACAAATCTAAACTCCAGAAAGACGCGTCCTTGATCAACTGGGAGCCACTGATGGAAGCATCTTCAGTGGATGATAAAATTGCGTACTTTAACGCGGTGATTACTAGCGTTTATGATCTTCATGCTCCCATCAAGAAAGTTAGGATTAAACGACCACCGGCTCCGTGGATGACGCCTGGTATTAGAATGGCGATGCGACGTCGTGACCGCGCGTTCCGCAAGCATCGAAGAGATCGTACGGAGGATAACTGGGCTGCCTTTAAGACCGCGAGAAACAGATGTAACCAGATGGTACGTGACGCTAAACGCCGCCACGTTCTTGAAAATATATCTTCCTCTTCTTCTGCCGATATCTGGAAATTCCTTGGAACTCTAGGCATCGGCAAAACGCAATATCCAGACCTACCCAGCACAATTGGATTGGACGATCTTAACAACCATTTCGCTACCGTCCCTGTTATGGATCGTCTAATGAAATAACAAACCTTGTCGTACATAGCTGGTCTGGCGCGTCCCAATATTTCTGATCCTTTCTGCTTCACACCGGTTCAATTGGCGGAGGTCGGAAAGATTATCCTATCCATAAAATCCAAAGCCGTAGGATGTGATAATATCTCTCGAGACATGATCATAACTATACTAGATCACATCTTACCAGCAATAACCCATATAGTAAATTTTTCTCTTTTTTCAGGAACCTTTCCATCCCTCTGGCGCAGGGCCTTTGTTCGACCTCTTCCTAAAATCACTAGTCCCTCTCTTCCCACTCATTTCCGTCCCATCTCCATACTTCCTTTCCTTTCCAAAGTGCTTGAGGCCTGTGTCCACAAACAACTGGCTGACTTTATTTACAAAAATTCGCTCATAAGTCCCCTTCAATCTGGTTTCAGGCCGGGCCACAGCACGGTTTCCGCTCTCCTTAAGGTGACTGGCGATATTAGAACTGGTCTCGAGAGCACTAGAGCCACAGTTTTGGTTTTAGTTGACTTCTCGAACGCCTTCAATATGGTCAGTCACGACATCCTTTTAGCCATCCTTTCCCATCTAACGATCTCTGACAAATCATTGAACTGGTTTTCATCTTATCTTCGGGCCCGCCAGCAGTCTGTCAAGCTTGATGATACTTCATCAGGTTGGCGCGAATTAACAGCTGGTATTCCTCAAGGCGGCATACTATCACCTCTTTTATTCTCTATCTTCATTAATCTCATTACTTCTGAACTTCAGTGTGCGTACCATCTATACGCTGACGATTTGCAACTTTACTGTCAGGCCAGTGTTGACAGACTCTCTGATGCGATCTCGGAGATGAACGGTGACCTGGTATCCATCAAGAACTGGTCCGAGAGATTCGGTATATCAGTTAATCCCGGCAAATGCCAGGCTATTATAATAGGTAGCTCCCGTACGCTGGGTGGAATAGACCGAGCATCATTACCAGCCGTGCTCTTTGATGGTGCAGTAATTCCGTTTGGTACTGACGTCAAAAATCTGGGTTTGCATATTGACTGCAATTTAAAGTGGCATGCTCAAATCACAAATGTATGCAGGGGGTTACTGGATCATTGCGTGCTCTGTATCGCGTAAAAAATTTGCTTCCTCCCGCTACGAAGGCCATGTTGGTGCAAGCCTTGGTTTTCCCTATCATCGATTATGCTGATGTCTGCTACTACGACCTGAATGCAGATCTCCTCAATAAGTTCGACCGACTTCTAAATAACTGCATCCGATTCGTTTTCAACCTGCGTAAATACGATCATGTTTCTGCACATCGGTTGCAACTAAAGTGGCTGCCCATACGCCAGCGCAGGGAGCAAAGGGCGCTAACCACTCTATTCTCCTTTCTTTCTTCACCTTCTTCACCCAGTTATCTATCCCCTTACTTTCAATACTTATGCGCAAACCACAGTAAAAATCTTCGTTCTTCTCACAACCGTCTTCTCCAATGTCCCACTCATCGCACTGACTTCTTACATTCATCCTTTTTCGTACAGGCAATTTTTCTGTGGAATGCGCTCCCCCTGGATGTCAGGATGGTCTCAACTCGACTAACTTTTAAGCAGAAAGTACGTGAGCTTTTCCTAAAGAGGTTGGCTGAATCATCGCGCTAACTATCCACTGTGTACTAGTAAGCAAGTATGTATTTATATATTATGTATATATGTATGTATGTAGGCATATTGTACTCATGTGTAGGTTAAATACATTATAATTAAATTTATTTATGTATGTATATCTCCGAAATATATTAGTTTATCTTTCATTGTTTAATAAAATCACTGCTTGCCTCTTGCACCTACCATTTACTCTTCTCTGCATCACCCAAAGGTCAGACTGGTAGAAAATGCCTGCGGCATTAAGTCCACCTTTTTGTACATTTTGTGCATGAAGCATTTTAAATAAATATAAAATTATATTTGTATTTAATGATGAAGAGAAACGTCTGCTCGACACATGTGGGAATTCTGATGGTAGCGACCCGATAAACAGTGCTTAACATGAACTGTATGAAAGGCTTCATTCATACAAGTGAATATCTAGTCGGGCTGGCATACATTGTAATGAACATTACTGGGAAATGTCATACAGTATCCGATACTGTGGCCTGACTAGATTATTTTCATATTGAGAATTCATAAAAAACGAATCAAACTTAAAACAAGCAGCTACAGTTGAGAGGTAAGATAAAGAAGCAAATAAAAAAGTTTAGAGCTAAACCAACTTTACTGTCGAAGTGTCTGTGAAGGTTAATGTTGCATTCACAAAATCTTATAAAGAAGAGACTGTTTTCATGATTAATGATGGATCAAAATAACAATAGCTGGACAATCATCATTAAGCAAAAAAGTATGTAAAACAAATTATTCAAGCATTGTTCCCGACACATCTCAATAAACATCTAGCGACCGTTAAAGGAGCATCCGAGCTATCAATTTAAAAAATAGAAAATCCTAAAAAAACCATCATTCATCTCTTGTCCAAAGACACCACCCCAAAAATGTACAATGACATAGATAAAAGTGCAAAAGTAAACAAGAAAGTAAAGGCGTCATTAAAGCGAATCGGTGACGGTAAAAAAATGGATGGTAGGGGACATCTGACAAAGGTCGATTCAGAACCCGTGGGAATGATCGCAGGCCATAGGGAATTTGCATCGACTATCCCGTACTAGGAGTGCGTTTGACGATGAATAAAATAACCATTGTAGTTCCTTAAGATGGTAATGAAACGGAAATATTTGCTATTGTTGTTATTGTTCGAACTTACTTAGCGGTTAGTGGTGGAACCGGTTTTTAAGTAACTGAGAAATTTACGATTGGATAAAAAGGTTAGATCATTTTCAATTTTTATCGCACGGGTAATTATAGAGATGATTTCTATGCAATTGTATGGTTCAAGGTTATGTAATAATTTTACATATTTTTTCCTACTGTTCTTTTACTAACCATTCTTGTACTTATTCGGCCGAGAGACTACTACCTACTTAAACTTTCTACGAAAACGATTGTTCAGCTTGTCCTCTTTAACCTAAATCCGATTCACACGATGAACAGCTTATTGCTTTCAGCTTATCTTTTACTATTCTTTACTAACTTATTTGTTATTAGTTTATTTATCCAAATTCCTAGAAAAACATTCAATGTTCAGATAATTTTATTGAGTGACAATGTGTTGCAATAGATTCTGAATTTTGCAACGGCAGATTTTTTGGTTTAAGAATAAACCTAACAATAAATATTATTTCTTAATATTTTTACGCATGTTACATAGAATGAAATTACATATTAATTTTTAAAATTGCTAAAATCTAGCAACGGTTTCAGTGCTACAAACCTCCGATGAATAGCATACTTCGAATTGTTTACAATTAATTACAAAATTTTCGTAAAACATATTCCGTCAAATAATGTGTCTGCAAAAAATGTTCTTTAACCTTCGCATTGAAGAAAAAATACTTTGAGTAAGTTAATTATAATGAGGAGGAATTAACGAGTTGCCGGAGCTCTGGCTCGAAGAGTAGTAGGAACGGGGTGGTTTTGAGTCATTACGAGTATGACACTCCTTCTCGTCTCACCTCCGTAGAAGTCATTGGATGATTTTCCTCCCTCAGAAAAGGTTTTAATTATAATGTCTGCATGCTTAGCGTCTAGGTTACTGCGTACTGTATGGTTAGAAAAAATAACTACCTACAATTTTAAGGAAAAACTTAAACAATTATATTTATATGGTTATACTTAAACTTTATCTAAGCATATGTTTCCTTTTAAACCATTATGTGGACCTGTCATTAAAAACCGATCAAACATTAGCCGACAATAAAAATTATGGCTAATGATGAAGCAAACAACATCAACAAGTGCTTATAACATACCTACCTACTTCTAAGGAAAACTGTGAAATGAAATCTCATCGGAGAGATTCAATTTTAAAATTTGCGTATTGTAGCTAACGTTTGGTCTCATTACATAACTGATTCACAAGAAACATTCTAAAATGGTCCTTTTTGAATCAAACTAAACATTTGTATAATATCATTATAATCAAATTATTAATAGTTTTGTAACAAACTATAGGCAAGCGCAAGATTTTGTAACAGGGCGTAAATGGAATGCACCTCATTATCTTATATAATACAGAATAATGTGGCAATTATGCAGTAAATATGGTGGCAATAAATATTTGTTTGTTTCGTTAATTTTATTAATGTTTACCCACACCAGTGTGGGTGATTTGTTATTTACGGTAACCTAAATGGTGTTATTTTAACGATTGTCATACTTCTACCTCTAGATTATTGTTACTAGCCTATTTTCAACTTTACAATACAGCGTCTATCGACTCAACGACTGCCTCGTTGGTCGAGTGGTCGCAGGCAATAGGACTTGGGTTCGATTCCCGGGTCGGGCAAAGTATTACTGCGTTTTTAAAAAAATCTCAGTTGTAGCACGGAGGCTGGAATTGTACCCGGTATATGGTAATAGGCTTACCCCCTATTACATGGGACTCATAACATAAGTAGTGAAAAGTGGGTGTTACATTTTACAGTGGTATTAAGTGCCGTAATGTGTACTTCTGCCTACATAAAAAGGCGTGATGTTATTGTTATGTTAATACAGCGTCTACACTAACCTTTGCTTCGTTGTCATATAAAAAACTTTAGTTTTTCCTAAGCAATTTTGAGACCATCGTTGTATAGGTAAAAGATCTACATGAGGTAGGTAAACGCCTGTGCAATTTTTGTGTAAAATCCATAGGTATTAAGCTAAACTAAGCCCATACTAATAACTCTAAGTGCGGGTCTGCGGACGGCGACCAAGGGTAGCTCGTCACCAGACCAGAACCAGACGTACGGCGCGTCGTTGTAAGTGTCCCGTTGTGAGCGCGGCTTAAAGAACCATCAGACCACCACAGATGGGCTCCAGCAGGGCTGTTGCCTGATACGGAGCCGCGGAAGGCCTAATGAGTTGCCGGAGCTATGGATCAAAGACCCGGTGTATGAACGGGGTGGTTTTTAGTCAGTAAGAGTCTGACACTCTATCTTACCTAACCCAAACAAGAGAAGTCGATGGATTTCCCCTCCTCAAAAAACAAAAGTCAAAGAAAAAATCACTAGAAAAACATGACCAACAAATCTAATTCTATTCTTTATCCCTGAATAATCCAAGAGCTTTAATTAACGAGGTTACGTCAAATGATAGTGTCCAAACATGCAGATGAATTACTATGAGACAAACTATGTAATTGTTCCCTCAATTTGTGCCGTCCCACGCAAATTGTTGGTTGAGACCACGGAGACAGATTAATTAAAGAGTATTTGTAATCGTTGATATATTGCTAACAACATGGTTGTCTATTTGCTGTTTAGCTAAAATTGTGGGTGATATTTATCTCTTTGACTTTGGGTACAATCATATTAATTGTGATATTCCACAAGAGTGTAGAAAGTGGTTTGTTGTTATTTTGCTTATTCTCAATTTTTTTTATGGCATAAGCCAGTAAACGGGTAGACGGATGACTGATGGTAAGCAATCGGCGTCGCCCATGGACATCTGGAACACCAGAGGCGTTACAAGTGCGTTACCGGTCTTTTGGGGATTAGGAGTTTAAGGATCGTTGGGGATTCACGAATTGGGAAGATTGGGGTAATTGGGCCTCCGGTAACCTCACTCACACGACGAAACACAACGCAAGCGTTGCTTCATGTCGGTTTTCTGTGAGGCCGTGGTATCACTCCGGTTGAGCCAGTGCATTCGTGCCGAAGCATGGCTCTCCCACACTTACAACTTATCCCATTGTAATACGGAATAATGACTACTGGTAAAAATGATGAAGTTAAGATCCTTAAAACATCTAGTCTCCTAGCTGTTACTGAAAAAGAAATCGAAAAGCAAATTACTATCTTAAAAGATTCAGTCCGAAAATCAATCTCAAAATCAGGTCAAATCGCATATACCTCTAGGAATCACCATTCGATACACGTTCTAAGTATATAATAGCATAGCATACCTAATAATTACATAACATCACATCACGCCTCTTATCCCCGATGGGGTAGGCAGAGGTGCACATTACGACAATTAATGCCACTGTACAATGTAACACCCACTTTTCATTATTTATATACTGAGTCCCATGTAAGGTGGTGAGCCTATTGCCATATATCGAGCACAATTCCGGACTCCGTGCTATTACTATGATTATTTTCATAAACCCAATAATATTTTGCCCGACTCGGGAATAGAACCCGAGACCCCCTGCCTGGCAGTCGCATTTGCGAACACACGGCCAACGAGGCAGTCATATACCTTATAATTATTAACTGAATTAACCACTTAATCAAACCTTGTCAAACCATAATTCAGAATCCCAACACAGAATCATGATTCGCAATCGCAGTTACACTTCCTCATTTAAATTTACCTTGTGGCACTAATCTTATACCTGCACAGATCGACAGGAGAGATCTCAGATCTACGCCAATCATCTAAGACCTAGGAAATACTGAGTGCTAGACTCTTACGTGATCAGCATAGATTGTATTGTGATGCAGAAGCTAGATAAAGTGCGCCTTTAGAATCGTTTTATTTGTGGGACTACCTTTCGTACTACTGCTTGCTTATGATAACGTAATTAATCATGGCGTGTGTTTCCTGATGACATTGTTTATACACATAACACATAACATCACGCCTTTTATCCCCGAAGGGGTAGGCAGAGGTGTACATTATGCCACTGTATAATGTATCACCCACTTTTCACTATTTATGTTATGAGTCCCATGTAATACGGGGTGAGCCTATTGCCATATACCGGACATAATTCCAGACTCCGTGCTACTACTGAGAATTTTTGAAAAACCCAGTAATACTTTGCCCGACCTGGGAATCGAACCCGAGACCCCTTGCTCGGCAGTCGCACTTGCGACCACTCAGCCAACGAGGCAGTCAGACATTGTTTATATCAAGTTTCATTAATTCTTTATAAAATTAAGGAGGCATCTCACTCCAAATAGAATATGAATATTCAGTCAAATCAAGGGCTTACTCTTGAATCCAATTCCGATCAATCGACATTGGTATCGTGAAATTTCGCACTCTTAAGTTGCAATACTGGCGCCTATTGCATCCACATTGCGCGAATATGATGAACTAAATGGTATTGAGTTTGGCTTTATATTCCGTACCCTGAATACTATTTTACCAGCTGCGATAGGGGTTGTATAGTTTTGGACTGGTAATGGTTTCAAGAGTTAGCACTCAGATTGCAATGTCAACCTCAGTCCAATTAAAAAAAGTCAGAAGAAATCTATAAGCTGTTTGACGCAACAAGCACAATTTTCCAAACGCCACTAAACTTTACCGACCTCAAGAGGCCGTAGGTAATACCCAAGACCTCGTCTAGGCCATCGGGTTTCCGACCAATGAAGATAGTAGATAAAAAAAAATCATATAAAACTTACTTCCCAATTACGTAACAATTCAATTATACGTCCTGCTTTATCTACGGAAATCGCAGCTTAGGGTTCCGCTAGATAAAGCGATTCAATATACAAAAGCCAGCAGGTCAACCCACACCAGTCTGTTAAAATACAATTTTCAACTTTATCCTTCAGTGACAAGGTTCGAAATTGGAGTTTGAGTAACTTTTATGAGCATTTATTTAGTAACGGTAATTAAAACTTCGCGGATAATACTCAGATAGTATCGATGGTGTAATAGTGCGGAAGCTATTTCCGTAGTTGTTACTTATTATTACACTTTTATTATAGCCATTCCTTGTGAGGTTATTGTTATTTTTATGGATGGTTTAGCTGTGAAATACTATATCCCAGACAGCGGTGTGGTTTGTTATTGGTGCTTTTTGTCTTTGAGTTATGGTAGATACTCGCCCAAATACTGAAAGGCTTCTCGATTTTAAGTTGTATAAAATATCGTGCCGTCTTTGTCATTGAACAAAGAAATTGTAGTGTCAGAACTATACTTAGCGCGACTTAAATTTGAGTATTTTTTCAGTATTCGGGAAACTATGGCACGTGGTTTTGAAGCAATATCTTATACTAAGTATTATATAAAGCGGAAGAGTTTGTTTTTTTATTGTTTGTTTGAACGCGCTAATCTCCGTAACTACAAATCTGATTTGTATAACTCTTTTTGTGTTGGATAGCGCATTTATCGTGGATGGCTATATGCTAAAACATTACGCTACGACCAATAGGAGCTGAGCAGAGGGTGTGAAACCGCGCGGAAGTAGCTAGTTACCATAAAATTGTTTATTGATCACTACCCAAGTATTAGCTAAATAGCTTTTAACAATAGTTTAAAAACATCCACTAGAACCTTTACCATCTTATTTAATAGGTGATGTACACTGTTACGTTTCATTCAAGGTGATCTATTTAGATTATTTAACAAGCTTAATGTTTTTTTATGTTGATTTTTAACCGTCTTTCATTTTTGTTTCAGGATAAATCCTCCCAACACAAAGTATTTTAACATCTCCATACACATAGTCAAGACAATTTTGCCATAGAATTCAAAATATTTATACCGAACCATTGGCAAACCTTCACCATGTTCCTGACTCATGCCCATAAATCACCTTTTCTTACCCAACAAGCATTCGTTCACCCCCATGATATTATCAGCTATCAATGTTTTATCTTAAATCTCGGATTCTGTGAAACTGGTGGAATTGTGCGATTGTAGGGCTGGCTTACATCGTGAAGTCAGAATATTAAATTCCAGGTAGGAGGGGGTACAATGATTAGATGCGATGAAATGAGAATTTATTTCATGTTCTAGATGTACCTAGTAATTGTAACGGTCGTTATATGGATGAATAAATAAATGGATGAGTGAAATAATTTAAATATATATTCATTCTGGGCTCTGTAATGCCATCAAACGCTATTTTGAAGCTCTTAGATGACGATGTACTACAACCCTTAGGCTCTGTGCACAAAATTATTTTTGGTCGAATTTCTTACTTTATATCTTATAGTCTAGTCAATAAATTAAGTTATTGAGACACTATCATAAACTATGCTTGTACTATTTATAAAGGTAACAATGTAACTGACCTTTTTAAATACCAGACTAGCAATTTAACTCAGTCAACCTGTATCAGACAGTATCTAGATTATTTGCGATGACATTCAGATAACTTTTATGATAAATAGGCAAAAAAATTGCACCTATTTTAGGTTTAGCTTTTTTATAGACATTTATCAAACCTAAGAAGTATCTAATAAGTAGTGCTTAGCAAGTTGTTAACTTTTATAAATGGTGCTAAAATCTAAGTCAAAAGGTAGGTACTGTCTATCCTGAGCACTGTGCATAGATCGGGACTGACCTCTGTAAAGACAGGTGTACCGCAGGGATCCATTCTGGGTCCGATTCTTTTTATTCTGTTTACAAACGACCTAATCAGTTATATGAATACCTTATTGCCAATATTAAGTATAGTGGTTTTCGCTGATGATACTAATGCTGTGGTGGGTGCAAGCGACTTGGAGTCTCTTTCTGACAAAGTTAAGGAAGCACTGGTATCTTTTGATGCGTGGTTTGCGGCAAACAAATTGATGATCAACTCTGCAAAAACAAAACTGATGTTGTTTAGAACAACTGCCCGCGACAATGACTGTTTGGCAGTCACTCTAAATAACGAAAAGTTAGAACTAGCCAAAGAAGCGAAAATATTAGGTATACACATTGATGAGCATCTAAACTGGAAACCTGAACTAAAAGCAATGGACGCAGCAATATCATCCGCATGCTACGCCTTGAGAGCGCTTAGATGCGAAATTGGCATCGAACAACTTAAAATGGTGTATCTGGCGTTGGTCGAATCTCGACTTCGATACAGCATACAACATTGGGGAAACAGTTTTCAGTACAACATTCGCAGAGCATTCACCCTACAGAAGCGGGCCATAAGAACAATAGTACGTATACCTCAAACAGAGAGCTGCAGACAGTACTTTACGAAGCTGGAGATCCTGACGGTCCCTGCAATTTATGTTTTGGTGCTTTTAACTACGCTAGCCAAATATATTCACGAATTTGAAAATGCAGAAGATAGAGTTATCAGGGAGGGCACTCGTAGAAAAGATCTCGCTCAAGCAGTATGTCCTCGGTTAAATGTGGTTAGGCACGGTTCGCGGTACCAAGCAGTTAAACTGTTCAATAAGCTACCAGAAAATTTAAAGAGCGCCATTTACACGAGTTCCTTTAAATCCCAACTAAAAATAGTATATTTGTAAAATAAAAAAATAAAAAATAAAAATAAAATAAAGCATTTCCTGTTGGACAAGTGTCTGTACTCAGTTGACGAACTGTAATAGTGTTATTGCAGTGTTATTAATTTGTTGCAATTATTTAATGTATTATTGTAGTGTTACTGTTGACATGTATTTTAATTCTATTATTTAATGTATTAGTGCAGTGTTTCTGTTGACATGTATTATAATTCAATAATTTAATGTGTTTTCTTGACATGTGTTTTAATTCAATGATTTAATGTAGTACTGCAGTGTTTTGTTGACATTTATTTTAATTCAATCATTTAATTGCGGAAAAAATTATAATTGATCTATTCTTATCGTGAAAAGTACCCAATTATGTAATTTCTTTTTAAATTGGATTTTTGTCATATTATATTTGATTATTTCGCGTTTTATTATTATTTAAATTGTTCTGTTGATTTTATTTTTTGTTTTATGAGTAATATGACTGATCCATGCTGTTTGGATTATATTGCAATGTAATTTCTGATTATGATTTATGATAAAGTATGAAGACATTCAGATACAATGTAAATTGTTTATTATTTAACGGGTTGCCGGGGCTCCGGCTCGAAGTGCAGGAGTAGGAACGGGGTGGTTTTTAGTCAGTAAGAGTCAGACACTCCCTCTCGCCTCACCCGGGCGGGAGAAGTCATTGGATGATTTTCTCCTCTCAAAAAAAGGTACTGTCTATCCTGTCCTAATCTGAGACCTTGCTAGACTTTGGTGTCATATGCGAGACCTCTATAAAACTGACTGCACGATTCGCGGTTTTGATTCCCACACGGAACAACTCTTATTATGATCGACAAATTATTGTTTCGGGTCTGGGTGGCATGTGTAACTAAGTAACTTGTAAGTTTGTGAACGCACCTACGACACAAGAGAAAATAAGTTACATTTTATTTAACAAATAAAAAAAAATGGAAAATAATGCCGATATTATAGTAATAATTTAATAAATGACAACTATTAACAAATGACTATCAAATTACATTACAGCTCCTTTTGAATACCTTTTTCTATCGCCCGTTTCTATTACTCTGTACAGGAGCAATATGTCAATACCTCTAGGTGTAGTAACAAGACAGTGACATGTAAACCGTCCCATGCGAGTGAAAGTCCCAGCTGGTACACACCCATTCATCACACAACAACAACCATGTAGGAGTGCGGTTAGATCACTATACAGGTTAGATGCAAAAGGTTCTGTATTAAGATTTGTCGTATGAAAACAAGTACGTTGAAAGATGGTGCATATAATATCACTTATAAATGATTGAAGCACCAAAATGTCAGTGGGTTATTTATTTGTGTGCGTGTGTATCGCGTTATCATACTTACGAAAATGACAGCCTCGTTGGCCGTGTGGTCGCGAGTGCGACTACCGGGCAAGGGGTCTCGGGTTCGATTCCCGGGTCGGGCAAAGTATTACTGGGTTTTAAAAAATTCTCAGTAGTAGCACGAAGTCTGGAAATGTGCCCGGTATATGGCAATAGGCTCACCCCCTATTACATGGGACTCATAACATAAATAGTGGAAAGTGGGTGTTACTTCTGTGTGCACCTATGCCTACCCCTTCGGGGATAAAAGGCGTGATGTTATGTGAAAATGACAGGTGTCCTTTGTGTCAATGTGTGTATGTTCTGCGTGTAAGTATATAGTAATTAGATGCCACAGTCGTTGTTTCAAGAGACTGTGGCCACCTTTTCCAATGTCTTTGTATGGAAATAAACATGTGGTGCAAGGCTTTTCTGCATTGATGAGTTTATTTTTGGAGCAGATTTTTTAGTTATTAAGGTAATTAAAGAATAAAGAATAATACTTACACGTTTTTACTAATGATCTCTAATGATTATTTCAGAGTCATTCTGATTAAACAAGCATGGTGATTAATGCTCAAACATTATCTGTGTGAGAAGAAGCCTGTGGTCAGCAGTCGCCACTAATAGGTTGTTCTGAAAAAGTAACAACTATACTACTTTTTAAATAATCCCAAATAGCCATCATTTCATTGAATATTGTGTCGAGTTGTCCTTCTGTTTGTCACTCTTCATACATGAAACGTCCATTAAGCCGTCCATCTGTCCATCGACAGCATTAGAATCCATTATTCTGTTAACGCTGTTGCAAAACGGAACGCAACCGTTTACCGACTTTTGGAAATATTTATGATGTTTGGGTAATTTAACACTTTTAAGTAAGCCATACTTATATGGTTGATTTTAATTTGCTTGGGTCGCGACTCTATATTATTCATTTCATTCATTCATTTATTTATTTATGTACACACATTCAACACAGAGGACAACACATATATAAAAACAGAGTACATAGGCCCAGAGTATTAGTTTGGAATTGTATTTTGTATTTAGAATTTTTTGATATAAGTACACAATTTAAGGCGCAGTAAAACACGTCGTTATAGCCCGGAGGTTTATGACGCCCGTCTCTCATGAAAGAGAACGCGGCTTTGAAGCCTATCAACGCCAAAGTACCAATTTGACTTTATCCAAGTTATGTGTATTTTCTAAGATTATATGGACGCCACTGACAAACGGTGAAGGAAAACATCGTGAGGAAAGTTAGGCTTATATTTTCTAATTATAAGTTTGAAATAGCCAACCCGTATTGAGCAAGCGTGGTGAATATTGATTAATGCTGAAACCTTCTCCGTGTTGTATTCATCCTATACATATACCTATGTATGTATAGAATAAAGACCACTTCTATAAAATAAACAGATTTGCCACAAATCGTCTTACACAGGTAATAATAATAATTTTAATCACTGATCATGGTCACAATTTTAGACATTTTACATTTGGGCCCAAAGCCAATATCTATTTTCTTAGTATTTTCTTTCTTTAGTTTTTTCTATGAGATATATACCTATATATGTGAATTACATACATTATCATAAGAACTGATTACTTAACTTCAATTATAAATTATATTAATAAAATGTTTGGTTAAGGTCAAACACAGTCTTTTAATAATAAAGAATAACAGAGCGTGCGTTGTGTAAAAAAGTATGCTTGGTTGCATCCTGTATGAGTAGATACTTAAACTACATTATGAAATAACTTTATTTTAAAACAACAGTTAAATATGTAATTTGCTTTGTTAATAGCCATCAGCGGCTTTATTTACATTCCGTCAGAGTACACTGATTACAATAGACAAATTATGCTGTACCAGACAAGATAGTCATACATTTGTGATTAGATTGTAGGTAAGTAGGAATCTGAAATGGATGGAGGTCGCTTCTTAACGAGTGGAGGGAACGAAGGAAGTCTATATTCAACAGAAAATATTTACGTTCCGTAACTTCAGTAGTAGACGTTTTAGTTATAATATGATAATGATGACAAATAATTGAAATGAGATGATATTTTTTTTTTATAAATTAGCTACAAAATCGCACTTTTAATGGAATGACGATGGAGATCTAAGTAGAGAAAGAATTTAGCCTAACATATCTGTAAGGTAGAAACATCAACACCAGAATTTCATACCGAAAGAAGAACATTCATACCGAATTGTATAAAAACATTGACACTTATTTCAATAGAATACTAAAGCCATTCAAACGAGACTAAATACTTATAGAATAATTGAATGAACGAGTAGTTGAAAGTAAAAGCATGCGAGTTGACCCGCCAAGCCGTCATGTTAACCGTTTGTAATTATCGACGCCATTCATGGCACAAACGATGCGCCAGCGCATCCCATCACTCTCACTTTCTGCATTATAGAGCTTCGTAAGTTTAGAAGGGATTTGTTAACTTACCTGTCTAATAAGTTTACATTTCGCAATGAATTTCTGTTGAATACTGAGTATGAGTATCTCTTTGAAGATATCCTATGATATAAAGTCGCCCTTTGTGATATGCTATTCCAAAGATCTGCGTCTGAAGACCAGCATAAATAAAAAATTAACTGGTGTTCAATATTTCGAAGCAAATACCTGTAATCAAGCTACTGGAACTATAATCGGACAAAAATTGGAACGTGCCAAACGATTACAAAGCCTCAGGCAACTCGTTAAATTAAAGAATAAGACAGGAGGCGATAAAATAGAAAGTCTTGTAACTGGATATATCATTGGCACAACAAAAAGTCCATAACCAACGTGATAAATGAGCATCGCTCCCCTAATGGTGTTATCCATCAAGATCACAGTTATACACATTTTTCAATTGATGCCAAGGCAGTTTGTGGAAGTGGCGATTTCTATACAATTTATCAATTACGTTGCAACGGTGAAGGAAACCCACACGGTGGAGTGAAGTAGGTGGGTAATGATGCATATATGAAGTCTGAGATCATTACAAACGAGGCATAAAAGGTGTGATACAAGGCTATTGAATTATTTTCATTCTTATTTGGTCTTACTAATATTGATGATGGTGTAGTGACATAAGGTTTGCGCATTCTTGTAAATCTGGCATCATTTTCAGTGAAGACTTGGTATGATGTCATTGCAATTGGCTATGATGTTAGTCTTGGTTAAAAAAAACAATCTGAAAAGACGCATGCTTGTTATTAATAATAGCTACTTATAAAATACTTGAATCAGTATGATCCGGAAAGATTTCTTCCAAATTGTATCAGGTCGTTCTTTAGACAAAGAATCAGAGTGAAATCTAGACCTTTTAAAGTTACTTTATCTGTATCATCAATATAATAGTCGTTTTCAATAATCCAAGAGGTACTTTCAAAATATGTTATTAATTCATGTCTATAGAATCTGTGGTCTGCATGCCTACCACGATTGTTTGCGGTGCGCTTTGTTAGGCTCCACTCTACGTCGTGACGAGGTTGTTCGTGAAAAAGCTGCACTTTCACGAATTGCGGTAGGGTTGGTAAGCATTGTGGTATCGATTAATCGATTAGAATTACCTACTTTTCAAATTGATTTTGTTAAATTGAAAATTAACAAATTTTTATTTATGGCTAACAAGGAGATTAAAGGTTACGTCGCGTCGTGGTAAGAGCAACAAAGAGATTTGTTAAATATGGCCTAGTAAGTTTAGATGCGCAAATTCCATTCCCTTTAATCTCTAGTGCTACATCGTGATACAAGGTCAAAGGAACTCTAAATCTACATGACTATTAGTATTCAATCCCATCTGATCCGAGAAAACTTAAGGCCTTGAGCTCAACAAACACGCTACCAAAACAAACCAAGATTGCTTTTCGAAATAATTAAATCAATCTTACATAATTAATTCAGTATTACGTTCCTCTTACCAAAGCATCGTTAATCTTATAATTAAATTATCTCATAATTAAATTAATTCCGTTCGAGTTTCACTACTTACCTACAATGAAGAATCGATTAACAAGACTTCGAATCGATTAATCGGTTACATTTTCGGGTGAACACTGGGTGTAGCCCTATTCTATAACTAATTGCTACCTCTGGTATTGTTCTTGTTATTATTTCGTTTTTACGCAACTGCGACTGAGATTACAATCGCTACTGACGGTTACACAATGATAGACAAAGTTCTGCTGCTTTTTTTGAAGCCATGTGAATGAATTTTCATTGATTCTCCGTATTATGTACAATTAAGTGCATTGTAGTGGCGCTTATGACCTTTTTAGGAAATTTTTAGTGCCGGTCTCAAAAGAAATTTTCTCTTGTGTGAATTTTCTGGAGTAATTAGCTAAGCATGTGCGTTTACTTTCATTTTACGTAAGAAATTGTCCCATTGAATTATAATTTGTGTGTATTTTTTTATTATTCTTTTGAAAGAAATGCGCAGTATTATATTTCTGTAATTTCTCTCTCGTTTCTGGTTATTTATTTAATTCGTATTTAGAGGTATGTTGTATTTGTAAGACTGAATTTTATACACTGTATGATAGATGCTATAGTTTCCAAAGTTTTACTTCATTCAAGAATCTTACTGTAACTACGTCATTATGCCCTTCGCTGCAAAGACCAACAGCTGTTTAATACTCAATTACTCATCTTATAAACTGTGACTCAAAAACTATTAATTCACTAACCATTTTAAATAGACCTTCATCCTGTGGTGTTATCTTTACAGAATTCCTAATCTTGTTACTAGATCTTAATTTGCAGAGGTCTTTTTATAATGGAGGGTATCTAATGTCATTGTGAGGCACCGGAACTGTATGCGCAAGCGCAACAGCGTAACGGGTATTTAATTTCCTCATTTTTGTTTTATAATAATAAGTTGGCTGCACAGTTGGTGCTGTGGCTGGGCAATTGAGTGCCGCGCAACGTGTACCGGGTTCGGTCCCGCACGGAGCAACTCTTTGTGTTATCCATCAATCGTTTTGGGTTTGAGTGTTATGTGTTTGTGAACTTCTATTTTTGTAAATGCACCCTAACGTGGGGCAAAATTTTATTTTAAATTTTTGCTTCATTGTTGAAGTAATAAAGAATTTCAAAGGACATAATGGATGAATAGTGAATAATATCTACATTGCACTAAATACCTACTACTTCTATTTAGCCAAATCTTACTAACCAAGTGTTACACCTTTTTTTGAGGGGTAAAGTCATCCAATGGCTTCTCCCGCCCGGATGAGGCGGGAGGGAAGTGTCAGACTCTTACTGACTAAAAACCACCCCGTTCCTACTCCTGCATATTTCAGTGTCCGTGTCGGCATAAATCTTTTGTCTACACCCCTAACTTATTTACATCTAACGTAAAACTTAAAAAAAATCGAAGAATTTCCAAAACAAATTGGTCTATCGCTATTTCTCCTCGCCTCTTATTGACCTACAAATAGGAATTATCACTGAGCACTACATATACAAATTAACTAGGTAAATAAACCTTTTTAAATACCGGCCATTATCTAACAAGTAAGTAAGTTGAGGAAGGTGGCCCAAAGTGACAACAACCTCAAATTGTTTGACGAAAATTCAACAGTCGGTTACAGGCCACCACTGGGTTAATAGGCTTCCTGTACATAAGGTGATTTACCATAGTCTGCACGTTTAGTAGGTGGGTTGGAGATTGCAGGCGGAAGGCCTAACGGGGGGCCGGAGCTCCGAGAGCAGGACGTAGTAAGAGTAGAAGCGGGGTGGTTTTTAGTCTGTAAGAGTCTGACACTCCCTCTCACTTAACTCAAGACGGGAGAAGTCACTAGCTAATGACCTCCTTCAAAAAAAGGTTAAAAGATTCTAAGAAGGTTTATTAGAAAGCGCTGCTGACCCATCTCTGTGAAATGTGTGTTTCCTCGGTCTACGCATATCACAGATACTTTTATGTAGAGGTGATTACAAGAGATCACAAGATATTAATGATGATCCAGTTTTATTCAGATTACTAGCTACATCCGCAAGCTCTGCTCAGCCTTTATTGATTGTAGCGTGATGTTTAATAGCCTATAGCCTTCTCCGATAAATGGTCTATCGAACACAAGAATAATTTTTGAAAGTCGGACTAGTAGTTCCTGAGATTTACACATTCAAATAAACAAAGAAACAAACAAGCTCTCGAGCTTTATACAATAGTATAAGATATAAGACAAGAAGTATAATAATATGAGGCTTCGAATTCCATTTTATTCCCACTATACAAGGATCGAACTTAACACTACAAGAGTAACAGCCGACTAATAGCATTATTGTTACCGTTTATATCACTTCCCCTGATAAAGAATTCTTCTTTACCATTCTAGTCACACTTCCCCTAAGTATCATTTACTTATGTTTGTATGTTAACTGCCTTCATTTCACGGCTATTAAGATTTTTAATTAGTTTCGTTACTGTTTCTAATTATAGCCATAATATTTGTATACATTTGTATGACCTGATTAGTTAATATCTGACTTTCCCTTGAAGATGCACGCTCCATTGGGTGTCGTCACGCCTCGTACCCTTCGAGCGTACCTCTATAATAGATGTCTGATTTACATAAAATGTATGGCGATACGTCTTTAAGTAGATGCAATTGATGTAAGTCATAACATTGCTTGGTTTATTCTTCGATATTCGATACGCTTCATTTATTTCACTGATCACGACGAGATTTTGAGTTGTTTTCGTTGTTTGAGTGTAAAATGTTTGGTATTAATAATAAAATTTTACATAAGAGTGAACAATGAACGAATGTTACTAACTAATATTTTTTTATAATAATTTAATGAAAACTTGTAAGATGGATGTTTTATTGAACTAATCTAATAGAAATATTAAATAAAAGACGGAGCGTAATTTAACAATGACGATGCGTTTAATATCAGACCACAGATAATTAAAAAGAAAATCAGCCATAGATAATCTGACATCCACAGACAAATAGATTAATGATATGCGTTCATATTTCATCATCCTCCCTTGAACGCATACCCATACCAGCTAGAAACTGGTAATGCTTCGGCTTCGCAAGAGCTTTGGTGAGGCAGTCAGCAATCATCAGACTTGTAGGAGTGTACTCAACGTGGATCTCACCAGACTTGACTTTGTCACGAACATAGTGGTGACGTATGTCAATATGCTTGCTCCGGGCATGATAAGCAGAATTACCTGTAAGATTAATAGCACTTTGGTTATCACAAAACAAAGTTATAATTGT
This sequence comes from Spodoptera picta, assembly GCA_038387885.1. Taxonomy (NCBI): domain Eukaryota; kingdom Metazoa; phylum Arthropoda; class Insecta; order Lepidoptera; family Noctuidae; genus Spodoptera; species Spodoptera picta. The sequence goes on along the minus strand of JAZHFQ010000413.1, from coordinate 498,598 downwards.
AGCCTTTGTTACAGGCCACAACTCGCAATGCAATTGTCGCAGCCATATAGCTTCTTGAGTAGCTGCGGAGATTGCCATATACTCCGCTTCAGTGGTAGATAGGGCCACAGTTAGTTGTCTTTTGGAGTTCCATGATATGGCACCATGTTGGAAAAAGAAGACGTAACCCGTGTAGGATCTTCTTTCTTCAGTACATGAAGCCCAATCAGCATCACAATATCCTAAGATTTCTTCACATATGTTGGTTTTGTACATCATCTTAAAATCTTTTGTCCCCTGTAAATATCGAAATATCCTCTTAACAGCAGCCCAATATTCAGAAGTAGGACATTGATTGTAACGGCTCAGTCTGTTAACTGCATAACAAATATCTGGGCGAGTACCCTGTGACACATATAACAAGCAACCTATTGCCTCTTGATAGGGTAATGCACTATAATTATTATCAGTAGATGCAGTAAACTTCATATCAACTTCCATTGGTGTTCCCACTGCTTTGCAGTCCTTCATACCAAATCGTTCCAATATACTCTCTATATATTTTGTTTGATCTATATAAATTCCCTTATTGTTGTATGTAATTCGTAGACCAATGTAATAGTTAGCTTTTCCCAGCTCTTTCATATTAAATTTTTGTATAATCTTCCTCTTAAATTTGTTTGCAAACTCTAAATTATTGTAAAACAATAACAGATCATCAACATAGAGAGTTAAGTACAGTGTGCTTCCTTCATTATGAATATAATATACACAGGGATCCAATTGTGATTTTCTAAATCCAATTTCAAATAAATAATTATCTAACTTTTGATTCCATGTCCTGCTTGCTTGTTTCAATCCATATATGCTTTTATTAAGTTTGCAGACTTTGTTTTCTCCATTTTCATAGTGTGGTGGTTGTGTCATGTACAGCTCTACATCTATATCACCTTGTAGGAACGCTGTGATTGCATCCAGTTGCTCAATCTGCAGTTGATGTTTAGCTGCCATTCCAAGTAGATACCGGATAGATGTAAGACGTACTACAGGAGCATAGACATCAGTATAATCAATGCCATAAATTTGTTCATACCCTTTGATAACTAATCTTGCCTTATATTTCGTAATGATTCCATTTCCATCTAATTTAGTTTTAAAAACCCACTTGCAAGGGATTGCATTCTTACCAGCTGGTAGCTCAGAAAGAGTCCAAGTGTTGTTTTCTATTAATGAATTATATTCACTGTCCATTGCACTCTGCCATTCTTTCGCATTTTCACTATTTAACGCTTGCTGTACAGTGTAAGGGTCCTGAACGAAGGTTTCTTTCTTCGATAGGCTTTGACATAGGTAGGTAGGCATTTGCCTGATCTTTCTAGGTCGCAGACTTCGCGTGTTAGGAGGCAGTGAGCTCAGGTTGACATTGTGTTCAGGAACATAATCTTCATCATTAGTATCATCTTCAGTTATTTGTATGCTATCATTTTCTTTGACTGTGCTAAAACTTTCATAAGAGCTTGCTTCACTGTCTAAAGTTTCATTTACACTTTCATTATTTTCTTCTTCATTCAGTGACTCTTTAAGTAAAATTTTTCTTTATACCATCTTCATAAAATACAACATCTCTACTTCTTACTATTTTTCCTACCTTTTCATCAAATAATCTATACCCTTTAGATTCTGGGCAATAGCCAACAAATATAAGCTCTTGAGATTTACAGTCCCACTTCAGCCGCTTTTGTTTAGGTACATGCATCATAGCGGGGCAACCAAACACTTTCATATGCTGTAAATTAGGTTTCCTCCCTGTCCACATTTCCTCGGGAGTTTTATAATTTATAGACTTGGTTGGTGATCGGTTTATCACATATGCTGCCGTGGAAACTGCTTCTGCCCAGAACGTCTTTGGTAGTTTGGCTTCAATCAGCATACATTTGGCACGTTCAACGAGTGTTCGATTCATTCGCTCGCTCATTCCATTTTGCTCTGGGGAATATGGTAAAGTTAATTGCCTGTTAATACCGGATTCTTTGCAGAATTTATCAAACGCTACATTACTATATTCTTTGCCATTGTCACTACGTAATGTCTTTATTTTAATTTGCAACTGATTTTCCACTAGTCTCTTGAATTCTTTAAAATAATCAAGGACTTGAGATTTAGAATGCATAAAGTACACAAATACCTTTCTGGAGAAATCATCAATAAATGTGACGTAGTACCTGGCACCTCCAAGTGACTTTTCTTCCATTGGACCACATACATCCGAATGAATTACCTCTAGAAGACCGGAAGCCCTTGTGCCCACATTCTTAAACGGTTGTCTAGTCTGCTTCCCTTGTAGACAAGTATTGCACGTCACATTCTTTTCTTGGTCAATCTTCACATCTATTCCTTCAACCGACTCATTAAGTTTGCATAGACTCTGGTAATTTAGATGCCCCATCCGTTGATGCCACAGGTGAGCTGAGGATAACAGTGCAAATAATCTATTATTAATCAAATATAAGCCATTTTGCATATATCCTATCATAACAAGCTTTGAATTTTTATAAATTCTGCAGCAATTCTCATCAAATTGTACTTTACAGTTATTCTTGGTGATTTGATGTATTGATAGTAAGTTCACAGCCAAATCTGGGATATACAAAACATTTTTTACTTGTACAGTGCCAATCAACCTGTTGCTGTCTTCGTCATAACTTTGTATATTTACTTTACCACAGCCCATAACAGGTAATGATTTATTATCTGCAATAGTAATGTTACTAATTGAAGCAGGCTTAAAATCATAAATCCAATTGCTATTGTTAGTCATGTGCATTGCAGCTCCCGAGTCAAGGTACCAACAACCCTTTTCAAGTGCAGAGGAAGCAGAGAAAGAAGCGACGAAGCCGGAAGCACCAACACTATTAGACTTGTCATCTGAATTGCTTACATTAGGACTGTTACTGAAGCCTTGATTTGAGCGACAATATTTAGCAATATGACCATACCTGTTACACTTGAAGCATCTAGGGCCTTTGCCTGAAGGATTATTACTAACCTTTGCATTATTTTTGTAATAGTTTGAATAAAAAGCAGCAGAGTCATTTTCATTTTTAACATCCTGAAGGATTTTAGTTTTCACTAAATCTGTACTTATGGTCACACCTGAGCTTTCCATTGCCATTATCATGGGTTTATATGATTCTGGTAGCCCTGCAAGAAGGAGCGTACCCAGCCACTCATCATCAACATGAAACCCAATATTCCTGAGCTTGTGTGCACAAGTAATAACTTTGTTAATGTAATTTTCTACATTTCCACAACTATCAAGATCTGTGGTTATAAGTTCACGCAATAAACCTACCTTCCTAGTCAAGCCTGAGTCATCAAAAGCCTTACGCAAGTTATTCCATACCTCTTTAGAAGTTTTAGCCTCTTGGATGTGAATATAATTTATAGGATCCACTAGCAGTACCATTTTAGTCCTGGCTTTTGTGTCTTCGCTTTTGGTGAAGGTGTTTTCGTCATCGTATTCCACGCATTTCCAAAGATCTTCATGCTCTAAATAAGTCTTCATGGCAAAACTCCACGTGGCATAATTGTCACGGCCTTTTAATTTTTCTATGTTAATGAAGTTTCCATTTGATACCATTTTTGTTTATAAGAATTGTTATCTGTAATATGCTGAAAAAGAACCCTGTAACTGAGGCCGATTCCTGGATAACAATGTGCAAACGCGACTGAGACGGATTGAGGTTACCGGTAGCCGCAGATTACTTCTCGCGTATATTCTTAAAAACTTTCCTTATTCGAGTCTAACCGAGCGTCCTGGGCCCATAACCTAATGAAAACTTGTAAGATGGATGTTTTATTGAACTAATCTAATAGAAATATTAAATAAAAGACGGAGCGTAATTTAACAATGACGATGCGTTTAATATCAGACCACAGATAATTAAAAAGAAAATCAGCCATAGATAATCTGACATCCACAGACAAATAGATTAATGATATGCGTTCATATTTCATCATAATTACGTGAGAGATACTCGATTAACTAAAAATCAGTACATCTGTATATAGGACGTACTAAGGCTGTACAACATAGCCGTGACCGCGCACACTGCTCATGAGGAAGAGCCCCTCTGTGGCTCGCTTTTTCTCAATATAAACACGTGATAACCCTTTTTTTTTTTGAGCGGGGAAAATCATCCAATGACTTCTCCCGCCCGGGAGAGGCGGGAGGGAGTGTCAGACTCTTACTGACTAAAAACCACCCCGTTCCTACTCCTGCACTTCGAGCCGGAGCCTCGGCAACCCGTTAAGTCTTCCGCGGCTCCGTAACACGTGATAACCCTACGATTTTTAGTTAAATTAAAATTGTGTCTTTTTCTACCCTTCTTCTTCTTCTTCAAACTTCTTCGTTTTAACCCGACTCATTTTTTAAAGGCAATTTAGTCTGATGCGAATAATTTTTACCGAAATGACGAATACGTAACTGCATTTAGAGGTATAGTGTTTATAATAATATAAACACTAGACTACGTATTACTACAAGACATTCTACGAAGAAAGATAATTAAAAATGTTAACTATCTTTTTAATTGTTAATGTTTATTGCAGACTTCCGCTAATAGTCGCCATTTAATCAAATTACATCACTGTCTGATGAACAGTATAAAATTGTATGACGCATAAAATTCCTTTTACAGCTCCTGGACTACAATTGGCACATCTTGCGTCCACAGTTAGGATGCACCTACACATTATTTGATTAATTATAACGTTTACGTATTCATTGTATATTTTTTATTGGCTTACTTAATTTTCTGAGAATGTGGAGGATTACATTAATGAATAATGGTTGAACTTACGGCAAAATGCGTCTGACTTAGCATCAGGTTTCATTTTTGATCTATCTGAAACTCTTAAATAAATATAGATATAGTTGGTTACTCATAACATAAATAGTGAGAAGTGGGTGTTACATTTAACAGTGGTATTAAGTTCCGTAATGTGCACCTCTGCCTAACCCATCAACGATAAAAGGTGTGATGTTATGTTATATAGTTGGTGTCAGTAAAAGGTATTCTTCTAATTACTACTGAAAAAATGTTTTAATTTAGTTTCTACTCATGTTTTCTATTCCCACCTACAATCCTGACATCACTGGCGCCAAATCCAATTCACTGAAACTCTATTATGAAGCAGAAATTCTTAGAATTTTATGACAACTAATGAACATTCAAATACCGAAAATCCTGTTTATTCCTGTAACTACGAAAATCACCCTTAAAGCAAACAGAATAACGTTTACGTCAAAAATCAAGTTACGAATTCTTAATGGCTGGTCTGGCGTAGTATTTATGAACTTGGGACGTAAATACGGCTACCAATCGAGCTATACATAACCAGCCTATCATGGTCTTGTTTTATATGATCTTTCCGCACACTCGACGGTCAGTTTATAATGGATTTGCATAGTTTGATATGTTACCGTGTGTACGTAATGAGTAATCGGAGGGCGCCTGCGTCCATCGACTGTCGCCTGCGATTAATTTATGTCTGGCGGACCTCTTGAGTCATTGCCTTGAATAGAGGTATATTCTTTTCTCAAATTGGGCTGGTTGGTTGTGAGTCAAATTATAAGTCATTGTTTGTTCCGTCTCAGTGGCTTTCTTGCGTGATGCAATTGGATGAACGGGAATTAGTATTTTTAGCGACACGCTGTGTGGTTTCATTTGGATGTTGGAGGAAGTATTTTAACAATGTGTATGTTGATGGTAATTAAACAATTAAAGATACATCACAATAACCATTGCTCGAAGTTCTTTCGCCTCCATGCAGCGATATAAGAAGATTTATTTCGACAAACATTATCTAGACTTGTGTTATTAGTAACTGAATGTATCACGGTTAACAAACACACGTAATTAGATGATTTCCCTAATCAAAAATAAATTATTTCGATTGTTCAATACAATACAATATTAAAAATTATCACACTTTTATTAATTGAGTTTATGACCAACTTAACTTTAGTAATTATTCCAGCATTTGACGCAGAAATAACTATGTTGTTTGACGTTACTAAAACGTGACGCCACAATACACGATCTCGAAAAAAATCATAGAAAACTGTCGTTTTTGACAGTTTGAAAAAGTATTGAATTTGACTAGTTGGTAAGTACCCAACTCTTACTCGAACCAAGAAATGAAATAAACCTCTCCATGATCATTCTTCTAATATAGAAGATAGACAGATAATTTACTCGTATTTTCAAAATAGAACCTAAATCGAGATACCGAAACGAACAATTGAATAATCGTCTTCATTCGACGATTAATCGCAACTATTCTGTTGAGACAATTAAAATAGAGGTAGTTGCAACTATGTTTTAATGTAACTTGATTTCAATGGAATGAAGTTAACATGATTTTTTTATGATTACTATGCAATGTAACATTAAGTACTGAGTGCTTCGAAATATTGCGAGCGCGTCTTTCAGTAATGGAGTTGAATAATTATGATTGATTATTTTATAATCATAAACTTTCGGTAGTAGCACGAAGTCTGGAATTGTGCCGACTCAGCGTCTGTCTCGTTGGTCGAGTGGTCGCAAGTGCGGTCGGCAATGGGTTTTGGGTTCGATTCTCGGGTCGGGCAAAGTATTACTGGGTTTAAAAAAAATTCTCAGTAGTAGCACGGAGTTTGGAGTTGTGGCCGGTATATGGCAATAGACTCACCCCCTATTACATGGGACTCATAACGTAAAGAGTGAAAAGTGAGTGGTACATTGTACGGTGGCATTAAGTGCCATATTTTGCACCTCTGCCTACCCCTTCGGGAATAAAAGGCATAATGTTATGTATGTAATGTATTTTATATTCAATTCTGTAGTTTGGATATATTCATATGTTCTTCTGGTCCAAGATTAGTAATGTTTGAAATCATTATCTCTCTAAACCACTAAAAAAAAGAGTAATTATTAATTCCACCTTTCATCTAATAAAAGGAATTAAGCACCTACCGCATTATAATTGGTCAGCTTCTACTCTTTAAAATGCCACCAGCCTTGACCTATATTCCAAAGTCACATACTTTAAACCTAGCCGAGCATTAACTGAATAAACCTACTTACACTGCCGTTATACGTAATAAAGTACCTGTCAGACGTAAATCTCTAATGAGTTTGATATGCCGTGAAAGCTACTCTACCTGAACCTTGCTCAACAATCCGTCAGTTAAGAGTTAAGATAGATGTTAAGTAGATATGTTTTTGTTGCGTTTCTGTTTTATATAATAAATGTTTGAAAATAGAATTTGAGATTCTATGAATGTTTTTTTTTAAGATTAAATTGATGATGACGGCTGTTTTGGTCATTAACACTAAAATAAAATAATTAAGTCTGGAATGGTACCCGGTATATGGCAATAGTGTGGGAGAGCCATGCTTCGACATGAATGGGCCAGCTCGACCGGAGTGATACCACGGCCTCACAGAAAACCGACGTGAAACAACGTTGTGTTGTGTTTCGTCGTGTGAGTGAGGTTATCGGATTCCCAATTACCCTCCCCCCTTTCCCCAATCCCTGAATCCCCAACAATCCTCAATTTCCTAATCCCAAAAGGCCGGTAACATACTTGTAACGCCTCTGGTGTTCCAGGTGTCCATGGGCGACGGCGACTGCTTACCATCAGGTGATACGACTGCCCGTTTACCGGTTTATCCCATAAAAAAATAGGCTTACTTCCAAATACCTAATTGTGATTTGTCATCACCTGGTTCAAGTATATATATCAGAAATTAATAAAATAATATTTATCACAAACATTAAAATTAGATCAAACAAATATATCCGACTGCCATTCAAGATGGACAACCAATTAATATGTCGTCGACCTATCATCGATAAGAGTAAAAGTAAATATAAGAATCAAACATCCGTTTCCGAATATCGTTTATAACATTATGACGTGTTATATAACATTTTTATTGTTATATACATGTTAGCAGTTAACAGATTAATTGGAGAAAGTTTTTTAAAGCCAATTATGTCTTCCTTTATGGGTATAAAGAAAGATTTATTTTTAAACGTTAAGTAAATCGTTGAGATGTAATGCGGCGATAAAAATATCTTAATTTTATGTGTTAAAATACAGTTAATATTGTATTAGGCATTAGAGGTATGATAAACAAAATTGTGTAAACTCTTTCTTGATTCAATAAATTTATTATTATTATATTATTATGTATGTCTTTACCATTCACGGGACCACAGGGTCCCGGTCATTTGGGAGGCGTACGAGGGGCCGAAGCCAACTGCGCAGAGGCCCTTTAGACAACTTTAATCTAAATGTAATGGACACACAAACCGGCGACTATCCCTGTATGCACTATGAAAATGCACCCAAGGACAGTCCCCGGTTAGTGTAGAACTATTGTGGATAATGGAAAAAAAAAGGTAGGGCTATGGATGGCTTGCTGTGGACTGGAAAATTGGGAACTATGGATGACTATGGCACCTGCCGAAACAATGTAATTATTACACGTAAAAATGGCAGGCGGAGACTCGCCAACTCACCGACCTGGCCCCGGGAATCGTTGCTAGATATAGCAACAGAGGGGCAACGAGAATGTGAGTGGCTGAAGGGTTAAGAAACTACCACCGCTTTCTACTCAGATCATCTGCTCCAGCCGAAGCCTCCTGCATCCCTGGCCCACTCGCGACTTACGAATAGTTTCTTACCCTCCGAGCAGGATCACTGCTCTCGCGACTCCACTCTGGACAGCCAATGAAGGCAAGCCAGAGGTGGGAGACCTGTTCCTTGTCATCGTTCACTCCAGCCAACCAATTAAGGCAAGCCGGAGAATAAGGAACGATGACTTCTCCCTGGAGCACTCGGGATGATGGTAGCCCGCGGGGTCGCTAATGCCCGTCACCTCGCCTCAAGGTGCCCTGCGGTCAATATTATTATTATTATTGATTGAAGTATACGAAATTTTGAGAAACGCTCTACTGATTTCAAGCTACTCCGGGATTCATAATGGGAGAGCGCGGTTTAGGCGATACTAAATTAAGAATGCCCGTCTCTCAATGGCTGATCACAGTTTTAGGACATATTTATACTCGTTTATGTCTTGTAGTCCCTACTTCGTATATTTAGTCAGCCAGTCAGTCATGATATACCAGTACATTGATGCCTACTTGTATAATAACTGATGAAATAAGATAAGTCATTATTTCTTAAGCCTTGTGTAATTAAAAATATATTTAAGCAATGCAATGTTACTGCTACGTGCAATAAATGTGAGAATTTTTATGTATGTACTTTTGTCTTTTTCAAACAATAAGGCAGTGCAATCAATTATGTAACTAAAAATATGTAAATTGGATGTTTGAAGTTACTCAAGTATATATGTAAGTTGTGTTTAGTTTCATGACTAAAAATAATGTCTGTATTAAGGTATTTGCACACAGCGGGCGCGTCTCGGCGGGACGGGACGGCGACGCGACACTGAGCAGTTCTAATGCCGCAGGACGCCTCACAGAGCCGTCCTGCTCGACGCGACGGTAACCGACGTCTGTGTGCAAAGACCTTTATTTATTTATTTATTTATTTATTAAAACTTTATTGCACATATAGTGAAATTGGCGGACTTAATGCCGTAGGCATTTTCTGACAGTCGACCATTGGGTGGTGCAGAATGTTAAAGCGGTAGGTGCAAAATTGTAAAAAGAAAGTATGAAGTAGATAACGAAGTTAAGGTAATAAAATATTGAAGAGGGAAGACATGATTGTTATAGTCGATAATACATAACTAAGGGTATAGGGTCTTAAAATGAATTATATAATAAATATAATATATCCCAAATATGCATACATATAATATAATACATACATATATAAATAAATGCAATACATAGACTACATATTAGCACTGTTTTGAGTTTGCCACTTTCTATAAATGTGTTCCCGAACCTTGAATTTAAATGAACAGCGATTATTTGCCATTCTGATTTCCTTGGGCAGCGCGTTCCACAGAGAGACAGATTGAACGAAAAAGGAGGAGTGAAGATAGTCAGTGCGGTGAGTGGGACATTGAAGTTGACGGTTATTAGATGAGCGAAGGTATTTAGAATGGTTTGCGCATGTATATTGGAAGTAGGAAGCTAGATAAACAGGTGAAGAAGGAGAGTCGAGAAAAGAAAATAAAGTAGTTAACGCCCTTTGTTGCCTGCGCAGGCGTATGGGCAGCCATTTTAATTGCAACCGATGTGCAGAAACATGATCATATTTACGTAAATTGAATCATGTCTTTATCTGTCTCATGTTGAATCGCTAATTGATCTGGCAAAATTTTGACTGTCAAAAATATCACTTACATTAGAATAGTGTGTGAACAACAAATTATTTATGCTGTTCTTTCTCCAAATAGCTTCTGAGACTGAACATATTTCTTTATTAGATGGCTAGTACTCTGGTAATTAGAGTTAGAGTGGTTCTTGGTCACACAACTTTAGCCTTTCTCGGCGAACTTACCTAAATATTATGACAATAAAATAATAAACAAAATATCAGCCGTAAATAATCTTGAAAAAATGCAAAAATACAAAAAACAAAGCTAACTTCAACCTAACAGTAATAATGACGTAAGGACTAAATTACAAACATAATCTGTTTGGGTCATTCTCTATTGTACTATAACATTGCCTGGGAAATATAACTGTTTCATCTTGACAGGTTAACGAAATTGACGACAGAGCAACGGTCGACCCCCTTCCCATCACATAAAGAAATAGATAAACTGTTTCCATCGCGAAATATACTAAAAAGTATGTTAATGTATTTGGTAAGTCCTTACTTCCTTACTGATATTGTTGTAATGCGAAAGAGTGTTTGTATGTCTGTTGTTTGTTCATGTCAAGCTATTTTGAAAGCACGAAACCAGTAATCCTTTGTATAATTTCAAAATTGAAGCTGTCTTCATGGCCTACTTATAACCACGTGAAACTGTCAACTATTAGATTCTAATTACTTAGGAACCTGCTTTATTAAAGTTTTCTATCATAACTTTTTTTTTATAGCATAAGCCGGTAAACGAGCAGGCGGATCACCTGATGGTAAGCAATCGGCGCCGCCCATGGACACCCGAAAAACCAAGGCGATAGAAGTGCGTTACCGGCCTTTTGGGAGTAGGGAATTGCGAATTTGAGGATTGTGGAGGATTCGGGGATTCGGGAGACTAGGGAGGGGGGTAATTGGGCCTTCGGTAACCTCACTCACACGACTAAACACAACGCAAGCGTTGCTTCACGTCGGTTTTCTGTGAGGCCGTGGTATCACTCCGGTCGAGCCGGCCCATTCGTACCGAAGCATGGCTCTTCCACACTTAAAACTATTTCAATGATAGGTTAACCTACCTAGCAACAAATATTTGGTCACTGTAGAGGTAGTTAAAGCACGTCTATATGTCGTGTCTTAGGTTCAAAAACACTTATTATCTATAGAATTAGGTAATGAAATATGCAAAAAGTCGACGTATTTTTGCCTGCTCCTAAGGAAAACAAGCCACATACGTATTTAAAAACATGGCGCCTCCATCGTCCGTACGACACAAATATTTGTACGGTCAACATAGTTATTTGACTTCGTCTGTTTGTATTATCTATAGGTATTTGTATGTAAAAGGACTTTGGTAAAAAATATTGAGGTAGGCAACGTAATGTTTTCAAATAATATCTTTTGGAGTCTAGTTCGATTCAAAGACTTAGCAAAACTGAGTAGCATCAAGCCTTTCAAACCCCAGCAAGTTTATACCAATTATGTTCTAGTCCTTCATCATTGGTCTATACCAGGAATTTGGTGACATCCTTTGTGCATTGTGGATTGCTGATGGTCGATTGTTCCCTTTATGTCGTGGTGGCCCGGAGGTTTAGGACGCTTCTCATGCATGAGGGTGCAGGTCCGAAAGCTGCCAACGGCAAGTTGGTTTATATGTATTTTCTAAGATCATTTAAACACCACTGACAAACGGTAAAGAAAAACATCGTGAGGAAACCTGGGCTTATAATTTCTAATTATAGGATTGTAAATTGCCAACCCGCATTGAGCAAGCGTGGTGATTAATGCTCAAACCTTCTCCGTATGAGAAGAGGCTTTGCTCCGCAGTGGGTATTTATAGGCTGTTGATGATGAGAGGTGATCGTTCCACGTGAAATATCTTAACATCCAGCCATATCTAGTTTACACAGTGCCGACCCCAAAAACTTATTAGGATACGGTTCCATACGCTTGGTTGTAGTCAATTTAGAATAACCAACATATTTATCAATGACAATAGGTACTTTCCTTGATCCGATAATTCAACCTGTAAAATGTTGTTAGGTTTTTCAGAACTGATGATCCATTGTCATGGCTTATAAAAGATACTTGTAACAATATGCACAATATCAATAAAGTAACTTCTAAAAATAAAAGGTTCACATCAATATTTTCATTTTATCAGTATTAGATAAGCGTTTTTGACTAAACAGCTTAAGTGCATTGTCGATAATCTTCAACAGTTTACCTCATAGATTGTACTAAGATAAAGCTGTAGGTACCTATACATATACGAAACAATTATATGTACAGGGCTTTACAAATGTACGTAAACCCATGACTCATGGGCTCATTAGGATTAGATGGTGAGAGATAACTAATTATACGGAAATTTGTCAACATTACTAATGTTTTTATCACTACTTGAACTGCCTCGTTGTTCGAATCCATACCAGGGTGCTTACACTTGAAACCAATCTCAGTGTCAATGCAATTTCAATCCAATAAAATCTCAATAATTATTCAATGTCAAAACTATACAATCCTTATCGTAGCTATTAAAATAGCATTCAAAGTACGGAATATGAAGCCAACCTCAATACCATTTAGTTCATTAAATATCCACGCAATTCGGATGCAATGGGCGCTAGTATTGCAACTCGAGTATGAAATGTCGATCGATTGAAATTGGATTCAAGAGTAAGCCCCCAGAGCAGGGTGTACTTGAAATCAAAATTCTAAATTCTCCCTAACTGCGTTGAGTCAGGCTATGTTTGATCAAATTCTTTCTCCTTTTTTCAAAAGGCCAGCAGCGCAGTAAAGTTATAACTCCTCGTTATCGTGTTGCGGATATCCATGCCGTCGATAGATGGTGCTGTTCACTTACCACTGGGTAGTGGGTTGACCGTCTGCCTGCACTGCCCTTTCCTATAAAAATATCACCTTCGCTTCTTTAGGGATTATTCATCATCATCATCATATCAGCCACAGGACATCCACTGCTGAACATAGGCCTCCCCCAATGACTTCCAGATAGGCCGGTTGGAAGCGACCTGCATCCAGTGGCTCCCTGCGGCCTTGATCAGGTGGTAGAAGTATTATTACAAAACGTAATTTAATGTTAAGTACAATTAGATTTTTAAGTACAATAAGACTTATTAGGTATATATTTCCAGCACTTATAGGTATTGACTGCCTAGTTGCCCGAGTGGTCGCAAGTGCGACTGCCGGGCAAGGGGTCTCGGCCTCTCGGGTTCGATACCAGGGTCGGACAAAGTATTACTGGGTTTTTAAAAAAAAATCTCATTAGTAGCACGGAGTCTGGATATGTGCCCTATTACATGGGACTTATAACATAAATAGTGAAAAGTGGGTGTTACTTCTGTGTGCACCTCTGCCTACCCCTTCGGGGATAAAAGGCGTTATGTTATGTTACAATTAGAGTATGCGATCTAAATTTAATATTAAGTACTACTAAACAGTGGGATCTATAGTAGCTAAACAATGTAGTTTGTTCTATAACATTAATCAAATTAATAATCGTAAATAGTTGAAATCGTGTCCACTACGTCAGGGGGCGTATTATGGACACAATTATCTAGTTTATATATCTATCTAGTTTATATATGAATATAGCTTACGATATTTACTTAATTTTATATTAATGTATTATGTAGGTTCAACTTTTTATTCTCCTTCAGGGAATAAAAAGCGTGATATTATATGTATGTATGTAGTGTAGTATATTAAAAAAACCAACCTTACTTCTGCAAATTATGTTAAATATTTTAAATATACTATAAATAAGTTATCTTACATTAACATATTTTTAGAGCTACTATCGCCTGTGACACAGGAATATTCCTAGTATAGGCATAATATTTTTAAGATCTTATCGCTTAATTAAGATATATTTTTGTACCTATGTTGACCAGCGTTAATATGAATAAAAATTTTATTTATTTATTTATTTAATTAGTTGTAACTAGAGATAATAAAATACTTAACTAACTACACAATAATTGTTTTATGTATGTTTGCTTGATAATTTAATGTATTATTGATAAACTTTGATATCTAATATTTAAACATATACATAGCATTAGGTACCTAATAAGCATAAAATTTGAACTACAACGTGGCTTGAGAGGTAAGTAAGTAAAATAAGACAATCGTACATGGGATCTCGTGTCTAGTTCTAAAGTTTTCAACATTATACTGTGATATTATATATGACTGCACGGTTGGTGCGGTGGCTGGGCAACCGGCTGCCGTGGTATGTGTCGCGGGTTCGATTCCCGCACGGAACAACTCTTTGTGTGATCCACAAATTATTGTTTCGGGTCTGGGTGTCATGTGTATGTGAACTTATATGTTTGTAAACGCACCCACGACACAGGAGATAATCCTAATGTGGGGCAACGTTTTATTTAAAAAAATAAAAAAACTGTCTGTTATGGAATTCTCCATATTCCAACTTTTACTTCTTGCATTTGTCTTACAATCGTCGTATTGTATGGTCTAATTCATCGTCTAATTCAGGGCTGTCAAAACTACCTCTATATATGTACCCTCGCGGCCTAAATTTCTTACAAAACTTTTATTTCTGGATGGCTAGAAAAATATTTACATACATAACATAACATCACGCCTTTTATCCCCGAAGGGGTAGGCAGAGGTGCATATTATGCCACTGTACAATGTAACACCCACTTTTCACTATTAACGTTATGAGTCCCATGTAATAGGGGGTGAGCCTATTGCCATATACCGGGCACATTTCCAGACTCCGTGCTACTACTGAGATTTTTTTTTTAAAAACCCAGTAATACTTTGTCCGACCCGGGAATCGAACCCGAGACCCCTTGCCCGGCAGTCGCACTTGCGACCACTCGGTCAACGAGGCAGTCAGAAAAATATTTTCAGTTGTATAATGACGTTTAACATTGTTTTATTTACTCACAGACAATACTTGCATACAAATTATACACTGAATTTGATTTTGTTGTTGCAAATAAGATGAAGATGTTGAGATTAAAATGTATGTCGCGGGCCACATGAAAAAATCCCGCATGCATGCATGGGCCACATGCGGCCCGCGGGTTTTAATTTGGACAGCCCTGATCTAATTCATCGTCTAATTGAATGCCGTTTGATACATATCTGTCTAACCATAGCTTAAATGATTTGTTTGCATAACATTACAAAACCGGCACGTGGATTGAAGTCGACTAATTTCCATATACCTAATTAGTTATCTGCCCCCATATAAAGCAAGTGGCGATTTGAATTACATGAGTCATGGCTACATACAATCGTAAAATCATAAACCACGATACAAAATCACATCTTTGCCCAAGAAGGTGGTAAAGAAGCAAGGTAGCAGAATCCATTATAAGAGGATCAAGCAGTTTACTTTATGAACCTCATGTCATTAAGGGACCTTTCATGCTAGTTGAACCCTCAACTGCAATTCCTATGCCGCTACAAAAATTCAAAAAAATATGAGATAAATTTGTTACAAAGAGTCGTGGTGATCTGGAGGTTTAAGACGCCCGTTTCTCATGCATGGGAGTGCAGGTTCGAAACCTACCCATCAAGAGGAAACCTAAGCCTATAATTTCTAATCATAATGGCGATTAATGCAACCTTGAACCCTTCTCCGTGTGAGAAGAGGTCTTTGGCCAGCAGTGGCCACTTATAGACTGTTGATGTTGTTGAGATATACATGATGTATTTGAATCTTGGTTAGACTGCCGACATTGAACCGTTGAAATCAATCCTCTACTAGTTGCTGGTCATAGGTGACTAACACGTGGCGTTTAACGTTGCATCTATACAAAGTACCTACACAGCTTCACAAAAATTAAATCAATCTAAATTCACACTGATTTTGAACAATACATTTAGCTAGCACCCACCCTTCATTCTCACTCTAACGCCCACCGATATATAAAGCGCTAACAATATATTTTTATTACAGTCTCTTTATTAAATGACATTGTCACCAACGACCCGTAATGTCCTTACCAGCGTATGAACCTACACGTTTATAACAAAGGGCAAAGGGCCATAGGGGCATATAGCCGTAATCATAACGGATGGAAAGAAATTGTTAACTGTACTGTATGTATATGCCTGATATAACTTTATGGTGAGAAATTTACCTAATATGCCATATAGAACAAAGTCTTCTAACGACCAATCTCAATAATGTACTGGTTGGTAGACTTGGCAACCAGAGATAGAATTTGAATTGGTTTTGTTTGGAACTTTGTTTCAAGTTCATTCGTGATTAGTTTTTTAAATTAGACACCATTGTCCTGGAGCTGACTGTGACTGGATGCGATAGTCTGAAGATCAAGAAGATAGAATGTCCTGGATCTATGCAGCAAAGGGTTAATGGTATAATACCATATTCCGAAAAGCAGGGTCACAGTAAAATAAGTAACATGTTCTCAGCCACTCAATTAGTTCAAATTGAACTTACCTACTGAAGTTATCACAACGAAAACCTACTTCGCTGAAGGCATTTCGGATAATTCTTGACATATAATATAAATAAAAAAGAAAAACCTTGCAATTAGGTACAATAAAGAGGAAAATTAATCAATCAAAGTTACAAACATTAATAAATCATCGTTGTATACCTAAACATTAAACAATAACTGACATAATGAACCGACAGTCCAGTAAAGTTGTACATTTTTTGTAAGATTTTCCACGTGTGAGGTGATTACCTCACACGTGGACTTCGTTTAAATTGGTGTAAAATGATCACTAATTTTGTTCGGAAAAAAATTACAGAAATTGGGAATGGGAAGTAATGCTGATAAGTCTCAATAGGTGGGAGAAGGTTTAGGTCTCGCTCATATCAAAATGATATAACTTAATTATAACAAAATTGTCAACAGCATAATAGGTATCTATTAAGTTTTAATGAATAATTTTGTATAGAACTTATGGCGCCGAATTCTAACCTATCAATGGGTGGGTAACCTATCAGTACTAATAATAGTTATTTTTTGCTTTTTAGTTTTGACCTTTTGTTTGTTATTAGTTTTTGGTTTTTGAAGGTGGTTTTTTAACCGCAGTTTATATTTTTTTATTAGACTGAAATTTCCAATCTGGCATGGAGGATAAGGCAAACTCCTCTTATGTCGAGGAGACCCATAGTTCACCAATGGATTAATTATGACATTGTTGTTTCATTTTATTCATAGGTAAGTATTGTAATCTGTCCGTTTTTGGGGACCCAGAAAGTAACTGTCGTATATTTTTTGCAAATTTCTTACATGACAATTTTGCATAACCATCTAGGTAAGTAGTTAGACAGTTAAGTCATTTTTATTTTTGTCTAATTAGGTAAGTAGTGATGATTCACCGGTTCTGGCTCACGCGTTTGACAGGTCAAATCCGGGAGAATCAGTCGCACCAATCCTAAAAAAAAAAAAAAAAAAAAAAAAAAAAAAAAAAAAAAAAAAAAAAAAAGTTTTGGCATGCTCTGATCACGTTTCTGCAGTCCTTTTTTGCGTAGGATGCGTGGTTCTGGAGTTATGCAAATCAATTGCAAATCCATTTATTGTTATCTCATTCATTTCCGGTGCTCCTGACCCTCATCAACGCTCCATTGTTCTTATCCATACTTCGAACACCCTTTTGGCGTTCTTATCTATTACTCACTGGTAACCCTCATTATCTTTCATTTCCTATGTCATCAATAAAACACAATCATTCATTTTAATTTTCTAATAAATTTATTACTTTTTTCTACAAAATATGAGTGGAACATCTCATCCACAAAAATATCATTGTACAGTGTGTTCCCTGTAAATATGTTCGTAAAACTATGCATTGAACATCCCTGAAACTTAAATAGCAAATACATTAAGCAATATTCACCACAAACTGAAGTCCAATCATTCTGAATCCTATCAACATTCCAGTCCCATCTCTTACAATTCCTTTTCAAAAACTGAAGATGATATCGCTCAGGTGTTCGTCCATATGAATCAAAATATTGACCGATGCCATTCGCATCGATATGTACAGCTATCCAGTGTGACCCTGGTTTATCATCCGCATCCAAATTGCATATTATATACGTTGGTACATGTGTATACATAGGTAGTCTATTAGCAGCATAAACATTATTTTCTAGACTGACATGAATCTTTTTCATATGCTTTTGTAATTCTAGTGTGTCCATGATATTACTGTTATTAACAAATTATTACAGTACTAATCTATTCAATGGTTGTCATACGAATGTTCAATTATAGTGATTTGTAAATATTAAATATCGCATTCTTTTGGGAATCACAAAACAAGTTCATGCCTGTTGCGATGTGCGATAAATTTGTTGACTCATAGAGTTCAGATAAGAATGGTGCTATATAAGATCGAACAGTTGCAGTCATGCAGTCAGTCTATGGTCGTTTGACCACAGTGGATTGTGTACGTCTACCAATACTACGTTTGTGTTACTTACTTCAACGCATCAATGGTCATGGAGGTAAGTGTTTATTCTATTGACAAACTTACTTGTATTTCTGTTGTTGTTTCCTAACGTGTGTGTGTCAGATTAAGTGTAAACAAATTGATATTAACGTGATAACTCTGTTGTTGCAGAGATCATTCAACTTCGCAGACGATAATGAAAATACCTATAAACAGTATTACTACTCGCCACTCTCTCCCCAACACGAAGAAGAGAGTGATGACATCGTCGTTATTAACACAGACGATGGAGGAAAAAGGAAATCGCAACCGATTGATCAATTTTTTGAAGTGACACCAAAAATAAAAAGGAAGAAGCTGCTATCGTCGACTGTGGCACGAGCTGCTAGAGATGGCGTATCATACATCTCTACAAATTCTGACGACGGAGACCAAGCGACGCATCTCATAAAAATTGAAATGTATGATATGAAGAAACTATCCAAGATTCCAATTAGTGATCACTGGAAGCACGCTACCACGAGGATTAAATATTACGTAAAGAATAATAAGGATAGCATCTACGACAACACAAACGGTCTCGTATACAATATTACAAAGACAATAGCAGAAAGTGAAAAAGTTAAAAAATACTTTTTTAACAATGACACTCATTAGTGGATTAGTGAATGTGATTCTGTTTACTTAAAGTACTTCTGTGTACTCATTAGATCCAAGGAGCTGTCGCCTTGTGATGCTGAGAGAAAAACAATAGCAGAAGGAAGAGATGAGTGCGGTATACGTGTACAGAACACTTCATGGAAAAACAAAACTACAAAATTGATTGGAGAAGAAAAAGTGAAGAATATGCAGTACCTAAGAGCTGAATATCCATTTTTCAGTTCAAAATCTAGACGATTGATGAGTTTCGAAAACTGGCCTCTCGTTATGCAGCAGAAGCCTGAAGATCTTGCAGAAGCCGGTTTCTTTTATACTGGCTATGGAGACAGGACCAAGTGTTTCCATTGTGGTGGTGGTTTAAAAGATTGGGAAGATGACGATGATCCTTGGCAGCAGCATGTTCAGTGGTTTAGTCAATGTGCTTATGTAAAGTTTAAACTCGAACAGTGTTTTGTTTAAGATTAAATAGGGGAGGTATATAAAGAAATAAAAAATAATATATTGCATATAATTTGTTTTATTAATTTTATAATGTTACATTTAGTTACACACACACAAAAATGCATTAAGCATTACACATATATCTAAAACACAACACACATTATAATCCTAACTACTATAGTCTACAGTAACATTTCGATTTTTATCTATTTCAATAATATTGTCAAACTCAGCATAAACAATACAGTTAATTGTTTGTATTAGTGAGGATTCAAATCGTACTTCTAATCTTACACTACCATGCTTTATGAGATTCCAATGGGCTGATGAGTTAGCTGATAAATCAGGAGTTAAATCAAATGCTAAAAGACAGTAACCTTTGGCATACTGTTCACGAGAGATTGCATTTCCTTCATTAAGAAAGTGAATACCAGTCCCCGAGAATAGAGTATGATATGCTGATGTAAACATATTATTATTAAAAGATGGTTGCAAAGCTTTGGAAGGTATTTGTTGACCATCAATATATAAGCTGAAAGAGTTAATACCATAGTTTTCAAAGTTAAATGGATTTTTAGTAAGTGAACCATTAAATGCGGAATTATTCACAAAACCAATAATACATCTTTTGGGTACCTGTCCTAAGAATATATTATCAAGAGTTTTCCCTTGAACACCCGATGGAATAGTTAAAACTTTAACTTCAGCACGAGTTATAGGATATTTAGCAGTGGTAGAAGCTAAAACTTTCTGATGTGCGAGTAATACACTTGGATTAATTCGTGCTCTTCGAACAATAAGAGTTGCATCCGTAATGCAAACTTTAAACTTTACATCATTTGATCCAGCAATTAAATTAAAACTCTCTCTTGACCGAACTAATTTTACACTCATTTCAACGCCATTAATTAAAAATTTATCTTGATTGAAAATATCACCATGAAGATGACCAATCATTTCTACTTCCCTGCTTTCATTAACTAATTCCTGTCTTTTAACAAATCCAATGTTTTTACCATCTGTGGAATCCATTTTTCCTGCTGTATCATCATACCAAAGACTACAAGTAAGATGAGATTGTTTAGCAGCAGGTGCATAGTTTAAAAGGGTTTCCATGTATGCTCGATAAGCATAGGTATTATTAGGTGGTGACACAAGTTTTTGGTTTAAATAGATATCGAGTTGACTAAAAAGTGAATGCAACCAATTATTTACAGGTGCTACTGCTGTAGCTGATATCAAGTTTGTTGAATCTTGATTTAATACTTTTGCCTTTATGTGGAGTAATGTATGAGACAAATCTATGTAGTCATCGCCTGTTCCAGGAACTTGAAACTCGATAGGTCCATCATCAGCAAGAGATGAAATTGGTTTATAATGAATCCACAATCCATTTTCAATGCTTGTTTGTGTAGACGGTAATGCAAACAAATCTAATTCTGACTTAACGCACTCACAAGAATGATTATGAAGGAAAGACATACTTAATTTGAAAATATATCTTTGATGTTTTTTGGTTTTCGACCAAGTTTTTTCGTAGCTTTCACTTTCGCTGTTAGTGGTGGAATGAACGAGGCCAATCGTTTTCTTTTAGTTATATACCCAGATCCTGTCATGTTAAATCGATCAATTTTGTCATCAGCCTTTCGTTTTAAGTTCGTACTAACTTGCTTTAGACGATTTTTTATTGAGGCTTCCATAGGACGGGCTTGAACCATATCTGATAAAAGTCCTACTCCAGCATTTAATGCCTCCTTACCAACCACTCGAACACCACTTGAAAGTAAAGGTAAAACTGATCTAAATAACCCTCCTAAGAAGCTCCCAATACCATGACCACGTTGGTATGGTGAACCCTTATAAATTACTCCAACTCCTGATCCAGCTTGATGAGAATAATAATTTTCGTATGGACATTTATGATGATCCTGATGAGAATACATTATTATAATTTGTGGAAATGTAGTTTAATACACACGGTTCCAAACTGGAATGGGATTTTTTGTCCTGTGCTCGATCTTATATCTATTTCTAACGTATCGAACTCTCTTCGCATAACAGGTAAGTAGTGAGGTGGAGAGAAAATGTGCATTTTATTCGCACCATAAATGTATTTTGAAGGATCTAATGAAATGACTCTTAATAGCGGAGTCATAACATCACCCACAATCTGAGGATCGATAATATCGCAATATAGAAATAGTTGTGATGGTAACCCTAAGTGTAAATTAGCAGGACACTTCCCAAAATTTCTGTCTAGGAGATTTGTATTTGGTTCATAACCTAGTTGTAAACTTAATTTGGGTGATAATGTTATGGAAGTTATATTTTTATCCAAAACAGAAACAGACACAAATTTTGTTATTTCATCATAACGAAATTTCAAGTTCTCTCTGATACTATTTAACGTTTTTAAAATATGTTCAACGTTATCGTAGTTGGTAGCGGGAATATGTTTTTTGTAGTACACTGTTGATGGTTTATCTTCATTAGGCATTATCATGGTTTTTGTGATGTATACAACATTTTCATGATCTTGAACAGTAAACATGGTGCATGGATATTGAAACTCGACAACTCCAACCGACCATTCACCTTCTAATTTCATAGCTTTTGGTAATTTTGTTGAAAAATTTGTGGTCTTGTTATCAGGAAAGTATTCCATTGAACTATTGCTGAGCAAAGTTAAATAAAAACTTTCTTTATTCATATTTCTTGTAAACTAGAAGCTAAAATCCAACTGTTAAATTTATCTGGATAACCTCTCCACTTCACTAATACTTCTTTTCTGTTACCCGAATAACGAGTGCCAATTATTTTATCTATTTTATATTGTGAGGTGGGGTTGTAAGTGACCTTCTGTAATTCTCTTTCATAAAAAGTACCAACTATTGGTTCATTTTGTAAATCAGTTATTGTATAAACAATCCATGGAGATCTATCAATTATTGAAGATATAATAAATATTTCATCACTCCAATTGGATTCATATCCTTTTTGAAAAACATGTTTATATTTACTTATTCGAACATAATCACCCACGTTGAAATTTGGTTTAGAATTTTCTAAAGAAAGTTTGTTTGATCCTCTATCATAAAGATTAGTCCAAACTGTCATAATATTGTTGGAACTTACATCACATGGGCACATCTTAATACTCGAGTGAATGCTGTGATTATAAGAGTATATTAAATCTTGTAAAACATCGACATATCTATAAGTATTATTATGAGTGAAATAACGCCACATTTTCATTTTTAGAGTTCTTTGAAATCGTTCAACAATACTAGCCTTAATATCAGGATTGTTAGTGGTATAGTAATTTATCTTTTTGGATTTAAAGTATTTTTGTACATCTTTTGAAATAAATTCTGTACCTTTATCAGATTGTATGTGAGTAGGTGTTGAATTACTTTCAGTAAATATACTTTCAAAACATTCTTTAGTTGTTTCTGAGTTTTTCTTTTTCATTGGTCTTGCAAAAGCATATTTACTAAATACATCAATAACACAAAGTATGTAGTTGAAACCATCATTATATTGAGCATAAGTTCGCATATCACTTAAATCAGCTTGCCACAACTCATTAATGTTTGATAGAATGTACCTATTACGCGGGAATTTTTTCCGAATGGGTTTATGTAGTGTATATGTTTCTTGTGATTGTAACCATTCCTTTACTTGCTTTTTATCCATTTTCTCCTTCATAGCTTTTGATAATTTATCAATACTACCAAAACCAGCGGGGTTAGATGGATCATAATAAATCCTGTTAATTTCTTCTAATACGGGGTCCATTTTTCCCAATCGATCTTTTTACGTATTTTAGTTATAGATCTTTTATCTCCACTGCTCGGTGTAGAAAACTCTTGAACTTCAATCTCAGAGGTTTTGTTCAGATCTTTTGCTTGAAGTTGGTTAATAAACTTACATCTCTTTGGATTTCCAATATAAGTAAGTGGTACTTTAATATCTTTTAATGCTTTAGCAAATCTATCCCACCCTATCGGATCACTTTTTTTAAGGGTCTAAGTGAATCATTTATTAAATCAACAATATTACTTCCTGGAATTTTTTCATTATCAATTATGACTGTGCCTTCATTGTCCCAACGTATTTTACTTTTACTTATTCCAATTAAGTTTAATAATGACTCACCTTTTTTATTATAAGTTTTTGGAATTAAACTGAGTATTTGTGTTGGTGAATACAGTGGATTTGCTTCACTTTCTATACTTTTAATAGATCCTTTCTCCTCTAACAAAGATTCAGCATCAACTGAACTTTTTAGATCTCTATCTTTAATTTTAAAACCAATTTTAGATCCATTTGAATCTTCATTAGATGTATCAGAATAAATAGGTAATCTGAGTGGTTGACGATCCTCTTCGGTAAAGTGAAGGTATCTTTGTAGTGTTTGTAAATATAACATCCACTTCTTTCGGTCTTCCGTCTTACTATTCATAATATTTTGCATTTCAATATCTAGTCGAGACAAATTACTAGTAACCTTATTTTCTTGTTTTAATTTTTCAATCAATCCAGGTTCAATAAGTATCATTTTCTTAGCATTTTCCATGTTAACTGGCTAGTCCACTTACTAATCCACTCAATATTGCACCTAATATTATTGGTAAGAAAGCCCCTCCTTTTTGTATAATAATATTTTTTCTTAGTTTATGTGTACACTTATGCACCAGTTTACGGAGTATATTTTTGTGTTTATTCAATTTTTGTTTATCTTGATCTTTGAGAGGTATCTTTCCTTGTAAAACGTTATGAATACATTCACAAATACAATTTATTTCTTCTTCATCACACGTTTTAAGTAACGCTCTTTGATATTTTGGTTTAAGCGTATGCAAAGCGTTTAGCAAATGTTTATGCGTGGTGAGTCGACGATGCATCATTTAGAAATGATTTGAATTGTTTGATTCTTGGTGTATTTAAACTCTTTCGTGGGGACGTAGACTGTGCAGTAACCATTAAATGGGAATACATTTGTCTTGATACGACAAAAATCATTTGTATTCTGTTTTAAATCTATCATTAAATATCCATGCGCTTCGAAAGTTGCATCCCTGTAGGCGTCTTCAATGAATTTTGGGTTATCTGGTGACACTTGACGTGCTAAATATCTTATTTGAGTTTTATCTCGAGGGTTTTTAAAATAAATTATATAACTTGAGTTTAAAGAAATGTCTCTTTGACCTTTACCTTGATGAAATAAATTTTGTGTTAAATAAAATACACTAAGATTCCTGTGATGACTACCTTTTGTAAATATATCCACAATTCTTCCATCAGACTCTCTCATTAGATCATCAATAATAATAAGGTGTGGGTTTTCACCATCAAACATATTAAGATTTGGAATTCCTTGATGATAGTTAACATTTGGTAAATTATATAAAGGCTGCATTTCATCAAAGCACCATGTGATCTGATTAAAATCACAATTACATATTTCTTTAACTGATTTTATGAAATTTGTTACAAAATTTGACTTCCCACATCCACTTGGTCCTGCCACAATAGCAGTAAACGGATGGATAAAGTGATACATTTCACACGTCTAGAGTTTTAAAGGGATGAAATAAAAATGAAAATGTCGGTGTAAAATTACTATATATTAACAAAATTATATACCTAAAACATATAATTTGCGAAAAACAGAATGTTTTGTATACTATTTCTAATACATTTAGTACTTATCAGAAATAAAAACTACAATTATTTTTTGCACTATTTACAATCAAACAATAAATTTTAAATAAACTATTATATAATATTATAGTAATATCATAATTTTGCAATCAAAACAAATTTTGTATATACACACAGAAATAAAAGTAAAAAGTATTACACTTAACGTAATTTATAATGTCCCCAAGCCAATGTATCAATGTTGTTGTCCATAATACATCGTTTAGTATCATTATATGACAAAGATGTTTTATTTATTTTTTGTGTAAAAATAGTGTGTTTGATTGACTTAAATCGAAGCATACTACAATATAATACATTTTTATTAAACAAACACGATTTGTAATTTTCCATATTCATTTTTTTGGTAACACTTTTGTTAACTCCTTTTGCTTTTGCTATAAATTTATCTTCTATTTCTAAGGCATACATTTTTGATCGCAACCCTACAAATTCCTTCAATACTTTACCATTATTCTCATCTTTAAAAAAACCTAACTTTTTTTTATTTATTTTTGGATATCCGTAAATATTATTTTC
This sequence comes from Spodoptera picta, assembly GCA_038387885.1. Lineage (NCBI taxonomy): Eukaryota > Metazoa > Arthropoda > Insecta > Lepidoptera > Noctuidae > Spodoptera > Spodoptera picta. The sequence goes on along the minus strand of JAZHFQ010000413.1, from coordinate 472,497 downwards.
CGGGTAATCTGATGTATCGAAATAGTGAAGTAGATCTGGTTTTATATCCTCATAAAAATTATCTGTAAAAATTTGATATATCAAACTATCGGTATCGGTGTACAATAACTTAATTTTATTATGAAACTTTTTAATCATGTAGTTATAATGAAATTCATACATAAGGGTCTTAGATATATCTAAAATACAAAATCCTAAATAAATCGGTTTATCATAAATTAACTTTGTTTTCCGTAATTGTATTGCGACTAAATGTTCTGAAAATATTGATAAACTATGGAATTCTGGTTTTGCAATCCAATCCTGAGCACCTAAAACTTTACCACGATTATCCCAGTGAGTTAGTAGTTTAACGTTTACTCTTTTTTCAATATTTTCCATAGTCTTACCGAAGACAGAATTATTCATTAATTTAAAAAAGTCTTTTTCAAAGTTTGATGTAGCTAACGTTCTCAAACTAGTATTTAAGTCTATGTATTTCTTTAACCAAGAACTCTGTTTAAATTTTAAAATTCTATGTACTTTCATTAATTTAATCCCCATTTCAACGCATTGTTTTAAATTCCTGTAATGAATGATGTATTTATTTTTATTATTTAAATTAGGAACTAATTTAGATTCTTTAGTATTACCCACACATATGTTTTCAGGACATAACGGAAAGTCAGAATGCAAATCATGAAGTTCATCAGGATATTCCAAATCAACTTCTAAAACATAACCGAAATCAGAGTTATCCGAAACATTATAATCTGTATTAGAATCTACCCATTCAAAACCACCAACAGGAAGAGATTGAGACATTGCCCAACCATATAAATTATTCGCATCAAAATATGTGAGATATGAATTAGGTTTTTCGCTATCATAATCTTCCATGAATTTATTATTTGCTCTAGCAAAACGATTGCTACACTGAGATATACCCCCTCTAATACCAGCTTTAAAAAAAGCAACTTTGTCATAGTCTGTTAATAATTCTAATTCTATTTTTGTAAATTTTAACATTGCATCCCAACTTAAACCTGGGGCAGTATAGTAATGAGCAGGATCTAGTCCATAAGTTTTTATACAAAGCTTTCTAAAGTTTTCGAATACATCAGTCAAAAGTAAAACATCAGTTTTTAAATATAAATTGGAATAATCAGACATACTACTACACTTAAAATGTTGCCAAATATCTTTTGCGTGATTATAATCATCATTTGAAATATTTGAATCTGTGAGTGAACTATAAAATTGGTGTTGATCAGGAAGTGATGGATGTTTCAAGCAATCACTATTACACATAAATTCATAAGGATAAATACCTTTCCGTCTTAAACGTGAAAAATCTTCATTATTAGGATAGTTCCTTTTTAATTCTGTAAACTGATCATCATTAAGATTTTTAGCTAGTTGATCTAAACTACACGATAAAAATTTCAGTGAATCTACGAATCTTAAACTTACTGGTTGATTATTTATTGTTAACTGTTTTGAAAATGATATGTATCGTTCTTTGTTTTGTGGAATAACTTCAACTTTGTTATCATCGAGGTTTAATGCATGGACAATGAAATGAGCATCGTAGTGACTGAGGTTATGTAAAAATATTGGGATATGACGAGGGGTTCTGTACTTAGAACTACACACTTGATGTGCAACACCCCTAAAACTACCAGTGTGCCAATCAAAATCGTAAAAAAGATCTTCATTTAACTCAGTTTCACAAATATGACATATGTTTGAATTTGAAATTTTAATTTTATCTTCATCTGATAATGGAACGGGACATTTTTGGAAACTATTTTTTTTAACTATTGCTTTCACATCTTCACAAAGGCGATTCATAAACACTTGTGCACAGTTTGACCCACTATATGTCTCATATTTTGATAATCTGTTATCATATGAACATTTAATGTAATATCCAAAACTATACACTTCATGTTTTTGAATATTAATTGTACTAGGCTTGGATGGATCGTTACTACATGATTCTATCGGATTCAAAAATGCCTCAAAGTCTGCATAAATCACAAACGGCATTTCCAACTTTTTCGCGAATTTATCAAATTTTAATTTATTATTTGAGGTTGCTTTACCAAACCAATCCTTTTTGGAATCCACACCGTTTGGTAATTCTGTACAAATGTGCGCGCAATCATATTGTTGATGGTTATTAAGTCTTTCCTTTGATGGGAAATGAAGTAAACATGAATCACATATACAAACTGCATGATGTTGTCTTGATATTTGTGAACTTACTAATCGCGATAAGTTTTTAATATAACAGTAATGATTGTTAGTACCATTCGATATATATAGTAGGTTAATATGATTAGGTGTACGACATTTTGATAAATATAAAGGACCTACAACAGAATTACACTTTTTTTCTTTATTATACTCTAAACCAAAAACATTAATACTAATATTGTTTAATTTCTCTACTTTTGATATATCTGCAATTTTAACCGGAAAAGAAATACCAGTAAATTTTAATTTATTTCCATGAATTGCGTAAGATGCTACCCGATCTACATTTTTACATACAGGATATAAACCGGAGAGTAATGCCCATTTGAAACACATATTATCATTATTTTTAACATTGATTACAGCTTTTTTTGATTTAATATCTTGAGGAAGGTTGATGTATGAACTACCACGTAGGGGGTTGAATTTGTTAACATTCATATCTATGTATTTAATTTGATTAAGACTCCAACCACTATCTTTTTTTTCAAATTGACAAATTTTACCGACTACTGTGTCTATTAATGATGAATAAAAAATATTTAAGTCATCTCCTTGACATATTATGTAATTAAACGTTTGAAAATCAAACGTATTTTTAATATCTTTAGTTTGTTGTATGAAATCAGCATGCAATATGAAGTTTATTTTACAAATTGTGTGTTGTTGAATACATTCATTTATCAAAAATAAGATATCGATTTTTAATGAATTTAAAAACGATTCCGGCGTTTCAAAATATTGCCCTGATTGATGTGTTTTACTATTAATTCTATATGTTAAAATTCGATTGCCAAAAGCGGTTTCAACAACTGTAACATTCGTTAATGAATTATGTGATTTTAAAAGATTATTTTTATGTGTATTGCTTTTTAAATGGTTGTTTAAATACCTTTTATTAATATAAACATGACATTTATCACATTCCACCTTATTGTTGTCAACGTCATTGGTTTCAATTGATGATGTAGAAGCTCCTTCGTCAAATTTTGCTTTCTTGGTAACCTTATTTTCATCGGCAGTGATACCTTGTTTGATACCTCTTCCAACTTGTTGTTGGCTGTAACAAAAAAGAAAATTGTTAGACAAATCTTAAAATAAAACATTAATACAATAATATTTCTTATTGAGTTTGTACTTCTAATACTTACATCAACGTTGTTTCAACCATCAAACATTGATTATACAACTCATCATCATACGATGAATTGAACAGTTCACGCTTCTCCATTTCATCACAAACTTTAGACAGCTCCTGATTGAATTCACTGTTGGATTGTTCTATATTCTCCTCAATGGGTGCGGAAAAGAAAGAACTGATGCATATTTCACTGAAGTTTTCCATTTTTATAATAAAGAAAAAAGTATGTAGCACAGTAAGTAACAGTTAAGTGTTTTGCTAGGAAAGTCATCTAAAAATCTAATGAGTACACAGAAGTACTTTAAGTAAACAGAATCACATTCACTAATCCACTAATGAGTGTCATTGTTAAAAAAGTATTTTTTAACTTTTTCACTTTCTGCTATTGTCTTTGTAATATTGTATACGAGACCGTTTGTGTTGTCGTAGATGCTATCCTTATTATTCTTTACGTAATATTTAATCCTCGTGGTAGCGTGCTTCCAGTGATCACTAATTGGAATCTTGGATAGTTTCTTCATATCATACATTTCAATTTTTATGAGATGCGTCGCTTGGTCTCCGTCGTCAGAATTTGTAGAGATGTATGATACGCCATCTCTAGCAGCTCGTGCCACAGTCGACGATAGCAGCTTCTTCCTTTTTATTTTTGGTGTCACTTCAAAAAATTGATCAATCGGTTGCGATTTCCTTTTTCCTCCATCGTCTGTGTTAATAACGACGATGTCATCACTCTCTTCTTCGTGTTGGGGAGAGAGTGGCGAGTAGTAATACTGTTTATAGGTATTTTCATTATCGTCTGCGAAGTTGAATGATCTCTGCAACAACAGAGTTATCACGTTAATATCAATTAGTTTACACTTAATCTGACACACACACACACACACGTTAGGAAACAACAACAGAAATACAAGTAAGTTTGTCAATAGAATAAACACTTACCTCCATGACCATTGATGCGTTGAAGTAAGTAACACAAACGTAGTATTGGTAGACGTACACAATCCACTGTGGTCAAACGACCATAGACTGACTGCATGACTGCAACTGTTCGATCTTATATAGCACCATTCTTATCTGAACTCTATGAGTCAACAAATTTATCGCACATCGCAACAGGCATGAACTTGTTTTGTGATTCCCAAAAGAATGCGATATTTAATATTTACAAATCACTATAATTGAACATTCGTATGACAACCATTGAATAGATTAGTACTGTAATAATTTGTTAATAACAGTAATATCATGGACACACTAGAATTACAAAAGCATATGAAAAAGATTCATGTCAGTCTAGAAAATAATGTTTATGCTGCGAATAGACTACCTATGTATACACATGTACCAACGTATATAATATGCAATTTGGATGCGGATGATAAACCAGGGTCACACTGGATAGCTGTACATATCGATGCGAATGGCATCGGTCAATATTTTGATTCATATGGACGAACACCTGAGCGATATCATCTTCAGTTTTTGAAAAGGAATTGTAAGAGATGGGACTGGAATGTTGATAGGATTCAGAATGATTGGACTTCAGTTTGTGGTGAATATTGCTTAATGTATTTGCTATTTAAGTTTCAGGGATGTTCAATGCATAGTTTTACGAACATATTTACAGGGAACACACTGTACAATGATATTTTTGTGGATGAGATGTTCCACTCATATTTTGTAGAAAAAAGTAATAAATTAATTAGAAAATTAAAATGAATGATTGTGTTTTATTGATGACATAGGAAATGAAAGATAATGAGGGTTACCAGTGAGTAATAGATAAGAACGCCAAAAGGGTGTTCGAAGTATGGATAAGAACAATGGAGCGTTGATGAGGGTCAGGAGCACCGGAAATGAATGAGATAACAATAAATGGATTTGCAATTGATTTGCATAACTCCAGAACCACGCATCCTACGCAAAAAAGGACTGCAGAAACGTGATCAGAGCATGCCAAAACCTTTTTTTTTTTTTTTTTTTTTTTTTTTTTTTAGGTTTGGTGCGACTGATTCTCCCGGATTTGACCTGTCAAACGCGTGAGCCAGAACCGGTGAATCATCACTACTTAGGTATACTATCTTTCGGGATCCGTCAATCACTTATCTTAGTGTTTTATTTTATTTAGTCCAGCAGTTTAATGTTTTAGTCGTGAAAGCGTAACAAATTAACTTAGTTACGCTTTTATTCAATCAATAAATATTTATTTGTTTTTGATCTGATGTTCAATTGCTCATACAATATTTTGGTCCACGAAGTATGCAGAGGTGTGTTTTTTCATTGTAGCACAGTAGCTGCTAGTTTTGAGTCTGATGTATCAGGTGGTGATGTATCCTATTACAGTACAATTTCATTTTAAAATCCGTAGTATTAGTATGAATTATCGCAAATAACCAAATCAAACTTTTAATTGGCCAAGGAGTCAGTAGATATACAGGGTGACTTATAACTCGACGTTTTCCTCTCGGGAGGAGAGAATACAACTAATTTCATTTTTTTTACAAATTAGGTAAGTGCCGAAATGTGCACCTCTGCCTACCCCTTCGGGGATTAAAAGGCGTGATGTTATGTTACGTTATGTTTCCTACAAAAATAGCTATAATATAGAAAGTGTTGAATATTTCAGAAATTAGCCACTTTCGGACTAGAGACCCCAGGGCTATTTTTTTAGGAAATAGATGTCGAGTTACAAGTCACCCTGTAGAATAGTATTGGTATGAACATTAGAATAATCGTACCATTATTAAACTTATTATTGTTATTCAGTTTGCCGTGAACAATTCAATATTGTACTCCCACGTTACACCTCACTTAGTGAAGCTGTAGGCGAAAATAATAAAGAAACAAGTATCAAAATGGCCATCTCATTCCAATACCGTATGTAAGTATCAAAAATATACCCAACCCATCATTAAGTGGTAGTAAGTACTTACGAAGTACATTATCTCCTACTAATTTATACTGTTCATTAACTGATGAACAATGTGAACGATGAACTCATCGTTCACATTTACATTTACATAACATCACACCTTTATCCCCGAAGGGGTAGGTAGAGGTGCACATTATCTACGGCACTTAATGCCACTGTACAATGTAACACCCACTTTTCACTATTTATGTTATGAGTCCCATGTAATAGTAGGGGGTGAGCCTGCTGCCATATATCGGGCACAAATCCAGACTCCGTGCTACTACTGAGTATTTTTATACCCGAACCCGAACCCGAGACCACTTGCCCGGCAGTCGCACTTGCGACCACGCGACCGACGAGGCTAAGTCCTTGCGAGACAAACCTGCAGATGCAGTTCATCGTTAAATGTACCTCTATTAAACAGTGTTTTGTTTATCTATATTCGATTTGTTTCATAGGACATAAAGCAATTCTAGCTGATTTGTTGGAAAATGTTAAGAACATCTCATTAAGCATCGTATAATATAAGAATACACTAACTTAATGAGTAAATTATTTTTCTTCTGCTTTCCTTATCTAGAAATGAAACACCACAGCAAGACTTTTTTTTCTATTCTCTCCAATATCTCTAACAAAATCTTAAAAAACAATAATTAAACATACATATATTATCGCCTGTCTCCCATGGGGGTAGGCAGAGACTATAGAACGCCAATTACTACGATTCCTACATATCTCTTTCGCTTCATCAACATTCATCAAAGATTGATGACTATTGTTCATGCATGCTTGTCGGTTAGGGGTACGTTTAATTTGGCTCTTCTTTAATATTTCGCCAATCTGATCAGTCTATGTCCGTCTGGGATCCGGGTACCGACTGCCCCATTCGTATCCGCTCTGTATACTTCTTTCGTTGCTCTACTTTAATCCATTATTCAGCATGTCCTTTCTACAATAATTAACTCTTTGAGTACCGTCATTATAGATACAAAGAACAATTTTTTTTTAAGGGGGGAAAATCATCGAGTGACTGCTCCCGCCTGGGTGAGGCGGGAGGGAGTGTCAGACTCTTACTGACTAAAAACCACCCCATTCCTTCTCCTGCACGTCGAGCCGGAGCCCCGGTTACCCGTTAGGTTCTCCGCGACACACAAAGAACAATAGGTTGCGGTCACCGGTGTCCACGCGGTGTTTGATAGTTTAAAGTTAAGTACAAATCAATCGAAACATCCGGGAGTGGACCGGCATTACATCTGTCGAACAATTGTTCCGCATGGCTACCGACAAGGAGAAATACAAGAAGCTGACGGCCGACCTTCAACATTGAAGAGGCACTATAAGAAGAAGAAGAAGAACAAATCAATTTCTCTTCACTCATACATCAAACAGGCAATAAGCCCCAAGTGCAATCATCATAACAATATCATCTCAACTATGACATGTGACGTCTAACCCATCTACCGCCCGAGTCATTAAACCAAATTACAAAATGGAATGACATAACAAATTGATGGAATTACGGATCCTGACCTATTTCTTCATTGATTGCTTCAGAACATAAACAGTCGGCGCTTACAAAGACTTGTTTACGATACGATATTGATTGGGATAAAATGGGACATTGTTTTCGTGTACCGTTCACGATTGACGTGTTGGTACAATCTAATAATACGTAGAATGAAATCAATCGGTACCAAGGTCTTTATTTATTGATGTTTGCACTGTCGCTGTTGGGGGTTATTTCGTTGTAAGGTTGTGGTTACAACGCCGAATTAGCTTTTGTATTTTTTTAGAAAGGTTCACGTCACTTTATACCGCTACATCTGTGTGATAATTTCAAAGACGTGCTAGAACTATCAAAAGGATGAAAGAAATAGCATCGCAAAATTATTTGTGGGCGATCAAAAATTAACTTTGTGAATGACTATTTGAGATTTAAGGATATCAAAAGTTTCGTTCAAAAGTGAGTTTACTACTAAGGATACAAAGAAATTCGCGTAAAATATAAGTTCTGTTTTTTCAACAAAGTTTTGGTATCCCAGTCAAAAATGTAGGGGTCCAGTGTTGTTGTCACGCAAAATTGTCGTTGCATGCACCTGGTTAGTGGGCGTTCCATAACCTTGATTACGGTCCCTGTAGACCCCATACGGCCAGTAATAATCTGACCAACGACAGATGTGACTCCATGGGTGTTTCAAAATTTGAAATTCGAAACGTGAATAAGGACATTATTAGCATTAAACATGATTATAACAGCATTGAGTAGCTATTTGTTATTGTATTATTAAAAACTTTTCGATCTATATGTTAACGCAATTTTAAAAGAGCATGACAAAGTAATACACCATTATATGCCCACCTAATACACTCTATCCATGTTATCATTTAAATAAATTCAGTCGTTAAAAGATACTCACATCACATATCAGTATCGAGCTAAAAATAAACGGACCTCCTTGGAGACACGAGTCTCACACAGTAACAAAAATGTGTTCTAACTGGCCGGCAATGGTTGGTTGTTAAAAGACATTCCTTTTTCAAACGGGTCACCTAATTAAGAACAATAGCGATTGCAACAAGATTAATTGTGTCGTGGTCCCCTAAACCACTGACCTATTCGATGTTGGCCCCAAAAATCTTAACAATTCGAAGAAATAATTCAATTATTCCTTCCTTTTCCAACCCTTTCTACTTACCCCTTTACGATTGTCGGTGTCTTGTACTTGGTTTAATCCTCACAACTAGATCTGTTCTCATAGACACAAAAGACCTTTCTCTAGTTTTCTGGTTTCTAAAGACGTATTTTGATTCCCACAGAGATAACTGGTTTTAAAAAAAAGGATTTAATTGGATTCATAGATCTCCTTGTTGAGAATAAGGCAACGGCTACTGGTCACTATTTACTGTAGCCATTCGACTATTATGAGCGACAAAATGGATTCGTCACTTCTGACAAAATGGTTCTCAAGATACTGGTTCGCTTTCTTCGTATTCCCAGGATTCATTTCAATAAACCTATCAGTTATTTCTTAAATAGTCAACATTTGTATGTTCAGAATTTAAAAGTTACGTCCTATCTTCGATAATCGTATTCCTTTAAGATGAGCAGTTAAATATCGTTAATCGTAGCTTAATCGAGTCAAATAGCAACTCGATTAATTTGCCATAAATCGATAAATAATTGAAAAATCTTAATCGTGAACATGTAAACGCGAAGCACGTTAATCCCTTCTAAATAGTGAGTTCATGGTCTTGTCTTTCTACATTATTCACAACAGCTTTATAACTGACATTTAGTGTTGCCAAGGGATTTTGGGCTTTATGTTCTAGGGTAGTGTATGAGCGTGCATCAGGCGAATCGATTGTATCGATCACGACATAACTAACCTTATTTGATTCTAAGGTAACCTTGCACCTGTTGCTGTCAGTTGAAACATTCTAATCTATTATTTTTTTGTCAATATAACTTCGTTTGGGACTAGAACCGAAGTAGAGCAAGCAAATGTGGTGTTGCAAAAATTGTTTCGACGTGTTCATATATAAAATGAATATCTTTCCAGGTCACGACCAAAATGCTTCTATTTTTGTGTATTTTCAATGCAATTAGATTAAGGTAGTTCTTAGTTTCGACCATAATGTCAGATAATCGAAATAAACGCACTTTATTTTTTTGCGGGAGGAAATTCATCCAATGACTCCCCCGGTTGAGGCGAGAGTCCTCCTCGACGTGCAGGAGAAGGAACGGGGTGGTTTTTAGGCAGTAAGAGCCTGACACTCCCTCCCGCCTCACCCAGGCGGGAGCAGTCATTCGATGATTTTCCCCCCTTAAAAACAAAAAAAACCCTAGCTAGAGGGTTAATTGATAGTATAGCTATCTACCTACTTATAATGCTCTACTTCAAAATAGACCACTGCAAAACCATTTTTTAGGCTTCTTCAAGTTAGAATCAAACCAAGAAAATGACTTTTGACAATGTGGACATCTTACATTACTCCCACTAAATTTTAGGATTTGGTAAAAATCTGCTAATCCATTTGTATTAATGTCAATGTGAACCCAGTAAACTGGCGTCGGACTATTTTCAGTAACCCAATGTCAACTAGATAGCTAATTAGTCGATACCAATGTCAAGCCATACACATATTAGTCTAGTAATTTAAATTTAAATAAATTCATTATCTTAGCCTTCTGGATATGATAAAATTGCCATACTGAAAATTCCGAAAGGTTATTTCACGTTCTTGAGAATTTTATAATACCACCTCACATTTCAATTAAATACACCATAGAATTGCTTCCTATCAGTGACGTGGTCTACATTGAATTTGGAACATAGGTAGGTATGTCCTGATCCTATAAGACAGAAATAGGACAGCAGAGCTTTTAAATAGTCATGATTCTCTTAAGCCGTAGCCTCTAATCCGTCAACTAAGTCATCTGAAACTCATGTTTAAGCGAAATAGAACTTAGTCCAGCTGTGTACTGTCATAAGTTGCTGCTGTGAAAATAACTTTCAATCAATACGAACAAACATAGATTTATTTTAATAACGAGTGCTGTATTTAACCTTCATGCCCATCTTTTAACATACACACACACAAACAATCTAGTACTTTAGCTAAATTCGTCATCTTCAATGATCCATCTCAGTAACCAAAAACCGTAACATTTGATTTGGTACCAAAAGCGGTATCGCAAGTCACGTTCAAGGCTAGCGCATTCACTGACCGAGTTATTATAAACTACTGGTAATATAATATTAGGATAGATACGTATGTAATGTACTAAGTTACAAGCCAGCTCATTAAGCTACCCCAGAAAGGTTATTTTTTGATACAATTTCAATCTAATAAGATGGTAACATAATGTTGAAAATCTATTAGAGTAGGTATTAATCTTGGAAGTAGGTACGTAAGTACATCATCCGTTGTATGAAATTAGTTTTTATTCTGCAGTTTTATCCATAACTTCCTTAAGTTCTAGTTAGTGTATTTGATATCGCATAGCCTATGAACTTTATTGTGTAGAACAGCTTTCGACAGTCCCGATCAAGTTTTTCTTTTGATTTTTATCTCCATAGTGCAAATTACTAAAAAATACTAGGTAGCTCTATGAACAATGCTGCGTAAAACAGTTTCAGCGGGCTGCCAAAAATTTTTTTTGATATCTCCTCTTTGACATTACCAAACAAGTTCAAACAAGAATTTTATTACAAGTCCGTTAAGACCCTTAACATGTTCGTATCTATTCCTCATAATCCGCTACCTGTCTCATCCCTCGGCTTCCTTTGTGCTTTTTCTATTCCTTCACTATCTATTGTCAGTTTTTTTTAGATCAAATTACGGGTTGTGAGGTTGCAGTGAACATTCGACACGGCCGCATTCCGGCTGCTAATTTGGTAGTATTAAATGAAACACCCATGTTATGTCCATCTCTTTTTTACTTCACAGTTTTTTTGGTGTTGGAAAGAGATGGTAGATGCCATCCTGTGTATCATATTTATAACAGATCGTAGCGTGCGCTTGATTGTTATTTTGTGGATGATGCAGTCAATGGATATAATAGGTTTTGTTGTTTAGATAAATTTGATGTTTTGGACTTCGTATTATTTCATTCATTTGTGTGGACGTTGATGATTTAGAGAATTATACGGAATATTTTTCACTACGGGGTTCTGGATGTATTATACAACCTGTGACGATGACAGATTTAATGCAAACCCCAAGACGTCCAGAGTTCAACAGTGGAAGTCTTTCTGTGTTTGATCTGACTTATTCCTTTGTTGCAGATTTCCATTAATAAATTGTTGTGGTTTTGTTCCAATTGTTAAGTAAGTACAGGCATATCTATTATTCAATATTTCTTGCAACGCCTAGCTGCTATTGTATCGCTAACAATAATAGCAATTGTTGTCCTAACTAATACTATCGGCCACTGTATCTAGACAGACTTTATGCGGAATTTGACCAACAAAATGATACCGAGATACTATAAGATTACGAATTTAATAAATTGCTTAGACTTTCCGTGTTTGGTTATATCTCGTTTATCTAATATTGTTACCTATGTCTTGTTTCTGTGTGATTTCGAAACGTGAGAAGTAGGGTCTTATTGGGAAACCATATTTATCTTGGTATTGTTTAGCTAGGTACCTAATAATCAACTGAGCACCCCATTTATTGCAAGCATTTCAATGATTCATAAATAACAAAGTCAGTGTTTTTATAATAACTATCGTGAGACATACTAAATTAACTAAAAATCTTTTCTCTTTTCAAAAGGGCTTTTCTCAGTATATTCACGAGAGTACCATGCGATTTCGAGTTGACAAAGTCAGTATCTAAGTACATGTCAGAGGATTATGAATTCATTAGTATTATCTACTCGTGCGTCATTCACTTTTGTAACAATTTTGGAATCTTATCGCGACTAGGTATTGCATTGCACTTTCATTTGTGTCCATTTACTATAGGAAGAGGACTACAAAGCTTGTCACGAACTCGTAGATAGCAAACTTATTGTGCAAACCACATTATACATCTGTCTAAAGACGTCCTACTTGCACAGTAGTTGTTATCTTTACGATTTGCATAACATACGAGCACGCAATCCTGCTCCATATTACCCACACTACGAAGTTACAGTTTTGTCACAATTCGCAAAATGTGAACACGACAACAATGGTTAATGTGCTGTTAAACATTTCGTATCGCAATGTTCATTACAACTTACAACACAAAGTAAGATAACTTCGAGGACAAGAACCGAACTCCGTGACTCGCGACCTTTGTGCACTTACCCGCTGACATTTTCATCGTCTACTAGTTAGTAGGTAAGTACCTTCCAAATGTTATTTAATGACTTACCGCACCAATTCTCTCGTGACAAATTGAATTTTCAATAAAAACAATGCCTCAAGACATAACAAGGCTACGAAAATCATTACATTTGATTTACTTTGCGCAAACTCGCATGCTCAGTAGATAATTGCTTTTCACAATACAAGGCCAGGTTTAATAAAACAACTGAGTATAATAGACAATACATCTCATTTTATTTATATTAGATACTTCTATAACAATACTTTTAACAGTCTTAAAACGAACGACTTAGAAAGATAGCGGTCAACGCCGGATCTATCTACAATATGTACAACAGAGTATGTGTCAAGCACACGTAAGTGAGGCGAAGGCGCGCGGCGCGCAGTGTGGCGCGCTGTGCCGCTGGGAGCCGCATGCGCCGGCCGCGCCCGCGCCGCGCGCCACCGCCTCGAAGAACTGGCGCAAGTCTGATACCGACCGCGTCGGCGGAGCCTGCAGGTCGTGCAACGACGCAGCGCGTCGTGGTGTCGTCTCCGGAGAGCGCTCGATGCGAGCTAGCTGCTCGCTGCTGCGGGCCAGCCCACCGCTGGTCCGTGACAATGATTCAAATAAAGCACGTCGTTCCCTCACAGGGACATACTGTGCAATAGCTTCGTGAACATTGGGGGAACAAGATCTCGCCCGATGTTCTAGCGACGAAGTTTTTCGTCTAGCCGCCTCCATAGCAAACCGGCCTCGCTCAGCACCTCCCGCCGTGCCCTCCCATCTCTTCAAGTAGCGGCGACCTTGCTCTGATTCGGACCGCGCTGCACGTGGTAACGTGTGGTGTTGTATTGCGCCCGCGTTCAGTTTGCTACAGCTGTCACATTTGATCACCTCTGCTTTCCGTACTGGCGCATCGACCACGTCTGTGGTCTTCAAAGCGTCGAGGGAGAGGGTTAAGTCTAAGCTGCGATCGGATGATGAGTCGTAGTCGTCGTCTTCGACGACGATGCCCTCATCCGTAGCGGCGGGGGAGTGATCTCTGCGCGTGAGCTGCGTCTCCGTAGAGGTCAGTAACCTTCTACGAGCTCGCGGTGGTGGTTTAGGAGGGCAAGAGGGTGTCTCCTGTTGAAGAGCCTCTTTCTTTGGTTCCCGACCGACGGTGTCCGCGGCAGGTAGCACGTCCAGAAATCGAACCTGTGGCAGTGGCGTCTGACCGAGGATCTCGACACAGAGGGCGCGCACCCATCTCGCGTATTCCGCCGCATTGCAAGTCTGTAACAAATGAACTTAATTGAAACATCCAACTGCGACGAATCACATTAAATACAGATTTATGACTTAATCTGTTCAAGAAACGTTACAATTTGCATAATATGTTATAAAAGAAGTCTATATCCTCCACATGAATTACAAATAAAAGTGAGCATGCAGAGTAGGGGTGACAATAATAATGGAACAGCTGATCGCAAGGATTGAACTAGTCACGGCCACATTGCATTCATAGATGTTTTTTTATCGGGAGATTATTACAGAGCGGAGTTTTCTTAAAACGTGTTTCCTTTACGTGTCAACACCTTCGCGTTCTAGCCCTTCTTATGGTAAACAGCTACATCAAAAGGTCGCGATGCACAAAGGCTTTTGATTTACGGTTGTTTCGCTTTATTGAGGTCTATTAAAGTGCACGAATCGTGAGAAAGGCGTTATTCGAAGGGGGATAGAACGTCTTGCAAGACGTTCAATAGGTTCTTAAGGTCTATGACGAAAAAAAGTAAGTACACCAAACATTAAGTCCGAATAAACTGTATTTAAAACCCTGTATCATTAAACTGGGGGCCGTGTTTAAAAACAATCGAAAATCTCATCTCTTATCGAAGTTAAACAAGCGTACATTAAGTCTAAATATTTTTCTTCACGAGTCAAAGACTCAATCAATCATGTAACATCTGTATGTCGATATAATTATTTATGTGGCATTGTCTCCTGGACAATGACCAGCCACTACGAACGATGTACGTGACATGATATAATGTAGACAGATCCAAGTTAATCTTGTAAACACGAATCATTGATTTACATCAACTTGTCTTCGAATGAGACTATTGACTGACAACTTTGATTATAACAATGGACAGGACCATAAAACTAGATTAAATATCCTCGTCACATAGCCGTTGCAAGCGGCAGAAGTTTACATAGTAGGTAGAAATAAAATCCCTTCGTCCTAATACAAGGAAAATTATGGACTATTGACAATAATTGGCATCTGACTTTAATGAGAGTTGAGACCGGGGAAACACTGAATAATATCAACGATTTAGCGTTGTTTGAATATATTTATTTTATAGTTGACGTAACGTTTGAGCACTTTACTTGGGTATAAACTTATATATGTAGATCGATATTTTTCCCTATAGAAAACAAACTAACTACGCATTGAGTAAACTTATAACAAGGCCAGAAGTGATATTGTTCCAATCAAGCGTTTTCAATCAAAAGCCTGAGTTGAAAAAATCTCTCTCACGAACACGCTATTCGCAAATGATGACACGAATATTTAAAAAAGTCTTCCAAGATCCAAGATAAACAGTGTCGACACTGCCGGTCCGTCTATCTGGCACATCTTTAGACAGCACAATAGTCATAGCAACATGTGCTCCGGTTTTGGTGAAAACTGGACGGTTACTTGGAACATTACTAGCAGCCACGCACGCTATCATAATGTTACCACAAATAATCGCTATTGTTTTTTTCATCGATCCGCACTTCCCGGATATAGCAAAATCGCTTGCGACGAGGAAATGAAAGCATATTCATTTGCAGATAGCAAAAACAACCGAGTAATGTTGCAAATGTTGAAAATAATAATGTGTTATTATATTGATATCACAAGTATTAGGTATTACTGTATTATTAGAACTGTGAAATACTACCTCTACACTCGGTATCACGTGTCTCCAAGGATCCCGCCAGTTCTTGGACTCAACATTATAGCACCTATTATGTTGTATTGACAAGTAATACTCGACTGTTGCATGTAAATAATGGCTATGGTAAATGATGAATTGGCATTTTCAATAAAATCGCACGCAAAAGAGGATTGTGAGAGGGATTTTTTTCGAATAATAAGTCAAGTTGAAATCAATGAATAGTCGGCTAATTGGATAACAAGTTGCAGGTTCAATGACGCAAACTGTAATGGAATTAAACTATTTGGTTTTAAATGGACAAAATAAAACTTTTTGTGGATGAAAACCAAATAAATTCTGAATTGTCATCGTGTAGCAATCGTATGTTCCATCTTGCATTGCATCTCAGCATGTAAATTGGAAATACATGTTTTTTGCCTGATCACAATGTCTTTATGTTTGTGTCCACTTCTCGCTTTTTCTTATACTACTACAAAGGATATATTTTCAATTCATCAACTTATCAATTCGTGCAGTTTCCAATGTCAAATACAATTTCAATGGTTCGTTATTGACCTAGTTGGAATAACAAGTGTTTTACGTTTATTGTTGAAATGCATGTGACATGTGACTAATATCAATAGGTAATATAGGTAAGTAATTCATGGTCTTTCACGTCAGCTACAGACTGTAGCTGACGTGAAAGACCATGAATTACTGTACTGTAGCCTACAGTCGACAAATTGTCCTCTAGTTTCAATAGATTTATGTACGAGGAAACAATATACTTTAGTTCACATAATATTTAATACTTAGGCCATAGTAGTTTTCAGAATTAAAATTTATTTTTGGAAATATTTTGGATATTTACCTGAAACGTGGCGACGGCAGAGTCGTCTCTGAGTCGGGATAGCTGGAAGGCATTGGGCAAGGTGTGTGCGGTTCGCAGGTGCAGGTCGCGCAGGGGTAGGCGTGCGGCAGCCCTTCGGGGCAAGGTGCCGTCTCTCCACGCGAGCAGGCAACCACCACGGACGGCTGCCCGCACCCAAGCCCAGGATTCTGTGTCATCGTTGTAATACTGACGGAGGACGCCTGTAGAAAGAGAAACAATCGTAAGAAAATGAAGCGAATAACGCTGTGACTACTCATTAGATTATAAAATCATCTTGGAATGTCCTTTCTGAATGGATTAAAGACTATTCAATAGAAGACATAGAAAAGCTGAAGAGGTATGCAAGTTAACCTCATTGTCAAAGGTAATCAATGGTAGAAAAGTATAAAAATAAATCAATACAGTAGAAATAATCTTTAGTTAGATATTTGTTGACATATTTATCGGAACAATTCTTATTGACCGACAACAGTTATATCAAGAGCTATTATGTCAATTAACCTAGAACGATGAATCATTATAATAACAATAATATAAGGTAACTACCGATAATGTTCCGGATCGATTAACATGTATATTCTGATGCAACTGGCAATGTAAGGTTAACAAGGATTAAGTATCTAATCGGGCATCGAACAATATAGGCAAGTTATTGAGCTGTTAAATTCAAGAAGCAGAATTAATTTATGTCAACGCAATAAGGCTTACGATATGACGCTGATTGCAGATTAGTAATTTCACAATTATGTTATTCATAGTTAGGGCTATAACGTCATGAGATAAGATCATATTTCCAAATCTGTATTTGAATAACTTTTAACATCACTACCATCACCAAATTAACGCATTTCTCCTATTAATTCCTAGTAAATTCATTAGCCTAATAATACGCGTTATAATGTACAATTTCTTCTAACAACTTAATTGAGATCAGTTTCCGATATGAGAAACCAAAGTTATACTTCATTCCTATTTGCAATGACATTTTTTCTCCAAACTTTGACCAATACAATTTTTAATTTAGCTGCAATTTTGGCCACAAAATGGCTTACGTGCGATGAATTTTTATGTTTCAAAGGACGTCAATTTATATTTGGCATTCCAGAGGCATAAAGTAATGCGTGGGTTGAACGTTATGAATGATACGATGTCTGTACTGGCAAAAGTGTCAAGTTACAAAGTCAAGTTCATGCTGATATCGTGTGGTATGCAGCAATTGGGCTTCAATCGAAAATCGGCCTTATTGTATTTGTTTCTTATTTGAAAATACTTCGGAATTTCATTTGCAATAACAACTATGTTACTGATTTAATTTAGATATAATAATCTAAAGGTTGAACGGTTAGTTATGTAAAAATGTGCCCGAATAACTCTATAGACCTATCTAGAGATTTTTATAGTAACTAATATCCTATTACTATCCCTAAAAGTCATCTCTAATAAGTAATTTGGTAAAATAAGAAAACAAATTTAATAACAAGACCACAAATCGATATAGTTAATTGAGTATAGGTTTTCATAACTCATTTTGCGAATTTATTTGAAGAACAGCGGTTCGAAGTCCTAACTATCGGAGCAGGAGTCATTGTTTATTTCGAATTTACTAAGAAAACAAGAGTTAATTTAAATAACAGAAACTATTATTACTTAAGTTTAATTTTTTCTTAACACTGGTTATGCGAATGAGGTCAGGCAAGCGACTATTATTGTGTTGGACACAATGGTATCACAAATTCAGAGCAGTTTTGTATGAACAGAGAGCAGCTGACCGCAAATAGTGGCAAATCGTGTCAACGCACTGTGTTAGTTATAATTAGTTATCCTGTATTCTTTATACCTATGTTACCTTGTTATGCTCATATTGAATATGATTAGTAAGTTAAATAACATGTTATTTCAGTACAGAGGCGTCTACGTGACGAGTCTGTGCAGCTCGTATTGCAGTTGTAACTGCGACTAGTTACCGAGGATAGACATAATATTTATAAACATAATAACATAGGTAAACATATATAAACATAGTTTCTCTCTTGAAACAAATTCATCAATTTATAGTTAACTATGAAATTGTGATCAAATAGATTCCTAATAATTAGTAATAACAATAGAATATACGACATCTAAGCTTAAAGTTATTTCAATGAAATAAAGTCTTATTCCCACATCCTATATTGGGTCGACTTGGGTCACTATCGCTATTCATATCGTCCACATTCATCCCTTTAAGTTTCATAATGGAAAAATTAAATTTGTCCCCTACCCATATTGACATAGGTCAGTACCTACGAGGTCTGATTGAATTTCTCCACCACTGAACTAAAAAGCTTACGACCCACATCCAAAACCTTTATTAAATTCAACATGGCGGCTTGATCAGAGACAAAACATAATGGTTCATAGACAATACGATTTGATAAACTTTCATGATATATATTGAACTTCATGGTGTATTAGAAGATGTGAAACTAATCGATTAATTACGTGAATAATTGAAAGAAAGTCTGGGAACACAGTGTCGTTGATTTCCTACAATTTTAACCTATTGATAGTCCATTTATTTTGTTAATGACGGTTGTTGTCGATAACATTATTTACGATCAAATGGACAAGCTGTAGTGGGTACGTTAATGTAGGGTAGGTCAAGAATTACTCGAGTCGATGACCCATAACGGTTCAGAATGATCCAATTTAGTATGTAAGAATTTAATATGCCCTTGACATGTGGGTAACTAATTGACTACTGACTGGCTTCGGTCTTTGAGTTATTGTGGTTAAGTTTAAGCTGGGATCATTATTAAAATTAAGTGATCCAATTTGCATTTGTGACGGATTTCTATGTAAGTGGTGCCAAACTATTATTGACATGTTTTGTACAGGCGTTACGTCTGTATTAGTTAATTAAGTTAAAATATTGGATTTAGTTATTAACTACTTATTGAGTTATAAGTTTATAACTTTCGTGAGCCATACTAAATTATTTATCATATTTTTCGGCTTATTCACGTAATTATTTGACATGGAACGCGACTAGTTTCAAGGCGTGCTAGAGGCTCATATTCATTACGTCACGGGTCGCGGAATACTGCTCAAATAATTACTTGAGTAAGCCGAAAAACATAATTAATAATTGAGTCCTGTTGCCTAGAGGCTTTATTAAGGTAGGTGGTTCTTTAAATTGGATGGGTGCCAAAAAGAAATTGTACTGTGTGCAGCAACAGATGCAAACTAACTACGAATGTCTCTGTCTAGCGACATCAATATGTTATCACAATGCCTGATAAACATCGATAAGGTGTTTATCAATTTGCTAATAAACCCGAAATAAAAGTACCTGACATTTTACCTATGTGTGTTCGTTAGATGCCCTAAAACCATTGTTGATAATAAATTACTAACTGGGTACCTAATTAGTAAGATATCATGTAATTTCTAGACTTTGTGCAAGTTTTGTGTAACATAATACAATAATGTTGTGATTGTGACTAGTTATCTAGGAGTATTGTTACATTGTTTATGTCATTTTCTGGGAATAATTGACTACGTATGTAAGTATTATTCTGTCTAGTTATACATATTTATTTTATACTGATAAATTTCAATGGGTAAGCAACATAATGTAAAAATCATTTTATTAAAAAGAGTTACGATGGACTTTCTTGCTCGTTCTTCTCCATTCGAAACTACACTTTGGAACGAGTACCTAGCTTCACTAACAATTCAATTTTATGTTTTAAAAGTGCCTAATCAAGAATGAAATAAATGAAACAATAAAAAATAGTCAAATACTTTGATTTGTTATGCGAAACTAGTTAACTATGGACCTATTTACATGTCGTACCAGCAGCTGTAGCCAAATGCCATTTAGCGCTTGTACATTTTGACACTTGTCAGTGTCATCCCCATACATTTAATTGTCTACTCTCTCTGTAGACAAGCGCTGAAGTCGCTTTTGGCTAAAGGTACAGTTTCCTTTTCGACATCAGACAATTCCTTCATCATTTCTGTCACAGTTTGTGTTAAACTTATTTGGACTCGAAACGATAAGTAAGTAGCTACCTAGTTAATTACTTACTTATATTCTAATGATTATTGTATACAGATGTAAGATTCATAATTTGAGAGAAGAGAAAACCGGTTACTAGTTAGTCAAATATGAGGTATGTAACACAAATATCATTCAAAATTTTAACTTTTTGCCTTATGGTGGAGCATATATCAGCGATACGCAATCTTTGACAGTCTGATAAACTTTTCCGTACATTTGTCGCTATAAACTGTAGATTTTATCTAGTGTACAACAGCTGATTTACCTTACCATTGTATAAAATATTTTTTACGCTAAAACTTCACGGTTCCGCCGAAGACTTTGATCATAAAATACGAATATCCAGGTAGTTTTGTCCGTTAAGGGTCATGGGAATTTTATGACAATACGTTTGACGTTTAGTTTTTTAATTTTAAATTTATTTCGCATTTTGACTTAAAATGGTTATTTGAACTAATACAAAACCTTCAATTAACTGACGAGTTGATGATTCTGGGATTAACTAGACACTGACAGTTTTCGCTGTTACTACTAACTACCTAGGTTCATATTCGAACCAAGTTCTATGATAAACTTCTAATTAGGTAACTAGGGAATCTGAAAAATAGCTATCGTCGGTCAACGTAACTTTTGCGTTTTAGGTTCATTTTGCTAGATAACTAAATATGGAAAGAACGATTAATGACTGACTAGTTAAACCAAACTTTTATTTTGGAATAACCGCCGTTACTTTACATGGGTGTGACTCAAAACTATCGATCGACTAGCGTCTAGACCGAACTGCAGACAATTTTGTTTGCATAGACAGGAACACGCCATTTCTTTTGCCGTTACTTATTTAACTATTGGATCGATGTAAGATTTTTAAAGCACGATTGGAATCAAGATTGTAAAATGTTATAGGTATCTAAAATGAGATATTGGAAACGAAAAATTATTCAACCTAGTTAAGCCAATCATAACGTTTGTCAAAAACTTGTTTGCGAATATTCTTTTAATTTGTAACTTATCTCTGATTATCCAGGCATCTAGGTGGTAACTACTTACCTACTAGTTGTTTAGACGCAATATTTCCAAAACTAGGTCCTTGAACTTGGAGCTAAAGAAACCGTTTCGCTACTGAATCGATAAACCATTAGACATGAATATCACAATAACACTAGGCAAGTCATTTGGGGCCGATTTTTCCAACGCCTGATAAATTTTCACTAGAATAGAGAAGTTAACTTTGAATACCTATTTGACAATTCTTCCATAGGTACCTACTAAATACTGCGAAATTTCAATTTCATACTACAGTTAAAAAATAACTGATCGTCTGAAAATCGTCCCTAGAAAATTAATACAGATAGGTTTTGCTTACGCTGAAATAGGTAGGTACTCAAACGCTACTAAATTCTAAGTCGCGCTTATATTAAAAAAAAAAACAAAAAAAGCCTATACGGCTTTTTTTGTTTTTTTTTTTTTGGTGACTGGGGAAACCTTCAACAGGCTCCTAGCCTTTTTGGGGAGACTAGGGAGTGTAAGATTCTTACCTCACTAAAACCACCCCGGAGGCCACCCGTAACACCTGAATGGAGGCACCGGGTCCTCTAAAAGGGAGCTTAAGTATACCTAGTTCTGTCACTACAATTATTAAATATTCTTTTTAAAATATCAGAGATGGCATAATATTTACGTACCTACAACTTAAAATTGAGTACCCTTTCAGTATTCAGGCGTTACGCGTTAGTCAATAAAACTAGACTATAGGTTAGGTATCAAGTGTTAGTACTAAGTGCACCTGCTAATTATGATGCTATGAGACCTTGTTAGGACATCGCGAGGAATGATAACATTAGCGTCTTTAGTGCACATTTGCTATTATGTAAATTGAGCCAGACACATCTAGGTACATGATACAATAGTATTCATGCCTAGATAAAAGGTAGGTACGTCTATTAACTCTTAATTTATTGATTTATAATTCAAGCAATTGTATGTACCTTTTATATATGATAGGCCTATGTTTGACTACTGTCTATCTCGCCTGTAGCTGTAGGTAGACCTCAGTTTAAGCTTTCTACGTCTAGGAAACAATCTAAGAACTTTCATGGTAAGTACTTACCTACCTAGTTGTTGTTTTTATTTTTAGTTTCCGATTATACAATTTATCGGCATATTATCCTTTAAGGACCCCTTTTTTGTTTTATAAGGGGGAAAAATCATCGAATGGCTATTCCTGTCTAGGTGAGGCGGGAGGGAGTGTCAGACTCCTACTGACTAAAAACCACCCCGTTCCTACTTACTGCACTTCGAGCCGGAGCCCCGGTAACCTTTTAGGTCCTCGGCGGATCCGTATCGGCATCAGTCCTATTGGGCTGTATAGGTTTTTTTTTTTTTTTAAGTGGGGAAAATCATCGAATGACTTCTCCCGCCTGGGTGAGGCGGGAGGGAGTGTCAGACTCTTACTGACTAAAAACCACCCCGTTCCTTCTCCTGCACGTCGAGCCGGAGCCCCGGTTACCCGTTAGGTTCTCCGCGACTCCGAATCGGCTTCGGCCGTATTGGGCCCCATCTGTGGTGGTCTGATGGCTCTTTGAGGCGCGCGCGGAACGCGACGCGCCGTACGCTCGGGTCTGTTTCTGGTCGGACGGGGAGCCACCCATGCTCGCCGTCCGCAGGCCCGCGCTTACGGTGGCCGGAGATCGTCTCGCGATCCCCGACGCCCGGTGTGTCCTTCGCGATGGCTGGGTTGCGAGGAGGCAGCGCTTCGCTGCCTCACGCGTCCCGCCTCCTCCTTAGCTAGCATGACTGCTTCGCAAAAGGAGGAGACGGCATCCCAGTCCCCCTCGCTCCGCATCATGGCCTGCACTAGGCCCGGACGCGAGAGGTCGCCATCGCCGATCACTTCCCTGAGGACACGGCGGTGCTCAGCCCACGAAGGGCATTCTCCCACCGTGTGTTCCACCGTGTCCTCAGGGCGGTCCTCGCAGTGATGACACCCGGGCGTTTCCTCCCGCCCCATCAGACACAGGTACCTCCCGAAACTTCCATGTCCGGTGAGGACCTGCGTCAGGCGGTAGGTGAGGACGCCGTAGCGTCTCTCAAGCCACTCCTCTAAGAGGGGACTTACCGCTGCGATGGCAGCGAGCCCAGGGCTGTATAGGTTGTATGGGCTATATAGAATACTATTCAATAACTTAAGTTGGGTATCCTAACTCGACTCATAGGTATTAGCACAATGTAACTCGCGACCTGTTTAAGCATCTGAATAGCACTTTGGAATTTTATCTAAGTTATTCTAAGAACTCTGCAGACAATTATTGTGAAGCTATGTTTAGACATAATGCTGTTAAGCACATGTTAGCATGTGCTTAACAGCTGACGTTTGAAGGAAGGGGCACG
Source organism: Spodoptera picta (assembly GCA_038387885.1). Classification (NCBI taxonomy): domain Eukaryota; kingdom Metazoa; phylum Arthropoda; class Insecta; order Lepidoptera; family Noctuidae; genus Spodoptera; species Spodoptera picta. The sequence continues at coordinate 448,161 of JAZHFQ010000413.1, read as the reverse complement.
CACGGGCAATTTCTGTGAGTACTGTTTAACGCCGAAAAAAACTGATGAATTTTATAAATCGATATAACTACATAGTTATCTACTCCCTGTATGTATGTATTAGTGAAATATTGTAAATTTTGGTGTTAATTGATAAACTTTAATGAATTGAAATGTCGGCTGGTTAAGAAGGCATTGCCGTTGATAATATAGTAAAACTAAGGTAACTCATTCAAGTGGATTGAATAATTTTGTTATTGTAAGTAAATTATTACCTACGTAGGGTAGTTACAAGAAAAATATAGGTAGGAAATCTCCATAACATAATATTATTTATTTATTTATTTATTTATTAAAGGCACATCAACAGTATACATATTATACACTAGCCATAATACAGTTGAATACAAAATTTAAAAAAAAATTCTGATATGCATACCAGTGACAGATGTACAATTAAATTAGTAAAGACAAAAAATAATCAAAGCAAACAAAAATAAAATAACAATAATAATTACAAGCAATCTAATAATACTACTTAAATGTTTTAACTACTTTATTCCTAAACACGTGAAGCGAATCGTAAAAGATGTCCAATATTATGATCAATCTTTGACATCGAGTTTCTTACGACACGCTCCAATAGGAATTTCAATACCAAAGTAATTTTTATTTTCTAGCAGACTGTACTTTATTTACAAATTGTTTATATTTGCTATTAGTTGCTATTGCTAGCCACATGTCTGGCACAAAAAACACAAGAACTAGGCGGGAGCCTGTTGTAAGACCAATAACGTATTTTATAATTTATCAACTAGAACCCAGTTTAGATACCAAGTCCGGTGTTATGAATTTATAATGAATCGCTTTAAAATCTAGTTGGTTTGCTATCTGAAGGTAACTAGACGTTAGTTACTGACCTGATATCCTAAAGTCAGGATCTACAGGCGTAGGAACAGGTCCAGGAGTCAATTCAGGACGAAGTTTTCTTAGACCGGCCACCACCCGTGGTGCCGGAGATTGTTCTCCTACAAGCATCGCCAATTCACAACATTGCACATAAAAACACTTTCCACGACACCATAGTCACAAATCATCACTAAATATTCACAATAAACCATTCAGTTTTACAATAAAAATATTTGTTTACAATTTTTCTCGTTCACGTCAAATCAAAAACAATAACTGTCAAATTCGTATTTTTAAAATTCGAAGTTCGTTACAAATTGCGCGCAGCACATTTTACGTTGTTCAGTCTGTACGACTCGTCGTGGTGTCACTGGATTACCGACTGGCCGGCCGGCCGGCGTGTCAATGAATGAATCGAATTGATTTGCTGCGCGCCCCACTTTACTCCGCTACTACCATTCTACTACGTACGCGTACATAAACAAGAAGTCTTGCTGAATACATTTCCTGCCATCTAGCGGTGAATAGCAATCAAATTAGTTTTAAATTTTATTTGGTTTCATAATATATTTATTAATCTTTCATAGATAGAGGTATAATGTAATGATTAGATAGCATTTTTTTATATTTTTTAATACTTATTAAATTAAGTCTACTTACATTTTGTAATTATTAACAAGTGATGAGCAGTGCGTAAAGATAAAAGTAAAAAAATGTCAAAAACAACAATTATTATTAGTTTATTTAATTTTGCAGGTTTATGTTTCATTTCTACAATATTTTAGGAAATTTGTTCTCGGGTAGCTGCGGCATCTATTGGGCAGTAGTAATATCAAAACTGAATGTGGCGTGTGTCTACTGCTGCCATCTATGATGTGTACATGAAATTGCAGATAACAAAGATAGATGGCAGTAGTGGCAATTGACGCATAACGCCACCTAGTGGCACCTACAACGATTGCTGATATGGAGTAACATGGTACCTGTCAAAACTAGGTAATGTAATTTCTGTAGGAATATTAATGCAAACGTATAAAATAGAGGGCGCTTTATTTAATTAATTTATTCATAGAGGGCATTAGGCGTCATATAGACAGTGGAATGGGAGATATCAAAATAATGTTGGTAATTTATAAATATTTTATATTATTCTAAAAATAAAAATATTTTACAAAAATTATATCAATGTATTTACTACAGTAATTGGTGTAGTTGGTAAATTTTAAATATATTTCTGTCTACCGCATTTATGATTAAAAAGCGTGATGTTAATTTACTAACATGTTATGTACTTAATATATAACCTCAAGCCTGTACCCCACGGGGATAGGCAGAGGCTACGGAAAGCCAATTGCTAGGATTCTTACATACGTTAATAATTACGTCGAAATGGTTTACTAATTAGCGCATTTAGTCTAAAAACTTTAGGTTACCTACTTAGATAGTGCGACTATTTTTGTTGTACAATGAATTATTTGTTTACTTTAGGTCTATAGGTAGTGTATTATTGACCTGATTAAAGCGACTAACTATATTATTTTGGTAGGTGTACAATACGATGTACCTAATGTTATTAATGTAGGTATACCCAGGGCTGTCAGGACTTTACTTGGTCATCTTATTCTCTAGTCTATTTATTTTATCTCATTTTAGTTCAAGTAGGTGAACCCATCTATTGTTTAGTCACCCTATTGCAATTTCCAAAGAGTTTGGGTGAAGTAAATTTCTTGTAGGTACTCCTTCAGTTTTTTTACAACAAAGATTTTTAGGAATCCAAACACGAAATTCGATACATACATCATTTATTATTATGGTCATCAATCATTATTGTACATACATGGAAGACTGCGCATGTCTACATGAATACAATTTTATAGGAAGACATCGAGATCAAACAAATGGCACATAAATAAGTTCAATACACATAAACAATTTAAAGCAAACATAAGGCACTTAACGGACTAACGACTACCTAAACAAACATTAAGTTAAAACAAATTAAAGCTTTTTATGGAAGAAGAGACTATTAATATCACAATAGGCGAGTGGCTGGACGCTGGAGGACACATCACCACGGGCGCCATTTGCTGTCCTCGTCCGCCGGTGGTCCCTCACCATGCCGTTCTTTTTTTTCATCGTAAAAAGCCTCGAGTTGACGACGGGCGGCCTCCTGCTTTTTGTACTCTTGGTACTCAATCAATTTCCTTTTCTTTTTAGGCGGTAGGTTGCTATAATCCATCGACAATTCGCAGTGTTCCGGAAGACTGGGTGTCACCTCAACTTTGCTCTGGAGAGACGCGTCTAATTGATTAGCGACCGAGCATGCGACGGGTTTTTTCGGCGAGTGCGCCGTCTCCGTCGCCTTCGCTGGTGATCTAACCTTCCGGAGGTCTAGAGTGTCGCTGCTCGTGTTCGGTGGCGAGTATTGGTACGAGTACTCAGCTCTGTACGGCTCCTCTCTGTGTAAATATTTTGGTTCGGCCGCTGGCTCCGCGCTCATATTCACGTCAACGTTGTCGTTGCTACGCTTATCCATTATGTGTTGACGAATTTTTTGTAGGATTACATCTTTCGCCTCAGCCGGAACTCTTTTGTAATACGGCCCATTTCTTTGGCTGTTTATTTGTTCAGGCGCGTTGTGTTGGTTGAGATTGTCTACCGTTGTGAGTAGCCCGGTAGGAGGTACTTTATGGGGAACCCTCGCAGCGGGTCTATTGTACCCCCACTGTTTCGAGCCATCGCCAGAATAAACTGAGTCTTCCGCGTCTGATGACGATCTGTCGTGGTCACTGTAGTAATGTTGTCTGTCGGAGATGACGGATGACGGCGAGTTTGGTGGTGAGAAGTTAGGCCTGTCTGGTACTTGTATAGTGAGAGGTTGAGCAGTGATAAGTCTAGACAGATGACTGATTAAGTTTTGACTGACGTTGGCGTCTAAATCTGGCACGGACATGATAAACCGGCACGCTTCAGCGGCACATTGTCCGAAACCCGCTTGAAACTTCTTGGCTTCCAAAACCGGGTCTCTAGGGCTGTGCAACTTTGTGAGATGGTTAACGGTTAATTCAAGGATATCTGCCTTCTCCAACTTGCTCAGATTGTCGTCATCGATCTGTGACAAAAAGAAAAAAGTGTGTAGAGTATAGCGCAGGTGCTCGGCGGTGTTCTCACGGTACGAGACGTCACATTATTATAACTGTGCATGTATGTGAATAAGCGACTCCTGTCTTTTAATGGAACTTGTACTTTTATATTCCAGTTTGGTGGCGGTACGGCTCATGATAAGTGCCCAGTAATAAACAGAAGGACGACCGGTCCGTGATAAAAATAAATGGTGTGTGAATGAATGATGGTTGCGTTTTGATGAACAGTAATAATGTAGGTACGATACTTTAATGCAAACACTGCAGGTAATGGAGTGAAGATAAAAATTGAAAATGATATCTGTACAATGGCATTATGTTTTATCTTTGATGGCACTCGAACATTTTTAGAAACACTTGAGCTAAATATAGTTGCCATGACATTGTATTTTTCGTTACATGTGTAAGTGTTTATTACTAATTTCTACTGCTTTATTGTATATGTAAGATTTCCTTGCTTCACTAAGATAAGTTGTTGTAATTAAGCAATCCACCAATTATTCAGACTGAGACATAATGTTACGAAGTTACCAGTTAACGCTAATCACTTTGAGTAAATCATTCGAGTAAACTAATTAGTGCAATAAATTAAATACATACCTCTAAAGCTCCGACCATAAGATCTTTAAGTTCGTCCAAACAGCGATTGATGCGGGCACGCCGTTTTCGTTCCAAAAGTGGTTTTGTAATTTTCTTGTATTTCGCCGTCTTTGACAACGGGGCTGGATCTGACATTTTCATATCTGACAAACAAATAATTAAATTTATTAATTTTATGTATCAAAAATAAATAACACAAGGGCATGATGAACTTCGGATTGTTAAAGTCACCTTGAGTACCTAAACAACGACAATAATTTACTTCGTTGGTATGAATTTAAGGATAAAACAAGGTAAAATGTAACCTAACACCGAACGCATAAATGACACGAAATATCCAGAGGTTTGGATGCTCTTTACAACAAATCTCACGCTGTTTTACACGGTACACAGTGAAATATAATAATTAAAATATTATAAAATACTTACATGTAAATACTCGTTCACGTGAACACTAAATATACACTAAAGTTATGATCGGGTCACAGGAGCTCGCTAGCTAGGCACAGGACGCGCGTCACCGCCCGCGCCTCGGCTTCAACTGCCTGAAAAAAGCCTTCTTCCCGCCCCCGCGCGTCGCGGCCCTTACCCCGCCCTTCGCCCTGTCCCATTCATGTTGCGCGGGAGCACGTGTGGCCCAACGATCGAGTTTCAAGCATGCGTAACATACTTTCCCAGGGAATTCTTCAAGAACACTTTGGTTTTTTGTTTGAAATATTTTAATAACCGCCGGGTTATACACTTATAGCCCGGCTTTTAAGTCCAAGAGTTATTTTCTTGGCCTCTGTAAATCAGAGGGCACGTGGATACATTTTTTTCTTCAAATGTTACAAAGAATTTTTTGTTCCTTGTACTTACTTATACGAATGTGTGTACTCAGGTAAACAGGAATTTAATCTTGATTTGAATAGCAGGACATGAATTTGAATATACGGACTATAATTTAAACAGTTACAAATGTTGTTTAACAAATTGTAATTATTTACAACTCTTGTACCTATTTGTAATAATTCTCGGTGTTTTAAATACATTTCGAAATAATGTTTGCCACCCAAGAACACTTTTCCTTTTAGCGGGACTGTATTCACAGTTTTGTACTACGCTATTGTTTGCAAGTTTACAACAAACACAGAGTGCACATAGTGTAAACAACAATATTTTTACGGTCTGTAATTGTAAAGTAATTTGAAAACCGTTCTGTAATTAGTGGTGTACTGTTAACAGTTTTATCTTAGACTTTCAATCTCTCCGACGTTTGATTTTAGAAGTTTTTTTGCTGAAAGAAGATGACGTAGACAAAGGGCGGTGTGTTTGAAGGTTCTGTAATAAATGGCACGGTCCAATCTACGGCACAAGTTAAATGGAACTTGCGGCACAGATTTGAGCGGTATGCCTTTTCGATGTGTTTTTTTTTTCGCCCTGCCGACCGACGGCCAGGTAGTGACGCGAGCCAAAAACCCTCAACTTTTGTCATTCCGTACGTCGTTAAGGCCCGTTTAAAAACTATATAATTATATAGGTTTGAATTCTTTTGAATTTTTAATGTTTGTCTAAAAAGTTCGTTGTTTTTTATTGTAAACTTTTTTGAGCATTATTCATGGCTCAATGGGTGATAATTATGTTAAATTAGATGTGTGTTTAAATATGTTTTTAATTAGTATAAATGTTTACATCTGTTGTTGGGGTCATTATTTGTTGTTAGGTATTTATTAGCCTTATTTATTAGAATATGGATCTGACTGCATCGTTGGTAGAGTGACTGCAAGCAGGACAAGCAAGGAGTCAGGTTCGCGAAAAGTTAAGTTACTACTAGGTTTTTACGGATTTTCGAAAATTTTGATTCCATGTGATACTTAACAGAACTGGTGAAGAAGGATTTTTTATGGCATCGCAGACGGATCACCCGATAGTAAGCAATTGGCGTCACCCATGCATGGACACTTGGAACACCAGAAGCATTAAGTACAAGTGCGTTACCGGCCTTTTGGGGATTAGGAGTATGAGGATTGTGGGGGATTCGGGGATTGGGGAGATTGGGGAAGGGGGGAGGGTAGCTGGGCCTCCGGTAACCTCACTTTCACGACGAAACACAACGCAAGCGTTGCTTCACGGCGTCGGTTTTCTGTGAGGCCGTGGTATCACTCCGGTCGAAGCATGGTTCTCCCATACCTACTTAAATCACATTTACATTAGATAGGTAAGTAAGTAAGTAAGTATGTGCACCTCTGCCTATAACTTTCTTGATCAAGCTAACAGCGAAGATGTATGTTATATTCGAACACAAAGTTTACCTATTCTTGCTATATTATTATGAGATTATGGAATTATTATCGGGATGGATGATTCCAAAACAAATAAAAATTGACTCAACAATTTTAATTACCTAATGGTATGCAAATAATTATGAGGTCCTGCACTGTCCGCTATATCGAATAACTTGCTAGGTAATATAATACTTACTTATTTACCTATTTGAATATGGCGAGCTTAATTACCTAGCAAATTGATGGCGTCATTTAAAATTTAAATTTATTGGATGTACATACATTTATTTAGGTTGCCTGCGACTGCCTCGTTGGCCGAGTAGTCGCAAGTGCGACTGCCGGGCAAGGGGTCTCGGGTTCGATTCCCGGGTCGGGCAAAGTATTACTGGGTTTTTTAAAATTCTCAGTAGTAGCACGGAGTCTGGAAATGTGCCCGGTATATGGCAATAGGCTCACCCCCTATTACATGGGACTCATAACAACTAGTGAAAAGTGGGTGTTACATTGTACTGTGGTAGAATGTGCACCTCTGCCTACCCCTTCGGGGATAAAAGGCGTGATGTTATGTATGTTATGTATTTATTTAGGTATTTTATTTTATTACCATTAACTGGTATTAACATTAATCATTATGAACGTTGATATAATTTTCATCACTATTTACTTTAATGACTTGATTTGCACAACACGGTTGGTGCATCGAACTTGAGTTTACTCAGCCCACGAATTTCCTATCACTCCACCAATGAAAAGGTTTAAAAGAATCATAAACATGCCAACCAGACTTCTGTCCCTCCTTATACCAAACACTATCTATATACCAAACAAAACATAACCGTCTTTTGTTTATAAAATCGTTCCATACTCGACACATACTTTTCAAAACAATCGTATCACTTTAAAACCGAAAAATAAAACTTTCCCACCACTAGAACAGTTTACACTTACACATGCCGTGCATTTTAGTGATGCGACGTCATGATGTCATTCTTATCGATACATTCTGGACTACTATTTGGTCTAGCGTTTACTGAGAAGTGCTTGCATAGATAAGTTGAAGACTAAACAATGACATATGCTCTTGTGTATGTGGGCCGTGTTTAATGTAGTTTTTTTATTGAAATGACTTTTGTCCTGTGAAGTCACATTACTTTTATATTGTGTATTTGTCGATATTAATAAATCATGATGGGGAAAATCAGCGAATGGCTGCTCCCGCCTGAGTAAGGCGGGAGTTTGAAATCGAGCGAGTATCGTGATTAATGCTCATTTCTTTTCCGTAAAAGAAGAAGTCTTTGCTCACCAGTTAAACGGTTAGAGATTAATAATAAAATTGAGTGAATTTTCACCGATGATGGATTTGTGATAATCGTTTGCTAGTTCGATTACGGAACAAAACGAAGGAAAAAGCTATAAGATAAACTAGTTTTTTTGAGTATTGTTAAATAATCTATCACGTCGCTTAATCTCTGAGTTTATTTACGTAAACATGGTATGATTTTTCATAACTTTCCACTTAAAACTAGAGTACAAAGGTTCATCTATTTTTGTGAAGCACTGGATTATCGTAGTAACCAATTTTAGATATGTCATCTATTTATAAACGACTGATAAAGATTAAACCGTTATCACCATGTGTGTCGAGAGACGTTTTATCATAATTTCTGTGGTAACCCTTAAATGCATAGCGATGTAAATTTCCATCGAAAATATTGTTTATATTTATTGAGATGATGACAGGGTATGAAAATTAAAAATCTAATTAGTCCGTAAGTTATGTAATGAAAAATTATATTAGACACGTATTTTTTTACTGTGTCGTATAATAAAACAATACTTAGATAATACGAATCAAAGTGTAGGTGTGGGGGCTAAAACGTCATTTATACGTATAAACTATACATAGAGGTGACGTCACTCGACATTTCAAATCAATATATCGTCGAAAGGATTCGTTTCTGTAAGAAAATAAAAAATACGTGTCTAATGATTTAAAATAATGTACCAGACATTAAAATAAAAATTAGGCATTTACCCTATTAAGACACTTTTTGTACATGCAGCCTAATTTTCTTATTAACTGACTTCAAAATAGAAAGGGTCTCTGTTTGACCTATCTATCAATGTAAGTATGACTGTATGTAAGTATGTTTGTGCGCAATTATCTCGTGATTAGCTGAGCTGATTTTGATACGGTTTTCAGCAGTGTTTGTCACACATAAGAGAAGGTTTTATAATATATTAATCAACCGACTTCAAAAAATACAAAAAAATCAAAAAATATGATTTGAAGTCGGTGTTTTAAACGTAGTTTATAAGATAATTATTTTAAATTCTAATTAATAAATAAATATCAATACAGCTTTTCATTGGAAGTGGTAGATAGAGGTGCATATTACGGACTGTCAAACACCAAGCGGTCACCGGTGACCGCAACCTATTGTTCTATAATTGTGTCTATAATGACGGTACTCGACGAGTTAATGCCACTGCAATGTGACACCCACTTTTCACTATTTAAGTTAAAAGTCCGCTGTTATAGGGGTGAGCCTATTGCCATTATTTTAAAATTATATTTTACAATCTGTAATCAAACATATTCTAGGCAATGAAGGGTTAAATTAATGATAACTAGGATTATATAGAGGAAAGTGACCAAATATGGAATACCATTTTGTTTCTTACGCATAATTTTCCCAAACGTTGCAAATAACAAAACTTTTTGTGGTAATTACAACAATTATATATTTTCGCTTTATTTTGTAACAAGAATTGCATACTTTTAATACTTTTGGGTTAAAAATTTAAAAAAAACTAAACGACAATAATGTTACCTAAATTTGGAATAGGTACCCCAAATATGGAATAAGTGCTGTAAATACGATTAAAACTAAACCGGAACTTACATGAAACTCTTTAGAAAGGTTGGTACAACATAGAAAAGATCACAACGTATTTTCAAAAGTCACAAATCCAGGCACCAGTCTCTGCTCCGGGGCAATCAATATGTGCCCAGAGTCCACATATGAGGCACTTGACCCATGTTTCTCTATGAGTATCATTTGAAAACAGAATACCACAGAAAATACACTCCGAATCTTCAGAGTCTGGAGTTGTATTTTCTATTAAAGCATCGGGCTCACTACTGTCTGTATCAAACAAAACGATGGACTATTCCATAATTGGATTTTGCAACGACTTTAAACTGACATTAATATTTTTATATTTAAGAAATAAATACAATTAAATACCACCGAAATCGACAAAAGAACATCTAAACTGTCTCTAAAAGTTATAAAAACAATACGATGTGCACTTTTTAAACGAAAAATGCATATCTTTCACATACGTTAGAAAGTTGTGCAGAAGCGGCAAAACATAACACTGCAATATTGACGAAAGGGTTCGCTCGACTGATATGTCACAGCCTGTACCCGCAGATGGGGATAGAAACAAAGAGACAAACAGTGTTTCTTGCGTGTGTGAATTATAGTTTGTTAGTATTGCCGGTATCCCATATTAGGGATACTATTCCATATTTGGTCACTTTCCTCTATTAATGTGGGGTAATATTAAATTTACCACAGATTTGTCATCATTTTTCAATGATAGTAGTAATCGTAGTTTATCTCAGCCATCTTAGCTAGTCTTGGCTAATCTATTCAATTGAATCAAATGACTGACTTGTTTGTTGAGTGGTTCTAAGAAACCTCTCGAGAAACCTCTCTGTTGAGGTCTCGGATTATATTCGGGTTGGGTATAGTATTGAAAAATGACTTTTAGAAATATATCAATGAGCCTAGTGACGTAAATGTCAATACCCTAAACTCCCTATAGTCCCTTGGAGTCATAACATAACTGATTAAAACGGGCACCTCTGCCAATCTCTAGCTATTCTCTCGGGTAAAAATATATTATTAAGTATAATGAAGTATTATATCGGTCAATCCAAACCCAACACAAACTTAATCAATATCAAATATTGGCGTTGGCGTACATTCGGCCAACATGAACCATACCATAGAACATTTTATTCTTTTAGAATTGATTATAGAATTATGCACCGTTGTGACCTTTGACCCATCAACGCCAGTTATATGTACCGTCAAGAGATTAGTGGGTTTCGACCCGGTGAAGTATAAAATAATATTAATGTCAGTCTTAAAAAGTGTGAGAACTGCCCAGTTCGTATGTTTAGATGTCATAATTTTTTTGTATTACAATAGATCTGTGTTTTAATAATGATCGAAAGAATAGGTGACCTTTTACTTAAACGGTTTTCGTATATAAAAATTTGGAAAATGTTAAAAAATAAAAAAAACATATTTTTTAAGGGGAAAACCATCTTCGATAATGGACTTCTCCCGCTTTGGGTTAGGCGAGAGACTGTGTCAGACTCCTACTGACTAAAAACCAACTCGTTCCTACTCCTGCTCTTTGAGCCGGGGCCCTGGGAACCTGTTGGGCATTCCGCGGCTCCGTATTGGCCTGTTAAGCTGTAACTATGGTGGTCTGTCTGCTGTTTGAGGCGCGGGCAAAGCGTATCTAAAACAAACTAGCGATTAGCGAATGATCTTTGCACGGTGTTTAAAATTAAAATCCTTTCTATTTCTTCATTAAATGCTCAGTGTGCTGATAATGCAATAATGAAAAAGCGCAGATAACAATTTAAAATTAAAGGCAATAAAATATGCTTTTTACAGAACGTGTACTTTTCGTGCATATTTTCTGTGGTAATTTGTCCACTGCCTCGTTGGCCGAGTGGTCGCATGTGCGATTACCGGGTAAGGGGTCTCGGGTTCGATTCCCGGGTCGGGCAAAGTATTACTGGGTTTTTACAAAATTCTCAGTAGTAGCACGGAGTTTGGAATTGTGCCCGGTATATGGCAATAGGCTCATCCCCTATTACATGGGACTCATAACATAAATAGTGAAAAGTGGGTGTTACATTGTAAGTACAGTGGCATAATGTGCACCTCTGCCTACCCCTTCGGGGATAAAAAGGCGTGATGTTATGTAATTTGTCCATTTTGACCTTTAACCAGTAGTGGTAAGACTTAGTAAGGACGCTTGAAGTAAAAAAAGGTGAATACAAAATTTCGCGACATTAAAATCTCGTATCTAAATCCTACAGATACCTAATTGCTTCGTTATCGTTGCGGACAGCCGAAACTTGAGAGTGGGCGTCTTTGTTTATCTGTGGCACGCGTGGGAAATGAGCGGCGATCTGTTCCCACATGTGAGGACAAATACCTACCGCGTGAAGTGTAGTGTTGCGAACCAAGGTTGACATACCGATTTATCGAATATCGATTTTTGTTTATCGATGTTTTAGTTAGATGCACGTCTCTATTTTGTTAGGTTATATAGTATCGTAATAGTAAATAGCTTCTACAATGAGATATCTTTGAAAAATCTTAATGCGTATTATTTATTTAGAAATAGACATATAATGATTATCAATGAGGCTTTACATAATGTAAAACAACACTCATCAAAATCGATTAACACAGTCCGATTCATCGAATCGATTTCAAACAATCGATAAACTTTCACGCGCGTCACTAAGTTAAAAGTAAGTGAGTGCGTCATCAGTCTGATGGGTCGAAGATGTGTGAAGAGCCCGTAATTGTTTTATTATGGTAAAAAAGTTGAGTCATTCACAAGAGGCGGCACAATCTGGTACATTTGCCTTTAGAATAGTCTCATTGCAAAGATAGGGGGCCATTGTACAAAATATAAACTGTCTTAGTTAGAACATTGCGCTAACTCTTTGAAAGTATATGAGTATGTGAGAGTTGTGTTCGCAAAAATCGTCCTTATTCCTACGAAATACAGATCTTCAGGTGTAACTGTTTCATCATTACTAGGTTGATTATTTTTACTACGAATATATTTTTTTCTCTTTTTTATTGTAGCTTTCATTTATTCGTATATTTTAATTTTCTTTTTGGTGATATGAATCCCCTACTACTGACATCATTATCAGCAGCATATCAGATACAAAACGTCTTCTGCTGAACTGTGACTAGGCCTTCTGCTGATGTGTGAATAGGCCTTCTCGGTTTCCAATGACTTCCAAATAGGCCCATATGGAAATGACCTGTATTCAGATGGGTATTCTACTTTTTTTTATCAAAAACAGTGGTTTGGTGTTCATGAGGAATCATTTGTTACCGAAATTATTTAGCCATGATCTTTGTCTGCGTTCTACCGTACCGTTCGCTTTAAATTATGTGCCAAAAAATAAATGGTTAGTCAAAGTAAACAACTAAAAGTTTTCGACGATTCTGAAATGTATCCGAAAAGAAGAAATAGAAGATTCAAATTACCTTAACTATTGTGAATATTCGTTGTAACGATTGTAAGATAACGTGTAATTATAGCGTCAGATATTTATGTATCTGCAACCGACATGATGATTCATTATTATCCTGAGAAGTTTGTTTAGGGTTAAAGACCTGTAACATAAACATGCTAGATTACTACTCCTAGTGTTTGTTCTGTGTCCTAATTTTGAGTAAGGCTATAAAACATATTTTCAAAATGTTATTTTCAGCTGCGCTACTCTATAGTTTAAATAAAACACATTTGCATGCAACACAACAAAACAAAACGTTTGAATTCGAATCGAACATAAATGATAAATCGATTCATTTCATATTTCGAATATTTTACAAAAAAAGAACCGTTACTCGGTAAAAAACACGACAACTAATCTAAAGATATCGAGCAGAACAAAAAAGTAAAAATGTAGCAATAAAATTTTGCACAGTTTTGAATTTTTTATCAATGTGCTGACAGTACAGTTAAGTAAAAAGTTTCAAACGCAAATTGTTTGACAGGACACTAAAGGCAGTTGCCGACTGGACGTTCTTTTTTTAAATTTGGAATCTGTCATTTGGAACGTGCAGCGGGTGATCATAAACGAAGGCATTAAGTTTCTAAGGTTTAATGGCAGTTAGTGGTCCTTTGTCTATCCTATTTTTTTTATTTTATTTATTAAAACTTTATTGCACATATAGTGAAATTGGCGGACTTAATGCCGTAGGCATTTTCTGACAGTCGACCATTGGGTGGTGCAGAATGTTAAAGCGGTAGGTGCAAAATTGTAAAAAGAAAGTATGAAGTAGATAACGAAGTAAAGGTAATAAAATATTGAAGAGGGAAGACATGATTGTTATAGTCGATAATACATAACTAAGGGTATAGGGTCTTAAAATGAATTATATAATAAATATAATATATCCCAAATATGCATACATATAATATAATACATACATATATAAATAAATGCAATACATAGACTACATATTAGCACTGTTTTGAGTTTGCCACTTTCTATAAATGTGTTCCCGAACCTTGAATTTAAATGAACAGCGATTATTTGCCATTCTGATTTCCTTGGGCAGCGCGTTCCACAGAGAGACAGATTGAACGAAAAAGGAGGAGTGAAGATAGTCAGTGCGGTGAGTGGGACATTGAAGTTGACGGTTATTAGATGAGCGAAGGTATTTAGAATGGTTTGCGCATGTATATTGGAAGTAGGAAGCTAGATAAACAGGTGAAGAAGGAGAGTCGAGAAAAGAAAATAAAGTAGTTAACGCCCTTTGTTGCCTGCGCAGGCGTATGGGCAGCCATTTTAATTGCAACCGATGTGCAGAAACATGATCATATTTACGTAAATTGAAAACGAATCGAATGCAGTTATTTAGAAGACGGTCAATTTTGTTGAGTAGATCTGCATTCAGGTCGTAGTAACACACATCAGCATAATCGATGATAGGAAAAATCAGGGCCTGCACGAGCCGTGCCTTGGTAGTAGACGGAAGGAAGTTTCTAAGGCGGTACAAGCCTCGCAACGACCCAGTTACCTTCTGGCATACCCTAGTGACCTGTGCACGCCAGCTCAATGTGTTATCAATATGTAAGCCAAGATCCTTCACATCGTCACTAAACGGGATTGCCACATTATTGTACGAGACAGGCTGCAGCGACGCGACACTGACTGTTTTCCAGGTACGTGTGCTTCCAATGATTATGGCTTGACATTTATTTGGATTTACTTCTATGCCGAACCTTTGTGACCAGTTGTAGATAGCAGCCAAATCACCATTTACTGCCGTGATAGCACTAGGTAAGTCATCCACTGCAGCCTGACAGTACAACTGCAAGTCGTCCGCATACAGATGATACGCACACCGAAGTTCAGAAGTAATGAAATTAATAAAGATTGAAAATAAGAGAGGAGAGAGAATGCCGCCTTGAGGGACACCAGCCAGCAGATCACACCAACTTGAAGAATTATCGTCAAGCCGGATCGACTGCTGACGCCCCCGAAGATAGGAAGAGAACCAGTCCAGTGTTTTGTCAGAGATTGCAAGATGGGACAGGATGGCCAAAAGGAGATCGTGACTGACCATATTGAAAGCGTTTGAAAAGTCAACCAATACTAAAACAGTTACTTTGGTGTCCTCAATCCCTGCCCTAATGTCGCCAGTCACTTTAAGGAGGGAGGAGACAGTGCTGTGTCCAGGTCGAAAACCTGATTGGAGAGGGCTTATTAAACTGTTTCCATAAACAAACCGTGACAGCTGCTTATGGACACAAGCTTCAAGCACCTTAGACAGGAAGGGAAGGATTGAGATTGGACGGAAGTGAGTGGGAAGAGATGGATTACTAACCTTAGGTAGTGGACGAACAAAAGCTTTACGCCACAAGGACGGGAACACTCCGGAATACAAGGAATAGTTGACAATATGGGTAATTGCTGGAAGGAGATAAACCAGGATGGACATGATCATGTCACGGGAGATGGAGTCACAGCCAACAGCTTTGGATTTAATGGAAAGGATTGTCTTACGAATCTCCTCCGACTGGACTGGTATGAAGCGGAAATTTTCGACCCCAGGACGAGGCAGACTAGAAATAGAAGACAAGGTGTTTCGCCTAGTTAGGTGATCCAGAGATGAGACAGTGGAAAAATGATTATTAAGTTCATCTAATCCAATTGAAGAAGGAAGGTTAGCGGGTTGCGGTTTGCCGATTCCTAGAGTTCTCAAGAACTTCCAAATATCAGCTGGAGATGAAGTGGAAATGTTATTGAGAATGTGGCGGCGTTTGGCGTTGCGTACCATCTGATTACATCTGTTCCTCGCAGTTTTATATGCCGTCCAGTTCTCCTCTGTCCGATTCCTCTTGTGCTTCCGAAACGCGCGGTCCCTGCGACGCATAGCCGCCTGAATCCCTCTGGTCATCCACGGTGTCGGAGCACGTTTTAATCGGATCATTTTGACAGGCGCATGATGGTCGTAAAGGTTAATGACAGCTTTGTTGAAAATTTCAATCTTGTCATCAACCGTAGTAGCTTCCATTAGTGGTTCCCAGTCTATTCTGGACGCGTCCTCCAAAAGCTTCTCATTGTCCACCTTCCCAAAGCAGCGTCTGTACAGTACCCTGGGTTTTGCCTTGGGTGGTTTCAGGATGTAGGAGAGGTATATAAGGTCATGATGAGAAAATGCCGGAGCGTCATGTTGACCATGACAAGAGACGAGGGACGGATTGGATGTGAGGATTAGATCGAGCCAGGAGTCGTCTGCGACAGTATTGTGGTGAGTGGGTTGGAGTGGTAATATGTGCAGACTAGCTGACTCGACCAGGTGTAGGAGTTTGCGAGATCGAGGGGAGTGGGTAAGGAGATCAGTGTTAAAGTCACCCATGATTACGAGATGTTCGTACATTGAACCCACGGATTCTAAAACTGATTCGAATTCAGTGAAGTAATCGACAGTTGGAGGGCAATATACAACCCCAATAAGAATTTTGGCCCCCTGGACACAATTTTGTGGAACTGTTATTTAAAAACCGCCATTTTTATGCTGTGCTTTATGTTTAGCAATTTGTAATCTGATAGGGATATGGCTAGTCATTTTTTTCTGGTATATATTCCCTTTGTAAATATACTACCAAGTAGATACATCTGTTGGTAAGTTATAAAAGCCGATATGAAAGTAAAATGTTTAATACTTTGCCCAACCTGAAAATTAAATCTGAAACCATGTATGTACATCAGTCACACTTTCAAATGATGCCATCTATAAAACAAAAGTCATTCATTCATCACTCTCAATAAATAAAACATACAAAACAAATATAAAAGCTACATTATTTTCTTGACTAGCCGTCCACTTTCCACCTACCGATACCAGCGGAAGCCGCTCTCAATGTCAGCGTTATCACTAAGCTTATCAACAGCCGGTGTGCACGCGCCTTAACAGATAGTTTACCAAACTAGACCGCAGCGCCTGCGCCGCTAATTGAACGCCAGTTCCATAGCGGAAGCGATAGCAAAATAATCAACGTTGATATATTAAAATGTATTTTTAATTTAAATTTATATTATTTGATAATAATTTCGATATTTTTATTTGAAAAGCTACATCTACTATAAAAAAATAGACTTATTATTATTATTAAATAAATATATTATTACACTTTTTCATTACTGTCAATAAAAGATATAACACATGTGCGAGTATAATAATCACTTATAGGCTAACACAGCATGCACAATAGTATTAGTTAACAATACATTATTTTAAATTATAATAAGATAATATTTTTTGAAAAATAACAGTGTGAAAACAAACTGACAGACAAAATATGTTACAATATTAGGGATTATAAAAAATAAAATGAAATTTGAATAAAAAAAATGCAAAAAAATAGGAACATATAATCACTCTAAATTAACTAAATACGATAATGACGAAACGCAAAATGCTGAGAAGTACTCATCCATTACAATGCATATTAGTAAAAATAGCTTTACGAAATTGACCAACATTGGATTAGGTGGATTCTGTAGTTATTGCCTCATCGATTGGAAAAGTGACAGTTTATATTTGCATACTTAAATCATCAATTGCCAAAAAAGCCTATACATTAGAAGATTCACTATAATCTTGAAGCTAGGTGACGTTTTACAGTGGCTGCGTCTAAACACGATCCAAGGCCCGAATTTATGAATGCATGCAGAGCAATAATAGTACGTCAAAAATTATTTTTATTTTCTACCTCTACACTCTGTAATTAATACAGGACATAAAATAAAACTCACAGGTGCATTCATAATTTAATTTTTACAGTTTAATTTTGTTACCAATTCCACGATTCTTTTAATGGATCAATTAAAATATAATAAAAGCTTGTACGAATAACTAAAAGTTCTTAATTAACTATAAAATATTTAACACTATGAGCATGTCAAAGCGGTGTTTAAGTATAATAAAGACACCTAAGGGATGTGTGAAATTATAGATATTTCTTCACCTTTTCAATCGATTGCAAGCTGCATGCCTGCAGAAATTGCGTAGACGCAGACGTGGAGGATACATAAAATGCCTAAGTATCTTAGGTACAATTTGACGACATTCATGGTAATCCAGTTATGAAAAATTCCGGAAAATTTCCTCTGTTAGATTTCTCCTACTCTCGGTCTCTAGGAATATTTTTATAATTACAGCGTTCTAAAACCAATATTTTGACCACACTGAGTCTTGGCCATTTAATGTTACGTCTTTTACGTCCGATTCTTTTTGAACTCAAATTTAGTTTGGACTAATAAAACACAAATAAACAAGACAGAAACGAAAACGTTTTTATTAAAATGAAAAAGAACAATAATTTGTAGTGCGGTGTCGCAATTACACAGGAGTGTGACTCCATTAGCCGGTTGTATCGTAAAAGTAAATTAAAACATAATAGCAGTCAAGTCATGTGAGTAAAATTAAAAAAGATACTATATCAGTACCTACTGTAAATGGTAGATTGCTGTAAAAAATAATTTTGTTCAAGAAAAATAAAACCGAAAGTACAATACCATTCATTAGGTACTTTTATAACTTTTCAAGTAAATGATAGAATTTTTAACAATAAAAATATTCATTAATCATTAACGCTTACTAAAAACTATTAAAATATATTAATCATTACAAAAATTACTCGAAATGTACCTACAAAGTACACATCTCATAATGGACACCAACAATACAGTTGTCAAACAAATTTAACGAGGCTAAAGAACTAAATCAATCAATAGCAAACGATTTATCATCGTTTTTGCCACCAGTACCGATATAGTAACAAACTGATTCTGAAGATATCTGTCAAAATTCGCTCCGGCCGGAAGGCGATCCGTGGGAACCAACCACGATCGGTTTTCTCAAAAACAACTACATCTATCAGAAACAAAGATAAACTCTTTCATTTTGATACATTTTTATTCGATTCGCAAATCGCGAATCGCACGCATGCAAATGAGTTTCTTTTTCACGATTTTTTTATTCGATTCTAGACGAAACCGCTCGTTTGTCGGTGCTACTCGATTTGTGGATACTCGATTTAAGATTTTACGATTGAAATGATCGTTATGGCCGTTCGGGTCACCTACTCCTTTATGATGTTCTTCACGTGCTTGTATCATGCTGATTTTACGACTAATTCTGTTTATACTGCCAGCAAATTGACAGCAACAATATTGTTGATAATAAATTAAGGTGACCTCTTTTAAATATTGCCTAAAGAGTTGCGGATTCAATTGAAATGTTTATTTAAGTATCTTATTTTGTTGCTTATATGTATTTCTTATACCGAGTTATACCTAGTACACGCCGCGGAGAACTTACCGGGTTACCGGGGCTCCGAGCTCGGGCTCGAAGTGCAGGAGTAGATTTTTAGTCAGTAAGAGTCTGACACTCCTGTCTCACCCAGACGGGAGAAGTCATTCGATGATTTTCCTTCCTTAATAAAAATACCTAATACATACTGCATATGTATGTTACATAGAAGTGCACAGCCCATTAAGAGATTCACAACATTTAAGATAAAGGGCATAATCGTTAGATTTTCCGGATTTTAACATGAAGACACTTACCACGTAATGCCTCTAGAAGCAGTCAAAGTTTAACGGCTATTACTGATCTTTATAAGATTTTACGTGCACTTATCAATTATTACTTAAAACTAATGAATCGTTACTTATTTTATAACCGAACAAATGTTTCATCAAACATCAAAGGTCACACTATTACACTTGAAAACCGCGTAACCGTAGCCTCATAAAAAATAACATTAACGAAATCATATTATTTTTAAAGGCAACATAATGAGATAATTTCGGGGAGTCGTTAAAAATTGATGAACTTTTAACTGACCTCTAATTTAATTTTATGTCGGGCTTATTACAGGTTAGGGGATTGAAATAGACGGCACGAGGCATTGATTGCATGTGCCTTTGGCAGTGTGGGCCGTATGGGTCGCTCGCTTCTATAGTAAGCAGATTATACCTTTAAGAAACCGACATCCACTCCGGCTCTCCGACTAATCAAGTTCGGCATAAATCAGTGTTGACTAAAAATGGGTTTTAAGATTACTTTTAATGGAACTTCGGTTTGTAATGTGAATGGATCGTGAGTTACTTTCTTTCTGTTTTCGTTTTTAGGCGGTCCGTTCGTTTGGTTCATTGAGTTCGAAAGATTTTTTGTTAAAAAAGGACATCGAATTTTTTAACGCTGGTTTGTTTTTAAAACTCTTTTAAATTCTTCTGAATGACAGTGTTTTACATTAAGCGATTGACTGACCTTCATAGACGTGGGGATAGTTTAATATTCTACGTAAACCCGTTGTTAGAGTTTTGTATGGATTTGACAATCAGGACCGATCTAAAAAGATGGGTCTAGAAATACATTATAGCTGACCTTAGATGAACAATCTGCAAAGTGGTAATTTAGATACAAACTCTTCTTTTTTGTGAACGATGTTTTTACAGTCTGCTCAATTATCTAAGCGAAAGTCTTTACGTGATCGATTTCCCTTACGATCGATTTACCAGGTTTTGGTAACCGAGACAATGTTTAAATTCCACGATGACTTACACGTCTGGAAGACAATGTTTCCTAGAGAAAAGAATGGCCATTTTGATAACAAACGTAACTCGTTTATAAACACAAGTACGTAACCAGCATTTTCATGCAAATTAAGCAATCAATGTCAGAACACGATAGATCTTCCCATGCGAGCTGATAAATTGTAATATTATGCATGCGGGGTCTACGTCCTTTAATGACAATGTTGTCAAAATAGCGATCGACAAGAACATCACCTATTCAAATCTAGTTAAACTAGTATTACATTAGCCAGTCTCGGTCTATTAAGAAATGAATTGGACGTCCGCGTCGTTACCGCAAATGTTACGCTGTCAATTCGAGAAGTCGTGTGTTTGTTTGACGTATTGTGTTCCAAGTGGTCTCGTCTGTTAGTCGTGTAATACGGTAGGTGGTGAGGGGCGGGTATGCAAATGGCAGAGCTATACTTGGCCACGAAGCAGGCCGCCCGCGACCGTGGGAAAACTATCGCCTGTGGCGAGTTGCGCGCAGGCGCGGATTTGGATTAACGGCTTTTTGATTGGGCATTGTAGGTGATTGATGATTGGACGGAAGTTAAAGCGGGAAGTTAATGATAACTTGTTGAAGCTGTACCATACTGACCGTAAAAGTTTGTTTTAATTGAAGTTTGGTAAAAGTCAATTAAAAACGGCAGCTTTACTTTTACATTGCTTGATTCCGATTGAAATATTGATTAACTTTGCAAAAATAGGGCGGATTTTTAAGATTGAAGCTTTTATTTTATTACAGTTATAAATTATATTATGACTTTGAGGGCTCTCTTTCAATATTTTAATGTCAAATTAAGAGAGTTGATTATAAGGACTATACTTAAAGGAATATAAAATCGATTGATTTACGATGACGTAATAAGTAGTCTCTTAGGAACACCAGACGGGAATATCAGCTGCAGTTTTCAGATAAGTCGAAGATGTCTGACTCTAAACTTGTAGCAGTTCAGCTTAGGTATTTGATATTGTAGTTCGTCCCTGCGCGCTCGTGCACGGCCCAGAGGCGCGTGACGGCGGTCGGCGCGCGCCGCAATCACGATTGTTCTGACGCGCGACTTTTTGACGCAACCGCCCCGAATGCCTAACGTAACACTTATTTTTATTCTTTTACTTAAAAATAAGTCAATAACCACCTTACCTATACTTTTGTATTTAATTGAGTAGTGTTAGTGATGAAATCGCATGGTCTATATTGCGAAATTCAACTGATAATTTTAGTAAGATTTTGCGTAACATACTATCAATTAATAAAGAAATTTATTCACAATTATTGTGATGTGGGAAACTGATATCTTAAATGTATCTATGTAAATTCTATCCATTCTGTCTTAGATATCACAAAAGGCATGCCGAGTTGTCTATCAACATCTGATTCTTCTTAATACATTTTTTGTCTTCTCTAATAAAATAAAGTCACATTTTTCTCGAAGTCAAGTTTGAATAGATTCTTTTTGTTATTGATTACTCTATTTGTACTACATAACCTGAAAATTAACCCACATTACAACTCAAATAAAGTCGCAACTTTTAACCTCTGTTATAATTATAGTCTTTTATCAGTAACACTCTCATTTTATTTTCTTCACATTTAATAGACTATTTTGTCCATTTCGTTTGGAGCAGTTTTTGTGGTAAATTTCAGACATGTTCTAGTTGAGTGAGCTGTTGTTTATATAAATCTTTGGTTCATCTGTCAAACTTCAGTGCACTTATTGCTTAAGTGACTTGCGCTACTGTTGCGTCGGTCATTTTGCCAGGGCTGTAGATTTCGTTTTAGAAGTATTCTTGACAATTTTCGAGGATTTTTTTTAAAAAAAGAAACGTTGCCCCACACTAGGATTTACTCTAGTGTCGTGGGTGCGTTTACAAACATACAAGTTCACATACACAATGACACCCAGAGCCGAAACAACAATTTGTGGACCACACAAAGTGTTGTCCCGTGCGGAATCGAACCCGCGACACGTTGCACGGCAGCCGGTTGCCCAGCAACCACACCAACCGTGCAGCCAAATTGGCTTGTTTTGTTAGTGATTAATGAGAAAAGAGTTTGTGGACGCGATAAATTAAATTGGAATTTTTTAAAAATTTAAAAAAAATTAAAGTTGTAATTTATTATAAAGATTTAATTTATCAAGTAAAGTATAGTAAAGTAAGTGCGACTGCCGGGCAAGGGGTCTCGGGTTCGATTCCCGGGTCGGGCAAAGTATTACTGGGTTTTTAAATATTCTCAGTAGTAGCACGGAGTCTGGAATTGTGCCTGGTATATGGCAATAGGCTCACCCCCTAATTATATGGGACTCATAACATAAATAGTGAAAAGTGGGTGTTACATTGTATAGTGGTATGATGTGCACCTCTGCCTACCCCTTCGGGGATAAAAGGCGTGATGTTATGTTATGTTTAATTTATCAAAATCTTTAGCAGGATTTTTGCTTTACCACAAACAAAGGTTTGGGATGCACAGGTTGTACAATATAACTATGACAATTAGTTAAAGAGAAGGGGAGTGAATGTCTACGAAAGGGAGAGGAGGCAGAAGAGAGAAATTGTGATTCTCATAGTTTGTAAACAGTATTGAAATGAACCTCGTTTGTTTAGTGTTAGACTTGGGCTTTTCTCCATGCAATAGTAAAAATGTTCTCCTAACATAGCACTTTTATTAGGAGAGTCCTGCCTACTAATAATATAAATTCGTAAATTAATTAAGTTTTTTATATTATCTATCGTGAGACATACTAAATTAACTAAAAATCGGGGGTTACTTACGTGAATGTTCTATGTTTTTATGTTTTTATAATATTCTATATTTTTATAATAACTATCGTGAGACATATGTATGTACTAAATTAACTAAAATCACGGGTGCGCTGCGCTGCGCAGTGAGCTGCGCGACGTCGCCGCGACCGCGCACGCTGCTCATGAGGAATAACCCCTCTGTGGTTCGAAACTAGTAGAGCTTTTCTCAGTATATTCACCTGAGTAAACCGCGAATAACCTCTTTACATGTTATCTATCAAACCAATCCTTCTTGTTATTTCTATACCTTATCCGAAATATAGACGGAACACTAAAATCTCATCGGACATCGTTACACCGCTCAAACTGCAGTTTTGCGAGTTTTTTTACAACAATCAATTAACTCTATTGCTTCGAAGCGAGAGGTCGCGTCACGATTTTAATTATTTTTTATTTTTTTAGTTTTAAGTGCGAGTGCAATGTTGCGTTTTCACGACTGCTAGCAATGATGTTAGTAATTGTAATTGAGATGTCTTATCTTTGGACAAATAGAAATGTAATGGTCTGGGAGATAAATGTACCTATATTTCTATTGAAATAAGAACTAGAAGAACTTACTTACCTATAAGATTGTATTATTTGTGGACAGTTATACAGATTTCTAAGTTTGTTTTATGATCTTTTGTCAAGATAACATTTTCGTGGGTGAAATGGAAAAAAAAATCCATGATGTTTTTTTTATGATAACCAAATGCAGATAATTAAGTTTTCATAGCTTTTTATATTCTTGCAAATTAAATTTCTGTTGCTACCTACGTGACACACAAGTTGACATATTTTGAAGTGATTATACATGCTTACATCAATTTTTTCGCCAGTTTGACTATCGAGGCGAAATTTCATCAGAAAGTTAACAACGTTTTAGTATATTTTTAAGCTGCATGGTTATAGAAACATTAGTACAAATATTTTCTAGGCTTCAACAACGCCCCCGGCACACACACACAAGTGCCATCATACGAATAGTCACAAGCACAAGTGAAAGCTAAGCACATAAGTCTGTCAGGAATGTCATGTGGGCATGACAAATCGATGGAGTTTGAAGAAAATTATCAATTCACACGATTACTTTGATAAATACTTAATAAAGTGTACATTATTCTGTCCTCCTACACACACCCACCTGTTCAGTACCGTAATGATACTTTTGAAGATGTGTGGTGTTGAAGTCATCGTTTATGTAAATGCTTTGAAATCGATAATTAATTTTAGTCGGCTTTATACTTTATCTTTTTTATATATTAGATGGGACTGACGTTTGACCATTATCTTGCCTGGTGGTAAGCGATGACGTGACCTACAATGGACCACGTAAACCCATAAGCAACCTATTTACTCGGGCCTTGAAGATACCCAGGTTATATATATCCTTCACAAAATATAGACTCTGTTTTCTACAAACTTGATTTTCATGGTAGTATTAGCAAGGTTTCGGAGGGGGCTTTCATTTATGTAGGTTTCGCACATTTAGACTTAATCTAAATAACACATTTGACCTGGTATCTCATATTCGACAGTTGTAGGTATTGTAGTGGAAACTATCGTTTTATTCTTCTGATTCACTTCGTTGCAGGAACCAAGACAGTTATTCATGTCCCTGGGACGCGCCGGACTTCAATGTTCCGGTGTTTTCATGGTTGTATCTACTGTAGATCTTGGCTTACAGGAGTTGCAGCGGTTTTGAGAGGTTGTGGCGGGATTGCACCAAAAAAAAGTCGTCGATATTGTTCAACGGAACACAAGATTCGTGTGTAAAAATACGTAAGTATAAATTAGCAGGTGAATCACGATAGTGTGTAAGACACTGGACAATCAAAGCATTAACTATCGAAACTATTGAAAGGTTCTTACGTAAAACTAGCAGCAGATTCGGATCGACGCAACGCAATTGAAAAAAATATCACTTTTACTTTTTGTTGGGTTACGCTTTCATTACTTATAGGTAATGATTTTAGGGTTCCATCACAATTTAGATAAATTAGTAGCTAGTAAGTTAGCTAACCAATTATGTCATATTATATTAATTCAGTGATCGAAGGCTGATGATTGAGTTTGTTTGTTTTGCAGAGTATATTATCATCATCATGTCAGCTACAAGACGTCCACTGCTGATTTGTATGCCTCTCTAATAAGTTTGATGGACACATAGGTTGTAGTTGTACCTACTTAATTCACATGAATTGACCAAGCTATTTCGTTTTGTTCTAGCAAAAATTCGTTGGCATAGACACAACTATTTTGATTCAATTCCTTCTTGAAACCATCAAGACAGTGTATATTTTTTTACATCTTTCATATCCAGAGCTATAGTTTTAACAAATTAAGAAATTTAAACTTAAAACGTAGGTACATCTTCATTATTTTTCGAAAGATACAGAACCCAATATAGTAAGATGACTCGTACTTACAACGAAGAATTGTTATAGGAAGCAATTCATACAATTACTTATTTTGTTTTATGTAATTAAATTGTTGCAATCTGCTGAGGGCACGCGATCACAAACACTTCTTGTTTTAGCTTCTGTCGATAACTTTATAAACAATAATCTCGTTCATTATAAAGGAAGATGTAAGATTATTTTTATGTAATGGTTTTAAAAATAGATGTTCATACTGATGTGCGATGAGACACGACTTCTTGTTGTTAATTCTGCAATACCGAATTGTATTTTTCTCCTGTTTTTTTACAGTTAAACAAGTGATAAAGTGAATTTATTTCTGCAAATAGGCTACAAGGCAGCACTTTTACACGTCAATTTTAACAAGCGAATGATGAGGTCAACTCTTCCTAACTGAGTAGTATTCTGAAAAGAATTTATCGGAATAAAATAGCTTACAATAAAACTTCTTCTTTGGACTCCTCTACATATAGAGGCTACTAATCTCCTCGCTTGGCAGGCAGGCTGGAGATCACAGTTAAAACTTCATGTAGTTTCATCAGAGAGCACTGCTGCCCGACCTCTGTTAATATGCAATCCCTTGGTATCTTATAACACTCGCGGATGATTAGGACTAGTGACAATTAATGTATGACGAGATGAGTAAACACGTACGTACTCTTCAAATATACCTTATTTCCGATGTTTAAAGACTACTTTAGTATGGACAAATTTTGGGGATTGTGTACAAGTTAACTTCATGTAATCGCCACAGCTAATAGATAATCTCGTCGCATAACATACCTTACCGACGGATGCGTCTAGCCGAGATTAATCTTAGCTTGCAATATATCCGTTTACATACATATATACTGTGTTTCTTACGTAATCTCATTGATTTCGTCGGTAATTTAAGATTTAAGTTTACAGTTTATATTGCGTGTCTTCCCGTCTTTATTATTATTTTAATAGTTTCCTACAGCATTTGTTTATGAGTGGTCAATTAATGTTACTTTAGCTCGCACCTCTATTTTCACATTTGGTACGCTATATACCTGAATATACCATATATGAAATTTACATTAACATCACGCCTTTTATCCCCGAAGGGGTAGCCAGAGGTGCACATTACGGCACTGTTCAATGTAACACCCACATTTTCACTATTTATGTGATGAGTTTCACGTAATAGGGGGTGAGCTTATTGCCATATATTTCATATTCCATATTCCAGGATCCATGCTACTACTGAGAATTAAAAATTCGCACTTGCGACCACTCGGCCAATGAGGCAGTCTTGCCTCAATAGATTTTTCTACTTGAAATACCTAGTTGTAATATCTTAGCTCATGTCTCTAAAATGTTGTAAGATACGTATAAGGTTGTTTGTTTGGAACAGATTCCTACAAAAACAACTAAACTGATATTGAAATCTTTTCCCTAATGGACAAAATAATATAACATCACGCCTTTTATTCCCGAAGTGGTATGAAATTTAATAGTGTATAATTATTATTATCATCATCAACAGCCTATAAATGCCCACTACTGAGCAAAGCCTCTTCTCACACGGAGAAGGTTAGAGCGTTAATCACCACGCTTGCTCAATGCGGGTTGGCGATTTCAAACTTATAATTAGAAATTATAAGTCCAGGTTTCCTCACGATGTTTTTCCTTCACCGTTTGTCAGTGGTGTCTAAATAATCTTAGAAAGTACATATAACTCGGAAAAAGTCACATTGGTACTTGCCGTTGTTGGTAGGTTTCGAACCCGCACCCTCATGCATGAGAAGTGGGCGTCTTAAACCTCCGGGCCACCACACCATTTTTTCCATGCACCTTTTTTGTAGCCAGATTTATTACACCTAGGTAGTAAAAATTGTCAGTAAAAGAATAGGTTTTAACCATGGCATAATAGATTTTTTAGCTATATATATTGTTAAAGAGGATATGAACCTTGGTCCTTGCCAGAAATAGTATTCAGGAAAAAGAAAACATATCAGGTACCGTTTAATTAACAAGGCTTAAATTAGTAAGTTTTTATAGTAGTCTGAAATTAAGAAAATATTTAAGGCGATTATTTTAATACTTGAACATTTAAAGAGCTCAAGTTTTATTGTTGAACACTTTACAATTATTAGCATATTTGTGCGTAAATTATGTTATTGTATACCTTTATTACTTACCAGCGACTTCATTTGGATTTTTTCTTGATTTCGTGTCCCTTCAGTACAAATATGAATTTGAAACAAAATTAAAATTCTTTGCTTTATGCTGAGTTTCGCAATGTGTTCGGTTTATTAAAAATAATATTATACCGATACCTTACTTGTTGTATACAGTACGCACTTTCTGTTTAGCATTTACGCACTAAAGTTGTCTTTTTTATTTGAATAAAATTATTGGTAGTAACAACAATCGGCTTATTGGACGATTCGCAAGAATTTAACTCGCACGAAACGTGCGAATCGACTCCTTTAAAACATATTATTTTTTCTGTAGTCGATTCGCACGAATTACATTTATTGGCGTGCGAATCGACACCCTCACAAATATGTAGTAGGCTATTCGCACACATTCCGTTTTAAGGTTTAAAAAAATTAAAGTACAGTCGTATTCAGCCATCACTGAAATAAAAATAAACAATAATGGAAGTTTAAACAGCAGATATTTACTTGACAGTGGTGACAGTCTGGAGGTGCGTCAATAGACAACGTTGTAAAGCACTCTTACGTACAAATAATGATCTCCTGTTAACAAAAGAATAACCTCATTCATGCCAACCAAGCGTCATAGAAAATGAAATGAAGTATCAATTAGACAAATGCATTAAACGATCGGAGAAAGAGCTCACAACTATACCAAAAATGTATAGTGAAATGGTTTCGGACTTGCATAATGTTGGATGTGATCTCATACAAAAAGTTCCTGATTTTAAAAATATTAAAAAAAGTCTCTATCGACACAGAAACATATCACTACAGATAAAAAAATTGAAATTAAAAAAGATACAGATCACAATTACACTTTTTGCAAACCAAAATGTTACAAAGTATATTGAAACAGCAGAAAGCGTTTTCTGCGATGGGACGTTCAAAAGCTGCGTACCACTACCACCATTTTTGCAAGTATACACGTTACATATAGATATTGTGAGGTAGATTGTGTTTTGATTTTCTATCTATTACGAGTCAAACATATTTGACCTTACTACTTCTGTGCTCAAGTGTACTTTATCTTAACTGCATTTCATAAAAAACAATATGTGTGCGAATAGCCTACTACATATTTGTGAGGGTGTCGATTCGCACGCCAATAAATGTAATTCGTGCGAATCGACTACAGAAAAAATAATATGTTTTAAAGGAGTCGTTTCGCACGTTTCATGCGAGTTAAATTTGTGCGAATCGTCCAATAAGCCCAACAATCAGGTAGTACTTGCTTTTTTTTTTTTTTTTTTTTTTTTTTTTTTTTTTTTAAGGGGGGAAAATCATCGAATGACTGCCCCCGCCTGGGTGAGGCGGGAGGGAGTGTCAGACTCTTACTGACTAAAAACCACCCCGTTCCTTCTCCTGCACGTCGAGCCGGAGCCCCGGTTACCCGTTAGGTTCTCCGCGACTCCGAATCGGCATCGGCCCTATTGGGCCCCATCTGTGGTGGTCTGATGGCTCTTTGAGGCGCGCGCGGAACGCGACGCGCCGTACGCTCGGGTCTGTTTCTGGTCGGACGGGGAGCCACCCATGCTCGCCGTCCGCAGGCCCGCGCTTACGGTGGCCGGAGATCGTCTCGCGATCCCCGACGCCCGGTGTGTCCTTCGCGATGGCTGGGTTGCGAGGAAGCAGCGCTTCGCTGCCTCACGCGTCCCGCCTCCTCCTTAGCTAGCATCACTGCTTCGCAAAAGGAGGAGACGGCATCCCAGTCCCCCTCGCTCCGCATCATGGCCTGCACTAGGCCCGGACGCGAGAGGTCGCCATCGCCGATCACTTCCCTGAGGACACGGCGGTGCTCAGCCCACGAAGGGCATTCTCCCACCGTGTGTTCCACCGTGTCCTCAGGGCGGTCCTCGCAGTGATGACACCCGGGCGTTTCCTCCCGCCCCATCAGACACAGGTACCTCCCGAAACTTCCATGTCCGGTGAGGACCTGCGTCAGGCGGTAGGTGAGGACGCCGTAGCGTCTCTCAAGCCACTCCTCAAAGAGGGGACTTACCGCTGCGATGGCAGCGAGCCCAGCCCTCGGTTGCGACAGTCGTTGCTGCCATTCCGCCATGAGATCGCGCCGGAGCTCATCCCGCCACGCACCTATTTGGCGCGGCAGCGGGGTTTCGCCCCGGCGACGTGCCTCCGCGCGCATGCTGTACACGCGCGCGAGCACCTTCGCCTCCAGATCCCACGGCGGTAATCCGGCAAGGAGGTTCGCCGACTCCCCAGAGATCGTGCGGTATCCGCGGATCATTCGGATCGCCATGACCCTCTGTGCCATGAGCAGCGTCCGAGCGGGACGCCGCAACAGGTTTGGCGCCCAAACAGGGGCGCCGTAGAGGGCCATGGACCGCACGACCCCGGCGTATAACCTCCGGCAGGAGGCGTTTGGCCCCCGAGGTTGGGGAGGATGCGTTTAAACGCAGCCCCCGTCCTCTCCAACTTTGGGGCCAAACGTCGGAAGTGTTCTATGAAGTTCCACCGACTGTCGAGGACGAGTCCTAGGTACTTCATCGTCGTCTCGACGTCGATGGTAACTCCTCCCGCCGTTATTTGGGACCCACCCGGAGGTGGCGCGTTCCCGCGGCCATGAAAACACATGGCCTCGGACTTGTGGAGCGCCACCTCGAGTCCCAACTGCCGGATTCTCTCAACGACTGTCGCAACCGCTGTCGCCATTAAGTTGGCCGCCGCCTGGTGTGACCTCCCGTGCGCTAGCACCAGCGTATCGTCGGCGTAGCATATTGTGCTAACGCCGTTCGGGAGGTCGGTGCGCAGCACCCAGTCATAGCCGATGTTCCACAGGAGCGGCCCCAGAACCGAACCCTGTGGAACACCGCGTGACATCTCTCGCCGGTTCCACTCGCCCCGGTGACCGGGGTAGCTGACGGACCTGTCCGTCAGGTAAGCCTCGATTACACGACGGAGGTAGGTAGGCACCCGATGATATCGGAGTGCCTCCAAGATGCAGCTCCAGGGCAGGGAGTTGAAGGCGTTGGCGATGTCCAGAGACACCGCCACTACGACCTTACCCCTGGACACTGCAGTCCCCGTCGTGAGGTCTCTAACGCGCATGATGGCGTCCACCGTGGAGCGCCCTCTGCGGAAGCCGAACTGGCCGTCCGACAAGTCCGGCCCAATGTCCGTCAGGTGCGCGACGAGGCGGTTCGAAATGATTCTTTCGAAGACTTTCCCCACCTCGTCGAGCAACACTATGGGCCGGTACGCGGACGGAGAGTCCGCAGGGCGCCCCGTCTTCCGCACGAGGACCAGTTTTCCCGCTTTCCAGAGAAGCGGGAACTGGCCTCTCTCCAGACATGCGCTGTAGAGACCAATCAATCGAGGCCCGAGAGCCTCTGAGGCCAGGACCCATGCCTTGCCATGCAGGCCGTCGGGTCCTGGGGCGGTGTTCTTGGCGCCCATCCGGCGCACCGCCGCTCTCAATTCTGCCTCGGTCACCTCTGGGACGGTGTCGTCGTCGTCGTCGCTGTAGCCCGCGTCGGGCACCGCAGGGGGCGGAGTCATATACGGAGGGGTGAACCCCCTCCACAGTCGAGGGAACAGGGTGCCAATCACCTCCTCCAAGACTTCTTGCCGGAGACTCTGGGTGAGCGGGGGAGCCCAAGCGCGGAGCTTGTCGCGTACCATCCGGTACGGGCGTCCCCACGGATCTCTGTCCAGAGTCCCCAGCATCTCTCGGCGGGCCTCCTCCTTGGCCCGCAATATCTCCACCTTGAGGAGGGCCTTGGCCGCCCTGTATCCCTCGTACAACTCCGCCTCTCTCGCCTCCGCATTAGGAGGACGGATGCGGCGCCTGCGGTGCCTAGTGTACTGGCGTCGCGCGGCAGTGCACGCCTTGCGTAGAGCTGCTAGCTCTTGCGACCACCAGTACACCTGGCGCTTTTGTTGCCTCGACCGGATCCGGGGCATCGCCACGTCACAGATCCTGGACATGGCGTCCTGGAGCCACTTGGCCTCATCGTCTATGTCGGCAGGCCTGACCGGTGGTATCACCCAGGCCTGCACGATGGCGGCTTCCAGGAGCAGCTCCCGGTCCAGCTGTTTCAGCGCCCAACGCGGGCCACATGGGGCCTGTCTGACCGGCGGGTCTGCGGACTCGGCGGAGACGTCGAACCGGATATACCGGTGGTCGGAGTACGTCTCCACCTCCTCCATGACGCGCCAGTCAACAATACGCGGTGACAGAGCAGGGCTGGCGAACGAGATGTCCACCACCGACTCGCCCTGCATCCGCACGCATGTGGGGACAGAACCCCGGTTCAGGACGACTAGGCCCGTCTCAAGGGCCCAGTCTTCCACCATCCTACCCCGGACGTCGGTGAACCGGGAACCCCAAGCCAAGTTTTTGGCGTTGAAGTCCCCGAGGACGAGCACGGGGAGGGAACGGAACCCGACGACGACAGTGACCAACTCCCTCAAGGAGTTGTGGAACTCGGCGAGAGTTCGGTTCGGAGAGAAGTACACGCCCACCACAGCGAGCTCTCCGAACCGTGCTGCGACACAACCCCGGCCTCTTTGAGCAGCCTCAAGAGTCGGGGTACCGGCGGCGGCCGACGAGATGATGGTCACCGAGCCGTCCAGGTCCGCCACCCAGTGATCCCTGGGCGGGACAAAGTACGGCTCGGAGACCACGGCGACATTGATCGACCACTGCGCCATGCTCTGGAGCAGGAGATCCTGAGCAGCGGCGCAGTGGTTGATGTTCGCCTGGAGGAGGCGGAATGGAGCCACTATTGACAGTCCATTCCGACCTCCTCAGTGGTGGCAGCGGCGACTGCGGTGGCAGTGGCGGCGGCGGCGGCGGAAACGGCAGGGGCGGCGGAGGGCCTACCTTTGCCCTTTTTAGCAGGAGGGGAGCAGCCCTTGCTCCCGACCCGGTGATTGGCCGGCTTGCCAGCCGCCGCACATGCGTTGCAGTGCAGCGGGGCGTTGCACGAGCCGGCCTTGTGACCGGGCCGACCGCAGCGGAAGCAACAGTCGCTGCGGTCCACCTCCGAGGTGCATTTGACACTCACGTGCTCCCCCACGTGACAGCGGTAGCACCTCAGAGGCCGGGTCTCGAGCAGCTTGACCTGCGCCGAGACCCATCCCACCAAGAGCCTTTTGCCCTCCTTTAATGTTTTGGCCGCTGTGACGGGGCAGCTCACCACCACCGTGCGCAGCCCCGAGTTGTCCGGACGTATGGTGCCCACCCTGACCTGGTCAGCAGGGCACCCTCCCGTCCTGGCCACAGCGGCCACCACCTCACTCTCCGTGACGGAGTCGTCCAGGCCCAAAATCCTGACATCCAGGCATTTGGTGGGCCTGGACACGCGGGCCTCGTCCGCACCGAAGCACGCCCTAAGCCTCTCGGCCAGGGCGTCGGCCGATGGGCCGCTGGTCGCGCCGGGGACCTCCAAGAGACGGGCTCCAGTGGCAGTCACTTTGACTGCAAATCCGTCCGGGGCCCCGAACTCCGCAGGAGTCACCGCCCCCTTGAGCTTGGCGAGGACGTCGCCGTAGGTAACGCCCCTATTGACCGCTTCCGGCTGTATTGTGATGACCACAGCCGCGGTCTTAGGGGCGAGGAGCAAGGCAGCAGCGCGTTTCTCCCTGCGCTGCTGCTGCCGTCGCTGCCGCTGCGCCTTTTTGCGGCGCTTCCGGCCCTCCCTGGCGACTCTCCTCGCCTCGCCGGCGATTTGCCACCCGCCGCCGTCCTCCGCTCGCGGGGCGGGTTCCACCACCGCTGCCGCAACTCCAGCCTGCCGGGCTGGAGTGCCTCTCCTCTTTTTGCGCCCTGCGGGCGCAGGTGCCGTCGGCGCAGCTGGGGTCTGCGTCGGCGGGGACGCAGAGGCCCTCGCTGGGGCAGCCGGTCGCGCCTTTGCCGGCGGTTGGGAGCTGCGGCTAGCCCGACCCGAGGTCGAAGGCTTGGCCGCAGCGGCTGCGTACGACCGCGGGACCGCAGGGGCGACCTGACTCGCCGCGAGCGGGGGCCGCAAGAGCCTGCCCTCCAGCACGTCGAAACGTCGCTGGAAGGTAGCCAACTCCGCCCGCAGCAGTCCGACTACGTCGGCCTCCGCCGGGGGCTGGGGGCGACTGCCGCGAGCAGCGGCGAGCTCGGCCCTGGCCGTCCGCAGCTCGGCCTCCAGAGCCGCATTGGAGGCCGCCAAGCGCGCCAGCTCTCGCCGCATCTCGGCCAGCTCGGAGCGCACCTTTCCCGCAGTGGGCACCGCACACTGCTCCAAGGCCGCCTCCGATATTGTGGCCGCCGCCGCCCTGAGGAGGCGGAGCCTAACCGGCTGGGATTTCCCCATCGCCAGCTTGTAGAGCTCCGCCGTAATGGCCTGTTGGAGGCCCCCGGAGCAGCTCTCGCTCTCAGAGCCGCGCTCGCCCTCCGACATCTCCACGCCGGACATCTCGGCCGCAGAGGACTCCGAACGGGCAGCGCTCGAGAGAGCCCTGCCCTCCGCGGCCAGCTGCTCGGCTGACTCCGCGCAGGCAGCTGGTGCCGGTTTCCGGCGACCGCTGCCCTTGCCGCCCCTACCCCGCGCTGCCGTGGGGACCTTGGGGGAGGCGCCTCCTGAGCGCCGGAGGACGGGGACAAACTGTCCTCCTCCAGCCTGGGGCGTTTGAACGTCCCCGTCGCGCGGCGGCGTGAGCCTTTCGAGCTCACGCTCAGCCGCTCCGCTAATGTTGTGTCGGACTCTGAGTCCAACACCCTCCGACTGGACTCCCGTGTGTGGGGCCTGCTGGACGAGTCCAGCGCCTCACCACGAGTCCCGGAGCCACTTGGGCTCCCTTCTCCTGCTACTGCAGGCGAGCCAAGCTCACCCGCACTCTCCTCCTCCGTATGTGGTTTTTTATTTTGATTGGTCTCCATAAAGTTCCCACGAGTATGGGGGAAATAATCGGTCCACCCAGGCAGTGCCCCCTGTACCTGGGTAAGTGAAAATTTGTTTCCCAACTAGAGGGTCCACTGGTCCCCTAGCTGGGGGTGCGCTCGCGACTGACACTACTCCTCAGCCATGCATACTCTCGCCGCGCACCAGAACTTAGTATTAGAGGAATTTTTTATAGAGGTTATCTTCCTCGCGGTCCGGGCGACCAAGCCAAGACCCTCGTCCCGTTCAGAGTCACAAAACATGACCGTGACCTCCTTACGGATTACGATATCGACGGCTGCAATCGGGGACAGCTTGTGTCCCGATGCTGCTCGCTGGCAGGGTGAGTGCACAACGAGCACCGCCCTTGCCTCTCCGCCACGCTCTCTGCTAATCAGAGAGACAGGCGGAGAAACGCCCCACGGAAGCGCGGGCCATGAGCACACAGCCCGCCGCCTCCAGAACCCTATCGGGTTCGCCCGCCCAGTCCAGAAGTCTGCTGCGGGCGACAGTCACTCCAACCCTATCACCCCCGCTAGGGAGACTGTCGCCCGCACCCAGGGTGCACCACGGGGAGGTCTTCTGGCACCGCACCCCGGTAGTACTTGCTTAGGGTAGCGCAGCCTAAGTACACTTTCAACAACAGACGTATCATAAATGTATTGCAAATCATACAGGAAATTGGCTATTTGGCTACTTTCCTTAATCAAAAATAAATAATTTCGACTGTTCATTACGATAAAAAATAATCATACTTTTATTATAGATTTTATGACCAACTTAATTTTAATATTTTTCCAGCAATTTTCCAAGAAATAAGTATGTTGTTTGACGCTAGAAAACGTGATATCACATAACACAATCTCGTACAAAATTCATAGAAAACTGTCGTTTTTGACTGTTCGAAAAAAGTATTGAATTCGACTAGTTGGCATGTACCCAATTATAGGTATGCACCATCGTTTCCATGAAGGAGAGTACCCCAAATATGATGACGAAAAATATTGAGTGGGACAGTTGGAAATCTCATTTACACTGTGATTATTATGCATACCTACAGGTTAGACTGCCTCGTTGGCCGAGTGGTCGCAAGTGCGACTGCAAGGTCAAGGGGTCTCGGGTTCAATTCCCGGGTCGGGCAAAGTATTACTGGGTTTGCAAAAACCTCAGTAGTAGCACGGAGTCTGGAAATGTAATCCCGGTATATGGCAATAGGCTCACCCCCTATTACATGGGACTCATAACATAAATAGTGAAAAGTGGGTGTTACATTGTACAGTGGCATTCAGTGCAGTAATGTGCACCTCTGCCTACCCCTTCGGGGATAAAAGGCGTGATGTTATGCTATATTATGCCTACAGATCAATTTAATCCCTTGCCAATTTGCTTGCTTGTGCAAACCACTTAAGCTTACACTTTCAATATCCATTACAACTATTTTTATAAAAATTATAAACGTGTTCTTATACTGCATGGCTTTAACTGCGATGCTCAGTGTTAAAAATGTTAATGACATTATCTCTCCATTTTAGTTATGAGGCTGAGCAGAGTAATTGTTAATTAGGAATCCGGTTAGTTACTATCAATAAACTGGCTCTAGTATTTATCATGGGCCATTGTAATTTTCCGTATAAGTATGTAATTGAGTAGATATTTGTCTTGATCAAAAATAAATTATTTCGACTGTTCAATACAATAAAATATTAGAAAATAATCATACTTTTATTAATTGATTTTATGACCAACTTAATTTTAGTATTTTTCCAGCAATTATCCAAGAAATAAGTATGTTGTTTGATGCTAGAAAACGTGATATCACATAACACAATCTCGTACAAAATTCATAGAAAACTGTCCTTTTTGACAGTTCGAAAGTAATTGACAAGTACTTAATTATGGTCGTTACGTAAATCATTACGTTTTAGAGTAACGAATTTATTAAAACTATACTTACTAGTTTTATTGTTTTATTTTCAATTTATATTTCAGTTCATAATCTATTCTGTTATATGTAGGTATGTATTGTGTATGACATTTTTTTTTAATTATGTCGCTACAGTTTACTTTCCTGATCTTAGTCGTAGCTAGTTTTTTATTTGATCTCGATGGTAACCTAACAAATGTGGTTCAACAATATGCAAAAAAATAATTTTCTTTAAGGAATGTTTCTAAATCTATATCTACAACATCATACGTAATAAGCTACCACGCTTATAAACGATTTCACGAAATAAATCTCACTTAACTTACCAACACACTATACGGTGAACCCATAAATCATTAATTCTCAAACAACTACCTATAGAGGTAAGTATCTACATTTCATCGCACATCAAAAATCACGTTCAACCATTTTGGTATCAAAAAAATGCTTGCTGCCGTAACTAAAACTCAAATTGCGGCGATCCATAGTATTTTAACCGGGCGTTTCCCACGGCTGCGCGCACGCAAGTCCGTTCCAATTAGACTGTACCGAACTAATTCCTGCCCATGCGCCGCGAATGGATACGTGCAGAAGGCTCACTTTAAAAGAATATTTATTTCAAGTTAAATGCGTGTAATTTGGTTTCGCGGACACAGTTTTGTTTGTTTAGTAAAATAAATTCAATGTTCATTGTTTTTAGGTTGTTATTTGCTTGTCGTAATTTTTTTGTAATTTAATCTTCAATTTATTGTAAGTAAAGAGTATTTCTTTGCTTATTTAGAACGACTGTAATCTTATAATGTGAAAAAAAAACTTATAGGCACTGTTAGATCCCATCATTGTATTATGAGCCTTTTTTCGTCTACTCAAAGATTAAACAAATATTCCATATCATTTTAGAATACCAAATACTTTTTTAGCAACAAAAATAGACATTCCAATCCATACCATCCATAGTTTTATACTAAATTGTGGGCAATGGTGTGGGTTACATATTTATTGTAGTTGTTGTTTAATGTAAAACTTTTATGTAAAATCTTAATATGTAACTGTTTTTTGTCCCTTAAATAAATAAATAAATAAATAAATACCAAAAGTTTATAGCGAAAATTTTCGTTTTCTGCGTATATTTGTATTCTCATACGCGTGCGTCGTCTTACCGTCCGTAATCGCTCCTTCTAAAGGCCTGGTAACACGAACGGCTTTTTTGGATGCGCTCGATTTGGTCGCAACGTTAATTAAATAATACTGTTTGTTTGATTGTGTAGCATTATTTCTCATTGCTTGTTTTCTTAATGAATTCCTGTCTAGGTCTTGTTCGGACTTGTTTGGCTGATAAGTGAAATTGGAGACTAAATAAAGTCTGCAGTACAATGTCCATTGTATTTGTAAGCGGTTATTAATATTTATTTGAAATTTTTCGCTCATTAAGTATACAAAGTGTTTGGTTTGCATCATTCTATCAGTTCGTTAACATTTAACTTCTAAGCAATTTCTACCATAAGTAGTTTGAAACCGAACATCAGTTTTTATTAAATCTAATCAGCCTTTCTCCAGCTCTTCCTTTAACCATAGTCCAATATCATGAATAGCATAATTGGGCGTGTTAAATTACTCCAGAGCGTCACTAAAGTGTCTGAAGACCTGTAATCACTTCACGTAATTAAGAAACTTAGTTTTAGAATGGAAGCTATCTTTAACTAATCTCCAGTCTATAAAATCTCTTAACCATTTTATACTTTAATCATTGGGTACTCGACATGCGGATTTCTGGGTTTCGCCAGAAAGTGTTTTATCATCTATATTACCATGAATAACGTATCATATATTACTTATTAGTGTGTCTAAAGACTGGTGTTGCTTATAGTCTGCACCATCTTGAACCTATTAGTGACTACGATCATTTAGGACAGTTGGCCGTCTTATTGAGCTATGGTAGTGAGGATACAGAAAGCTCCTCTATGTAACTATGTATATAATAACTCCTGTTCAGTTACGCAGCCTCAAAGAGACTGGCCTCAATAGCAGTCCTTTTGGCTACTTATGTTTTTAATTTAGTTATAAGTATGAGATATGACCTCGTGAAGACTTTGACATACAACTTAACTGTTAAATAAGTAGGTGTTGATAAATTCATATTTTTTATTATTTTCATCAAGTCTTCAGTAGCACAGGTTAGTGTGTAAAGTAGCACAATTTTGGTTACCGTTAATTTTAATCACGATATATTGTGGCTGGTTGGTCGCATGGTCGCAAGCTTAGCTGTCGTGGAAAGAAAAGGTGCGATTTATGAGTGGTGTAAAATATTACTGAGTAGGTATTGATGATTTTATCCTGTGTATAGCAATAGGCTTGGGTGTTTTAT
The DNA here is from genome assembly GCA_038387885.1 of Spodoptera picta. Lineage (NCBI taxonomy): Eukaryota > Metazoa > Arthropoda > Insecta > Lepidoptera > Noctuidae > Spodoptera > Spodoptera picta. Next base: position 408,764 of record JAZHFQ010000413.1, on the reverse strand, counting down.
GTGGTGATTGGACTCATAATGAATCTGGTGATTAGTGGTCATCACATTTCGTTTCGTTAGCCTACCTCTTTAAGAAATGAAAGGTCATGAATAACATCACGCCTTAGCTAACGTGACATTATAGAGGTAATCTTTCATCGGAAGCACTTTGACCACTGTTTACATTCTCGATTTTCATAATATTACGATTCATGGTTTCGTATTTAAGTGTCACGTTTTTTTTTTAACAGATGAGCAGTGACATGTTACTTTATAGAGTCATGTTTTTGTGTCATGGTTATATTGACGTAGGTATTAGAAGACCATATGAGGCGAGAGGAAGTGTGTCAAACTCTTACTGACTAAAAACTACTCCGTTCTTACTTCTGCACTTCGAGCTGGGGTCCCGGTAACCCGTTAAGTCCTCTGCGGCTCCGTATCGGCAACAGTCCTACTGGGCCCCATCTGTGGTGGTCTGATGGCATTATGAGACGCGCGCGGAACGCGACGCACCGTGTGTTGGAGTCTGGTTCTGATGTAGCAGGCTGGGCTGACAATGCTGTATGAGAAACCTGAACCTTTTAAATTATGATCAGCGCGGCAACTCACCAGCTGAACATGGAGATTATAGCAAACCGTACATAAAGGCTTATAATCCAGCTGTGAGCTGCCACTAGATTTTAATGATAATCTTAATGATTTTAGTATCGTCTTATTTATAGAGGCAGTACTAATTTGACAATTATGCATTTATTGATTGACGTTACTATTGCATCGATAATTACAAATCGATCTCAAGCAAGTATGGGCAAAACCTTAAAGAAGTCTTAATAAAGAAGATTTATTATAGACTTCCTGTGGCAATTAGGAAAATATTGTCTCATTACCATTTTCCCTTATTAATCATGGAATATAATAAGTGTCTATTGCAAAGAATTACGGTCGCGTTTTTTCAAATAGATTAGATTGTTTCTTCAAAGCAGGTCGATGTTCTAACACGGTATAATTTTATAGTTGCTCTCAAGTAATAAAATCTAGCACGGTCATTGAATATCGTGTGAACTACAACCACTAACAATGCAAAGAAATTTACTCCAATATTTAATAAAACATCACTCCAATTACATTTTACTGAACATGTGCAACGTATTACTCGTTTACGCAATTCAGACTGAAACTACAAAATTATAAGATATATTTTAGCTTGGTAATGAGTTTTTTCTGAAGCAACTAAGAGATTGTAGGAAATGAGACCTTTATTTATGAGGTATTGCAATATCTAATTAAGATGTGAATTGAGTCTTTTGATAAGGAAATGAAGATGTGCTTGTGTAGTAATTAGACAGTCGGTGGATGAGATATTGTGGGACTGAGACATTGTGAAATGAAGCTTAATTAGGAACATAGAAGTTCATAAATATATATATGGTTAGTTTATAGTAAAAATAAATAAATATATTAAAGTATTTGTTAGTACAAGTACAAGGTGACTACCGAAACAAAACAAATATTACTGCAAACATTGTTTATTTTCTTCCATCATTTCAAATAGCCTACAGTAAACATCCTCTAATTCTCTATCCTAACAACTCCTTTCTGGGAACTAATTATCACAGTACAACTTAGGTGCTAACTAACACTACGCGGTACTTAAACGTACAAGTAAATGCTTTAACCGACGCGGAAGACGTTGAAGTTAGGAATACAAATAACAGATTACTACTGAACAAAAAAACCTTAATTTATTAAATTAATAAAAAAGAAAAACTTCAACAAGCAAAGCGAGAACAATCCATACTTCGTAAACACACATCAGTTCTAGGAACGTTAATAGAAACAAACAACAATATAAATGATTATCACACGTTGTCACACGGTCCTTGGGCATGCGAGGAGCTGGGCAGCGTCACCACGGCCGCCACATCGACTGGGCGGAGTCTGACTCGGAGGCGGGGCTGTGAGGCGGCGAGGGCGGTGCGTACGCACGCTTTGCGAGCGCAGCTTCCGCGTCCATCGGCTCCGCCAGCCTCTTTAGCCCTCGATCTGGTAACGATGTCCTCTGCAGCACCGCCTGCTGCTGCTGCGGTGGTTGCTGGGGAGGTTGCTGGGGCGGCGGGATCGGCTGCAGCGGTGTTGGCCTCGCAACACCATTTGGTGCTATTGGCTGAGGCTGCACTACTTGAGGATTCTCCAACCTTCTTATACAGTTACTGAGATGCTGCAGCAATCTCGCTCCAGCTTGAGGGTCTACTGGACCTTGACGTTGCATTGCGGTGGCAGCTAAGGTGGCGTTTGCAATAAACTGAGACACTTCTGTTGCACACTGAGTAAATCCAGCACGAAAACGTTCTGCGTAGGACATTTCAGGTTTCAGCACTAACTGTCCTCGCCTCTTGAGGCTGTGAAGGTGGCGAACGGTGAGTTCCAGGATGTCAGCCTTTTCTAGTTTGGAGACATTTTCTCCTTCAGCTTGCAGGGCGGTAACCATAAGGTCTTTGAGTTCATCAAGGCAGCGGTTGATGCGGGCTCTCCTCTTTCGTTCTAGCATTGGCTTCATAACTTTTCTATATTGGTAAGTTCGGGAGACGGGTTCCTCGTCAGGTTGCGCGTGCGCAGGCGGGTGGAAGGCGCCGTGCGGCGGTGACATAGTACGGGCGGGTAGGATCATTGGTGCGCGCGCGACGGTCTCTGAGCGAATGGCGCGCGCGCCGCCCGTCGCTTGCTTTTATGCGCCCTACACCGATTGTGGCAAAACGCCCGTGATAAAAGTAGGGGTGTCACTCGCAGGATTCTGTAAATAAAAGTATTTTTATTTACTTGAATATTTCGTTTTGAAATTTCAAATGTGATTAAATTAGAATTATTATTTTGAATAGTACCATGAAAAATAATTAAACTAATTAAATTATATACTTTTTGACAATAATAATTATTGTTTGAAGTACCAGTCAGTGGACAGATAATATAATTAATAATAATAATTTTATGTTTGTCTTTACTTTAAAATTGAAAAATGACAACAAGTCAGACTTATAATGGAAATCTTTTTGGTACATGATAATTCCTTCTAAATAAATTAATTGTTAATTAAAAACTAGTAGACATGTCAAAGATTTTTACGTAAGGTTAGTATAAATAAAAAATTGTCGCTCTATAATAAAATATTACTTTTTTTATTTTAAATTCTACGTCGTGAATTCATTACTATTATTACGTTTAAATCAATGCCGGTAAGATGAAACAGCTGTTCAGTGTACTGAGGGTCTTAGGTGATAGCAGCTGGCTAGTCACGAGTTCCCACGCGCACCCTCCTTACGTCACCCTGCGCACACGCACGCCAAGATGCTCCCCTTGATCCGCGCGCCAAACTATCGCAATGATGTCACACGGACAAGGCGACTCGTGGCGATGAATTAAACAACTGCCACCACACCTTGATATTCCCCCCTTCCCCCTTTTTTAAACTGAACAAAAAACTTGCATTTTAAAACTTATTACAATTTTGTAGTAAGTTCTTTTTGTTGTTATGGTCAATGGACGAATAGAAAAAGACATTCTTTGGCATAAACTCGTTTTCGTAAGCTATTAATTTATAGCAAGTAATATTTTTGTGAAAAAAAAATATTTTATTTGTAACAAGTGACAGCCCTGTGTCGGCGGCGCGGGCGCAGTGCTACGGCGACATGAGGCGCGTTATCGCCTCCGTCGGTCATACAGACAGAGTGACGAATAGAAATTATTACTGTCGCACCGACTTTTTACTGCTTACGTGTGTTATTAATTATTATTTGTGGCTTGTGGCCTACTTCGGCAAATGTTGCCGTGACTGCCTGCACGGCTCGCCACAAACTCTATGCATGTTTGTACAACACCAGTGTGAGTTAGATTTTTCAAATATCTCTCCTATCTACCTCTGTCTTAGTTACTAGTTTTTTCTCTAAACCATTTATCGAGAAAATCATATTTCATATCAGTGATTTAGTTGACATGATTAATTCTATTTCGCAGTCATTTTAATCTCAACACAAGTTTCTGCAACTATAATATTAATAATGTAATTTTTCATGCTAATCCTAGAACACGACATAATACCGACCATTCATCACAAATAACATCCTTGAATAACAAAACATCCTCCTAATTAGTTAGTCAAAACAATAACATTGACTATCACCTTGCAAAGGTGTGAGTCTGTTCCCAGCACCGCTAGTCGACTCGACACCGACCCATTGTGCGGTCGAAGCCGCCGTGACGCTACTTACTCCAATTCTGTCTTACGCCGCTAGACGGCAGAACGTCTTATGTGTCAACACCGCCTTCGGAATAGGCGAATCGTGCCACTAAGAGCGGGCCACTTGATACTTACGACCTGTCGACACTGAAGCCACTTTGACACGCGAGTGGATAACGGCGTAAGCGACGCTTCTGGTCGTAGCCAATGAGACGTTCTTCGTCGTAGCGCGGCGTCGTGGGAAAGCCCGTGCCGCGCGCGTTCCCACACACTCGGCCGGCACAAGCCAACCGATAAATTATCATAATTCCATTGTGAGTGAGACGGTACTAAGAAATTTTATACTTCATCAATCGCCGCGTTGAATACATTAGCGCGTGGGCACCGCTTTGTTGATACGGTGACGCAAGGAGCAAGGGTACGCCCGACCTATTGCGGGTGTCCTTTTATTTTTTGTATCACGTATCTATTTTATGACAACAGCCATAAATTCCGTGGAGACGACGTAATATGGTGATGATATACATACATACACTGACTGTAATGTAAAGAATTTTGTGTGAAAAGTAAACCGAGAATTCCACCCACGTTGTTGAGCTAGATACATAATACGACGTATGTACTTACAACTTACAAGTAACGCTAAGTAAGAAAATATGTACGCACTGATCTTGCCGTTTCAATAATAAACATTCCAAAATTCCTACACTTGTAGTTAAACAGCACTTGGAAAATACCAGACCAGTTAAAATATATTGCGATTTATTTTATGGTGAAAAATAGTCCCATGACAGCATTGGGAAATCATACGTATATTATATGGGAAAACTAAAGTCTCAATATAGAATTGAATAATTAATGGTAGAGCTCTGTAACATGACATATTATTGAGTTTGAATTATTCATTTATGCTTGTTTACATGCTCAGGCAGACTCCATTGATAAGTTACTGCGCTGTGTGCCATCGCCCATACTACTCATGATTATGGGCCCTGGATCAGCTTGAAATTAGTCGAGTAAACCATGCGAATAAAATCTGGTTTTAGTTCTTTCATTGTAAAAACGATGTTATAATTATCTAATTGACCTTCAGTTATTTTATTGAGAACTTCAATTTATGACACCTAAGTGTAAAGTATTTACAAAGGACCTAATAGAAATTGTGGTAGGCATAAAGGCCATCGCTAGTTCGTAAGTCATAACTCGTTGTTCAGTGAGACTCCTTACACCAATGAAAGGTTAAATCGTGCCACATCTCACGATTAGATTTGCTCAGTTTTATTACACTGAAGCTTCTGTTTTAGATTATAATAATATTATCAGTTTAAAAGTTTATTTGGATTAAACGATTTTATTTTTACTCTTTCTGCATAAAAATGGAGTGGACTGACTTGGTTCTTGCAGTTAATTTTTGAGTGATGTACAAAGACAATTTTCTTTATTTAGTAGCTATCCTATTCGAGACAGACGTTGAGATTGAGATTCATCCACATATTACCGAAATTATTATTACTTAATGATATAAGATTTTTTTTAAGGACGGAATATCATTGAATATGTTCTCCCGCCTGGGTGAGGCGAGAGGGAGTGTCAGACTCTTACTGACTGAAAACCACCCCGTTCCTACTCCTGCACTTCGAGCCGGAGCCCCGGTGACCCGTTAAGTTCTCCGCGGCAATGATATGAGATGAAATTAAACTATAGAAAAGAATATTGTGTGCTAAGATATCATTCTGGTCGGGGCTGCAGACGACATTACGGTGCTTCAGCTCGAAAGAAAGTCACATGGTAGTTTTCAGTCACTAAGAGAGTCTTTTTTTTTGAGGGGGAAATCACCCATAGACTTCTCCCGCTTTGGGAGCGAAAGTGTCAGACTCGTATTGATTAAAAACCACCCTGTTCCTACTTCTGGTCTTCGAGGCCTTCTCCCAAGATGCGAGAAGTAATTTGATTTTCCCCACTTAAAAAAAGATATTAGTATTTTAAACTGTCAAACACCAAGCGGTCACCGGTGACCGCAACCTATTGTTCTATAATTGTGTCTATAATGACCGTACTCGACGAGTTAATTGCAACATAATCAGATTATCTATTTGTTGTCGATTCAGATTTAATTCAGAGTTCATATAGTTGACGATATTGACTGTTATAACTTTAACCCATTACTTACTACTGAAGGTTTACAAAATTCTTTATGGATGTCAAACTATCCCATTTGCTCACCTTGGTCAAACTATTTAATTCAAATTTTTATCTAACAAACCAAAATACATAAAAGCCACAACTCCTAGCTATTACATTTAAATATTTATTTTCAATTTCGGGTGTATTGAACCTTGCACACGACTTACCGACGTTTACCGAAGTGTTATCAATAAAAATCAACATGAAACCTATTTGTTATTTACTTAAAGCACTTGATATGAAAATATGTTATCGTTAAGTTAGTAGTAAAGGTCTCAAGTAAACAGGTGTGTACTTAGGACGCTTGGAAGTCACATTTTTAAATGTCAATCCGATGTTATGAAGGAATTTTTGTTGGGAAGTTACGGCGTGGGGTTAATAGTTATGTATGTACCTCTTTGTTTATTGTTTTGTTATCCTTGTACGTGTTATTCAAAGTTATAAGTACTATTTCTTTTTAAATGTACTCTTTTAGGTTTTTTTCTACGTATGTATAAAGCATCGATAAGTTATTGGCTCATTTGAATTTAATTTTATTTGAATTACAACCACTCTAATAGTCCCATTTATTTATTTTAACCTTTAACTACGTCTAACTTAATGTAGATAATTAAAAAAAAATACTATTTGAACTTCAAATAACAATGAAATTTATATTGAAAATAATATTACAATCATATAAATGATACCTCACTGCATTCAGCCGCCTTTAAGTTAGAAAGTATGAAATGTCAAACGGCGTCCTACAAAAGTGAATTTTCGCTGCAAACTCTTGTGACATGGTCGCTTTAGTAAGAAGCATACTTATAGGTAGGTACTTACGGAGTGAGATACTCTGATAACATCTTATCTGGACTAGTTCTAGTAGTACCTAATATTAACAAATTTTCTACAGATGACATAATATTATATCGTAGAATTTCTATGTAATAGATACTTAGCCATACTATGTGTTAGTCATGTTATTCAAGAAATAGAGTTATTGTCAGTTTAGTTGGAGTTAGGGATGGACTGTGTGTTTCTTTATAGGAATTATAATGTCAACAACACAGCCATTTTCAAGTGAGATGGCGGGAAAGTCCATGAGGAGAAGAGTTCAGAAGAAATGGGTGAGTTGGAGATCACAGTGTAAATTAATCAGGTTTATTTAATGTTGCATCTCCATCTCTATCAAATGTATAGTTACGAAGTCGGGTTTTACGATATCCGTTTGATAAATTAGGTTTTTTCTGCGTCACCACACCGCTATTTTACCTACTACAATGTGTTAGTAAGTAAATAGTAATATTTATCAATATCTACGGACGTAGCTTGTTCAGAAATCGCCATTATAAATATTAATCATAAATATTATGCGTCCGCTGTTAACTTGGGTACTGTAGTTTATACGTATTTGTAGTACATAATACGTTTACTCGTGTGTAGTGTACGAGTATCTGTGTATTTTATTAGATTGCTGTACTGAGTATTATAGCAGCAATAGTTGTGATAAAACCACTCAGTTAGTAAAGATCTGATATTCCCTTTCACCTCACCAAGACAAGCGATGACATTTGATGATTTTCCTCCCACAAAAAAAGGTACTTATATATCTATTACTACAATATAAATCCACATAATTCAACCAAATACCACACACCAGTCCACAAGTATGGCCTACCAACAAAGTACGCAACCCGCCTACCGCCACGCCTGCAAACGTCCAAGTTGTACAAACATAATACTGTTTACAGATACCTCTGATTGTTCAGTGTTCACCCACACGAACACTTGACGAGTACTTTGATACTTTTTTCTATATTCTGTATGAGTTTTTTACAGTTTCATTACTTTGGTTTTAGAGAGGACGATGAAGTATGGTATGCTTGTGGAGTTTTAGAATGCAAGAGGTTGTGAATGTTATAGAGACTCTTTCTATAGTAGTGTTAGTAGTTTTATGTTTGATTAAGTAGCTATTTATGGTAATTTAGAGCCTAGATTGGATTAAATATTTATGGTGAATGGTAAAAGTCAAAGCGTTTATTGCAACTAAATCTACAAATGATGGGTTGCATGGCTAGTGCCAGTCCTAAACTTAGTGGCGACGACAATGTGATAAATATTTTTTTATCAATGTGAATAATTTAGACTATGAATGAAACAAACAAAATTTGTGTAAAATTAACCATTAAGCAATGACAATGTAGGTATCTACTAATTGAAAATCACGTCATGCTTTAATTATAATATACCTGATTCAAAGATGGCCGCATAAGCAGACAATTTATACCGATCAAACGAAACTGGCAGAATGACGCAAACGTCTTTCTCAAGACGTTTGCGTCAAGAAGTTAACAAATCATTATAAAAAATGTAATTACTTAGCTCATCAAGTTGTATTTACATAACGCTAGAATTAAGAGCATTTGAAAGACGATTTGGGTGTTAAAAATCTTAATATCAACTTGAATTAAATAAACTTGATGTAATTTTCAAATTTCTAAGTAGACCTTGTTTTCTGCGGATGAATTATAATTTTCAATCTCAAATTCTCAAACCAAATTGCGCGAACTCAGTCCGATATTCGCTCAATCGAAATATATTCTGTCGTTCAATATTTCCATCTTAAAGTACTCGATAAAGTGATCGAATCATACGATATCGGTAAGTTACTTTCAGCCAGGTGTCAATTTTGCCAACGCCGTTATAAACAACACTTACATAAAGTTCCCAGCCCCGTAACATTAAACTCAAAGTACACTCTACTGAGCAAAATTAATCTCGATTCTCGTAAACTGTTCTTAATTACCACGTTTAGTCGATTATGTCTCACTTTGAAATTGCAATAGTCGATTTTTCATTTTGTGTAATGTAACTGGCCAGTAAGATTCGATAAACGAAATAATTAATTGACAATGCTCCTTTTTTGAAATCACCCAGTTTATTTTTGTTTTGTGGCCAGTCATTTTTTTCTTATTTTGATATACGGACTCTTTGGTAGCATAAATGTTTAGTTGCTTTAGTAATCGCAGTTCCTACAAGCATTAATTATTCGTGTGTCGTGTAGTCGTGTTCAAGTTATGGTAATGAAGACAATAAAAACCCAATTCTCCAACTTAATTAAACAAAAAGGGCCTTAATTAATCAGTTGCACAATCGTAGAACATTTCCTTTACAAAACACGTTACGTATTCCTAGAATAGTTTAAAAATATCTCTTTTAGTATGAATATTTATAACTCCTTTGAAGTATTTTATGTAAATGGTTAAAGAGGTGTCTAATTGGTGGGCAGAATATTATCCAGTAGTTGATCTACATGGAAGTTACCAGTTTATTACGTAAAGGGGTTAAGATGAAGATTGTATCGTGGAAAGTGACGGAGTTGTCACTTTCTATGTGGTGTTTAATCTTACTGTTTATAGGGAAGACTTTACTTGACTTACGTTTATGTTTTATTTGCTGATTATTTCTCTTAAATGCTTTCTCATGTAGTTTATCAGGTTTTCTGTAAATCAATCTATTGCCAAATACCAGATTGGTATTTCAAAGTCAGTGCCTATTTTGAAGTTAACCTCAAAACAAAATCCTATGGGTGAAAAAAGAATGACATCGTTTCTAGTGACGTTTAAAAACCTTTTTCATCGATACCACTACAAAGAGCCCGCGATGTTTGCTAAAGGATGTTCATCTTAATTATTTTCAAATAATTACGCCGTGCGTCGCCATCGAGTTGCCGTAGTAATTATTTAACAAAATACAGGATACCACTCTCACGCTATTGGGCGTTCGTTCACTTATCACGTCCGTGTGAAATTGGACACGATGGTAAAAAAACCTCACACCAACCGGTTGCTAGACCGGGTGTCGGATTTGCTAAAACTCGGTAGCCACACAAATTGCTAGGCGACACGGAGAAGTGAATTCATGGAGAGTTGACTTTGAAAAAGCTATTGTCAATGTCATGACAGAAAATTGCCTATTTATAACAGCCTGTGTGTATCAACAATATACATAATTAATACTACCTACTGGGTAACTATTTCGCGGTGACGTCAGAAAATAATAATATATTTATCACTACCTACTTACCCCTACTCTGTTCGAGTGTCGTAACAGCTAATTAGGGCATGACACATTTGACAGAGACAAGACAACAGAGCACTCTGATAACCATAAACCTGAAACGTTACTTTAAAATTCGATCTCCTTCCCACTTTTAAAACAAGCAAGGAACAGCAACAAGCCTCCATAAATAGAGAAAACTCATAGTTCACAATAGCACGCCCTGATGATGCTGTGGGTACAATTTCATATAGCACATAACACACGCCCTTTATCCCCAAAGGGGTAGGCAGAGTTGTACATTGTGCCACAGTACAATGTAACACCCACTTTTCACTATTTATGTTATGAGTCCCATGTAATAGGTGGTAAGCCTATTGCCATATACCGGGCATAGTTCCAGACTCCGTGCTACTACTGAGAATTTCATTTAGCAATTGTGTAACATTCTTCTGTTGTCGTTTGATGATTTTGTAAGCATAGATCTTTTGCTTTCAATGAGGACAATGAGAAGCTCTTATATAAAAGAAAGCTGTATAAATAGCTACTAGTGCCCAATCAAGTATTGGTTTTGTTGATTATTATTATTATTTTTTTTTATTAAATAATTCATCATTCTAATTTAATGACCTGTTAGTTAATGATTTCGTTTAATCAATATTCATGAATGACAAATGCTAATTGACTGCCTCATTGGCCGAGTGGTTGCAATTGGGATTGCAGGGCAAGGGGTCTCGGGTTTGATTCCCGGGTCGGGCAAAGTATCACTGGATTTTTTAAAAATAGCACGGAGTCTGGAAATATGCCCGGTATATGACAATAGGCTCACCCCCTATTACATGGGACTCATAACATAAATAGTGAAAAGTGGGTGTTACATTGTATAGTGGCATAATGTGCACCTCTGCCTACCACTTCGGGGATACAAGGCGTGATGTTATGTTATGACAAGTGCTAATGGCCGTTCTCTTGAACCTACATCTATTTAGGTACATCATTGCGTTACGGTATTAAGGAAATAAAAATGTACTTCTAAGTAACATTTTCCAAAGGAGTAGGTATACGTAGAGTACTTTCTGTATATATTTCGCCAACTGCGCCAATGGACAGATCCCAAGTTCGATTTATGGGCAGAGTAAATTCTAACTAAGTATTTTCGTTTTTAAAAATAGTTTAGATTAACCCCATTGCATGAAACTCTTAACAAAATTTGGTATTTATCTTTATAGATCGAAAACTGTGATGTTGTGCAAGTATTGTATGGAATCTCTCCATTATTAAGTTATCCGTGACAAAACACCAATGTAATGATGACAGCGGCATTTATATCCCTGAATGTATTAATTATAGTACCGCTTATTGCTGTTTTACGCGATTTAAGTATATGTTACCTATGTTTATGTTGATTTGATCTGCGATAATTAAAATTTTCAATATGTTTCTCACCCTTGAATTGACTACAAGTTTATTCATCGAATGTTTTATTAAGTAAGTATACTAAATATTGTAATCAGAAGCAAAAGTCTATCGTCATGCATATATTATACATAAACATAAATATGATTAACAATGATGTACCTCTATATTACAAAAATATGTCTTGCTTTCTTAATATTTAGTTGAATTTCCTTCACACCAACTTTTGTGTTAACACTATTGAACATGAAAATAAAATCTGATTTCGTAATGCCGTAGAGTTATGAGCGTATATGCTTACATAAATTTCGGTGATACCTACATTTTCATTTTCATATTTGAGAGACCTCACCCATTTTGAAAGGGTGGATACGGCTCTCTTGCCCAAGGTAAGGCATGTAGAAGAGTCACTCTGACTGACTCTGAGTCAGTCTCTTCAGACTTCAAATCAGCCCCTTCCAACTCCTGTTCCGAACCAGGGCCTCCGTAACTTATAGCGCTTAATACGCGCACATGCTCCTGTATCACAATTCAGTACCATCATCTCAGATTACACAATATTCCATGAATCTCTTTGGCAACACCGACACACGTGTGCCCTAGTGCTTTTTCATTTAATTCAATTCATGAACTCATGCTTAGATGCAAAATGTATGTGACACGTGCCAAAATGGCTGACTTAAATGGAATATTGCAATTTATTGTGTTAATTGGGTGAATATTTTGCTGATTCTTTCTTGTTTAGTAGGTAATGCTGATTGGGTGTGGAAACTTTTTGTGCGTAGTCACAGTGGGCCAGATATGTAGGTAGAATTGTGAGCGTGGCAATACAGGGTGGCAATTCGGCAAAATGCCACGGAAACACTAGCTGGAAGGGGGACCAGTTTAGAGGTTTTAATCTGAACTTCTCTGTTGATAATTGGGAACGGGGGCCGATCCTATGAATTTGCCACGGATCCGAACGGAATAGTTACACCACTGAGTCGACGGCTATGTCTATTACAATGTGTAAAACAGATCAAATTCAAATTCTTTTTCAAATTCAAATATCTTTATTGCTGAACTGTACATTTAGATGCATTGAAAGATGTTAGATGAATGCGCAGTTCACCATGTTCCACTAATCAAGGCATGCAATCATTATTCGAAAATTATAATTGACGAGTTACATATAACAGCAATGTTATTAATTGTCAGGTCAGTCAACATTTTACAAATTATTTCATAATATAAAGTTAAAAAAAATAATGAAAATAAAGATCATACTTTTTCCTTAGTCGTGTACTTCACAGTACTTCCAACGCACGCGCCAAGTTTCCAAGTAAAATCTTTATGGCATGCCTATTTTTTGACCACATAAACTAATATAAAAATATAATACCTCACTCAAATAAATATACCAAAATAATACAATTTCATAATTTTTCGATTCCGTACCTATGTTTCACGGTATTATTATTATAAAATATTGATTTGTTAATTTCGCCATTAATAACACCAATGCGCGGTCATTAGACCCTGCATTTTGCTAGTCCATAGACTCTAGCTTAAATAATTGCTAACGCCATAAACAAGCTAACACGTCCATAAATTCTTTTTAATTATAATAATCAAAATAAAATCTCGTCTGCATACAGAAAAAGCCAGATTTAGAAGATTTAGTTCGAAAATTAAAATTATATTTTATGATAATGGGCTTTTACAAACTAGTTCTGACTGACTTTTTAATTTAGTTTAAGGTTTTTATTTTTTTTATTATAAATCGGTATTAGTTGCAGTTATAGAAATTTAAGCTCCTATATTTTTTGTAATGTTACCACTTAATAGTCTAGGCAGAGATCAAATGCTTAGAAAGGTAAAGTAAGCCCACCGCCTAACAGTCGCTAGAAGTAAACAGAAAGATTCCTACAGACCTCATCTCGGGGGTTGTAAAAATAAACGAGGAGTCACTGGACAGCCCGCATACAAGTCCGCTGGATTTAACAAAAAATTGCTGAATATCTAAATGATAAATTGCAATACATATAATATAGAGGTATAAAAAAGACAAAATATATAAATTCATAATATATCACACCAATACATCTTTATGACAACAAGAAGAATGTGAAAAAATCATCTCAAAGGTATGATGTAAAGTAATACGATTTTAAAATAAAAATTTAAGCAATAATGTAGGTAATTGGCGCCCTGAGCGAGTCGACATATCGCTCGTAAAATACAAAGCAACAATAAAATAATAAATAAAAACAGAATCGTTGACGATGCTTATCGACATATGATGTGGGTACTAAGAGGTACTTACCTAAGTGTTACTTGCTTCATGTTCTTGTTTAGTTTTAAGGGATTTTGGCTTAAATAAACTGGATAAATATCTGGAAAATGTCACGATTGTAGGCTAACATATTTTTATTTAGGCATTCACAATTTAATATGTTAGACAAATAGGATCAGTAATTATCAGTAATAGGTAGGTACTAAAATTGCATAATTTTAGTAATGAAAATGGATAGTTTGAAATTACATACTAAAAACAAATATGACATTGAAATAAACTATTGTTGTTAGTATGTAATTTAGTGTTTTAATTTAGTAATCACACAAGACGTCCAAGCACTGCTGAACAGAATTGAGATGAGGACAGGATATGAAATTAAAAAATCTAATTAGTCCGTAAGTTAGGTAATTAAAAAATACTAGACACGTATTTTTTTATTTTGCCATAAAATAAAACAATACTTAGATAAAACGAATCAAAGTTTAGGAGTGGGAGCTAAAACGTCATTTCTACGTATAAAATATACATAGAAGTGACGTCACGCGACATTTCAAATCAATATAATTATCGTGGAAAGTATTCGTTTCTGTAAGAAAATAAAAAATTCGTGTCTAATGATTTAAAATAATCTACCAGACGGACATTAAAATAAAAATTAGGCATCTACCCTATTATATTTCCTCCAATCACTTCAGTCAGTACACAGTTCGAATACAAAACAACAAAAAACTCCCACACAGCGAACATTTTTCTCTAACAACTTAATAACTATGATAGAAAGAAAATATGCACACATCAGCCCTACAATAATAATATGTAGCATTATTTGTGCGATGCTAATGCTGGGCCCTTATTGGACAAATTGCCCAGGGCAGGGCACCAGCACTAACATTTAAATCAGACTTAATGGAACCCATTTCCATAAGTAATGCGAATATGTCCTGTGGCAGGAGTTGTGAAGGTGTTGGATGTGGTATGTTTGTGTTGCATGGAACGCCATGCATCTGACTTTAAGTGTGGTGATTTCACTTATATTAAGGTGACATAGTATATCAATTTGAACCGTTTACCGATATACCGATATACCGATTTGATACCGTTTGTATTTTCCGATGCATATCCATCGAATTTTCGATTTTGAAACTGTTAAGCTCTAAGCAAATGGCTGAATCAAATGTAATTTAATGGTGATTGCTATAACAAAAGTTACTAAAATAAGTTTGGCGTTTGGAGATTAACAGTCGTATTGCTTTTCCTATACCCGATCACGCACTTCACAATTCTATGTATTTAAAATTACAGATTCATAGCTCTATGCCTATATTCCGCGTACAATTGAGTTATAACGCTAATGCGATTTAAATTGGCCCCCGAGCTGTTTGACACCTGTGCCGACCTATGGGAACGATTGGGCGACAAGAAATATCATCTACATATAGAGGTAGGTGCACCATGAATTACGCGGGTCAGGGATATGTGAAATATTATTTGGTCTTAGTATAACCTAAAAATAATTCAGTAATTCAATTTTCGGTTCATATATCACGTCTAAACGCCAAACAAATCATTGTTAGAATAATTATTTAACATAAATGTTTGTTAGAATACTGTTTAAAACCACCTCAACTTTTAGAGCAATAGTAGTTTCCAAAAAAACCTATGCAAAAAGTCGTTTAACTGTGAATTAGATGGCATTGCCTTTCATACACTTTTATCTTTATTTAAACAGGACCATATCCCAAATTACTAGAAATCACAGTAACCCTATCGACGTGTGACTTATTGTGGTCAATCCAAGTGACCACGCGTATCCGTGCATAATTCGCACAAAGCTTATTGCGTTTTTGCATACATCTGCCAACATACAAATATGATGGTAAGTAGGTTCGAATGGCGAATTAGTCACTTTTTTGTGACATTAATGTGATCATTATGATTTGGATTTTGTCATGGATATCTTTAGTGTGTTGGTGTTAAGTTTTGTTTCAAGACTCTAAGTACCTATAATGAGTTTGCGAGTCTGATGACCTGTTACAATTTGTTAATGGATAATTCGTTGTCTAATCATTCAAACTATATTTAGGAACTAAGCGTAGGCTCCTAATCAACCCATTTGACCATCATAAATTAATCGCGAACAGGAAAATCTTCATAAAACCTTCAGTAGACTAATAGTCTCGTAACCACCTAAAACCTGCCTAGAACAATTGTTTTAAAGTATTTTTTAAAGGGACAAGCCCTCCACAACCTCCCGAAGCTGCTGCAACTCCTTTAAGCCAGGATCTACAGTATATATAACCATGAACACACAAGAACACTGAAATCCACGCATCCCAGGGACATGAATAACTGTCTTAGTTCTCGCAACGAAATAAATTAGAAGATATTTTAAGAGGAGAAAAAAAAGAAAAGTATTCAATTGTAAAGTATAGAGATGCGCTTTAAAATCTATATCATTCTATAACCTCAAATTCCCTTGGATTATTAGGGATTAGCTTAGGTCTAGTTTAGTCCCGTCTTCCCTCATACATAAGACACAACGTTTGTAACTTTCTTCAACTGAGCGCGGCATTTTCTTGCTCCCTAGGGTTTATAACATTTAATATGATGTTCAGTTTAACGATCCCTCAACAGCTTGTTTTACGACGTTTCATTTGTTTCAATGCACTAACCATCCACTCGTTTGACAATTGCCGTGATTGCAGGATGGTGACTAACTGCAGGGCTGGTACTGGATTATAAGATTTTAATGTCCTTAGAACTTGATTGGTGTTAACTTCCCTGATTTTCGAGTCTCCGTAGCTGTAGTCATCAAACATTATCATTGTTTATAAACCAAGTTGGTCCGCTACGAGGCTATGGACTCCTTCTACATAAGAGCATAATATCTACACTTAGCAGGTGGTATATAATATGTTCCAGTTGGTTCCCGTATGCGCTGATTTCCAGTGTCTGTCAAATGTGTAGTTCCTTAGTCACGTTATAATTCGTCAAGCGTGTCTTTACATTATTCTCATATATACGTACAGTATTGGAATATGTATCAGAGACATTGTAGAACATACTTTTTTAAGATACCCACACGAAGAGCAAGGGCCAAGAAAAGAGCGTATCCCTTTTTATAAGGCCCGTAATGCACCTGTGGTTCCTCTGGTGTTGCGGGTGGCCATGGGCACGGCTGATCGTTCATCAGGTGATACGTCTGCTCGTTCGCCTCCTATTCCATAAAAAAATATGTATTCTACCTTGTCTTTATCACTCTACACTGTTCTGCCAAAAGCTTAGAAATTTGACAATGATTTGAAATTCCGAAGGCTACTCTTAAACTGTCAAATACCAAGCGGTCACCGGTGACCGCAACCTATTGTTCTATAATTGTGTCTACAAAACCGGTACTCGACGAGTTAATTAAACCTAGTTATTATATAGCCAGGAGAAAAGGCAGGCAGCAATGTTTGCCTATAATACTAATTATTTAAGTAATTCTTAAAACAATTACTTTTAACATTACAACCCTACGAACGACGATATAATTCAATGATTTGCCGACGCAATTGAAGCATAAACATAATTGCAATTAAATTGTTCGCGACGTTCGATGGAGACATGACAGTCCACGCAAATGTGACCGCTAAGTGTTTTATATTTAGAGCTAATTTAGCATCTAATATAATACGTCCTGATTTACGGATGATGAATCTTTTAAGTAGTACTTATATTATGTTAAATTATCGTGTGAATACAAAATAAACTGTATTGCTTTGAAAACAAAGGTCTTTATAAGATTTGTTTTATAGCAGTTTTCAGTTTGGTCCTCAGTTGTTACGGGAATCTGGCTAAAAGTATAATTGCCATTAACTATTTTATGGTACATTAATTACCCAGACTGCCTCGTTGGCCGAGTGCTTGGTTGGAAGTGTGACTGCCGGACAAGGCGTTCGATTGCCGGATCGGACAAAGTATCATTGGGTTACAAATTCTCAGTAGTAGCACAGAGTCTGGTATTGCGCCCGATATATGGCAATAGGCTCACCCCTATCGCACGGGACTCGTAACATAAATAGTGAAAAGTGGGTGTTACTTACATGCCCTAATGTGCACTTCTATCTACCCCTTCGGGGTTAAAAGGCATTATGTTATGTTATGTTAATTACCCAGATAATAGATAGATAGTATTTTCTTCTAGTACTATTCATAATTCGCATAGGCCAAGTTATAATTTTAATTATTTTATTGCTCACGTTTTTTTCGTTTTGACCATCAGCAGAACTTAAAGCTTAATTAGGAAAAATAAAATATTTGTCATACATTAAGATAAGGGCTTCCGATATCAATATCTACGATTTACGATATTCATTTCCATAGAAAAGACAAATTGGATTGGCTTTAGAGGAAGTCCGAAATATTTCAACAATTATACAACGTTAATTTCACTTACTACCAACAAAGTGACCGACAAAAATAGATCTTAGGCTCATATCAATAAGAGTGAGGCCACTTTAATGGAAGTGCAAATTAAGATTCTATAGATAGTCATTTAATACGAGTATGGCGCTATAAAATCAAAGATCTACTAAACGCCCTGGTCTCGTGGGGTTTATAACGTGTAAGTGAATGGTTTGTGATTAAAAATCCAGTTCCAGCGGATATGAGGTTACCGAAACGGTCGCTTCTTTATATTGATAGGAAATAGTTAATATTATCATTACATTATTCTTAGACAACGATTTGGAAAGTATGGACGATATTATAGTCACAAAGACAATTGTTAAGCTGAGTTAAGCTAATAGATCATTTGCAAAAGATTAACCATGGAGGTTCTTGTTTGTACTTCTAACTGGTAGAAAATTAATAAGTCAAAGTCAAAGCCTTTATTTCAATTAGGCACTTTTGAAACGTCAAAAATTCAAAAATATCTGTCCGTCTGTCTGTCTGCGAAGCTAGACACTCGTTAATTATCCTCGATAATTTATTAGATATAATAGGTAATTAGACTTTCCTAGCAGTTATGTTTCAAAGAGCCTGAGTCATTTGCAGTAGGTACGATACAAAGAAAAATAACTCAATGAAACAATAAACTGTCTTCAGATAGATGATTGTTCCCAACACCTCGAAACTCTGACCCCTGCCCCTTCACCTGTTTCTACTCCGATTTTTATTTTATTTTATTTATTTTGTTTATTTGGAAACTCAACAGCTTATTAATATAGTTACATGAGTTGGGAATACACATCACACTATCAATGCACAGCCTTATGCAGTTACATGAAACAAAGAATATATACAAGCTAGTAAAGTAAAGTCGACACACGCTGCACAGTGATAACGAGATGATGACAATTGTCACTTAAGCCAATTGCAGAGTTTCACGACATTTGTAAGAATAGCTCAACCAGAAAGTAATGTAATGTAAGGGAAGATTAAAAGGTAACACAACACAATACAATAATAAGATGCATTATCACATCAGTGAACAAACATACAAAATATTACTATGCTGATACAAATCATTATTATGCTGACAACCCTAGTAAGTATGACTTAGATTATTAATCCAATAATTAAATACGCCTAGACTATTGAAATATTTATATATATAAGTAACTATAATCAATTATTTACTAAGTGTTGAACTGGCTCATGGTATAATCTGCTTATCAAGCAGAATCTGCTTTACTTGTTTACGGTATGACTGCTTGGACAGATGAAATATATCAACATTTTCAAAAAATTCAGAATACACGCGAGGCAGTCGGGTCATCACAGCGTTTCTCCCGTATTTTGTGCGGCAGCCAGGGATACTGAGCAATCTTGTATGTCTGGTACGCGTTTTAGGGGTGCAAAAACGTATACATGAAAGCAGATCACCGCTGTCCAAGCGACCTCGGAGGATATCAAAGAGAAAAAGCATATCCAACAACTTACGTCTATCCATAAGGGGAAGTATATCATAGTGTTTACAGTCTAGGGCATAAAAATCATGACGTCTACGGGATTTGAAATTGAGGATTTTTAAAAATTTTTTTTGCAGATTTTCTATCCTTTTAATATATACCTCATATTGAGGTGACCAGATTGGGCTACAGTACTCCAAAATGCTACGGACATAAGCATAGTATAAAATCTTTAGAGTATGACAATTTCTAAATGGCTTACTAATACGTACTACGAAACCAAGGTTGCGAGACGCTCTGTTGATGATGGTGTCAATATGTTGGTCAAAAAGCAACTTAGAATCAAGCATTATACAAAATTTTGCCAAACTTTCTATCTTAAAGTGTTTACTAGATTACAAAGAGTAATTTATACATACATACCGGGCACATTTCCAGACTCCGTGCTACTACTGAGGTTTTTACAAACCCGGTAATACTTTGCCCGACCCGGGAATCGAACCCGGGACCCCTTGCCCGAGGCAGTTGCACTTGCGACCACTCGGCCAATGAGGCAGTATGGCAATAGGCTCACCCCCTATTACATGGGACTCATAACATAAACAGTGAAAAGTGGGTGTTACATTGTCCAGTCACATTAAGTGCCGTAATGTGCCTACCCCTTCTGGGATAAAAGGCGTGATATTATTATATTTACATAACCTCAAGCCTGTCTCCCATGGAGGTTGTGCAGAGACTATGGACCCCAATTGCTACGATTCTTACCACTCACGCTTCCTCAACAGTCATCAGTCGTTTCATGGATGCTCGTCGAAGTAATTGAAGTTCACCTATTATATTTTTGAACCTCGCAAGACTAGTGTAATCGGTTATATTTTGAGCTATAGTTAACCTTTGAATATCTTTCTTTTTTAAGAGTAGGAAAATCATTGAATAACTTATAGGGACCCCGGGTGAGGCGAGAGAGAGTGTCAGACTATTAATGACTAAAAAGCACCCCTTTCCTTCTCCTGCACTTCGAGGCGGAGCCCCGGTAACCTATTACATTCTCCTCGGCAACCCTTGAATATTTAGATAATCTTTTAGACTAATCATAAAGACTAAATTATTTTATACTAACCCATTGATATATTGATATTAATAACATAATAATTCTAGATGGCACAACAAAAAGTACTCCAACGCACGAACAGTCGCCCACGCACTATCACGCACTCTTTATCATTAACAAGTCAACGTAAAATGGCTACCCGCTTTAATTAATAGTCACATGTTTGTATCTGCTACTGATGATTTATACTGGCGTCGATACCTGGGTGGTCTCGTAAGGAGAAGTTTGATTCATAATTAATAACAAACACACCTGTTCTGGCCAACGCTGATGATGCTGACTATGATTGTTTTTCTTGAGTAATTATTCCGAAAACTGTTTGTGTTTTTGCCGACTCTTTAAAAAAGCTTGTGAAATTAATTATGTTGTGAATGACGTAACAAGGTCTGTGTTATACCTCTGTTTTTTTTATATTTCATGGGCAAACTCGCCTTGTCGTAAGCGTTGATGCGGTCTACGATGGAGCACGTCTCGTCGTCCTATAACCAACCTATTCACTCGGGCCTTTCTTTAGGAAAATCAATAATAACTGTTCTATCAACCGTTTCATTTATCTTAGTACGAACAAATATCATTTTACACACAAAACAACAATAAAAAGTATTCCCAATTCACATTAGCATTATCTACACAACAAGAAGAAAACTTACCATGCAAAATACAGAAGCTTTTAAATTATTCAAATAAACCTGTTTAGGTACAAAATAAAATATCGAACTGCCATTAGGACCTACTTAGTATGCATATTTCATATGTTTTATAATAATTGCTTGGGAACCAGCAACACAGTAGCGTTTTGAAAGCACCGTCGGAGTTGAGCCCGGAGGCTATTCGGGGCGCACAGCTACAAAACAAGAGATTATAATTTAGGAGCCGAGTATTTTTTTAATACTTGTGATACCTAGGTGTGAGCATATGTTGTATAACTATGGTACAGTTCCAGAGATACTTCGTCGTGTACATCATCAGTTGGAAAACGTCTACTGCTGAAGGACTTCCACTTAGTCCTCCACGATGAACGCCATTCAAAGGCTTCCTGCGACTTTGATGATGTTATCGGTCGACCTAGCTAAAGGGATATATTCATCACTTGATCATTTTCCAGGTCCATCAATCGACAAATGCTGCAATTAATAAGTGTCAATTCAAGATACAATGTAGCAATATTTCTGACGTTGAAGATCAAACACAAATTAAAGATTTAGAGCCGATTTTTCAATCGTCAATTAATTCATAATAAAAATAGTAGAATAAAGAGGAGTAGGAACGGGGTGGTTTTTAGTCAGTAAGAGTCTGACACTCCCAGTCATTGGATGATTTTCCCCCCTCAAAAAAAAAGAATATAATTAATATTTGACAGTTTTTAGTACCTATGGAACAATTTTCAAATATTCAAAGTTATTCTTCAATTAAAATTTATCTGGCGTTGGAAAAATCGGCCCTTAGTTTGGTATCATTCACAGTAGAACCTGTACTATCTATAACGTGTGTGCATACTGTGCATATAATGAATAATAAAATTCATATCAATTAATTATAAAAACCAAAACAACAAAGTTCTTAATGAATTCAAACAAAATATTAATTAATAATCTTTGTTTTAATTATTGGAAGACAAGGACGTTCACCTTTAGGAACGATTTTGATCTTATTAAAACATTCATATAAATAGAAGATATAATTTATAGAATTATAATTATAATGCAAACATTGCGCTTTTTTCACAGGACAATAAACCTGGTATATCTTTTAGAGTATTTAATTCTATATAACACTGTAGTTATGAACATATCTAAAGATATAAACCGTTTTGCTCTTTTTAAAAACTAACCGACTGAATACATTACTGATAGGCAGGTACAGTCTCTTCTACGGTGGCAGCATCATCGCTTACCACGAGTTAGTGACAAACGCCAGCCAATAAAATTATAAGATATAAAAAATAAGCGAAAATTCACATATCGATATCTCATCAAATAAAAAATCTACCTACACCAAATCACCATTTACGTTAGTACCTACATTCATATTTGCACACTAATACAAATAAGAGTACTCCAAGTAAACAACACCTTGTATAAATGTATATAATGACGTCATCTCCCCACTCAAATTTTAACCAAACAAATCGACAATTATCAACTGTAAATGCATTTCATTTAACACACGTAGGTGTTCCAAGAGCTCCGTATATGTTTTCAGATAACTTGACAACCGACATCCGTTCTTCTGTGGGAAAAGTGGACAGGTGTTGTCACATATCGACTCTAACCCACTACTTACTACTTAATTACACAATCCTCTATGTATGAAATTGAACTCTTAACTTACTAGCTCAAAGTTGAATTTTATTTGAGCTCTGTTGTGAGTTAAGATCTTATAGTTTGGTAGATGTGAAGTCAAATGAAAGACGGTGTGCAATGAGGTATCGATTCAGTCTATAAAACAATATTGAAATGAAGATAGTGTATGTAGGTGTTTTTTATACACACGCTGCGTTTTGAATTACCTTATTAATTACCTCTAGTACACGTGGATTGGTCGGATGTTAATTTTAGAGAAGGAATGTAATCAGCAAGAGATAAATTATAATAACTATCGTGAGACATACTAAATGAACTAAAAATCGCGGGTTACTCACGTGAATATACTGAGAAAAGCTCTACTAGATTCGAACCACAGAGGGTTTTTTCCTCATGAGCAGCGTGCGAGGTCGCGGCGATATGTCGCGCAGCCTACTTACTACAGTAGGCTAATTAAGAGATAAATTGTAATACTCAAAAACTTTTAAGTGTGGGAGAGCCCTATTTCGGCACGCATGGACCGGCTGGACCGGAGTGATACCACAGCCTCACAAAACACCGACGCGAAACAAAGTTTGCGTTGTGTTTCGTCATGTGAGTGAGGTTACCGGAGGCCCAATTATACCCCCTTTCCCAATCCCTGAATCCCTAGCAAATTCCTAATCCCCAAAAGGCCGGTAACGCACTTGTAACGCCTCTGGTGTTCCGGGTGTCCATGGGCGACGCCAATTGCTTACCATCAAGTGTTCCGTCTGCTCGTTTACCGGCTTATCCCGTAAAAAACGTAGAACTAGATATATAGAAACACAATTATTATTATGGTAAAATTTGTAATGTTAAGTCTCGGACTGAATTGGAGTCAATTGGTAGTACGTTATGATGAAAAATCCAATAATATTTTTAATTCGATAGTATATCTTCGGGAGTTTCTGATAACGTTTATTTGATGTGTTAAATCACTAGGTCAAAGAAGTCACTTTCACAATGTCAAGTAGCCATAAAGTGGGATATAAAATCAGACAGCACTTAAATATTTTTAATTGTAGATAAGTACCTAAATACTTTGTTATAATATTATTTAATAAATTAATTTACAAAGAGTTTTTAAACTGCCAAACACAAACATCTTTGCGAAATACAAAAATATTCCAGAGCCTCATTTGTTTATCTTCCAAAATTAAATGTCATTAAAAAAGAAAGTAACGAAACGTTAAGAACTTAAGAAACATACAAAGTGTTCTTGTCTTCAATTAAGTACAAAATATTATATCTTGTTAGAATTATCCTGCCACTAAAATTTTAGACACTTACTCGAAGATTTCTTCACAACACATTATCATCAACACCGAAAAACCGTTACACTGTTTTTTTAAATCCACTGAGAATCTCAAACTTATATCCTTTCTTCGAACTCTTCGCGTGTGAAAGAATGCGTATAAGATTCACCAATATCAGATCCTGACCACTTCCTTAACGGCCTTGAAATCTGGCCAAACTTTATAAAAAAGTGCACGATGAGTATAATATTACGTCAAACCTAACAAATGCTGCAAAAAGGTTTGTGTAGAGATTTTCTATTGATCACACGTTTTTACCTCTTTTTGAGGGGGGGGAGGGAATCATCCAATGACTTCTCCCGGCCAGGTGAGGCGCGAAGGAGTGTCAGACTCTTACTGACTTAACCCCGTTCGTACTACTGCACTTTGACCCAGAGCCCCGGCAACCCGTTAAGTCTTCCCCGGCTCAATCCTATTGGGCGGATTAGACCCCATTTTGAAGTTGTTAGCTTAACTCTGAATGAATCCTGAAACTTAATGTACTCATCAAATCTGTCGTCTGTCTGTCCCTATGAATGCTAAAAATTTTAAAAACTATGCTACGGATTTTGATGTGATTTTTTTAATAGATAAGAGTGAATCTTTAGCAAGGTTATATGTATAATACATGTAGAGGTATATTGCACCCATGCGAAGCCGGGCCAGGTCGCTAGTTTACTGATAATTTAAGTTATTAAGTAAGTACTTTAAAGATTTTGCCATTTGTGAATAAAATATTGACCTATAATCCGAGAACTAAATATTCTTGTTTCCATATGCTTAAAGATGAGGATAAAATATTATATTTGATCATACCAAATATAAAGTTCCAAAACGTTCCTCTGTCAACTATGATAAACAATTCCTGAACTAAAACATCACTATAATTAACAGACGATAGCCTACCTCTATGACGTCATAAAAATCAAGAAATATTACACGAGACTCGTGTCTATTATTGATATTATCATACTTCCTACTGCCACTAATTAAGACTGCATTCATTAGAACATATAATAAGTTCGGTATCATTATTCATTTATACATGAACTTGAATTCATTGCTAAATGTTTGAACATTGTACTTACCTCTATACAGCTATTTGAATTTTGAATACATTTTTATATATTGTGTAAATGTGTCAGCTAAAAATTCTAAATCATATGTAATGATTTTGCATTGATATATTACCTTATTGCAAATGTACTCGTAACATTCGTCATTTCTGTTTCATCATTTGCAAATATTAACTTACATATATATATTGTTATTCATTATTTATTGATATATTTTAGTAAAATAACAAATGAAAAAATAAATAGTTTAGTCTTCTGCAAAAAAAAAGATCAATCTGCATCATAAGTGTATTGATTTGATAAGATAAGACAAACATTTTCTTATATAAAGAGGTATTAATTTAGCTCAGACCAAAAAGTCTGATATATTCAGATATCAAACTTTCATAAACTTATAACTACTTAGATCTTATTAACACTAAATATTTACTGATGCACTGAATATAATGTAAATATATAAAGTAATTAGGTGTGATATCTCCATGCCACGTGTGCCGGCGGAACCGTGAGAACCGCTCCCTCGGGACATCTTACACAAGTAGGGGTATTGTTTCTTGAGCACATGCCAGCTATATGTTGGACGTAATGTGGATATGTCTGTGCGTTTCACTTTTGTCTGCTGAAATCTGATTTAATTTTGTGTAGTTGTTAGTGTAAATGTTGTTATATATATCATCACTAGTATTAAACTAGTTAACTAGTAGTATTAGTAAGTTGTTGTATTTACCCTATACCATTTCAGTAAAAAATGTTCAACCAAATTCTTCAGAAAGAATTCGGTACTTGCTAAATAGTAAATATCCATACTTTTTTCGAATTGTCAAAAACGACAGTTTTCTATGAATTTTGTACGAGATTGTGTATTGTGACTGCCTCGTTGGCCGAGTGGTCGCAAGTGCGACTGTCGGGCAAGGGGTCTCGGGTTCGATTCCCGGGTCGGGCAAAGTATTACTGGGTTTTAAAAAAATCCTCAGTAGTAGCACGGAGTCTGGAAATGTGCCCGGTATATGGCAATAGGCTCACCCCCGATTACATGGGACTCATAACATAAATAGTGAAAAGTGGGTGTTGTTACTTCTGTGTGCACCTCTGCCTACCCCTTCGGGGATAAAAGGCGTGATGTTATGTTATTGTGTATTGTGACATCACGTTTTTTTTGGGTCCAACTGCATACTCATTTCTTAAAAATTTGCTGGAAAAATACTAGAATTAAGTTGGTCATAAAATCAATTAATGAAAGTGTGATTATTTTTTAATATTCTATTGTATTGAGCAGCCGAAATAATTTATTTTTGATGAAGGCAAGTATCCAATTACATATACGGAAAATTACAATGGCGTTAATTTATGTATGTAAAATGGAGTTAATTTATAGTAATTATTATTTATTATTTTCACATTTACTCATAATAATTTTAGTAGGTAACTAAATAGTAACAGAATAGGAAGAAAGAAAATCAGTTTATTCACGCTACGGGACAAAAGAGTGAATATAAATTAATGAAGAAATAAAAATATCCCGTCGCATCCACTCTATCCGAACGTCTCTCCCGTCGCCTGATTGAATAAGTCCCGCATAAAAGGATGATTCGCCATCTGCCGCGTCTCCGCACTCAATCATAAACATAACACGACACCATTGTATGTATACGTGTACACACATAGTAGTTATATCTGATATGAATAGGTACTACTACTGTTTATTTGTGAATTTTCTTCTAAAATATCCCTTTTTCTTAGTAGGAAAGCTATCGTTGCTTGGAATCTGATTTCCTATTAAAATTGGAAGTTGGAAACTTGGCGAAGAGTTCGCTGATTTTATTGTTAATAATTTTATTATTGAAACCTCTATAACAACATTTTCTTCTTCAGATTTGCCTAATTGAGAATTTTTTTCACAATCATTTAACCTGTGAAAAGTATATTTATAATTGTGTATCTAGATCTGTATATACTAACCTCTTGAGGGAGATTTGCTATAATGTTTAATATTCTACTTTTAAAAACACAATGTTTACGTTATGCTGCATAGCACATAGGTATTTATCACATTTGGATTTTTAGGTAAATGTTTATAACTTGTGCATTTCTTTACTGAAAGCTCTTTATGTTTCATGTTCCTAATTATATCTATCACTACATAGTATAAATCAAAGTCGCTATCCGCCGGTCTGTCTGTCCTTATGTATGCCGATCTAAAAAACTGCGAAACGGATTTTTTAATAGATAGAGGGATTCTTAATGAAGGTTTATATGTATAATGCATGCATATTGCATCCGTGCGAAGCCGGAGCGGGTCGCTAGTTAATTATAAAAACGAAAACATTAAATAACACCAGGTAGTACAAAATCGAGATACTAGATGCGAATATTACCTACTGTACTTCCAAGAGCATTTGGATATATGTTAGGATTTACAAATATACCTCTAAATAATATAAATTTACGTAAAATTATGTAAGTAAGTACTTACATTATGGACATTATTGTACTTACAGCCGATAACCTTCAAATAACAAAATAAGTTTAACAACCTCTAATTTACCTAAATGTGTTGCCAAAATAGCTTCTATATACATTTAAACAATTTACTACAATCGTTCTTCAAATTCTAAGAAATAAAGCGTCACGTCATTTCAAAACTGCAATATCATTAAATACTAAACGCGCAATCGAACTGAAAATGAAAAAGAAACTCATAACGCACCAGTAGCAAAAACACGCTCTAAAGTTTTATTTTACACTGAGATAATAAAAAATATAAATTCAATAACCCAGAACACCTTTTAACAAAAAAATTTACCAATCTATGTAACAAAATGTAAAAAGCCTTCCAATTTGTGTTACAAACACAATTTTCCTTAAAAGCTACGAAACGCTACGAAAAAACCGCTACGCGCGTGCGTAGACCACTAACATTCCCATTAGTACAAAATTAAAATCATTGAAGAATAAAATGTAATTCGATGTACGATATCAACCGAAAAATTAGTGTCCGTATAACAATAATTGTAAAGTCCGAGCCGTGGACCACGTGTCCCGTATAAAGAACTATTATTACCGTCACGTCGTGTAGGTAGCAGCGTGCGCGATCATAATTGTATTAATCATTCAGCGCGACCGGCAGACGTCGATTTTCTTCAACAAAGTGCTCTTGTTTGTTTTTTTCGTAAGGAAGTCGGCCGAAGGTGAACCGTGGGAACGCCGGGCGGGTGCACTTCCCAAAACATCGACGCACGGCAGCGAGTCCGACATGCGCCGGACAAAACGAGATAAAATATCCTTCTCCTAAAACGAAAGAAAGAGACGCAGAATGTGACGTGTGCGCGCCAAGCGACAGCTCGCAATCGCGTGATCATCTACAAGAAATAATAAAACGGCAATAAAAGAAACACGAGACAACGGTAACGATGGCCCGCGCGAGAGAGCGGGACGGAACACGGTGGCCGAAGGCCTGCGCGCGCGCCGCTCGAGTTACCGCATTCGAATTTCAAAGATCAATGATCGATACGATAGGAGCGAGACGCGCGACAAGCGCTCTAATACCGTTGAGAGAGCGAAATGCAAATAGTATAACATCGTTGATAGAAAAGGACGGCATTATTAGTTTGGCTCGTGGCGGTTTCAGCACGGGCCGTTTCTCTTTCTACGCTCTGCCGATAGAGGGCGCTGTTTACATTTCAGTGGCCATATTGAAAGTTTATGCTATTGTAATCGCTGAGTTTAATAACAAATCGATTTCAATGGCGTTAAAGTGAAATTTGCAAACAGTTATGAGTTTAGTAAATACGAATCGGTTTGTCGGCCAAGCATCGTCAGTTCCGTTGCAGTGTTCCTTTACTTTAAATCAATTGTTCTGCAGTATGTTGTCTTTCGTTTTCTAAACAATACATGGTAACTTTACAACGATTATATTTTTTTAATATAGCCTAGAAAAAAGCGAAAAATTTGCAATTTATCCGTTTCCAATCACGAGCATAACTTATTTAAAATTTCGCTACTGTCAATGTTGTATTAGATTAAACCATTTTATCGTGAAATTGATATTTTGTGTGACAATTAATTCCGCGAAAACTAGGTTGAATCGAAACAAACAAACCGGGAAAATGGTCGACAACAGCGCCTGTGGGCATTTTACAAAACATCTAGTTCCGTTCTTTTTACAGAGATGGCGTTACGAGTTTTATGTTTAAGATTGACTTTTGATGCGTAGGTTTCGTTTATATACGTAATTTATTTTAGTTATTTTATTTCCATGAATATCTTTCGTCTATTTTAACTTGAATGTTTTAAATATTAGTATAATTTAGTGTATAAAATTTGTATCAAATTCAATTTAAAACTTTTAGTGTTGGTATTAAATTTCTTCCAATACATACATACTTAATTTCATTGCTTTCATTACTAGTGATAGTATCATAGGGTTTCGGTTTGGGGAAATGTTTGATGTATGGGTTTTGGAATCTGAAATTATATTGTACTAAGTAGCAATAGGCAGTTCGTACTGTGGTAAGTACGTTAGGTACATACTTACGTTCGGACTTACCTATTACGGTACGGTGAACGTGAGGGTAAAGTACAACTTGTATTTTATCTGGTATACTAGAGTTAATGGCATTAAATGCCGTAATATTCACCGCTCCCTACCCCTTCAAGGATAAAAGATGTGATGTTATTACCAGATTTAATTGTTTTGCAAAAAATAACTATGTATCTCAAAATCCCAACCTCCACGTAGAGTCATACAGTATATTAATTAAGTACAGTAATTCGTCGACTAGACTAAGCGAAGAATAAGCAAAAATAATCTCTCAGCGTACAGCAATAAAACACATATTAAATTTAAAGCAGTTAGTTAATTGTTCGGTAATTTGACATTAAATATAAAACCAATAACGAATATAAAAATCTCACGCTCATATGTAGAGGAAATTAAATTACCTCTATATATACTACAAGTGGATCCGTTGCCGAAGTGACTCACTAATTGTATCGGATATCCATAACATGTTAAAAACACTGTCTATGTATTTAATATAATTGATAAGCAAAGAGGAGATGACAACATATTTTAGACTTTAATCATTATGTAATAAAACTTAATGTCTATCAGAGCAGGAACTTAATCTTCTTGTCCATCAGGTGATTGACGTGAGGAGAGAGTAGTGAAAATGTTTGCATTATTTTAATTATTGGGAACATAATGGAGATGGCTCTGTTATCAAATATAAACTAAACCGAATTGAACACCTTTAGAAGGAATGGTTGTTAAGTTGAGTAG
This sequence comes from Spodoptera picta, assembly GCA_038387885.1. Taxonomy (NCBI): domain Eukaryota; kingdom Metazoa; phylum Arthropoda; class Insecta; order Lepidoptera; family Noctuidae; genus Spodoptera; species Spodoptera picta. The sequence goes on along the minus strand of JAZHFQ010000413.1, from coordinate 377,654 downwards.
GTAATGACTTTTTACTCTAGTTCTGGGTTCCATCGAGATTTGGTTGTGATATTTTATTTTTTTAATACAGACCGACTACCTATGCTACGGGCTACGATACCTACAATAGCTATCTGAAATTGAGTTTGTACGATCGTTCCTAGGTTGGGTGTATACTGTAGATATTCTACTTAAAGTTATCGTTATCAACTTACTACCTCTATTTAATGTTTAATAGTTTTCACCTAGGGTAAGAAAATTCAATTCAACAAATTATTTTCCTATTTGAAAGTAGGAGTCTAGTATTATGTATTAAGATAATTATAGGTGTATATTTATGGGACACACATATATATATATATACTCACCTTTACCTTTTTTTAACGGTAAACAGGCAGACGGATCACCTGATGGTAAGTAATCGGCGTCGCCCATGGACACCTGGAACACCAGAGGCGTTACAAGTGCGTTACCGGCTTTTGGGGATTAGGAGTTTGAGGATCGTTGGGGATTCAGGAATTGGGTAGATTGGGGAAGGGGAGGGTAATTGGGCCTCCGGTAACCTCACTCACACGACGAAACACTACGCAAGCGTTGCTTCACGTCGTTTTTCTGTCACGATCAATATTTGCCTACCTCCCTTCGAGGTAGGCAGATATTGATATAGTCACTATAAAATAGTTAAAACTCTGGCTTATTCATCACTCATCAAAGTCTGAATACAAAAATTCTCATTCATTATATAGGAGCCATATAAAGTCGTTAAATCCATAATGGTGCCTTATTTGCATTCGAAAGCCCCATTGATCTACTATTCATCATTCAAATAACAACGTTATTTATAAACACACACTGTTAAACAAACACTTGCCAAATTCTGAATAACGGTCACAATTAGAACGGACATCTATTTGAATTCAAAAATAGAAGTTAGGAAGGCGTGCGCGCTTAACGCCCTTGGGCCGAAACAAACGATACTATTGGCCAGAGGTGAGCCAATCACGGCTCGATGCTGGCCTAGGCGTGAAGTTTTCTGCGCTGATTGTTTTAATGTTGGGGAAAATTGTGTTTTTGTTTTTCTTGACAGCTTTCGGCGATTTTCTTTTGATATCATTTAGTTAAATGATACTGAAGAAGAGCTAGTAAGAACTTTTTACTTTCTAGGTTTCCATTACATCGAGTTCTTGTTGAAGTTTTGGTGTTATTAGGTCCTTAAAATAATATCGATATGAATGACTTCTTTATCAATTATCCTTTAACTTAAGCCCGATTTTTGGAATATATGCAATGGAGTTCTAATTAATATAAAATGTATTTATTATACAAAATGTAGCCTTTTTTTAATCTGATAAGATTACAATAAACGTTATATAGTAACGGATTTAGACAACTTCAATTAACATCGTCGATTTCTTATTTCTCTTCTTCTTAGTATTTGGTTAAGAAATAAGAAAATAATATTATGAATTCCAATATCACTATAAAAAAATAAGCCATCACATTTCCAAATACCTACTTCAAGGCACAAAAAATACAAGTTTACAAAAAAATAACGGACTGTACCCTGCTTATGTATACGCGGACAAAAAATTAACCAAATCTTTATCAAGTTGTGCCCTAATGCCCTCGAAGTGAACAATGGAACACAAAAATACGAAACCCATGCATATTTGAACAATAACAATGGCACACCTGTTGGATTGCCATGGTATGCCATGGTCACCGTTTTTTGCTCATCACCGATTTTTGAACACCATATTGTTCGGGTATGATTTTTTAAATCACCACTAGGGAATTACCTCTATATATTATCATATGTTGGCTTCCTTTTTTTGATGTAGCGAGGATTAGAGATAAGGTAAAGGATTTGTATAACTTATGTATTTGTTTATTTATTTTGAGGTTAAGTCACATGGCTATTACATAGTTAAGAAGCGTTACATTTTTTAATCCCCGAAAGGGTAGTATGTTTAGACAAAGTTACATCCAATTTTTACATTTACGCTATGAGGGTGGACTAGTTGCAAACACGAAGTTTTTTTTTTAAGGAGGGAAAATCATCGAATTGCTGCTCCCGCCTGGGTGAGGCGGGAAGGAGTGTCAGACTCTTACTGACTAATAACCACCCCGTTCCTACTCCTGCACGTCGAGCCGGAGCCCCGGTAACCCGTTAGGTTCTCAAACACGAAGTTAAACTTCACAATCTGTGCTAACTAAGAAAAATTTTAAATATCCCAAACATACTTTTTTCACCTGGGAAATGGACACGAGACTTTTTACTCATCTGTTCGACAGAAGATGTAATTATTACTATCACTATGGAGCCAACCATTAATGGAGACAAACGACCCATAAGTTTTACTCAATTAACAATAAAAAAGGTCAAATATCTAACCTGTAAACTCCTTGTTTAACCTCTTAACTATTTGATAGTGAGACTCGAGACAAGATGGCATCCTGTAAGGGTCGGGGAGCAGAGGTCAGGTGACAATCTCTATGTATAAAATTATTTCTAAATGGCTTTGTGCGGAACTCAATAATTGTGGCTTAAACAATATCTGTAAAGAAAACCTATTTTTTAATATGCATATTACACGATAGGTAAATACGAAAACATACAGTTAATTATAAATTAAAGTCTTCAAACTATTCTTGCCACTGCATTTTAAAGTTAAACTATACAAAACAATTTTCTCTAACGGTAATTACCTTTGGCCAAGACAATTATTTGCTATATGCAAGGAAAACTATAATTTCCACCATCATAAAGTACGAATACTAATAGCCTTAAAAAATAGCGACAGACTTTAGCAAAAACTGTTCACGGCCGATCATAAACGTACCATAAAATGAGACACGAGGTGTGCTCGCACGAAAATTCAAAATTGGAAGGAAAGTGGTTATTATAAATGCAAAAAGGTTGTTTAAAAAAAAGGCTGTATGTTACACCGTGGGAGAATGGGCAGGTGTGAGATCACTGGTACACTTGAGATCGCGCGTACATTTTTTGCAACCCACTATATTGATTTTTAATTAATGCTCCTCGAATTAAGCTGTTTTTTTTTGTGTTGCAAAATTGCTCGTTTTGGCGTTTCAAGTTTTGATTGGATGATTTCGGTTTTTGATAGGTTATTTTGCGAACTTGTTATCGTGGACAGGATTTTGATTTTAATGAAGGTTTCGATAATTACTTATGTAACTTTGGTAATTTATAAATTATTAATATTTTATTATTATCAAGCTTTATCTTAGATTGGCTATAATCAAAGATAATATTTAACCCTTAATTCGACGCTGTACAGTATATTTCACAATGAATAAAAAAAAAATTACTTGAAAAATTAGACCGTGTATCTAGAGCCAACATACTATAATTGCATCTAGAACTATTTACCTACGTAGTCAAAAATCAACAACACGTTCACATCGACGGAACGCGACCAGTCGCTGGCGAGATGGCGGGAAGGAAGGACTCGCTGCGCGGGCTTTCGGTAAGTTGCGTTGTATTTATTGCTTAACGGTTTATTTTCTTATAATATCATTGAAAACTAAAGATAACATATATTGGAATCTACTCATAATCTTTTAATTATGTTACTTAGTTTTATTTAGTTTTTACAACGCCAACAACTTGTATGTCTAGTATACTTCCCGTCATCGAAGTACTAGTAAAGTAACTTCAAAATCTTATGTCCAGTATTCTTCCCCTTGTCAAATTAGTAGAAAACTAAATACAAAATCGTATGTCTAGTATTCCTCCCATTGCCGTATTATTAGACACGTAAGCACTGTTGTATCTCGAAAATATATTTTTAGGGATCAGTTGATAAAATGTATTACACCTTATTACTTTTTGTTTTTCAGAGCTTTAAGTCAAGAGGACATCGTTTAGTAGGATTGGTCCCACCTGAAAATGCCCCATCAGATATAGACAGTGGTTCTGAACCTGAAAACGAAGAGGAAATCGCTTTTTATAGAACTGAAGAGTTATCCTCCTCTCCCTGCCCTTCCATTGATTCGGATATAGAACGCATGAATATCTTAGACAGCTCCCATACATCAGAGGACCATATTAGCGTCAGTGGCGGTGAGAACAATCTTGTGTCAGAATTTGACGACAACTTGAACCGAGCGCAACCTCCGTTGACTCCTATTATTAACAACGTGCTACCACCAACTGGTGAAGTAAATTTTAATGCTTTACCAAGTTTGGCCTCATTACTGTCAATTCCATCATCAACTACTTCGTCTATTGCTAGTCCATCAACAACAAGAATAACTAGACGTAAGAGGAAACTACCAGTACAAGCTGTGCCAAATATACGAGCAAAAACAACCAAAAAAACACTCATTGTAAGCTACAAATGGAAGAAAGGACAATTCAGACATAAGGCTGACATTCCATCAAACGACTTCGTGTTTGATTTACCGGCTACTGACTCTCCGTTGGCTTTTTTTTATCGATTTTTCTCACCAGATATACTCACTGATATCGTCGACAACACGAACTTATACTCAACCCAGAGAACTGGTAAATGTATACAATTGACTATCGAGGAGTTGAAAGATTTTCTCATGGTTCTTCTTATTATGGGTATAGTAAAAATGCCTTCCTATCTAGACTATTGGTCTACCGAATTCAGATACCACAAAGTGGCTGACGTTATGCCATTGAAACGATTCGAGCAGATTCGACGCAACTTGCACTTTGTGGACAACGTCAACTCAGATGAGGACAGATATTACAAGATACGACCCTTCATTGAAAAAATAAGAAGAAACTGCCTTGCAACAGAAGAAGAAATGAAGTACAGCATAGATGAGATGACTATACCGTACAAAGGTACTAAAGCAGGAAATCGGAGACAGTATAACCCCATGAAACCTGATAAATGGGGTTTCAAGAACGTAGTACGTGCTGGTGCGTCTGGAATCGTCTATGACTTTTTATTGTACAGCGGCGATGACACTTTCCGCTATATCGATTTTACTGAAGAGGAAGAGCAAATGACATTGGGTGCTAAAATGGTGTTATCCCTTTGTAAAACAATTCAAACTCCAGGATGTGCTGTTTATTTCGATAATTATTTCACAACGCTCGATCTGATTTGGTATCTACGTGAACACATGGGGATTTTCAGTCTCGGAACTATACGGCAAAACAGACTGAAAGGCTGCAAGGGTCTTCTAAATGACAAAGAACTGAAAAAAGGAGGCAGAGGTTCATTTAGCCAAGTCGTAGACAACGACAAAAAGATTGCCATTGTTAAATGGTACGACAATAAAGTTGTGACTTTGGCCTGTTCTTATGCAGATGCTTACCCAGTTCAAGAAATCAAAAGATGGAGTAAAGAACAGAAAATGAAAATTGGTGTCACATGTCCCCAGTTAGTACGACACTACAATCAACATATGGGAGGCGTTGACCTGTGCGATATGTTGATAGCTCTGTACAGAACATCTTTTAAAAGCCGTCGTTGGTACATGAACATTTTTGGCCAAATGTTAGATATAGCGGTTAACAATGCCTGGCTACTCTACAGAAGAAATTGTAATATGAAAAGCCTGAAAAATATAAGTCTAAAAAAGTTTAGACAGAAGTTGGCAGTCGAATTAAGGCAAATGGGAAGATCAATTGAAACGGACGCACCTAGCCCTGTACCGAAAAAAACACTAATTCAAAACCCAAGTGCACCGAGGCCCCCAGAGTCTGTGCGTTATGATGGCATTAACCACTGGCCTGAATATACGACATATGGACGTTGTAAGTTTTGTAAGAACAACAAAACAAACATGCATTGTTCTAAATGCAAGCAGAGATTGTGCCTAGTGACCAAAAGAAATTGCTTTTATAATTTCCACAAGAAGTAGGTGGGTAGACGAGTGCTCAAAGATTTATCTTGACTGATATTTTTTATACTTTTAAAAACTAGAAGACTGATTATTTTTGAATAAGATAATTATTAATTGTTATAAGAAGAATTTTAAAGATATTTTATGTTATGTTCAAAACATAAGTGATTGTTTCAGAGTTCCTATTAATGTTTTAAGCATAAGCCAATGTAACAATAAGACTATTTTTTTTAAATATAACGAATATTTTTCTACGAAATCATTGTTTTTTTTATTCTATCTCTTTGATAATGGGAATTATACTGCACATAGTTAGAGTATATCTGTTTCTTATGAACTTGATGATGTCCATTATAGTGGACGTCGATTTTTCAGGAAACTGAAGCCGGTAAATTTTTTCAGATATTTTTTCTACGATCCCGGACAAGCTAAGACACAAAATTTGTAACGATTTTGTGAATTTAATAAAAAAAAAATCTGTCGAATTAAGGGTTAAGAAAAAACAAATATCAAGAAGAAAACTACACAAACCGCAACACTAAAAAAAATAACTTCAAAAAGCAGTCTACCCCACCCCTGTCTAGCCTAAAGCCACTAAAAACCCCAACCTACTAATTAGGACCAATATAATAAAGTAAAATAAGGCACGTACAACTCCTCGACTTTCATAGCCTAGATGATTTGTGACAGTATCGTACTGCACCGGTACCCATAACGGTTGACTGTGTCGCAATTTTTTTTTTTATTATTTTTATTCTACAACCGTCTCTGGGCAGGTTTTGCAACTTTTTTTTAAAACTACAAGAGGACAGTATGACTATTTTAACTTCCATCTTTGTTTTCGTTTTAATGGTAACGGATCGGAGTTTAAAAATAGTACATTAGATTTTTTGTAGCCTTTTGAGTTGTTTATTATTTGTTCTGCTATGGTGGTTTATTTTTAAGTTATACTGGGAATATGTATTTTTCAAAAATGGTGGAAAAAATATGCTTATGTTCGCTTGTTTGTGTGATACGTTGTATTGTTTGTGTAGTATAAAAAGTGCTGATGTGGATCGATCGATTTTTTAACATTTCTTATGACTATTACGGTTATGATGTCCACCTATCTGTACTTATTATTTATTTATTCTAAGTGAAGAAATATAACTATCTATAAAGCCCAAACACATTATTTATTACAAAATGTATCGAATAGATTCAAGATGCGTGATACATCTTTTTAAAACGGATTGAATAATCAAAACATAACATTATTATCAATGGTCACTTGAATAATTAGATAACGAATGTGAAACTAAACGTAATAAATGGATATTATTCATGGGCACGTCATGTCACGCACATAAAGGCATTAGGGTCGCGCCACACAGATTTCGTCGCGTGACAAGATAAGCGTGCGTGTTTCGTGTTTCTATCAGAGGGCTTAGTACAAGCTTGTTTCCCGTTAAAAGTAATCGAAACGAGTCTGCCTTCTGCGCTCCGATTGGTTAGTTCATTGCAGGCGGCCAATCACAGCGCCGAACGCGTACTCGTTTCGATTACTTTAAACGTGAAACCAACTCGTACTAAGGCCTCAGTGTAGGCGACGCCCGCGCACCCGACCACGCCCGACTACACCCGAAGACGGCCGAACGCTGTCGTGGGAAAACGCGGCAGGTGTTACCGATCCGTAGCACTTCTTACTGAGTAAACATTCAGCGTATACAAAATTATAACCACCTCGAAGCGTCTGGATAAATGGAAAACATATTTTGTATGCTTAATGATACTGCTTACTTTTTTGGTGTGCCACGGTTATCAGACGACAATGTTTTTTGCGACCATTTTGAGGGGCTCGTAAGTTTCGAGTTTTTATTTTAGTTAAATTTATTGAGGCACCCTTAATTGGTGTGGTTAAATGGAGTGCAGTTAATGCGCGCGTGACCTTTCTGTGTGTATTGTGATTGTGACTTCATGAATAAAATGGATTTTGAAATATCTTTTACTTACGTGTGCACATTAAAATTAATGATATTATACCTTTTTTGATGGAGAATAAATTACGGTTTAAAGTTTAGTGTATTTATTTTGCATTGTTAGGGCTGTGAAAATATAAGTTTAATCTACATTTTGCTACCTGCCTCGTTGGCCGAGTGGTTGCAAATGCGACTGCCGGGCAAGGGGTCTCGGGTTCGATTTCCGGGTCGGGCAAAATAATACTGGGTTTTAAAAAAATCTCAGTAGTAGCACGGAGTTTAGAGCTCATCCTATTACATGGGACTAATAACATAAATAGTGTACTACAACACAGTGGGTGTTACTTCTAGGTGCACCTCTGCCTATCCCTTCGGAGTTAAAGGCGTGATGTTATGTTATGTTATGTTATGTGTTTGTTTTTGTTCGGTTAATGAGGTTATTAATATTTTTTTTAGGTACGAATTATAGAAACACAACACAATTTCGAAAGTATTCGTACGAGATTTAAATGTCAGACCCAATTAACTTCAAATGCTACGTAGCATCTACGTAGTGCGTCATTATGCCCCGCTGTACGATACGACGACGACGACGTACGTTACGCTGTACGACGCGATACGTAGCGTCTGCGTAGCGCCACGTAGCGTCTGCGTAGCGCCACGTAGCGTCTGCGTAGCGAATTGGTAGCGTTTGCGGAACAGTTTCATAGTGTATTTTTAAAGCGTACTTGACTACTAACGTAATACAACATCTAACGAATCTTTCCATAGAAAAATAATACGAAAAGCCTATACTTTTAATACATTACTCACGTACTGAAAAGTAGTAATACGGAGTCTTTAATAAATACTTTCAGGTGTAATCAAGTGTGTACAGGTGTCGTTTGGTTGGCTAATGTAATCATCCATATTTAATAAGTAAGTACACCTACTTACAGCGGGACATAATGACCTGTCATTGATTCTAAGTAGGTAGAAGCTGGATTCAAAATTATCTTGCAACAATGTTGAGATGGGTTGACAAGATTAATTGAGTTGATTACATTATTGTTAACTAGTTGTTGAAGTTTATTTTTCTTATATTTTTCGCTGTGGTAATCATACGTTGTTTGTATTATATTTATGTCGTAGGTCTTTATTAAATAAAAGAATAGTAACTCAATATTTTAGCATTTATTTCAATTAAATCATTATTTGGTATTTTTGAAATGTCAACAAATATGAAATAAATAATAGTCAAATAATAGTCATCAGTGAAGCTAGGTGTTAGTTCGAAAATGAAGATTCGAGTGGAGAAGAACGAGCAAGAAACTCCATTCATTAATTACTCTTTTAATGATAAAGCATTATCGGAATTACACATATAATAGAACAGAATATTTTTATTTTTTACTAACTGACAGTTGATTTAACTGTCCTTTTGGACAAATTAGATATCTATGACAAGAATTGGCAAAAAGCTTTACATAATTATAGAGGAGTGGAAGGAGAGTGGGGAGGCCATTGCCCTGCAGTGGGACGATCATGGCTGAAAATAAATAACTGACAGTTTCGGCCACAACCGCTTGTTGTTTAGAAATATCAGTATCACGCTTAAATGATAATTAACACAAATAAATTCTTTTAATTTACCGACCGTTCACTAGCTGACATTTTCTAGAAACACAGATACAATTATTTTATCCTGAGCAACCTTCACAAAATACCTTTAATTTAAACGTACCGTACATTTAAAATTAAAAGAAATAATCATTCCGAACTTGTCATTACAAGAACCCAATTATAAAGAGACGACTTACAGAGAAGTGAGATTTTAAAGACACTCCATAATGACCTAACTATAGGTCCATTACATGCCACACCCCATAATAAGCTGTAGTGTTTAAAATTATTACCTAGGAACGCAAATAGTATAGAAGAATGATCACCAGAATGCAATTTTAGTACTCAAAACTGGATCTTTTTCTTTTAGCAATAAATATAATTACTGTCATATTTTAGGGTTCTTTGTGTTCGATATTAAATGTGGTTCTACTCAAACTTATGGTAATTTTTGTGACTGGGCGTGATTACCAAGCAACAGATCAATTAGCACACCGATCTTGTCGCCTTCTGAAAAATAACTACAGTATATTATAATTTTAGATAACATAACATCACGCCTTTTATCCCCGGAGGGGTAGGCAGAGGTGCACATTATGGCACTTTATGCCATAACACTCACTTTTCTTTTTGAGTCCCATGTAATAAGGGTATTATCATATACCGGGCACAATTCCAGACCCAATGCTACTACTGAGATTTTTTTAAAACTCAGCTGTTCTTTGCCTGACCCAGGAATCAAAACCGTAACCCCTTGCCCGGCAGTCGCACTTGCGAACACTCGGCCAGCGAGGAAGTAGATATAGTATAATTTTGTGAAAATATTATAGAAATATTTTGTCATTTATTCGATAATAAACATGCAACAAACATTTCAACTGATTCGATTCTCTAATTATTTAATCAGAGCCATCTTAACAAGCAGCTCCACTTTTTAACTGTCCTATCTCAAAAGTCACTCTCTAAACAAAATAAATTAAGTCAAACGTTTGATGTCACCATTAAACCCCATACTTTATAGTTAAAGTTTACCGTTCCAGTTAACAGATATATACTTACCTCTACATTATATAAAATATACTCATTATAATATACCTCTATAAAGCTGAATATTTGTTTAAATGCAATAATTTCTAGAACTACATATTATAATTGAATTTTTTTTTTAATTATTAGGTATGTTTTCGGTAAGCCGAAAACATACCTAATTAACATCACGTAACTATTTAACGAGTAACTCGACTAGTTTCAAGCCATGCTAGAGGCTCATATTCATGAGCAGCAGTCCGCGACCCGCGACGCGGCGACTGTCGCACTACTCATCTAACACTTACATGAGTAAGCCGAAAACATTATTGATTTAGTATATCTATGATATATGTTTGATAGTCTATTTATCAAGGCAGGCTATAAGCTATTTACTATTACACTGCAAACAAAAAGAGCCAAGAAAAGCGGGTAAAACCGCGAAGACTTCAGATAAATTTGTAGTATGGCTTAATCTCTTTCTTCGAATCACTGCGATATATTACAGTGACACATGAACCTTTTGACTATAAACACGATTTGTCTAGCCGATAACACTTAAGTTCACCATTGATAATTAAGCACATAGTTAGGGTTGTAGATGGAGATGCATTTGTGCCATAGATGTATACAGTATAGAGTCTAGATGTCGCATTCAAATTGAACGGTCAGTTGGCGTTTTGGATTGATCATAAGATTGCCTTATTTTTCAATCGTTGGTTGAGCTCATTTATTTGTTATTACTGAATAAACCCGGTTCAACTCCAGACTATACTTTTTTCTCGGTTTCAGTTATGATCGTCCCACTACAAGGCAAAGGCCGCCCTACCCTCCATCCACTCCATTCTGATGAAAGCTTTTTGCGGCCAATTCATGCCGTACATATCATATATGACTCTAATGCTATTGCTAAAATATTTTTCATAAACTGCTAAATTCTCTACTGGTCTCTGACCCGAGAATCGAATCTATAATTTCTAGCTCATTAGTTGCATTTGGGACCAACTAGGCGGTTTCTGTAATAGCGAATCTATGAATCTATTAACATGTAATGGAACCCTTGAGGAACTATGCACTTGCATTGTTCCTCAAGGGTTCCAATTCTTCGACAAACACCTATGTTATGTGTTTGTCTATACCTAAGTGGATACTATCGTTATCTTTCTACCTCTCTCATAATATTTTCTGATTTATTTCGTCGTGGGAACTAAGACAGTTATTCATATCCTTGGGACGTGCCATACTTCAGTGTTCCGGTGTTTTCTTGGTTGTAGCTGCTGTAGGTCCTAGCTTACAGGAGTTGCAGCGATTTTGGGAGGTTGGGGCGAGCTTGTCCCATAAAGAAATTTTTGGTAAATATCACTTCAGATTCGCTTTAATACCACATAGTTACACATTCGTTCTGCACTATCTAGTAAACTCTATTCCTATGTCCAACATCATTTAAAAAGAAGGATGCAGGCGGCAAAGTGGTAGATGTTATCGTTAATCACTTCGGAACAGCTACAGAACCATACAGATTAATCGAGATCGTGCTTGCCTACAAACCGGTGTGTTGTGGGCGTTACTCATTTTCTAAGAATTCTCGCCTCCATCTCTATCATTAGAACAAGAGTATTTTTAAATTTAAATATCAATTTCTATTTGTTGTCAAGTCTGTTTGTATTTTTTAAATTGTATGTTGTGATGTGATTGTGTTTTATTTTTTTACACATTTTTTCATGCTGCCTCGTTGGCTGAGTGGTCGCAAGTACGACTGCCGGGCAAGGGGTCTCGGGTTCGAATCGCAGGTCGGGCAAAATATTACTGGGTTTTTAAAAAAAATCTCAGTAGTAGCACGGAGTCTAGAATTGTGCCCGGTATATGGCAATAGGCTCACCCTCTATTACATGGGACTCATATTAAATAGTGAAAAGTGGGTGTTACATTGTACAGTGGCATAATGTGCACCTCTGCCTACCCCTTCGGGGATAAAAGGCGTGTTTTTATGTATGTGTGTACATTGTTTCATAAATTACACGAGTTTAATGTATTTGAAAAATGAGTTTGATGATCCTCATTAAATGGAAGATGTTTAATATTTGCAATACACCTGATATTGCCTAGTCAATGTGATATTTTGATAACAAAAAATAGAACAAACCTATTCTTAACATGTAAAATCGAACCCTACTCGTCGTACTTACGTACTTGACCAACGAGGTACTTTTCAAGTGACAAAAACCCACAATTACACACAACACGTATGACAGGAAAACAGAAAAAGAAACAAAATTATGGTGTACAATAACCTTCGAAATCTCATAACAGGGCATACAAGACAGTAGCTCAAGTACTTACGGCAAGACGCAATGATTACAGCCCGAGGGTACAACGCATAATTATAACTTTACTGAAATTGATTCGAAATAACCATTGAGTTAAAGTACTCTTTGGCTAGTATTTGAGCATAACGAAAAGAATTTGACATGGCTGGGCAACCGACTGCTGCGCAACGTGTCGCGGGTTCGATTCCCGCACGGAGCAACTGTTTGTGTGATCCACATATTGTTGTTTCGGGTCTTGGTGTCAGGTGTATGTGAACTTGTTTATATGTTTGTAAACGCACCCACGACACGACATAGGGCAATGCTATTTAAAAAAAGAACACCTAGTATCTATTTATTTATAAAACACTAGAATGGGAAAGCGTCGTATGTCTTTTCTCCAGTATTGGGCAACTAGAACATAATTCTAGACTAGACTATGAGTTACCTTAATCAAAATTTTATTTGGAAACTTTGTCACTTGGTAATTAAGGTTACTCATCTTTATTGGCTTATTTACCTACCTATGTAATGTAACGGTAGAAAATGAAACTCTCGACAGCTCCAGACATACAAACTTATGACACTTTTCCAATGCGATAATACTAGATTTGTCTAATATTCTGGCAAACTTCTTCATCTTTCCACCCTAATAAAAATTTACTCATAGTAAACGCAAGTGACCTCTGATAAAGTAAAAAAAACTATGTCTACTATTCTGGAAAATTCTTTATCTCCGGCACACTTAAGTACCTGTCTACGTCTCCAGAATCAGGCATAATGTTATGTATCTTACAGCCTTTTCCTGTAGCCAACCGGTACGGCCAGTAATTTGAAACGGTAGCTCCTGTACGACAAGCGATGTGATGATTATACCCTCAAGGCTACTCCGACTTATAATTATGTTTAAAGAGCTCTTTCTTAATAATAAAAACATTTTTTAAATACGGAAATTAAATTCAAGGACTGCAGAGTTCAAATATAATAGACAATTTGGAACTATTAAAGTAATTATGATGTAATCGAACTTAGTGACTGTCTCTTTGATCGTCGAGTTGTCGCAAGCACGATGTGAGCCTGAAGTTTAGTATCCAAGTAGACCAAAGCTTTTTCGACAGATTTTGAAATGGAGTGAGCTTATTTCTATACACCAGCCGGTGTACAGGCTGACCCCTATTACATAGAACTCTAATACTACTGGTGTTACATTGTAGATGCGCATAATTATGCATGAGATGCATGTCTACATGGTACACTTAGGTAGTGAGACTCGCACGCGTGTACGGGATCTGAAATTGTGTCCTGTATATAAATTCCTTAGATTTTTTTTATAAAACGTTGACCGTAGATATAGACGTTGACACTAGGATTTTCTCCTGTATCGTGGGTGCGTTTACAAACATACAAGTTCACATACACATGACACCCAGACATGGAACAACAATATATGGAACTCACAAAGAGTTTCTCCGTCTTTGCAAACTATCTGTTTACTCCTTCAAAACATAAAAGTCCATCTTATTAATTTCTCAAACAATAAGCAGCCTACGTGATCGAAGATATTCAGAAACAGTAGCCGAAGTGAGACGAGACGCTAAGATGCCTGCAGGCTTCACCAACATGTAATTATGTATAAGGAACACCTCCATATTCTGTTTAATAATTGAAGGAAAATGTCACAACGCCTTAGGACATCGGTTTAATGAGTATCAGACAACAATTTATGTTCATTTCAAAGTTTATGGGTATTTTATAAGATTCAGGATCGCGATTGAAATATGAGCGATGTTAGGTTATGTTAATGATGTTTGTGTAAATTGTTCTGACTATTGGCCGTAACAAAGAAAAAAGAAACTAAGTAAGAGACTAAAGTACTACCTCATCCAAGACATCCAGATCGAATGATTAGAAGCGAGTTGCATCACGTGGTTATACTACATTTAATTATTCAGTATAATTATTATTTTAAGTATAGATTGCTCAGTATAAAGTTCTGCAATAAACTACCATGAGTACTGGTGCTTACAGCACCTAGTTTCATGCAAAATATTACATACTAGCTAACCCGGCGAACTTCATACCGCGAAAGCGTCCTTTTTCTCACCTTTTAACCCTTCTCTGAACTTCCACAAACGTTTCAAGATTAAAATTAGCCAAATCGGTTCAGCCGTTCGTTAGTTTTAGCGAGACTAATGAACGGAAATACATTTTTATTTATATAGATTTCAATCTATATATAGATGTATAAAAGAAAGTTGTGTTAGTTACACCACTTATAACTCAAGAACGGCAGAATAGATTTGGCTGAAAATTGGTAGGGAGGTAGCTTAGAGCCAGGAGACTGACATAGGATTTTTTAACCAATACTTCTTTTTTACTTTTTACCGAAAATCACGAACGGGGACGGGAAAAAATAAGATTAGGCGTACGAAGTCGCGGGCAGAAGCTAGTTTATTATATAACCAGAAATTGCCGCTGTTATTCTATGAACACTTGAACATAGATGCATCACAACTAACTTTGAATTGATTCCAATCACTATTACTACTGTTCATAAACTTGCAAGGCATAACCGCCAGCACTAGAAAAAATCCTATTCAAATGCCATGCTATCAACAAAGATCAATTATGTACCCTATTTAACAGAGATAAAAATTACAATTAACGTATTAGGGGTGGGACATCAACGGTCATAGCGCACGGGCCGGAACGACACACTTACCGGTCCGGAACAGGTAGACGTTACCGGAACAAGTGCTTCAAAGGTCAACGTTGAACCGATTGTTATCCATTGCACTTGTTAGACTTGTAACGACTTTTGTTTGGGGTAGTGAAGGACGAATCTGTGGTTTAATAATAATGCCTGATTCGATTGGGGTAATTGGTGTGTTTATTATTGTTTCGATAGGGATATCATGGTTTAATTTAGTTTACATTGCATTGGTTTATTAGTGAGTCATCATATCTGCTTTGCTTGTACGAGTGTATGCAAGCAAGGGATAAACAAAAACAAGTTTACAGATTACTTGATACGCTTAAGGCAATTAACTGATTACACTGATAATATCAGAAGCATTCTTATGTTCAAACGTTTTATAGATATAGAGTTACGACAGTTTTATACGTTTACATTTCGAATGGATGATGAGATGAAACTCGTTCGCAGAAACGGACGTTTTACTGATGGACATATTAATAAATTGCTGGAATTAAAAAATGCTTAATTGCACTAAATGACACCTCGATCCACATGGCGCTTCCTGCTCCCAAGAATGGGGTTATTACAGACTTCGACTTTACGTACTGGACACCGACAAAAACCATTAAATGTCTTTTCTATAACACGAAATTATTGACGCAATCGATTAACTCGGAGAAATCTTCATCGACACACCCCGGTCCCGATCGCATCGGCTTCGGTATCATTAAGATAAAATTAATTGGGCTCCACCGGTCTTCCGCGTCCTCGCTGAGATGAAAAAACTGGGCACACGTGGTCACTACCGTTCATTTACGAACGCGAATTATGCGTAGTACGGCAGGTGGCAGGTGGCGAGAGCATGGGAACCCGGGGTTGAGGCGAGTTCCCACGGCCGCGTCATTCACCACGCCACACCTGCGCCCCTTAACGGGGATGCTACACACACGCCCGCCACGCGAAGGAAAGCGCCGATTAGAAGTGCCACGCGTGTGTGCGCGCGCGCTCGGTACGTGGCGCACTCGTGTGTGTGTGCGCAGCTCCAGTTACAGGATTTATTCAACTAAGTGCCCGTAGAAGGGCTGTTTACGTTATGCTCTACGTTGTTCGCGCGTATGTGTTTTAACAGGTGGCCTGTGTGTGTGTTGGCGTTTGATTTATTCGCTTATGTTAGCTTTATGATAATGACGGCCGTGTAATATTTTCTTTTACTCCTGTAATTTATTTTTATAGAGTGATCTGTATGATAAATACCCGCACGAAGTTTTTTTCAATTTCAATACAATCAACGGAGGCTGTCACATAAAGTCCTCAGTGGCCGACAATCTGACGGTGTTGATGTCACGTTACTAGAGAAGAAGCTATTATGCAAATGTCATTTTCCTTGAAAGTCTCGCCCCATTATGCTGTTATATTAAGTTAATGACGGTCCCCGTACACACAGTGGGTGTATTACAATTTACACCTTAAAGGCTGAAGCCTTTCATCAGCCAATACCCATTCGGTGGAGAATTTATCATTAATAACCGTATGCATTTATTCATGAGCTATTCAATAAAACGTTAAGCGTAGGTATGTTGACGACTTAAAAAAGTGTCAATGTCCTAAATGAGATAGCATCGTTATTTTATTAGCGTCCATTTTATTAATAATCAATATAGATTTGAGGGCTTATCATAGATAGGTATGCATACAAATAGGTCCCCTCCGGTTAACAATGGGCCCGCGATCTAAATGAGCGGCGCGCGTCATCAGATCATGACCGCCCTTACTAATATGATAGCGTGAAGGCGCGTGTTTTGTTACTGTTAAACATCAAATATAGGAAAATTAGAAAACGTATCCGTTGTTCCTTTCGTTGGAAATTAAAAATTTACAGAAAGATTTAACGAGTGTCTATAAACATACGAGTCTAAAATTATTTAATCCAAAATTACTTTGTAACAAATTGAAATTAGAATAAATTATATCACTACTTTGCTGCAGATCTATTTCAAATCATACAACAGCACTAGTAAGTAGTAGTTCAACAATACATAAGTGTCATTGAAATAAAACTTGATAGACATTTCTGCTCCAAAACCCCAAATAACCAATCAGATTTGGAAAAAAAATTAAACATGTTGAAGAGTTTTTTCTTATACTATTTCTCCATAATTCTTAGTAAAAGTTCGACAACAATGAAATTAACCCATATCTTGCCCGCTGCGTGTCTATTGTCAACTCACGAAGGGATGCGTGGCGTGCGTACGCGTACTCTGACCACGTGGGTGCTTTATTTTTATATCTGATGAGTCCGGGAGATCGTGATACAATTTTATTAAAAATCTTTAATGATGTTTATTTATATGTGTACCTATATTAAGAAAGAATGCTAGTGAAATTAGGATCGATTCTGATACTTCGACACTGTTTAGAAGATATAAGTGGATTATAAACTTTTATTTTAGACTTGTTCTAAATTCTTGTTAGTTACATTAAACTTAAAAACTATCTAATAATAGCATATATATTGAATTCTTTATTCTAGTTCCCCGTTTTCTCCCGTTCCCATAAGATTTTCATGTTTTTTTTCTATCATAAGAACCTTCTCCTGACAATAACAAACACAACAAAATAAAATCAGCCAAATCGTTCCAGCCGTTCTCAAGTTTTGGCGAGACTACGGGAAACGGGTTTTATTTTTATATACATAGATTAGGTACAGCATTTTTCACTACTTCTATCGCCTTATGTAACCTACCAGTATGCACTAAATTCAATTTAAACTGTCAAACACCAAGCGGTCACCGGTGACCGCAACCTATTGTTCTATAATTGTGTCTACAAAACCGGTACTCGACGAGTTAAAAACTAATTTTATTAAATCAGTAATTTCTATATATAAATCAGTAATTTCTCTCTCCACCCCAAAACCCACTTCAACAACAACATGACCAATGACAGCCCGCATGTCCCATGGAATGCCATTGTAAGGACGCGTGTCATATCAATATGACACACGGCGCACTATCTGACAACGTGATTGTTTTATCGACTCCTCTTCTTTGAATAATTATAGCCTTTATTATTATAACCAAAGGCATTGTTTTTGTAAATAATGGTTATAGAGTCGTCTATATAATAATTTTGAAAGTTACGAGAATATTGTCTACGTCTATTGTATGTTAAGTGAACTTAAGTGCTAAGGTATAATGTCGGGGTTTCACTGAAGGTGATTTTAGTATTGTATTTTATAATAGGAGAATATAAACGATATAATTTCCTGTAGTGTTTGGAGACGTGCTAAGTTTTAATTGGTCTATTTAGTTTAAAATTATGTTGTCTTTAAAGTAAAATGTGTATATAATATCGTGGCTTTTGTATTTCGACTGCACGGTTGGCGCAGTGGCTGGGCGACCGGCTGCCGCGCAACGTGCAGCGGGTTCGATTCCTGCACGGAGCAACTCTTTGTGTGATCCACAAATTATTGTTCCGGGTCTGGGTTGCATGTGTATGTGAACTTGTATGTTTGTAAACGCACCCACGACACAGGAGAGTATCCTAGGATGGGGTAACGATTAAAAGAAAAGTTTTATTTTTCCTTGAATACCTATTTATTTATGTCCTGTTTTTTCTTGAATATTAAAGTGTTATCGGTAACTTACGTTCCAGCAAGTCTTGCATTCTGTTAGAAACTTTTACATATTGTAATAACACAAATTTTAGACAATAATTATTAATAAATCATAAATAATGATTATCTTAAGAACAAAAGATATACCCAAATTACACAAAAAACAAACAACCCCATGTTAAAAAACCCTCTACACAAATCAACCAATTAATTTTGAATGTAACATCCCTAAATAACTAACAATTAATGTCAAGTATCACTCTTCATCAAACAAGACAATGAGCCCACAGCCCCACACTATACTAAATTAATGACATCAAATCCCTTAAACTGAGTCAACAGGGACACTCTTTTGGACACTCTTTACACATACACACATACACAAACACGCATAATTATTATCAACACACTGTAAGAGCCTTTTTTTAAGGGGGGAAAATCATCGAATGTCTGCTCCCGCCTGGGTGAGGCGGGAGGAAGTGTCAGACTCTTACTGACTAAAAACCACCCCGTTCCTTCTCCTGCACGTCGAGCCGGAGCCCCGGTTACCCGTTAGGTTCTCCGCGACAACCTGTAAGAGTCTAGCATTGAGTAAAGGTCACAAGGCACATAGAGAAGGATTGGCATTGATGATTATGCTTGCTCAGGGCGGATTAACGATTACAAACTTATAGGTGTAATTAGAAATGATAAGCCTAGGTTTGCTCGAGGTATTTTCCTCCACTGTATGCCAGTATTGCCAGTCCATGTCTAAACAATCTTAGAAAGTATATATAATTCACATTAGTACTTCTCAGTTTTCGAACGCGCACTCTCATGCACGAGAAACGGGCATCTTAAGCCTATACTACACACACATACACACTACATACATATTCATAAATACCATTGTGTCTTTACGTGGAGAATACAAAGTTCCATTTTGTAACCCTATCCAGGGGAGAAGGGGCAAAAAGTGAACACTTTTTTATTTTTAAAAACCAATCGCTGCACGTGGTTGGGTTGTGGTCGAACTGAGTTTTTTTTCCTTTTAACGAAAGTATTACGTTGTGAAATTCTTCAGTAGAGTGCATGGTATCGATTACCCTTTAGATTTTTTAGTTCGATGAGGATTTTATTTAAATATTGGTTAGTGTGGGTGTGTAGACGCATCGCTTCGTTAGGATAGTGGTCACGACTATGAAAATGGAGGCTTATGATTATCGATTATGATTTTTTAAATGACAAAATTTTCTGTGATTGCCAATCTGATTTCCTATTGTATGATGGGAGTTAACAAGAAAATCGACCAAAAATTGGTGTGTTAAGTTCATTTTGAAAAACATTTTTCACTCCAATAAGAAATTTTCCAGCAAAGAAAATATTCTAATTGGAATAAAATCATCTTGGACTGGTTATACAAAAATAACTTTATTTCAATTTGTTATATCAATTTTTATTTTGACATTCTTAAAAATAATGCGTCTGTTTATATGTGAAATTGCATGTGTGTTGTATATCTACGACACAGGAGAAAATCCTAGAGTGGATCAACTTTTTTTTAAAGTAAAGAGAGAATTATGACCTGTGTAAAAGGAGGTTCTGATACTTTTTATCAATAAGACGAATTTTAATGAACTAGCAAAATATAGGAGTTGATTATTCTTGTTATGTTATATTGGTCCAATCAAAGTTTTATCATTATTGTATTAACAATAACTATAAAACAGCAATTAAATTGTAGGATACTCTAACCCTAATCAAGTTATTTTACGACGTTGTTTCACAGAACAAATTGTTCTTTTAAAAATTTATTAAGTTAAAAAAAGCAATCAATTTTATTTTATTACATGAAATCTGTTTATAATGTTGTATGTCCTTTTTCTACACTTTGAATGTCGCTAGTCGGTAGTGTTTGAATGTCGATAAAAAACTGATAAGGGAAAATGTTCCGCTAATACCATGCGTGAACGTGTTGGGGCATCTTCCTATGAATGATATTTAAATAAATAGGTCAATCTGTGTTGAAAGATTTTTCCTTTCAACTCAAACAGCAACGCAATAATAGAACATAACATCACGCCTTTTATTCCCGAAGGGGTAGGCAGAGGTGCACATTATGCCACTGTACAATGTAACACCCACTTTTCACTATTTATGTTATGAGGCCCATGTAATAGGGGGTGAGCCTATTGCCATATACCGGGCGCAATTCCAGATTCCGTGCTACTACTGAAAATTTTGTAAAAACCCAGTAATACTTTACCCGACCCGGGAATCGAACCCAAGGCCCCTTGCCCGGCAGTCGCATTTGCGACCACTCGGCCAACGAGGCAGCAATAATAGAAATAACTACCTCTATATTGATATTGGGCATACTAAAAATAAACAGCTCAATTGCAAATGTGTTGTATATAATTATATTTACCGACAAAATAATCTCTTTAATTACACATTTGAATAACAGTATTCAAAATTAAAAATATAACACAAATTAAATTTCTTTTATATTGTATAATAAACACCTTACTTCAAAATACCCGCGAACCTGTTACGGCGTGCTCCCATAAAATAAGTTTTAGTGCTAAAAGTCACACATTTCATGGTGTTACACCAAAGGTAATTATATCAGTAATATACGATAATTATATAAACCATAAAGATAGTACTTTGACCGTTTGTTTCACCTCTTTTGCAGAATTAAGATACCATGTAATTACCAGTTGGTTATTAAAAAATGTAATATTATTATATGTAAGTACTACCATTTTATTCAAATTTTGTTTTCTTTGATACGAGTTTAATGTGACTGTCTCTTTGTTCTTCGATTTTTTTAAATATCTGGACTAAAATGTGATATTTTTTGTCCAAAACCTCGTTTGTCCGAATGATAACTTATTAGAACGATATAACGTACTACGTGTCATAAATTTCATATGCATCAAAAAAGAAATAATCCTTTTATTTATTTATTTATTTAAAATGCTTCATGCACAAAATTGTACAAAAAGGTGGACTTAATGCCGCAGGCATTTTCTACCAGTCTGACCTTTGGGTGATGCAGAGAAGAGTAAATGGTAGGTGCAAGAGGCAAGCAGTGATTTTATTTAACAATGAAAGATAAACTAATATATTTCGGAGATATACATACATACATAAATTTAATTATAATGTATACCTACACATGAGTACAATATGCCTACATACATACATATATACATATTATATAAATATATACTTGCTTACTAGTACACAGTGGATAGTTAGCGCGATGATTCAGCTAACCTCTTTAGGAAAAGCTCACGTACTTTCTGCTTAAAAGTTAGTCGAGTTGAGACCATTCTGACATCCAGGGGGAGCGCATTCCACAGAAAAATTGCCTGTACGAAAAAGGATGAATGTAAGAAGTCAGTGCGATGAGTGGGACATTGGAGAAGACGGTTGTGAGACGGCTTTTAGAATCAATAACATGCAAAATACAAACAAAGTATAGTGATTTCGGAAAAAAATTACGTAGGTAGTATAGGTAGCATTTTTTATCGACTCTTATTAGAATTAACATGAAAAAAATTCTAATAACTACAAGATAATTTCTTATTAGTTGTTTTTTTTTCGGAATTTCGAAAGGTCACAAACTAAGTTTCTAACTTAAAGAAAATACAAAACAATCATAACTAAGAACAAGCTAATAAAAAGACAATATAACATTGGAAATCTCGCATAATATCGCCCATCACCTAAATACCATTCATTACAACTAAACTGATATAAAAACAACGCTATTACAAAATGAGTATAAATATATAAACAATAACAAATAAAGGTCTATCTACACTGTTGTTAGAAATGTTACTCATTTTCTAAAACGTTTACTAGCAAATATTAAGAATCGCAAACATTGTTTTAATTACTCTAACTACACTAATTAAAATTGAAAACCGCTTTTTTACCCTTTTTCCAACTATTTGGGATCGATACAATATGTCTTTTTCATTTTTCCCTATCTGGCACAATGCGTCATCTGACCACAAACTCCTTTATATTCCAAATCATTTTTTTACACATTTCTTCCTAACTTTGTCGATTATATTTGACAATATTATTCAGTAAAATTTTTCAACAAATACTTATAGAAAAACAGGCAGTATGTAAGCATCATAACAAAAAAAAATTACCTTTCGTGATAAAATGTCAACGATTTACAAAAACTATCGTGTTGTTCTACATGGTATCCTATTACCGAATGTTTTGGGCTATTCGATTAGCATATTATACGCATGATATCCGGACCCTATGTGGTTATAATATCACATTCATTTGTTTAAACTTAACTATATATATTTTCCCGGGACTTGTTATGTGTGATTTTTTAGTTTAACGCTACAGGTTACGTGGTAGTATTTGTAATTTTGATTGTATGTCATAGAAACCTTTGCTTCAATCAAAGGCATAAGCATGTATCTTGCTGAGGGGACTTAACGGGTTGCCGGGGTTCCGGCTCGTAGGGTAGGAGTAGGAACGGGGTGGTTTTTAGTCAGTAAGAGTCTGACACTCCCTCTTGCTTCACTCAGGCGGGAACAATCATTCGATGATTATCCCCACTGAAATAAAAAACAAATGTCAAAGATACGTTTCGCTAGTTATTAAAGTTCAAATATGTTTTGCGTGACAATCTTCACACTCAATATGTTTAAAGGATTATAAAATTATTTTCGCCCTTGAAAGGAGTAAATTACGTTCTTAATAACAAAAAACTATACTCCATTCCAGTGGTTTACTTCCAAAAACTTTGGTTGAATACATACAAACGTTTGTAACATTTAAATGTTAATATGTGTAAAGTAAAATCAGTAGTGTTTCAAACACGCTATTTATTATGCAAAGTGAACATTTAAAGATAAGTATCTTCATCAAAAACATTTCTGGTATTTCGGTTTAATATAAACTGTCGGAATCTCGTATCGTATTGTAAATGGCTGAATTATACATATTGTTATAATTATGACGGTTTTTCACCAAAGATAATGACTTTCGTATTTAATTCTGCGTTTCTTTCTTTTATATAAGACCTATTAAAAGTTCGTGATGGGGATATTATTATAATATCGAACGAATCGCTGAAGAATTACTATTTTTGTTGATTTTGAACTAGGTATTTTAAATATCGAATATGTAGGGAATGAGGAAAGTGTAAAATCGTTGATTAGTATTTCTATTATACACTGACTAATGATAATAACTAGCTGTTGCCCGTGACTTCGTCGCTTGCGTTTGCGTAGGATATGAATTTTAGAACATAACTTTTTTAGTTTCAATTTTCCAAAATAAAAGTAGCCTGCATTATAAAATATAAAATATAAAAGTCCCGTCAAAAGCGGTCCAGCCATTCCAGAAATTAGCTAATACTTACAAACATACAGACAAAAATTGTAAAAAAATATTATTATTGTATGTGTATTTTAATATTACAAACAGAGAATCTTATTTTATTTATCTGTATAGATAAGTTAGGCCTTAATATTAATTAAAAAAAATGTTGTTGTCTTGCTCACTTAAGCTGATAAGATTCTGTGCTACGAAAGTGCTACGAATTCGTAGCACGAGAAAATTAACTTTATTTTTTACTGTTAATATTAGATATGTTATATTCTTACTAAGATACTTACACTATATTTTAATTCTTAATAAACTATTAATGTAACACTAAGATACATAATCTTATAACGTCACAAACATTTTTTTTTCAAAACACGTTAGCTACCAAAAATTGATCGTTGAAAAATCCCACTTTTTTTCTATCTACAACTTCTTTCAAACGTGACAATACTGAACGTGCCTGTTTAACCGACACACACAATAACGGCCGTTTCATTCACACGGAACAAACATGGTTCAATTTAACTATGAACTAAACATGCAATTTTGAATGAAATTACTAGGAATTGTTGACAACATGATATAAGTAGATAGAATTTTTTTAAGGGGGGAAATCATCGAATGACTGCTCCCACCTGGGTGAGGCGGGAGGGAGTGTCAGACTCTTACTGACTAAAAACCACCCCGTTCCTTCTCCTGCACGTCGAGCCGGAGCCCCGGTTACCCGTTAGGTTCTCCGCGACAAGTAGATAGTATAAGCTCTAAGTACGTCTTGTCCACTTGTGTACATAATTATGTATCATAAGCAGAATTAACGGTTTTCTTTCTATGTGTTAGTGAATAATACTCTAGAAAAAAAAGTACAAAAGCATCCCTCCTGTTCAATTACCCTTAATGTTAGTTAGCGTGCGAAAGTATTTAGGAAGTGAGGAACTTAGATGTTATCCTTTGTACGGATATAAACGTCATATGGCGGAAACTTCGCCTAAATTCCTCAAGTTCAAATGAATGGTATATACTTATTTCATGTAGATATTTTGTATTTTCATATACCTACAACTTTGTAGGTAGAAATACCTACAAAGAATATCTACCATTGTGCTAATGTATTACTTATGTAAAAGGATTTATGTCAGCATTTACTTATACGCCTCGTTGACAAAGCAAGTCTTGCCGAGTCTAAACACTAGCGATATATCTAACATTATTATAATTTAGCCGTCGGTCGCTCAACTGACCGGAGGAAATGATTTATCAGTGCTGTGTACGTGATTTGCGAGCGCGGGCGCATGCGATTTAATCACAGGAAGCAACACCGGCGTGCCGTGATAAATCTGCGCAGGAACTTATCTATCCGATGGCCAGCTGCAGCCCGTGATTCATAATGCAGCGATAGTGCTGTTTATTTTGCTAGGAACCGCCTTAGGTGACGCTCGCACTACCACTCTACCTATGCGAGACATCGGTCCCTTTGTACCTCTTGTTTTATTGTACACATCCTAATTTATGACCAGAAAGCTAACGTCAAATTAATTCAACGACCATTTTAATTCTTCTTTTGCTTCAAAACTTCCTTATACGGTTTAGTTTACGTCTCCATAATTTATGAAAATGTCGCGACATTCCCAGAGAAGATGAGCAAGAATACTTATTTATGCGCAGCGTTATCAGGCATGGCATCTAAAATAACTACAAGTCATTATAGTCAAGAAAAACAAAATATATCAAACTCATTTTCAAGAGGGCCTCACATCACAGCAAGTTAGTCATCAATAAAGGTTTACGAGCACAATCTTCTCGTACTCTGTAACTATTCCAAGTCGCGGCACGTCAAAGCCTCTATTCGTAGAAGTTGTTCGTAAAAACCAGTCTGTAGGCGCGCGCTACTGCTCGCGTGCTGAGCGCGCGCGACGCCCCGCTCCCGGCACACGTTCAAGCGCGCGCGCCCGCCCGGCCCTACTATATAAACCCCGTGCCCTTCCTGATTCAATCATTCCCTGCTGACGCATCGTGCGCGCATGTTACTCCGTATCCTATCGTAGTAGCATTGTAAATACGTAGTCGTAACTTGTTAATCTAAGTTCGTAGTATAACAGTAGTAAATAAATATTCAAAATGTGTTTGGCTAAGGATGACACGCAATCACCGCAGAAGGAGGTGCCGTCACCTCGCTCACCTTGGGCAAAGCTTTTAAACCGCCAGGTATGTTTCCAGATTTAATCGTTTTAGACTTTGTCGTTTTTCACAAATTTGTCCCCCCAATAAACACGACTTGTTGTGTTATTACATGTGTACTTATGATTGTTTTCTTTCTTTACAGAGCTACAAACCTCGGCTGCCTCGCAAGGTGTCGTCGTCTACGCGAGTTAATCTTAATAAGTGCTGGTCCAAGTTGGGGGAGTTGATCTCCAACGCTGGGCCGCGCACTGACCTACCATCGCAAAAGACTGCATACTCCGAGGAACCTGTTCTCATACCTTTCTCGGACTTCTTCTATCCTGTGGACCCGGTGAAACCGGTGCCAGTCGAGGAAAATGACAACGCTGAAAACCAGAACATTGCGAACAACCGTTTCGAGTTACTCAATGAAGACTCGGAGATCAGCGACAACATGGCCAACGAAGTGAGGGAGATCTGCTACTCGGCCTCTAAAAACTGCTTCGTATGTAAACTTTGTTATTAGTTATAAACTCTTCTTCAGTTCTTCAGCTCTAAATGCAGTGAAAACAAAATCGCGTCTTCCATGAGTAGTTGTAAACGTGCTCGATGGCACAGATCCATTTGTCTTCCATTAGACTTAGTGATGTGATTGGTGCGACGCCTCGTAGTGATGTAGCTCGTAACGTTGTGATCTCTAGTAGATAGTAGTGAGGCGTTGTGTCATCGTTTAAATTAGTGTTGTAACAGTAAATTGTCACAAGTTTTGGTAGACAGCTTTAATGAAACGCACTGTAATTATCCTGCACCAATCTCAGCCTATCATTTGACGCTACTTTCTTCCAGCGTAAAGATACTGCTTTGTTTCTTTCTGAATCAAGTGTCTTCCATTAGTTTTTAGTTTTGTCTGTGATACATTAGATTTTATAACGATTGAAAGCTTTAACTAGATGTAAACAGAGTTTATTCGTTTATAAGAGAGATATATTAGTGTAGTATAAGTACTAGAAAGTTCGCTGAGTGTTATTCGCATCTCTTAATAGTGTTAGTAGCTCTAGATTATATTTCGTGTGATAATTGCAATGTTAAGTGACATGTTTAGAGGTTAATGTATTGATATGAATCGAACATATCAGTAAATGAAGCTTTAATAGTTTGTAAGACAATTTAATTAGAACATAAATCATTTGACTTCCAATTTAATTTTTAGACCAAAATTTTGTTTACTAAATTTCTTTTTCTTTCTAAGTTTCCGCAGAAGTGGGCCGAACGAGCCAATCTTAATCTAAGTTTAAGTTTGTAACTAGATTTAAGTTAGCTTTAAGTTTTAAGTTAATTTTTCTATTTCGTTTGATGAATTCTTCCAATTGTGTCAATTATTATTGATTTAGGTGACTTTTTTTCTCTTATTATTATCGTACTTTAACTTGATTATGTTAAGCACTTAAGTAAGTTAAGCACTCGTATCTTTAGACTGATAAGTTAAGAATTCAAGACTTTCGTTTGATCTCCGATTCTTAATAAACATTAATGTATAAATAACATTAATTTCATTTAAAACCCCCTTTAGTCGTTAAGAATAATTTCATAACCCTAATGTTTATTAGGGTTATGAAATATCTGTTCAGATAAGACGTGTAAAACACGTGCTGTATACACTTGCAGTAGGATTCAAATTACAAACAGGCCAAAGGCTTGTACTAATAAGTAACAAAGTATGAGGAATTTAAACAGCAAGCTTGAATAAGAACATTTCTTATTATAAGAGAAAACTTATCGACAATGTTTTTTAAAAATAAAAGAACACCCTTTATTAACACAGTCGACAAGTTATTTGCGCGCGAAACTTGTACACTTTCCCGCGCTTTGTGTCAAAATAATAACAAAAGATAATCGCAATAAAAAAGAATAGGTATATGGGTATAGGCTACACACGGCTACACACACACACACAAACTGGTGATTACACTGGTTATTCCTCAAAAAGGTAGGCAGAGCATTTAGACAGAAAGATATTTGAATCGTAGTAAAAGAGAGCAATGGCGTATTTTGATCGTAACAGAACTGAACACCTGATATCAAAACTATTGTATTACGAGTCGCAAAAGAATCTTCATTTAAAAGCAATCTGTCAAATAACGTATTATATAAGTTTACATTAAGTAATCATACTAAATATACAATTAGCAAAAGAAGACTACTATACCTTTTTTTGTTGCTCATGCCAAATTAATTTACTGGAATATAAATAAGTTAATTAGAAAATGAAGGACCTTATCCTCATCGCAGTCGTGAGGAAAGGTGCTCAAAAGACTGAATGGCAATGCTTAACCTTTGACGAAGCCTTTCGATCACCTGAAGTGTCAACCATCCTCTTTACAATATCTACTTAGATTTCAACTGCAAGCATTAATGACTTTCCATGCCCTATTAATAGTAAATTCATATGGTTATGTATATTCAACCCACGTGCAGTCACGAACGAGGTACAGAAAGGTCAAACAGTTCAACTATTATGACAGTTAGTAAATTATGAATCAATTGCAACTAAACATGTGTTTATTGCATACAATTATGTATGTAATTTTACATATATGTAAGTTATAATATAATTTTTAAATGTATACTTATAAACAAAGATTTGTAGAGTAATGATCTGTATCATTACCTAACCTTATTCTACCTAACGTTTAGTCGAAACCTACCAACGGCAACTACCAATGTGACTTTTCCAAATTATACCTCTATATACTTTCTAAGATTATTTAGACACCACTGACAAACGATGAAGAAAAACATCATGAGGAAACCTGGACTGATAATTCCTTATTATAATATTTTAATCGCCAACCCGTAATGAACAAGCGTGGGGATTAATTCTCAAACCTTCTCCGTATGAGAAAAGGTTTGGCTCAGCAGTGGGCACTTATAAGCTGTTGATATGAAGTATATATGATCTGTATCTTTATATCATCGTAGCAGGTACAAGATGTCCACCGCTGAGCATAAAGCCTACATCAGTAACTTACAGATTGACTGACTGTAATGATTGATAATGATAACAACAAGGAGTAAGAATTATTTTACAGAAATAAGTAATGTGTACGTATGTGTATTTTCAATAATGGAAATAAAGAAAACCTTTTCAAAATTTTCGTATTCTGAAAATACAATTTCCCATTTCCACTGTTTAATCATTTGTCTATTATCTTATTAACTGTCGAAAATGAAACAATCATCGTGCACGGTTAGATGCTACCTTAATTAACTATTGATAAAACCCTAAGTCCTTCATTGAACTTGATACCAGTAACAACTTGCATCGACAGGTCGCGACAAGTTCTGATCATAACACCTACATCACATAGCAAAAAATAAACTGAAAAAAGGGCTTTGTGACTCTCATGACATGGTATATACAATATCGCTTTTTATAAATGCAATTATAGTATGAAACTCGTTCTGAATGCAGGTCTAAGTATTCTTACTTTTCGAAAACGAAGTCGTGAATAAACAGATAAGACTTGTGAAACACGTGCTGTATACACTTGCAGTATGATTCAAATTACAAAGGCCAAAGGCTGTACTAATAAGTAACAAAGTATGAGGAAGTTAAACAGCAAGCTTGAATAACAACATTTCTTATTATAAGAGAATAGGTACTTATCGACAATGTTTTTTAAAAATAAAAGAACACCCCTTATCAACATGGTCGACAAGTTATTTGCGCGCGAAACTTGTACACTTTCCCGCGCTTTGGGTCAAAATAATAACAAAAGATAATCGCAATACAAAAAATAATAGGTATATATTACTAGTAAAACACACGCACACACAAGCTGGTGATTACACTGGTTATTCCTCTGGGGGAATGGGGATTTTGAAATTCTATTTTTGTAGGTAGTAGGTAGCTTTCTTGGCATACATAATTTGCAGAAATTGTTACTTGATTGTATGAATAAAATTAAGTTTAAAAAATTTATACAAGCCATGGTGGTAAAATAAGTTTTAATTTTTAGAAACTTAATTAAATCACTGCTACTTTGACTGCCTCGTTGGCCGAATGGTCACAACTACAAGAGCGACTACCGGGCAAGAGATCTCGGGTTTGATTCCCGATTCGAGCAAAGAACTACTTGATTTTTGAATAAAATTCTCAGTAGTAGCACGGAGTCTGGAATTGTGCTCAATATATGACAATAGACTCACACCCTATTACATGGGACTCATTACACGAATAGTAAAAAGTGTGTGTACATTGTAAGTACAGTGGCATTCAGTGCCGTAATGTGCACCTCAGTCTATTCCTTCGGGGATTAAAGACGTGATGTTATGTTATGTTATGTGCTATACACACGGTGGTAAAATAAGATTTTATTTATAGAAACATAATGAAATCAAAGCCCATCCTTGCTACTGAAATCTAGTTGAAGAAGAATCTGTGTCTTGTAAATCTAAATTTTAGACATAAATTCTACATTTAGATAAACAAAAGCTGTCTTAAATTTTAGGCAATCTCTCCACCTTAATGCAGGCTGACCTTTACATTAATTTAAATTCCAACAAAAAACATGCAATAAATCGAATTTGGTAGTGTTGTCCGTTGTCACACTTTGATAAGAGAGG
The DNA here is from genome assembly GCA_038387885.1 of Spodoptera picta. NCBI lineage: Eukaryota > Metazoa > Arthropoda > Insecta > Lepidoptera > Noctuidae > Spodoptera > Spodoptera picta. Next base: position 346,478 of record JAZHFQ010000413.1, on the reverse strand, counting down.
TGTTTTACCCATTATTCGGCGATAAGAACTCGTCTATTCTAATACAAAATTAAATTTAAACGTCTAAAATACATTTTGAACTAATAACAATGAAGATTTCTATCTTTAATGGCACTTATTTCAATCACTAGAGTAAAAGAAATACCTTTTTATCATGGAGCTAGCCTTGGAATATACACAGATGATGTACTAATAAAAAAGAATGAGTATAATAAAGTTTTACAACCAAACAATTATGTTATTTAATGCCCATCTACTTATCTCATACATGGGTATTTTATTTTATTGATATGCATTTAAATTATGATTATTTACTTTGAAGTCAACAGCTAGGTTTTAGTCGAACTGGACAACCTGCGGGTATAACTGTATTAATAAAACAGTGAATGCCTGTTGCCTATAACCTTCTCCGTGCGAGAAGAGGTCTTTGGTCTGCAGGGGCCACTTATAGGCTGTTGATATGATGTGTGATGCCTATTCATGACAGCTTACGACGTCTTACCAGATTTTTTACCGAATTGTTTGTAAAGATTTAAAAAAAAATAGTTTTAAGACATTTACACGTTTTTTTGAATTGTATGTCAAAACCGAACCCAGAATAGTCAAACAGTTATAAAATCTATCGACAAACAGATTTATTTCAGGCTAGTAATTAGTGTAATTGTAAATACGTGATAAGATACGTTATACTCGAACTACGCTTCACTAAAATTATTGATTTTATTTATTTTTACACAATAGTAGGTATATATACACACAAAAATTGCATTATGTGCAATCTGTTTTTAAAATTTTTGAAAATTGTCTATGGCAATGCCAAAATCCAATACAATATTTATAAAAAAAAGATTTAACATTTTTACATTAATTTTAATATCCAAAAAATTCTCACGAGAATATGGAAATTACTTCTCCGTGACAGTATTCGAATAAAACCTGTTGTGATATTTGTTTTTATAATAATGTCAAGTTATATACAGGGGTGCAACATGTGTACAATAGTTGGGGTGAGCACTCATTCGTTCATTCATTCATTCAGTAGTAAGTGAACTCTTGGGAAAGGTCGTGACCTCTTAATGCACCAACGCATTTTTTCACAGTTCAAAGGGTGAAAAGAAACTTTATAATGCATTATTGTATTGTTGCTTTTGTTGCTTGATCTATTTAGTTTATTGTTAAAAATAATAGAGACTAAGGTTACGAGAAGTTTATTTTGTTCTCTTGTAGCTATTATATTGATAATAGTGTTGTTTGGATATACTTAAGTTACTTAGTTTTTTAATCTATTAATTACCTACTTTGACTTCGTGACAATTGCATGATTGTAAATTAATTTTGTCCCATAATATTTTTTCATAATTAACAAATACACCAGTATTTGTCACTACCAATTCAAATCTTTAAACAAACATATTATAAATTTAAAAAATATTATTGTAAACAAAATTAATTAATTCGTCATAACTTTCAGTTAATAAATTTAATATACGAAAAGAATTTTGTCTCAATAATAAATGGGGATTGACAGCTTGTTCAGTTCATATTTAATTATTATCGACAAGAAGAAATTACTTTATGTCATGTATTAAAAAGTTTATGTCGTTTATTCTTAGCACTGATGAACTGTATAAGGGTCATTGTCAAAACAGGGTTCAGATAAAAAAATAAAACTAATACAATTATTTCTAAACGATTTGTCAATCATAATAGAATCTTTTTTCTATAATATTAATCCAATCGTCTCACAGGAAACGATAAAAAAATGTCAACGCAGTATCATTGAAAAGTAAATTACAATAAAATAATGCCTTTTGTCCACCAAAAATACTATGTCTTCTTGGTGGACATAATATCTTCATCCTCGGATGTCGACTAAAAATGTTGAAAAAAGTCTTGTGTACTTCTATCGGAGTTTCAGGTCTTGAAATAGGTGGTGAACATGAACTGTCGGAGTAAACATCGGCAAACTTAAGGTGTTTACGACTTTTAAGGCCTTGCATGATCTTGGAGCAGGTTTTTGTAAATCATTGCTTTGTGTCTCAGTAATTGTTGGCCTCAACTTGTATCTATCTATCGAGTTGAGCAACTGTTGGACTATTGGAGTCCAGTACGGACTCATTATTGGGCTTAGTAGACTCGATTAAGGGGTGGGAATAGAATACTGAGCTGGGGTTTTAACATGCAAATTGTGTAGTGGTAAGTCAAGACTTATACAACCTAAGTCTTCTTGTTTCTTTAGTCTATCTCTACATGATTTTGCGTCCTTTCTCCATTTGTTTCGTAGTTGTCTCTGCTGTCTATCTGATAAATCATTTACTGTCTTAATTTCTCCTAGTAATTTTTTCCTATGGTAGTACTCTCTATCCCTTTCCGCTTTTCTTCTAATGCTACTGGATCTTTCTTACTTAACTTTTTCTGTTCGCGTCTTCTTTTCTTCTTCTCATCTTCAGTCAATTTATTTCTAGTTCTATCAATTGTTTGTGGATAAAGAAAAAAAGGAAGCCTAAGCAAGGCACAGAGCACAAACGAAATGGAATACAAATAAATGTTTCACGTATAAGTCAACTGCAAGCCGACAAATTTAGTCATTGTCTAGGAGAATCTGACATCACCCTGAAGATGATTTTTGAATGCGATGGAAATATGTCAAGTAGCTTAGGTACTGTATTCGTGTATCGTTGATATTATTCTACTTTAATAATGAATAAAGCAACAGCATACATGGCATATTCAACGTAAAACGCCAAAAACAGTATCCGCAATAATAATATTATTCGTAAAAAACCGCCTCCCGAATGCAATATTTTTATTACATTAACAACCACATGCAAAACCAGAGTGCACAAAACAAAAATAAAATATTTCATCCACTTGGTGGACATTCATCTTTTCGGTGGACACAAATTCCACCGAAAAGATGTCCACCAAATGGATTTTTCTGACAAATTATTTCATTCCAAGCATTATTTTGCGGTTATCTTAAAACCACAAGTCTTTTTAGATAAATACTATAGAAATCTAACACATAACGTTAAGTTATGAATTATTAAGGTTTCACTTGCCAAAATACACAAGGAACCGAAAAGACACACTCAACTTTGACACCATCAACTATTTTTAAACAAGGAACAATAATTTCGTTCGTATGCGAGCCGCGTCAAAAAGGGCGCTGCGCGTGATCAGTTGAGTATTGGACGCGTGCATGAATTACGTTCCGTTTACAAAATTGTATTATTTTCATAATAATTTTTATTAATGAATTAAGTCCACCAAGATGTAGATTTTAGTAACAATATTGCAATGAACAAAAAGTGTTTTTATTTTAATTCGTTATTTTTAGTTTTTAGTTATTAAAGTAATTAACATATCTATTTTGGGAAAACATATTCAAAGGTTAACTGTGCATATTAGTTTTCATTATATGATCAAATTTGCATAAAGAGGGAGAGCGGTAACAGCCCACCGAAGCGGACTTTTCTTTCGAAATTGTTTAATAAATACTTTATTTTAATTTTATTTGAAATTACGAATATACATTTTGAATTATTGATTATTTATCTTTACTATAAAATATTAACATGGTATTTTATGTACATTTAAGTCTTTTTTTCTGTATGTAACACAATTTTAGGCGGTTATGACAATGACCCATAAACAAACAGACTGTCAATCATTATTTATCATTTATAGATTACAATCAGCATCGATATCCAATATCCATATTAATGAAGCTTCTTAAAAAGGATTTTAATTGCAAACCTTTTTAATGAGAACTTTTTCTTAATCCACAATGCCAATTATTCCAATTATAATTAAATTTTAAAAAGCAAATATTGAGGAAAAAAATAAAGAACGTTCGACATTTAAATACAATAATGAGTTTTCTTATTTCGAATACCGTTTTAAATTATTGAAAATAAATAAATACTATAATAATAAGCTTCGAAAGGTTTTCGTCATAAAATTTCGAGTTGCATGTAAATGGTGTATTACAGAAATAAATTGGTTCTGCTCGCTAATTTCTTTGTTAATTGCAAATTTTGCATTAAAATTCTCGTAAAGTTCTCTTTTGTGAAACTGATGTCCATTTATTTTGTACTTTAAAATAATTTTGCTTTTGCATTTAACATATTAACCGGGTTTCAGCTAATGCGTGAGTAATAAGTAGGTACGATTATTATAATCATGAAAATAACTTTAATGGTTATTACTGAACTTATTCTTACTGTGGGATCTCTTTATTGCTGCTAAACTAATTTGTACTATTAGTTAATTTATTTTTTTATCATAATAATAAAATGAACCATTGAATACTGTCAATTTATCGTTAACTAATTTTCTTCTTCGAAATATATTACCTACCATGAGTATTTTGACTACTGACAGAATACCGTTGAAGGCAATGATTTGTTTACCATCGGTCAGGCGTGACTAAAGCAGCGTTTGATGTAATTGCATACACCATAACTACGTAAGTACATCAACAGCAGTGGCCACTGCTGACTATAGGCCACGCTTGCTCAATGCGGGTTGGTGATATCAAATTCCTCACGATGTTATTCTTCATTTTTTGTCATTGATGTCTAAATAATCTTAAAAGGTACATACATACACTTCGGGAATTGTCACATTGGTACTTGCTGTTGATAGGTTTCCAACCGGCGCCCATGCATGAGGAGCGAGCGTTTTAAGCCTCCAGGTAACCACGACATATTTATATAATTAATAAGGACTAACAAGGATTAGCACGGACTACGGAAGGCGTAAGTTTACAAGGATTAAATAGGAGGCCTTTAGTCGTCCGATAAACTCGATTCCAAATAATTCATCAGGTTCTTAAACTTCTTAGCTTTTCTAACACAACAAAGAACACTAGAATTAGCATCATAAACCAATATCACGGTGGCCACCACATCACTATACTTCAGTGTCACGTATTGCATAAAAAATGGAGAGCAACGACGTGTCAAGCAATAGAAGAAAATACGTGACATAAGGTAAGAACGAGGGATGTCCATTCTATTGCAGAGACGTCCAGAGTTGTCGGTTAAGGATGATATATCGTTCGCTATTCTGTTCGCGATTCGTTCCGTGTTGACTTCGCTTACAAAAGTGCGACACCTTCGCAGGATAGGGGTTGTGCACCTTTTTTTAAATTTTACAAGTATAAGGAGTATGGTATTTACCTATTTCTTAAATATAAAATGTAAAAGTATTTGTATGTAAAGAAATACTTTACTATTTATAACATAGGGATGAGAATAGAGAAAGAGTGCAAAAGTGGGTAAGTTTACACTCTCTGAGATATTAATTTTTAATCTTACTTAGGTACACAAACCAATACTTTTTGAGTTTTATATTCTAAACAGTTTTTAGATTCAATTAAAATAAAATCACTTTTGTTACTAACTGATTAAGAATCTAAGTTATGTATACCATCAATACAGCTAAAAGATTTAGCTCGTAGTCCAAAGGTTGTCAGCCCCTGCAGACACCGTCAAAGGTTTTATAGCGAGCAGGATACAGTAATAGGGCACCGTGAAATCGTGCGCGGAACGAATTGCTGAAAAATTTCGGTTTTTCGGTTATTTCTTAGAGATTTGTAAGGGCTTTCTTCGTTGATTCGATACAGGGTACGGGTGTCAGTATTACAAACACATGTCTTTTGATTCAGGGATTGTAGATGCGACACGGCTTTTAGATTTTCGCGCGATTTCACGGTTTGCGATCCGTTACATTGATGTTGACTCACCTTCCGTCACAGCTGCTAGTTATGAATCTTAAAACTGGCAGTTTAAGTGAATTCTTTAATCTCCACAATGGTTGCAGATTATTATTCATGTTAACTATGTTCACATGTCCCATAAAATTTTCTTTTTGTGTCCTTCAGCTTTGGTTGGTACTATTATTTCTCTCAAACTTAGCTTCTCCTCCATTTTATTGAGTCTTAACTTAGTTTCAAAGTTCTTGAGAAATCCTTGACTTCAGCTTCAAACTTGTATCATAATGATTGTGTTACCTCGTACTTATGACCAAACTTGGACACCATTCCGCACTTTAGAGGTTCATAACTTCATAATTATGATGTGCGGTCGTATGAAAAATTTGTCAATTTTATTACCAAGCTGGTAAAATCACGACTGCTCGGTGAGAGGTATCGGGTGCGTTTCCGCGGTTAAAGTAGTTTTGATATATTTTGGCATCTGGAAAATTCTCAGCAATAAATAGCACGGAGCCTGGAAGCGTGTCCCCTGCATGGTTATAGTCTCACCCCCTATAATATGTGACTCACAATAATACGACCGACCTCATCGTTCGCTTGATAAAATTGACGTGTAAAAGTGCTGCCTTGTAGCCTATTTGCAGAAATAAATTCACTTGTTTCACTTGTTTAACAATACCGGTACTAAGTACCTAAATGTTATAGGTAATTATAAATCTTCAACTGTACTAACCTAAAACTGTTTACCGAATAGCCTAATTTCAACCAAAATCTATCAATTTCTGAAACCATTAAAATTAAAAAAGCACAGTTAAATTCATAGAAAAAATGGCCAGAATCATGCACATTTTGCTACTATTACTCCCACCAATTTTTACACAAAACGTCTTACATAAAATAGACCTCAAAATAAATCCCTTCCTTTTAGATATATACATACATCATACATATCACACAAATCCTTAGATAAGCCTTAGTTGTTCATGTGTGGCATGAAGCTTATGACCACTGTGTGAGGATCGCCGCCCCTTTGTCGGCGCGTTTATGTCATCCGACTAAGATAGCTAGTTATTTAGAACGGCGGTATTGTATCTTTGACAAAAAAGAGACTATTGCCACAAATAGTGGATTGAAAAACTATAAGAAGAAGATTGTTAATGATTGTATAGGGGATAATATTCAGAGGTTGTGATTGGAAGTTATAGGTAAATCAGAATTGTATGGCAACTGTAATTATATTGTAATTAGGTTTTCGAGATAATAGGTAGAGCGTGGATATCAGTCGATTATTATGAAGAAGGACTTATGTTTTAGAGACATATTCCGAATTTCTATAATGAAATATCTTAACTTTACCTAACCCACAAATAATAATTATTGGACTTTAGTATGTCTATCCTTAGTCTGCAAGCTATTCAACAAAATAAAATAAAAACCAATAGTGTATCGTCAATAATTATTAACAGAATATATATTCTTTTATAAATCCATTTTTATTAAAAGCTTTTTCTTGCTACCAGTACAGAACACGGACGCAAATAATTCAGATGACATCAACTGCATCAATATGCGACGGAACGCTCGTTCAGAATCACTAAATTGTGAACCGATACCTCAGTTGTTAAAAATCACGGCCCTCAACAATTCTCTTGGAAACCTTTTCATCTAAAACAAACAATTCTTGCGTGAAATTCAGATAATGTTGTTGGTAAAACTGGTGATTTACCAACTTACCACAATCACTTACTACATAGACAGATACATCAAAAGTAACTTCTACCCTATTGTGATAAAGATCACTTTGAACATTTTGTTTGTTGTTCAACGGTATTGTTAAACTTGTCCATAAAGTTCACGCTTCAATGTCTCAACAAGGGAAGTCAGCCAAAGTGCCGTTTTTAACAAGTCTTCAGGTTTGAGGGTGCAAATGACTGGTTCACGGGGACTTAGGTTTGTTAAGAAATAAGGCTAATATTGATTCATGGTCAAAGCGTGAAGTTTTTTAAAGAAACCGGTGGTTATCGGAATAATTTCGTCTGTACAGCTTTACCTTGTTTAGGCACAATGGAGATTAGATAACACTGAATAAAGATATGCTTTTAATATAATAAGACCTTGCGATAATGTGTATATTGTTATGTATGTATAGCGGATGTCGAAAGCAGTCTAGAGGTATATTTTTTTCAAAGCTCTTATTTTGAAAAAAATTACTTGATAGGTCACGTTATAAGATATTTTGCTCTTACTTAAAAATATAAAAAGATTTATTTAATTTAGGGCCGAATTTTCCAACGACAGATAAATTTTAACTGAAGAATAACTTTGAATATTTGACAATTGTTCCATACAGTTAAAAATTAACTGTAAAGTAGGTATATTTAATTTGAGATAATAAATGCAATGTGAATAAACATCAGTATATTATGGTAACTGAATAAAAAAACAAACTCAAGTTATGATAAACCCAAAAATTATAACCTAACACAAACAGTAACACACTTCAAAAAGTGTCAAAGGAAACACTAGTACTCCCGAGCACTTTAGCTTAACACCAAAGTTAACACTAAAACAGTCAACCACTTGGAGATCTGTAAACAATTAAACCAACTATTATCTAAAATCCATTAGGTCAAGTGCGAACATCCCTAAAGACCTCAGACAAAACCAAAAAAGGTTAATACTCCTTACAATTGCTTATAATGAAAAAACCGTGACTTCTAACAGAGTACAAGTGGTTCCCACTGAGTAGACAATAGACCCTCAACCTATTGACATGAAACTTGCATTAGTGGCGAAGCCTTGTTTCGCAAATTGTACAGGAAGCTATTACGGGAACATAATTAGGTGCGTCGTATAACACTTAGCTTCTTCCGATTTGGTTGTAGGGTGACTGTGATACTGAACAAAAGTGAACTAGGACAGATGTCATTTTAATATATAAATTTTGTATTATTGATTTTCTCGAGCAATCGAACCAACAAAACTTTGTAAATGGAGAATTGTATTGTGAACCTGATTGGAAAAGAGTAACCTACTTATGGAGTTTCTTGTTCGCTCTTCTTCATACGAATCTACACCTTGGGATGAGCAAATAACTTCACTTTTAAATTTCTATTGCTGACGTTCTAAAGTGCCCTCCTGGTCTAATTGAAATAAATGATTTTGACGTTGACTTTAAATAAATTATACACGATTTATCGATTTATCAGAATTATGAGGAAAGGTTTTGATTGGCATAGGTAAAGTCGGTTCCCACCTTGTAATGTTCGTATAAAAAATCAAGGTGCCAAAATTTTGTAGGTCCTAGACAACATTAATTTTGCAGAACTAAACAATACCTGCCCATAAATTTACTTTTTGTAACAGAACAACACCACATAAAACATTAAAGTCAAGTTTTATCTATTATCTCAAATCAGATCTGAATTCTGGGCACACGACGAGACGACGAAGTAGGCGCCTAAGCCGCAATATTTGACGCAATCAACGAGAGGAAATGTAGCGACAACAGACTCCCATTAGCCCAATACACAAATAGTCCACAAATCAGAAACACGTGTCACGAAACAACATAAAAACAAAACTACGAGCCAAGTCTTCCTTTTTGTTACTTTCGCATAATTTTTTCGTAACTTTTTTGTTACACATATAGTTACAGATATTTTTTTCAAATAGTAACAAGTGGTATTTTTATCTGCACGTGTGTAACGGCGGTAATTTCGTGCGGTTTTAAATTACTCCCGCATTCCATTTTTTTACCGGAAACTGCGGATTTTTGTTGCGTTCACGAAAGAAGTGGCGAAATTTTTTGATGCTTGAGTCAAGTCGTTATTGCCGTCTTTGAGAGTGCGACCGGAATATGAATCTCTTGTGTCCCGTTACTTTTTGTAATTCGTCTCAGGAAGCTGCCAATTAACATTTTTGTGCTAAAATTACTTAATAGTCACATTGTAATTGATTTACAACAAAACATCATACTTGTTTATAAAAATGAAAATATTTTCATGGCAAATGAAATGATAAAACCCAGTTACAGCTATTGACAATATAACTATATGTATAGTGGATTTTGGTTGCCATTTTAGAGGTAGATGGATAATCTTGTATGTACTTATTGTAAATACGATAAATAAAAAAAACATAAACTTATATGAGTATATACCTGGATATGTCTATGTCACCAAAGGAATTCCAATATTAGGTATATAAGAGGCAGGTGCAAATTTTATCTATAAGTTAGACGTCCAATAAAAAAACGATGGCTACTTATCTTTAACAAAACGCGGCCATTCGAAAAGATAGATTTAAAAAAAATTCGCCAAATGAACCCCAAAAACGCACGTATCGCAAACGGCTTTTTTTCTCAAAAAACCTATTTTATCTAAGATTCGGTAACTTAATACTTAACGACTGACCGAAAAAAGCAAAAAATAGAATTAAAAAAGTTTAATTGTTCTCGCAAAAATTTGGTCGAAATCCCGGCCTCGGGCACAGGAAATGACGGGGCGGCAAAAAGCTCAATAGAAGCCTTCGAAATGTCTTCGATTTGATGGATCGCCGTAACACAATCATTTTACGAGAGAACTTACAAGAGCCTTAAAGTGCCCCATAAAAATCAAGAGATATTCTTCACTTTTATTGCTGTAGTAAACAGGTATCTATCCAAACCAAAAACAATTGAAAATCGACCTTAATTTGGTTATCCCACCATTCATTTTCACATAAACACTGTCTGGCACTTACAACGTTTCTTTACGTGCCAATTCCAGAAGCGCGCCAAATTTTCACACTCAAATTAGCGCTCTATCATCTAGGAAAGTAAGTAGAATTTTGTCTGAAAAAACAGTTAAGGTAACAAAGGATTTTGAACACGTGTTAGATGGCCACTAGAAGGCATTGGAGGTTGTTTGCGTGTATCTAAGAGATAATGGAAGTCGTTATCGCAAGGACGGATACTGCCCACAATAGGAGTGACCTGTAGATAAATTGGTCGATGTAAAAGTTACTTTGTTTATAGAGGTATAATTACTGAATGATCTAGTGTGTGTGTGAAGTGTCTTTTTTATGGAATAGGAAGCAAACGAGTAGACGTATCACCTGATGGTAAGCGATCAGCACTGCCCATGGACACCCGCAACACCAGAGGAGTCAGAGTGTTTGTAATATTGTAATAACCACTTTGTACTACATGCATATGATATACGATATATATACCAAAATAACACTTTTTACAATGTTTGCCTGTCTGTCTGTTTGTACTGGCTAATGTCTGAAATGGCTGGACCAATTTTGACGAGATTTTTAGTGGCAGGTAGCCAATGTATGTATTAAGGAGTAGCATACTTTGCCTACTTTTAGTTTAGAAAAACGCAGACTAAGTTACGGGTTCAGCTAGTAATGAATATATACCTACACGTCATAAACATGCATTTTAATTATAGGTTTTTTACTTAATATACATTTTTTTTTTAAATTGTGTCCGAATAAACTGAGAATGGAGTATGATCTCTATTATGTACAATTTAAGACAGTTTATAAATTAAACGATATTCTACAAACAATACCTAATTCACCTAATTGTATACTACTACATAGTAATATTCAAGATGCATATACATAACACACACACACACACACACAACAAATGACACATAATACGAGTACTCCTATTATATTATCAGACCATAGTTCAACACAAAAACGGTAACCATAAACGTATTCTTTAATCTTTAAAAACTTTTGAAGACTGTACAAAAAGGATCTAAAAAGTGGGCGTAACTTTTACTGTCATTTCTGTGCTACGCATAATAGGCGACGGCCTTAGCTCGCGCCGGCGCATTATCTTCGGACAAAAAATATCCCGCCTTATACAATCGAAACGAAGCGTAGCCTTCGCGAATCTGGGCAATAAATTCCTATTGATTGAATTTCGGACCCATGCTGAGTATAGGGGCTCATTATAGTCCCAATAATTTTCGTAATTTTTTATTAGATATGTTTTTTTTACTTTAATTTTATGATATAACGAATTTTCACCGATGTCTTTAGGTGGAGCGCGTTGATGTCTTTGGTTTAGAGGCTTTTGGTGGCAAGTGTGTGCAAACAGTTGAATGGTTGATCCTATTGTCTTGTTGAAATTCAAGTAGTTTTAGTTTGTTTAAGTAAAAAATAAATGTAAGACTATCCTTTTACTCGTAGCGTAAAGCTTTAACAACACATCCCATTTTTAGGATAATCATTTCTCTGTAATCAGAGGCAATACTCGATAGACGAATTATTGCGTCACTTAGAGAAAAATACGAAATATATTGTATATTCCTATAAGCTATACATATAGATACAATAATATAAAAAAAATAAAAAAAAAACAATAATAAAAAAAATATATGTATAAGAGTAAATTTAAAAAAGAATTTAGGCTAATGTAACCAAATACATTCCTACATTTCTGAATACGTCAACTGTTAAAGTAAACTTCTCATAGTGGTGCTCAAGCAAATCTCTTTATATTTGCGTTTCGCTAGCAAGATGTCTATTTAAACAAAGAATGTTGGAAAAAATAAAAGTTATTTAATACTACATGTTTACTCTCAATTTTTAGTAGACTGTTTCGATATTCAAATGTTGCAAGTGCTAAGTAACGGGTCGGGTCGGCTATGTCGGGTTAAGTAAAGTTGGGATGATTTGTATTGTTTGACAAATTTAGATACATAATATAACGCTCTTATTTTACCTTTTCTTTACGCGTACCTACGCGTTCCTACGTGTTTACCTTTACCGGGATCATGGGCTTAACTGTCCAAGTTACAACCACTCGATCAATAAGGCAGTACAGTTGTATTTAATTTTGAAAAACAACTGTCGTAACATAGCCAAAGTTATGCATATTTGTAATATCTTTACGTACTGTATAAACTACTACTACAATACTGTATAACATTCCAATCATACAATAAATACCAACACTACACCACTCCCATCAACAATTACGTAACATCTTTTAAACGACTCGTTCATTCAATCTTAAGGATCTTGTTCATGAATGGGCGGCGCACCGCGCAATCGATTTCACAACGGTCACTCACTTCAGTGAATGGCGGAAACTGACTTTAAAAGGCTTCACGGCATTCCATGAGAACCACGTGAAATTGCTTCTTCAGTATTCCGTTAATTTTAAGCATGTAATCGGCATTTCCTTATTATGTCCCGGTGTTGCCTTATAGATAAATTATGTAAGGATCCGACTTTATGCAGTTAGTTAAATCATGAATGAGAATTGATACGCACGCGTCGTGTTTCACTGGCTTGTGAGTGCCTACTTTTGCACACTTGAAAAAATTCTTTTTGAGTGCCTACTTTTGCACACTTGAAAAAATATACAAGGAAAGTTATTACTGAATTTTATTCTATCAATTTTAAAATAAAAACTGGCTTAGATTATTAACATAGATGTAGATTAGGTGTTAATAGGGTAGATGCCTAATTTTTATTTTAATGTCCGTCTGTTTTGTGTGGTTTTTTGTTTTGTTTTAACGTTGTGGAATTTTCAATATCGTGAATTAAGAAGTTATATACATACATAGATACATTAACACCCACTTTTCCCCAGTTATGTAATACATGTTTTGTGATAGGGCGTGAGCCTATTGCCATACACCAGACACAATAGGTTAAATGCCTAATTTTTATTTTAATGTCCGTCTGGTAGATTATTTTATATCATTAGACACGTATTTTTTACTTTCTTGCAGAAAGGAATACTTTCGACGATATATTGATTCAAAATGTCGCGTGACGTCACTTCTATGTACATTTTACACGTAGAAATGACGTTTTAGTCCCCACTCCTAAACTTTGATTCGTTTTATCTAAGTTTTGTTTTATTATAGGTACAACAAAATAAAAAATACGTGTCAAATATTTTTTAATACCCTATCATCATCCCAATCGTCCTAGTTACGTAAAAATTACACCAAAAACACCAGTAAAATTTTCGCTTCTGAAATATTTTAACTATAAATTTGGTCAAGCTTCATCCCGATTTAGTGTAATCGTTCTAAATTACTAACGGCGGAACCAGCAAAATGTGTGTCCTTTATGCGTTCTAGTGGTTTATCGAGGACAGGTTAAAAAGATTTTAGTTATACGTTAGAAACTGAATGATTGTCAGGATATTGCATTTTTAAATACCAAACTCGTCTACTCCATATAAAAAAATATATTGTAAGACATTACATCGGCTTACTCTTATGTTCTTCAAAGAAAAATACACTTGAAAGATGTTTTAAGTGCATTATATCTTATAATAGGCTCCATAAATGATATTGTAAGTACAGACAGTACCTTATAAATTAGATACGCACAACAGTGTAGTACATTGAATCTTTTGTTAAAAAATTTCATTGACTTCCTATTATAATGCTTTGATACTTTTCAATGTATTGTAAAACTATTCAGTTAGAGTTAATGTCGCGTTTATATGACTGCTACGAAGGTTGTAAAGTTACATGCATTAAAAAATTGCTTGTCACTTTTATTTTGACTTTGATTGTAATATGTTTTTCGGTACATATTTCTTAAATACCGTTGAAACATTGTGTGATAGAATATACCTAATACGAAATATGAATGGTTAACATACAATCATAAACTCGATACCATCTGTAGGTAAGTAGGTATCAAGTCTAGTACAGAGTATGGACGTAAGTACTTACTTACCTTCAACGACCAACTTACTTACTTTGGGTGCTAATTGTTACGATCATTATGAACATCATATCTACCTCAAGACACCCTTTTCGACTTTCTTCGAGTGTGGGAGAGCCATGCTTCGGCACGGCCTCACAGAAATTTACGTGGAACAATACTTGCGTTGTGTTTCGTCGTATGAGTGAGGTTACCGAAGGTCAATTACCCCACTCCCCAATCTCCCCAATCCCTGAATCCCAAAAAATCCTCAAATGCCTAATCCCCAAAAGGCCGGTAACGCACTTGTGTTTCAGGTGTTTCAGACGTCCATAGGCGGCGCCGATTGCTTACCATCGAGTGATCGGTCTACTCGTTTACCGGCTTATTCCATAAAAAACCGCCACTACGATATATATCTCCCCTAATGACATTCAGATCCATACCTCAAGATATGTGTGATAAATTAAATGACATTTTCATTTCACGATTTCACTACTTTTATATGCTTTTACTAGTACTCAACTAAATATATATTGCTATACCTACAGGTATACAACCACACTATTGCACATTCCTCTCAAGTTTGAGTTTAAATCTATATATAGCCACTAGGTACGCACACCTAGTGGCTATATATAAGAGCGCTAGTGCACTCCAGTCGTGGACACTTGCTCTTTCACCGTATATGGAACGAAAGCAATGTTTAATGTATATTCACTTTACCTTTTTAGATCAGGATCGACAAATTCATTAAATACCAACATTTAAATGTGTACATTTCCACATATTTACAATTTCTATCAAATAGCGACAAGCCAGTATTTAAAATTGGGAAAGTTCTTAAAATACTTCTTAATTTCGTGATGTGATTTATCGTTGGGATATCCGCATTGTATGTTTTAAACTCTGAAACATCTAAACGTTATTCAGTTACTTACTTTTTTTTTCAATTATTCTTGTAAAGTCAAGCTGATGGAAGTTGGTTCTGGATTCATTTAAAATGTATGTTTTTATGTTGTTGCATGTGGTGTAATGTCCTGAACGAAAGCTGCTGCCTATAGAAATGTATAGTCTTTTAATCTACCCATACGACACTCGTGAGAGTGAGAAGTGGTACCAAAAGTTTGGTCTATACTACCATCTCTAAAACACACAAACTAGATAAAAGAAGTTTTAAGAACCCAAAAGAAGATGCTACACAAAAATAAGCATAACTTTAGCACGAACAGCCAATAACATTCTTATCCAATCATCGACAAACAAATAAATACTCCCACATATTTTGATGGCAGTATTTATTTTTATATACCTCTAACTTTGAACCTTTTTCCATAACCTAGACAAACATTTGGTAACCCGTATCGCCGCCATTTTGGCCGATCACCAAACAAGTGCGGGGGTAGCACTTGTTTGCAATGATAACACAAGTCAATCCTAAGACCAGAGCAAATATATGCCGAGCTCTCAAGGACGTCACTATTCATATATAGAGAACCAGTGTAAGATGATCTTTGAATTTTGAATAGATTTGCAATGTTTGGTAGACGTTTAAAGGTTGTGATAAAATGGTTTTTGAGAAGTATGTAATGTGAAAGATAGGCACGTGAATCTTAAGCTCTTGTATGCCGTTAATTTCTCTTTGAAATCAAAATTGGCAAATAATGGTAAAACGGATTTTAAATAAATTACTGTTATTTTATGTTTTGTTTTCAGTGGTCATCATAAGCGATTCAATTTTTTTATTTCAGTTGTAGACCAACGTCTATTAAAACTTCAATTTAAATCGAATAACAAACATAACTACTACTGAGAATATTTAAAAACCCAGTAATACTTTGCCCGACCCGGGAATCGAACCCGAGACCCCTTGCCTGGCAGTCGCACTTACGATCACTCGGCCAACGAGACAGTCGAATCGAATAAATGCTTATTATATTTTGTTGGAGTTGTCCAACTTAACAATTACTATAACAGTTACTGTTATATCATTATACATCGTTACTAAACGCAACAGCAACACTTTACTCACAAAGAAACTAAACGACTATTACAAACTTATATCAAATATTACATTGCAGATTTACGTAAACCAAACCAATCAAGATAAGTTTAAACACCCGTATACCGCAGTTATTTCCCCACATACCGCCGCATTCAAAACAGCACACTACACAACACTAATTACAAAATCGGATCACTATCGCCCTCATAAGGCCGCGCCCTATAATTCAATTAGGCGCGCAAACATAAATAGGGTTGTCAAATCTAAGATACCTTCTCTGGGCCCATTCATTGCGCACGTGTGCCCACAATAGCCCGGTTAACCCGACAAACGCTGCGGGTCGCCAACACCGAAGTGAGAAATTTCACAATAGTGTCAAAGTATTGAAGTTCGGCGTGACGGTTGAAGGATAATGGCGCAGTGTGAGTCTATTGGATCCGTCTTGATTTGTGCTCTGATTGCTAAACGCTTTGTACGTGGTGAAGCTATTTGGCGACACAATATGTATTGGTGGATCTTGGCGTGTTTGTCAGTCAAGATAGTTCTTGAAAACGATTCCTTGGAGAGTTCGATTTTTTTAATGTTACCGACAATCAATTTCTTTGGCTTTGTAGTGATTGGTATCTCAACATCACCGTATCATATAAGTACACAAAAGACTCCCGTTAGTTTGAGTTAAGTTCCTACATGTGTGTTGGGACTAATTGTTTTTAGTCTAATTGTTTGCCTAGCTTCACTCACAGACAGACGGACGGACAACCCAATTTTTGACGTTTTAATAGTGCCTAATTAAGGATAATTGAAAGAAATGCTTTAACTTTGACTTTGAAAAATACAATATCACGTTATGTACTGATCAAGCAAGGTCTTCAATAAGAGTTTTAAACATAGATCAGAGTATTGCGCTATGTTTAATAGCAGAAAAGTAAACTCACTTGTTTTATCTCAACGTCTAACAAATCTTCACTTCGTGAAACTAGGTGAAGCTAGGTGCTCATTCCTCATTAGAATATTGTTACAAATATATATTTTTTATTTTTTTATTTATTTATTTAGAAAACCAATAGCGATACATATGATATAATACAAAATAAAGATATTACAGTTTAGTAAGGCTAATAATAGGTTTCCCTGCTTAACTTAATTTGTATTTACCATGCGAACGGACTTTAAACAATATTTGAAAATAAAGTTTTAATATAGAATTGAAAGTTAAATATATAATAATAATAAATATAAAATAATATAAAAATAAGAAAGGGAGATAATAATATTAACCTAATTAAAATATGAATTAACATAGTAAATGCTTTATGGTGAGTGGAACAAAGTTGCTCGCTAATTGCCTTTATCAATTATAATATTTTTAACTTGGGCTTTAAAGCTAGATTTTGTGCAGTTAAATACATCAACCTGAGAGAAGTCTTTGTTGTAGGCTCGCGCAATGCGAGCAAGTACACAATTACTAGCATAGTTAGTGGCATGCCTAGGTACATGCAACATTGGCGTATGGCGAGTGCGTCGTAGAGGAGCATTAAATTTGATTTGTGATAACAAATCCGGACAATCCAGCCTACCATTCAGTATGTCGTAAAGTACACACATGTCCAACACTTCACGTCGTTCATCGAGTGTTAACAACCCATACGTTCGACAGCTATCCTCGTAAGACATTGGAGGTTTGCGGAGGCGGTAGTTAAGGTGATTAATAAATTTTTTTTGAACCCGTTCCATTTGATTTTTATATATATTATATTGAGGGGACCATATTGGGCATGCGTATTCAAGAACGCTACGAACATAAGCAAAATATACAGATTTAAGCGCTTCAATGTTTTTAAATGCCTTGCAGGATCTTAAAATGAATCCTAAATTTTTGTAAGCTTTGCTAGTAATAAGATCAATGTGATTTGAAAATGCCAATTTGCTATCGAACATAACTCCTAAGTCTCGAACTATCTCAACTTTATTAATAGTAGTTCCATTAAATTGGTACGAGTACATTATAGGGTTCCTCTTACGTGTGTAACTGATGCATTGACATTTCTTGACGTTTACTGTAATCTTGTTTCTTGTGTAGTAATCATGTAAATTGTCAAGGTCTTGTTGGAGAGCTGTACAGTCATCAAATGAAGTTATTTTATAATATATTTTTTTGTCGTCAGCGTACATTAAGTGTTCGGAGTGTTTGAAAGAGTCAGTAATATCAAATAAATATGCATTATAGAAGAGAGGTCCTAAATGGGATCCTTGTGGAACACCACTAGGTATTTCTATGAAGTTAGAACGGTAACCACCCAATACTACAGCCTGTGATCTTTTAAATAAGTATGATTTTACCCAACGAAGAAGATCGCCGCGAATACCCAGTCTGTATAATTTGCTGAGCAGGATGCTGTGATCCACACGATCGAAAGCTTTTTCAAAATCTGTGTAGATCACATCAACCTGCCCTCCCTTATCTGTATTGCCAAGGACAAAGTTAGAAAAGCAAGCTAGATTGGATATACTCGAACGCTTCTTTAAGAAACCGTGCTGCCTATAAGAAATACCTCTAAGAATGCAAGGATATATAGCATTGTACACAAGCTTTTCAAATACTCTACCCAAAGTATTAAGTATAGAAATACCTCTGTAATTTTCTATTTTTACTCGCGAACCCTTTTTATGTATAGGAATTATAAGTGCTTTCTTCCATTCATTTGGGAACGTACCTTCTCTCAAAGAGATATTAAAGATGAAACTAAAAAAAATATATATGTATATGGTATATGGCAATAGGCTTACCCTCTATTACATGGGTCTCATAACATTAAATAGTGAAAAGTGGGTGTTACATTGTACAGTGGCATCAAGTGCCGTAATGCACACCTCTGCCTACCCCTTCGGGGGAAAAAGGTATGACATGACTGAATATATAAATTTACTCATACAGATACATTGTTCCTATCACACAAACATCCAGTATAGGTACTACTTATCTCCATCCCACTAAGTTCCTCACTCACCCGCCACACAATCAACCATTCACTCACTTAACCTAATCAAGCACTTTAAATATTGATCCTTTTGCACTAATATTGTTCCACTACACACTAACGGGTTGACTCTTAACTCACATTTTCATTTCCAACTCTAAACATAATAGAATAGAGCATCAAATTGGTTGTAGCGTATGCAAATTAAGATGACATTCCTAACCTTAGTCAAGTATTGTAAAAGTAAACTGACAGTATCTACACAGGATGTGAGGTTGTTAACAGGTTTTTATCACTTCCTTCTAAGTATTCAAATGTAGTGTTCGTTCTTATTATAAACAATTATGTGCATATGTGATAAGGCTGTGTCGTGTGGGTGAGACTTACGAGGTAGTCACGATCGTCGGCTGTTAGTGATGTTCTAGATAAGGCGTGTTGCTTTTTTGGTCTAGATTCTTCTTGACTCGATTGAATAGAGGACTGAAGAGGTTTCATAGTCCACTAGTGTATGGTCAACGGCTGGTGATGATGAAGACGATTGCTACATGAGGTTGTAGGTCGATCTAAAACCTCATGTCTGTCACATTTCAGCGTCATAGAAGTTTATATCTTATTAATGCATACCCTTAGGTAGGTATAAGTTGGAAAGGCCTGCATCAGCAGCTTGCATCTTTGAAGTGACTGTCTTAAATTAAGTCATAAGACTTAATTTTTTTACAATGTTTAAAAAGAATAATTAGTATAATACCATATTCGCATAGACACTACCTGCTGGACAGTGACAACTAAATCATATTGAATAACATCCTAATTATATTATGTCTTTTCTCGAGTATGCTTCATTTAGGGCCGATTTTACAATTATCAGTTAATTCTTAACTGTAGAGGTAGAATGAAATTGACACTTGACAGTTTTTAATATGGAAGAATTGTCAAATATTCACAGTTATAGCTCAGTAAAAATTCATCTGGCGCCATATAATCGGCCATTAGTTAAAAATATCTCATTCTAACCTTTCTTCAAAACAGTTCTTTTATACCTACCAACCCTCACATAATATGTCTTGGAGAACTTAACGGGTCACCGGGGCTCCGGCTCAAAGCGCAGGAGTAGGAACGGGATGGTTTTTAGTCAGTAAGAGTCTGACACTCCCTCCCGCCTCATCCAGGCGGGAGAAGCCATTCGATGATTTTCCCCCCTTAAAAAACCCTCAGATATTCCAATTCCATAATACATTAAACTGAACCATAAATAAAACATTTCTTACATCAATCTTAAACTACGTCTCCGAACAATTACCTAATTCTAATTCAGGGACATTTTGGAAACGGACAAAGGACGACTTAAGGAGACAAATGCTCGAGATTTCATTGCAAATCACGCTCGTGCTTGGAAACGACTTTGTTAAGAGCATTTAAAAGTATAATGGGTAAATAGTGGAACAATAAATGTTCGGTGGTCGAACCTCCCGCGGCGAGCGTCGCGGACGTGCAAACATAGTCGCCAAAATTTTTGTTAAGGTGTGGTTCTGTTGTTACGGATTTTATTTTGGTATTGGAATTTTTTGGGTGGTTCATTGTGATTTTGTTATGAAACTCATCTTTGGTATGAATTTATGGTCTGCTGCAATAAATATGGTGTTAGAAATTTTTCATATCCCTATATAATTATAATAAAGTATTAAGGTTCGTTCATCGCCATCAAACGTTAAAGTTTGGCGAGTTTAGATTTAAGGCAATACCTATGTAAAATTTCAATGAATAAATTTGTTTAAACTGTCAAATACCAAGCGGTCACCGGTGACCGCAACCTATTGTTCTATAATTGTGTCTGCTAAACCGGTACTCGACGAGTTAAATAAAAAAAAAAAGGTTGAAAGGGCTGCTTTAATAAAATACATAATAATAATTATATAAAGATATTCTCGTATGGAGAGAGCAAGTGGTAACACGTAAATTTTGTTGACGGGAAAGTTTAATTATTATTGAAATCTTAAAATTATTATAGTTTAAAAAGTTAAGAAAATTAATAGATTTATTGGCCAATACTTACGGCTGCTATAAACCTGGGCAAATAAAACAAATTCGGCACACCACCTGCCAGCACTTCAACAGCTTTATTTTAAACACAGCACAATAACATTTTGTCCGCCCTCCATAATGTCACAAATTGATGAAGTTCTGTCAACACAGAAATCATTAGAAAAGAGATTCACACCGTTGGAAGAGATGTTCACTCAGGGGATGGAGGCTGTTCAGGCTCAGATCGAGGCGGCTGGCCCAGGCAAGGACACTATTGCCAAGGTGGCTGAAGAGTTCCGAACGTTCAGGGTCATCATGTTCAAGTTGCTGGGGCTCTTGCGCCGTGACATCACCGAGTGTTCTTCGCAGATTGATGACATCAGAGCTAAGGGCCGCAGAAAAACCTTGATCTTCCAGGGTATTCCTGAGAAAGAGGGTGAGAATTGTAAGTCTGTCGCACTGGATGTTGCCAACACAAAGATGGGCCTAAATCTCACCACCTCATCCATAAAAGTCTGCCACAGATTAGGTCAGAATAACACCAACCACCACCGGCCTCTTCTTGTTAGGTTCGCCAGTGTGGACATTAAGTTGTCGGTCTGGCGGGCCAAAACCAAACTTAAAGGGTCGAAAATCGCCGTCAAGGAGTTCCTGACTAAGGAAAGGCAGGCCGTTTTCATTAAGGCGAGACAGCATTTCGGTATGCGGTCTTGCTGGACGCAGGATGGCATAATCCATATAAAAGCCTCAGACGGGAGCAGGTGTAGGGTGACTTCGATGGGTGAGCTGAAGCCTCTTCTGACTAAGCACCCGAGGCTGCAAAGTGATTCATCGTCCGGTGCCAAACAGGATGCTGGTGGCGATGGAAACCTGAAAGGTGCACGCAGATAAGTACCTTGCGGCTTTTCTTCAATTCATGGACTTTCACCCTGTGGACTTACCAGTGTGTCTCAGTAGTCATTTCGATCCTTAATCTTATATAAATTTTATTTCTCAACTTTTCTTTGGTATAACTTCAAATTTCACTTGGCTGCTGGTAGTCGTAGCCTTATGTCAATGTAACTTCTCAATTACCTCCTTATTTCATTTTTGATACACGATTTCCTTTGTTTGCACTTTAACTCGTAAATTTTTCCACTGCCTGTTTTTACCATCATATAAAAATTATTCCTAAGGTAGGTTTATTTTTGTTGTTATTGTCGTGTTGATTCGTCAAGTGTCAATAATTATATTTTTTTCCAAATGACAGATGACATAAGAGCATATTCTCGTTGACATCTATAGAATATAAGCGCGTTCTATTTCGTGTGCTTGTCTGTGGTCTCGGGGATGTGGTCCGATTATGAAGTTCGCTCTAATAGTTTAGATTTTTGTGAATGATTTACGTTTGTTGATTTTTGTGTCATTTATTTTTATTTTCTTTCTTGTTTTGTTTAATTTTTAACATAGTGTGTTAACTGTTTTGAGTGTGTTATGTGTTTTTTTTTTTTTTTTGCTCTCAATTTTGTTTTTCTCTTTTTATAACAATGCTGTTGTTAGCTGGCGGGTGGTGCAGAGTGGATATTTATTAGGTAAAGCAACATTCTTTTCTTTATTATTTTTATTGTTTTTATATTATTATTATTTCAATAGTATTATTATATATTTATCATTTATTTGTAATAAGTACATATTCTATAGTATTTCATCAATGTCCAGCGATGATTCCTTTGCCTCAGCCAACTCCTATTCGGATAACGATAGCTTTTGTTCTCTACCATATGCTTCCTTACAAGACTTTATACAAAGCCGTTTTACGGATAACACTAATGTGTTGAATGTTTGCCACCTGAATGCACAAAGCATCCCCAGTCATCACAATGAACTTTTTGATGCTTTCAACAATAGCAACGTCCACGCCATCCTGATATCTGAAACCTGGCTCAAACCACAATTGTTATCAACAACCTATCCCCTCCCAGGTTTTATTCTCATACGGAACGATCGTACTGTTAGGAGAGGGGGTGGTGTTGGTATATATCTCCGCGGTGATTTTGTTTATAAGGTCCTTTTTTCTTCTTCTCCCAATTGTCCTGCGGAGTATCTCTTTCTTGAGGTTTGCAGCCGGGGGGTGAAAATTGTGTTGGGAGTTATTTACTGTCCTCCTACTATTGATTATTTCACTGAATTCGAATCAGTACTGGAATCGTTGGGTTCTGAGTACGCACATCACATAATCATGGGCGACTTTAACACAAACCTCGTTTCCCATGAATCTCCTCGTTCCCGTAGACTTCGTCACATAGTTGAGTCAGCTAGCCTGCACCTGTTACCACTTAATCCCACTCACCACAACACTGTTGGCGATGATTCCTGGCTTGACATTATCCTTGTTTCTAATCCCTCCCTCGTATCCTGTCATGGTCAGCATGATGCTCCGGGTTTTTCTCACCATGACATGATTTTCCTATCCTATATCCTGAAACCGCCCAAGGTGAGAGCCAAAGTTTTGTACCGGCGTTGTTTTGCGCGAATGGACATCGCCAAGCTTCAGGTTGACGCCTCCTTGATCGACTGGGAGCCTCTGATGGAAGCAACTACGGTTGATGACAAGATCGAGGTCTTCAACACTCTGGTGACCAAGCTGTACGACTGCCATGCTCCCTTTAAAATGACAAGGATTAAGCGACCACCCGCTCCGTGGATGACGTCTGGTATCAGAATGGCTATGCGACGCCGGGACCGTGCGTTCCGCAAACATCGTAGGGATCGTACGGACGAAAACTGGGCTGCTTTTAAAACAGCGAGAAATAGATGCAACCAGATGGTACGTGACGCTAAACGCCGCCATATTCTCGAAAACATATTATCTTCTTCTTCTTCTCCTGCCGATATCTGGAAATTCCTTGGAACTCTGGGTATCGGTAAAACGCAATATCCAGACCTTCCTAACACAATTGACTTAGACGATCTAAACAACCATTTCTCCACTGTCCCTGTCATGGATCGTCAAGTCAAACAACATACGTTATCTTACATTGCTGGTCTGGAGCGTCCTAAGATTTCTAGTACTTTTTGCTTCGTACCGGTTCAGTCGGCGGAGGTCGGAAAGATGATCCTGTCCATTAAATCCAAAGCGGTAGGATGTGATAATATATCTCGTCATATGATCACAACTATACTGGATCACATTCTACCAGCAATAACCCATATTGTTAATTTCTCCCTTTTTTCAGGAACCTTTCCATCCTTGTGGCGTAAGGCCTTTGTTCGTCCTCTCCCGAAAATCTCTAACTCCTCTCTCCCCACTCATTTCCGTCCCATATCCATACTTCCTTTCCTTTCCAAAGTGCTTGAGGCCTGTGTACACAATCAGCTGTCCAACTTCGTTTACCGGAATTCTCTCATTAGTCCTCTCCAATCCGGGTTCAGACCAGGTCACAGCACTACCTCCGCTCTCCTTAAGGTGACTGGCGATATTAGAACTGGCCTCGAGAACACCATGGTTACAATTCTGGTTTTAGTTGATTTCTCGAATGCCTTCAATATGGTCAGTCACGACATCCTTCTAGCCGTCCTATCCCATCTTACGATCTCTGACAAAACACTGAACTGGTTCTCTTCTTATCTTCAGGGGCGTCAGCAGTCGGTCAGGGTTGGTGATGGTTCATCTACTTGGCGCGAACTAGGTGCTGGCGTTCCTCAAGGTGGTATACTATCTCCTCTTTTATTTTCTATCTTTATTAATTTTATAACATCCGAACTTCAGTGTGCGTACCATCTGTACGCTGATGACTTGCAGCTATATCGTCAAGCTGGTGTTGATGGGCTGTCTGATGCGATCTCGGAGATGAACGGTGACCTGGCGGCCGTTAAGAACTGGGCCGATAGGTTCGGCATAGCAGTTAATCCTGCAAAATGCCAAGCCATTCTTATAGGTGGCTCCCGCACGCTGAATGGAGTTGACATGGCGTCCTTGCCGGCCGTGGTCTTCGATGGTGCGGTAATCCCGTTTAGTAGTGAGGTGAAAAACTTGGGCCTGCACATGGATAAGAGTCTGAAGTGGCATGCTCAGGTCACCAGCGTATGCAAAAAGGTTACTGGATCTTTGCGGGCTCTGTATCGCGCTAAGAACTTACTTCCTCCTACTACGAAGGCTATGTTGGTGCAGGCTTTGGTTCTCCCTATTATTGATTATGCTGATGTGTGCTACTACGACCTGAATGCAGATCTCCTCAACAAACTTGACCGACTTCTGAATAACTGCATTCGATTCGTTTTCAACCTGCGTAAATATGATCATATTTCTGCACATCGGATGCAACTAAAGTGGCTGCCCATACGCCAGCGCAGGGAGCAAAGGGCGCTAACCACCCTATTCTCCTTTCTTTGTTCACCTTCTTTGCCCAGTTATCTTTCCCCTTATTTTCAATATCTATGCGCAAACCACAGCAAGAACCTTCGTTCTTCTCATAACCGTCTTCTTCAATGTCCCACTCATCGCACTGACTTCTTTCATTCTTCCTTTTTCGTACAGGCAATTTTGCTGTGGAATGCGCTCCCCCTGGATGTCAGGATGGTGTCGACTCGTCTATCATTTAAGCAGAAAGTGCGTGAACTTCTCTTGGAGAGGGTGGCTGAATCATCACGCTAATTACTCACAGTCTATATTTATGTATGTATGTATGTATGTATGTATGTAAGTATGTATTTATGTATGTATCTATGTATGTATGTATATATGTATATGTGTATGATTGCATTCATGTGTTGTACTCGTGTGTAGGTATATATATTATAATTTATTATGTTTGTCTATTTTATTTGCTCTATTAAATAATTGCTTGCTTCTTGCTCACACCATTAACTCTTCTCTGCATCACCCAAAGGTCAGACTGGGAGAGAATGCCTGCGGCATTAAGTCCACCTTGTGTACATTTTGTGCATGAAGCTTTAAATAAATAAATAAATAAATAATTATGGCGAAAAATAATGTGAATAATTATTTTTATATTTTTCTTCTGCTTATTTACGCAAAAAGCCCTGTGCCAATAATGAAATAAGCGTGTGTATTTCATTGTTCAAAACTCTCAAGTTGTTCCATCATTTAAAATAAAATATTCCAATCGTACCAGTGGAACGCCACCTTAACATTGTCCCGTGACTCACAAGAAAACGCTAACTGTCCCACCGGAGGCATTGTTTCTTTCATTCCTAAGGCAAATATTGGTCGAAGCTTATTCAGGCCGTTTGCAAACATCGCCCTACTGGGTGGCGGCCAACAATGAACTTCTCAGAAACTGCGTGACAACACTTCAAATATAGTGATTATACACTAATTGTGGACAAACACCTGGACTTTTATATAGTTTTTAACTTGAACGACATATTTTGTGTATTGGTTTAAATGGAGCTGTCGCGTCTAATTGATGGGCACTCATTGTAGTTGTCGTACCTACAAGTCGCGAACACGGAACTCACCTCTTTCTTAAAACATCTGCTTGTGATACTAGTGCTGAGAAAGAGGATTTATTACAACTCCTACAAACATGTTCGTTAACGTGTCAAAATATTTCTGGTTAGCTCCCTTTTGTATTGTTTCATTGTTAGAATCGTCTCACCTGATGTTACGTGGAAGTCTTGAACTCAAGGTGACTAGCGATAGTAGCAGTTACTATCACATAACTTCCTACAATAATAATGATAGTGATACATCCTAGTCAATGGTTAGAAGACCTGATTTACAATATAGTTCTTAAGTTAGCTTTGCTTAAGAACTTATTTATAAAGACAGTAACTCTATGCACCTTAAAATTTGATTAAGATGTATTTTGATCTTCTTTTCCAGATACTTTAGAAATTTTAATACACTCTTATGTATGTACTCTTATGCGTTAATTGATTGATGGTATAGGTAAATTAATTAACCATCGTATAGGTTTGCATAATATTTTAAAATAAGGAAGTATAAAATAAAAGTGATAAAATGCATTGTAACAGTCAATCTAACGATACAAACATTGCACGTATTGATTTCTTCCCTGCGTTTAGACTCAAGAAGACCATTCCTTGAGACCGATAAACACTTACCTATAATAAGTGTTTATTATTTATTAAAAGAAAACCAAATAGATACGGAAAACTAGCTTATTTATTTACACAAAAGTCCCCCAATAACATAACTAAAAGCCATTCGAACATAATATTTGTAACGTTACCTAGTACAATAAATACATATCTTTTGTATTTTACCTACATTTCATATTTTCTATAAGCTACGAAGCTTAACAATGACATCGACAGTCCTTTTCGGCCTATGTTTGGTTAGGTGCATGTTACATTGTCGACTTCAAAATCAATTTACGATAATTGTCATTTATTATGGAATAAATATGATGCTTTATCCTCCATACTATTGTATGTGGTCCCTCGAAAAGATTCGAGCCATTCAGCGCATTCTATTTCGCAAAGAAATTCATTGGAGCGCAAGAATATGCGCCCGTGGATGGCATTTGACAATAATTATATTAAAGGAGACCATAACTTGGAAGATATTAGGCGGAACGCGAATGATAGAAGTGACGTCACGTCAAAGGATGTTTTCTCAGCTTATAAGCAGATGTTGAGAATATTTGTATTGATATTAAATGAAGTGAGGTCTTGTAATATGTTTGTGAATCCAATTTAGTGAATCATCAGTTTGTGTAAAAATGTTATTAGTCTTTTGTACAATAGATGGATAAATATACCTTTTTGCTTCTTCAAAATTGTGTTGAAGTATTTCCCTATTATTAAAATCTGCCTCATTGGTTTAGTTGCCATAAACTGACCATTACATCCAAAGTTCGCTTTTCTAAAGGAGTAATCCTTTTAAAAATTATACCTCATAATTATTGATGAAAACTTGTAAGATGGATGATTTATTGAACTAATCTAATAGAAACATTAAATAAAAGACGGAGCGTAATTTAACAATGACGAAGCGTATATTACCAGACCACAGATAATTTAAAAAGAAAAACAGCCATAGACAATTTAACATTCACAGACAAGACAATAGATAAATGATATTTATGCGTTCATGCTTCATATTGCAACATGACTGCCTCGTTGGCCGAGTGGTCGCAAGTGCGACTGCCGAGCAAGGGGTCTCAGGTTCGATTCCCGGGTCGCGCAAAGTATTACTGGGTTTTTAAAAAATTCTCAGTAGTAGCTCGGAGTCTGGAATTGTGCCCGGTATATGGCAATAGGCTCACCCGCTATTACATGGGACTCGTAACATAAATAGTGAAAAGTGGGTGTTACATTGTACAGTGGCATAATGTGCACCTCTGCCTACGCCTTCGGGATAAAAGGCGTGATGTTATTATGTATGCTTCATATTTCATCAATTACACTTACTTACTTGTGTCAACAAGTTATATAACATTGATAGGTACATGGTTGTAAAGTACATTTGTTATATGTCTTTAAAAATAAATAGTGTCTTACTAAGTAAAGGTTGATAATTTAAAACTACAGGTTCTTCAATAATAAATAACGAAATTTAAATGTCAATAATACTAATTAATCCGATAATTTATAAGCATAAATTATTTAAACTGTCAAACACCAAGCGGTCACTGGTGACCGCAACCTATTGTTCTATAATTGTGTCTACAAAACCGGTACTCGACGAGTTAATACCATATTAAGTACTATAGAGAACATAAAGAAAATTTTAAAAATTATAAATATAAACATTTATCAAAATTCTATACAATAAACTTTAACGAAACGTCAAAATAATTCAGCATTTATGTATTTTATTAATAATTAATTTCCATTTTTAATGGAGCGGCTCGTATTAAGTTCCATGGGACATAAAAAGTATTGGAGTGTCGTTTGAGTGTATATTTTTTGGAATACCATGACATTTATCACTATCAGTTTCCAAGTGTGATAGAATGGCCTTTCAAAGTGAATTTGTCTCGTCTTTAACTACTAAAAGGTCCATTAAACGGTCTTTTCTTGAATATTCATTTGTAGTTCTATGGCTGACAAACCGTGAACGAGATACATGGTGTTATTTTTCGGTTTGATGCAGAAGTAGATGTGTTAAGAAGTCAAGAACTTTATTTTGATTGTTAGGTACTAAAAATGATCGATTTTCGAAAGTGTATTATAGAGGTAGGTTAATAATTGATGGTGTATAATTTGGTCAACTTCTAATTCATTATCTACATCTAGAATAACTCATTCTGCACATTTTAGCTCACCTAATTGATAAAGTCGATGAAATCAATCAAGGCTGGTCAAAGTCTAAAGTCTACCTTAGTCAAAGGTTAAGCATTGCCATTCAACGTGGCGATGTTGCCAGTCGAGCACCTGACCTCACGATAACAAAGAGGATAATTTCTTCTAAGATCATCATCATGATCATCAACAGCCTATAAATGCCCACTGCTGAGCTGAGCTGAGCTACCTCTTCTCACATAGAGAAGGTTAGAGCATTAATCACCACGCTTGCTCTTCGAAGATCACTCATAGACAATTTCATTTGAGTCAAACCGTTAAAGTAACCTTAACTTTTTAGCATCAACCTGTACATTCAAAATCGTTTAGCAAAATATTGAACCGTGCGCCGAACAATGGACCTAATAACATCAATAACTGACTCGTATAATGACTTCGATTCACTCGCTTGGACGAATCCTTTGACAGGCTTCAAAAATGACTTCCAAAAAGTTCTTTTAATAAATTCTAATACACCTCTAAATTGACAATGATGAAGAAATTTGGCGACAATGAAGACAAATGTCCTCATATGCAGTTCATTTGAGCGAATAAATTTGAGTATTGCTTTGTTGAAATTATAGAGAGTGCCATATAAATATATTATGGTCTTTTATGTGTAGTTAGTTATGTGTAAATGTCTTATGACTTTATTCTTGCTAGCGGGTTCAGTTTGGTTTATGTAAGAGAGTATCAGCCGTTTGATGGACGTAGGTATATTATTTTATTGAACATACACTGTGATATTTATTTCGTTTTCGTTTCGCGGCAAAACAACTTGCCATAAGGAGTACTTTCGATGAATACAGTAAAAACAAACAAATAAAGATATATTTTTTTTAGTTTAAAAAAAATATATACCTACAATTACGCACATGAAGTCATAAGTTTGTAGGCACTATTCGCATCGCACGTGCCACCCGACGAGAAACACCTCCTCGAGAATTACATGGCGTATTGTTTTGATAATGTAAGTAGGTACTATGAGTTCGTATGCCCTACAGCTAATAAATGTTTTAAGCATTTTATTTTTTTGTAAAACTATTGTATTACCAAAACAGAACAATTTTACTTCATTACAGAAAAAGCAATATATAGATTGCATGGTGCAGCGCTCAGACTCAGGCAGCTTGTTAGACAAGAATGATTATGAATTCAGACGAGTAATGAGCAATTGTAGAGTTAGTTAAGTTAGAGAAAGGCTTGATAATGTCCCATTGTATGTGATAACCAATATTGATTATTAAATACAGCGTAAAATTGAACAACTTAAAATTTCAAATATTTGATCGAACCCGAGCTTCGCGTTAATCCTTAAAAAACTGAACAAACAACCGCAAAACACACCAATACATCACTGTCCCAAAAACAATGCATTAATACGACAAGAATAAAAAAACAATCATAATGCCCAATTTGTCGCAGTCCACGTGTCGCGATGATGTGGTCCATTGTAAGACCCGCAGTCGGATTAAGGCCCCAACGCCAAGATAACATCTCGGGCCTTACAAACGAACACCAAGATCTTGAGATAAGAACACTGAGCATTTATTGTATAGACCAAAGAATGGATGTCCTAAAAAAATCCTGATTTATGTAGTTTTTGTTTAACTATACCTTTGAAGACCATTTTCAAAAATGTTGTTTACTGCAATGGCGCCTGATCAAAAAAATGTGCGTTGTCATTTTAACACTTGAAGTTGATGAAGTTTTTTGAGTAGAAGTGACTAGAGTGTAATCCTTCTTTAGACGGTTTATAATTTTGGAGTGGTCTCTAGACAATTTTCATTCTTCAGGTTAACAAACAACAATAGGAGATAACAAAGTACCACTTAGGAATATTTCTCAAGGAATATTCATCATAACTGTAAGGGATGAGTGCGACAAGCATGCTACAATGTTTTGTGTGATAATTCAAGAACAAAGTGTATAAATTACAGTATGCGTTAGGTAAGTGCCTAGTTAAGACAAATCTAATATTAGGAAAACTACAAATTTTACAACTGAAAAAAGAAGGGTGTGTAATCCGAAGAAGATACATTTTGTGACTTAAAACTAGATAGAGTTTCAATTTAATTCACTATTGTACTTTGATATTGAAAACATCCTCTCACGTGTTATGCTTTAAACAACAAACCACACTTACCTATTCTCCGAACTTCTTCAATAAACCGACACGGACAATAAGCTACTGTCATCGAAAGTGCCGCCATTGCACTTCAGACACAAAGCGGTACAAGTCTTAGAAACATGTTACAAAGGTTTCTTGACCAGACAATTTACATGTCAAGTTTGAGTGCCGCCTTCAAATGCTTGGCCAGCCCTACCGAGCACCTTTGGTGTAGATAAAACCTCGAAGGTTCGCGCTCCAGGCGTGATAGGGCGTGGCACTCAAACCTAGGGCGGGGATCTCTTAAACTATTTGAACTCTGAACAACTTCTAAGAATTTAACTTGATATAATTAATTTTCGAGCTCTTTAACACGCCGACGCAAGCTGCAAACTGTTTCTGTTAAGTCATTCAAAATATGAATGTTTCAGATTTCGTAAATTGGCAATGATACATTTTTGACAGATGACTAATTTGTAGTTTTTTTAATTGGCTGTCTCTGACGGAGGCTTTTCTTCGCTCAATTTAGTTTTAAAAATCTTAAGCTAACTGGATAGCTACACTGGTGTCTACGATTTGAAACGAAAGTAACACGTACCTAACCTAACCTAATCTAGAAGCATAATACCAAATCCCTACAGTCTATTATAAAATCTGGATTTGTCATAAACCCAATGTACATATTTTTATCACTTCGATGTTTAATAAAATCAATGATCCGAATAAAATTTCATCGAATAATTTCGTATTACAACAAAAGCTAAATTTAGTACAATAAAAAATATGAATAACAATTTTACTAAACACCACATACCTACCCATAATAGGCCAAAATTAATTGCCTTTAACAAACAGGCCAACCTATTTCGCGAGGAACTTGTTATTTCAGGTTGGTGGGCGTTTTGGGCGGAGAGCGGGTCTTGGGCGGGGACCTATCACTGACCCACTTATAGCCTTTAGAGGTATGCAGCTTATAGCCTATTATGCTATGAGCAGATGACGCAGGCTATTTCTTATAATTAATTTCAGTGGGTGTGGTGGCCAGCTGAAGAGTTTTAATGAGTTGCTGGACTAAATACTCTAAAGAGGTTTTCTTCCTAACCAATATTGTCTTTAGTATTAAATTGATATTGGATGCTTTATTGTTTGCCTTTTAATTATTTAGTAAAAAACTGTTTCTTTATAAGAAAATACTTATTTTATACTTATTTTATAGAATTTGTTGTAGCTACTGTAGTATACTACAGTAGTATAAAGTGAAAGTAAGAACTTACCTATTCAAAGACATGCTAGATATAGCTAAGTCTTTCTAAATCTCCAGGAAAGAGAGATAAGTTATCTTAGGAAAATTCATTACAACGCAATATCATCTCTTCGTCTTTTCATTTCATTTCCTAACAAATTACTCGTGCAAATGTTACCCCCACTTCTCTTACGAGATCACTTAACGAATAATCTCCAAAACGATCCTCATTGACCCAATTTAAGTTCCGCAAATATTTAAATGACTAAACCTTTAATACCTATTACAAAAATTACTCCAAGCATCCTCGAGACCTCGTCTAAATATTGAAATAGTATTAAAAGCATTATTTTCATACAATATGATCTGAACAAAATAGGGACCAAACACAATACACATGTATTTACCGTAACTCATATTATAAATGTGTAAAACCATTTAAATAGCAAAGTATCAATAGATATGTTTCTTTGTATGGTGAACCAACTTGGCCGTGATATTCACGCACATTTTATTTGAAGATTATATTGAATTCTTCTTACATTGATATCTAACTTCCACTCTAACATCACTAATATAAACCTGAAAATCGTTTGCAATATTCGAAAGTAGGAAATAGAAAGAGTGATGAATGAAATAAGACTTTAATATGTTAGTAGTAAGATTTAAAATTAAATGCTTGTAGTGCAGAATTTACTTTTATTGGAAGGCTTTTCTAAGGCAGCTAAAGGTATACGTATTGTCGATAATCATTGAAGCAAACACTTGTTATTTTAAGAGATCATCCACCCTTAAAACTTCTTTGAGTTTCATAACAATGAGGTGTATAATGTATTATTTATAGGGCACAGTCGGTAGGCGCACACGGGGCGATGAATGTGTATTGTGGCCCATTGAAGACCAGACATTGCTAAATTGTATGTCCTCTATATCATCAATCAGACGATATTATTTCTTGACAATTGAACTACAATATTGTTCGCGATGTTATAAGTTAGGTTTAGTTGGAACTGAAGAAAGGAACACGATTTGCAATGGTTTTCTTTCATGACCGTCCAGATCTGCTGTTTGACAAAAATGTGCTAGGAATCGACTTTGAATTAATGGAAGAAGAGCAAAAAGCGACAGGCACTAATATTATTTTAATGGTTCCAATCTTCTACTTTTCAAAATTGCAACCCAATTTTGACTTTCAACAGGCGTCCAAACCCAAAATGCCTATAAATGCCAAATAAGTTTTTTCTACACCACATCAATTTTCGAGGACAACAAAAAACTCTAGTCGCGATTGTTACAAAAATATTAATATTATACAGAAACTTTTTCGTCCTTCTATTTGTTATTTATTAATGGCTGTCACGATTTTTATAAAAAGTCAGTTTCAAAATGTGAATCACAAAGAGGACACTAATCTCTTCGAGGCACGATCGAAGGCTGTCAAACCAAAAAAGGGTCCAATCTTAATAGTTAGTAACCATTAAATAAATTCACGGTACAAAAAAAGGCAAAAAAATTGTCCTTAGGCAAACCACTTTTAAATATTTGTGCTCATATGGCTTCCGGTTATTTCGAGTGGGTTATGCTAAAAAATGCAGTAGACCCTTCGTTTTTATTAATGCAACTTTTGAATTGAATGTCCTATACTCCTATGATATATTTTCGTTTTGAATTGGATAGAGATTAGGTACGGTCCGAATTTATAAATAGTCGCCCTAATCCAAATATACGGCCATCCTTTAATTTACAATGTTATTTTTTATTTTTCAAAAATGTTCGTATCCCTAACATGTTAGGGACAATTTCCACGCTTATCTTTTTATAGGATTTAAGCTATAAAATGATATTACAGGAATTAAGAGTGTCGCGGCCATATGAAGATTCCTCAACTTATTTTTTAAAGCAAGGATTAAAAACTCTAAAAGTTTTTTAATAATAAATCATATTGTATGAGACGTTGGTTGAACTATCTTCCCCCATGTTGACTAACCTAACTCCACGATTTAACAAACGAATTAAGTTTTCTCGTGTTACAATATTTGTAAACCTGTTTTGGAGGTAAAATATGGCTTCATTAATATTGGAGTATCGCTTACTATTTGCCTATTTTAAAGTAATTAAAATCGAAAAACTGACTTAAGTTTTATCATATTCCGAAATGAATTATCTTAAAGAACTACGAATCTCATAATCCAAATGCAAACTGTACACAGGTAGGCAAAAAGCAACCTAATTAGCGAGTCACAACCTACTTGGACGTAGAAAGGGGTTTACATAAAAAACTTGTTGGATCCGATAAGATCGTAATCTGCATAGCAGGTAGCTTCCACACTGCAGTGTGAAATATCATAGTACTACTCTAATGACTTACTGAATTTCGTAGGTTAGTGAAAAATATTGCGTACTACTGGCAAAATAGTAGCACAGTGCCTATATATTGGATGTGGCATACATGTACTCTCTATGTATCATGTAGATAAATATACAGAAGTATATGAGCAAGCTTATTCATAGAGGAATGTTACAGTTTGTTGATCAGATCTAGATTTTAAATACTTCTATGTAAACCTTGCAGGGGACTTAGGTACTCACATTGCGATATTTATACGATACTGGTAGGTTCAGTAGCGCCGCGGCCGCGCAAGCTGTCCATGAGGAAGAACCCCTCTGTGGTTCAAAACTACTAGAACTTTTCTCAGTAATACTCAGTATATTCACGTGAGTAACCCGCGATTTTTAGTTAATTTAGTATGTCTCACGATAGTTATTATAAAACACTAATATTTATTTACCTTCTCAATCGAACAAGTAGTTTTGACACATACTTTATTTTGATTCAATTTATATAATAATCAGACAAAATTCCTACTTGTCTAGACTGACTTGAAAACACAAACCACATTATAACAAGTCAGTTTAAAGATCAAAAGTGTCCAATAAAAAGCCAAGTTAATACCACTTTCTTTGCTATTAAATATTCATAAAGCAATCTACGAGTATACATTTGACCTGCACCTTTTTGAACTATCAATGTTCGCACAATTTACACAAGATTATCATCAACTACATGGCGACGTGACACAGTATTAAGATGTACTCACCATCAGATAAAACTTCGCAGAATGTGTTATAAATGCACGAGGAAAAAGTAAATTACCTATAAGTTAATTCTTAAGAAACTGTTTGAGGAAGGAAACTGCATTCTTGACTTAACATAGTATTCATTTTGTTTAATTAAATTCGTAAGGGATTCGTACGTTAATGGGTACAACTTTTCCTGTCTCTTGACCGTTGTGGATTCTATTGGTTATCTTTATTTTGAATGTAACCGATGCTCTTTCAATTACCTACTTAGTATATTTTCCATTGCCTGGGTTTCTCTGTGACACTTCTAATACTTTTGTTTCACAAAGTGATCTAAGCACTCTCCTAAGCTTTCCTTCGAAAAGGTACATATTAATGACATCCTACAGATTTCTACTTAACCACTCAATGGCCAGATTTAACCAGAACTCAACTTCCAAGGAACAGAACAGACATGTCTAAAAAAACCTATTTACTGATACTCAAACGACTCCCAACAAAGCTGACGGCAGCGGAACTTGAAAGCTTTCAGTCTATTGAGAACTCAAGCCATGAAACAGAAACAAGCCCATTCACCAGCACGTAGACGAGCGTCAAAGGATACAAGGACCTTAGAACCCATTCAAGAACCGTAAAATGGGTGCTTCTATGCCACATAACACCGGCCCAAGTTATAATGTAATTCCGCAAACCGACAAAGGGTTCTAAAGCTGTAAAAACAATCTTCGCATACACCCGAACTTAATCCCGCTCAAAGTGTACCGACTTACTAAAAGTATTTTCAAAACAGTAGAAAATCCCTTTCGGTACCAATTTGCCGCATCGATGAATTCGATCGCGTTTTAAAAAACATTCCTTTTTTAAAACCACCTTTTTTCGCGTTTCCTTCGCGCATTGTCGATGGATTGTTTGCGAAAAAATTTGGATAAACAAAATGTGGCGGTAAATCGTTTACGGTCTTTTATGGGATTTTTTATTTGGTAAATATTGATGAATGAGGTAACAACATCATGTATTGTTAAAACTTGACTGGGTATTTGAGCTTGGATACGAATCATTGAGCTAAGAAACAATACGTTAGAAATAGCCATTTTATGACGTAAGTGCATAAACGTATAACGTATAACGTACGAAATATTTGACGACAATTGACAATATGACGCAACTGATGCTATATTTTTTTACATGGGCATCCTCATGTTTCCTACTTAAGTTCCTCTTATTCAAGAAACACGATTCACGATGCACAGTTATCCGCCCCCAAAGTTTTTAACAACGCAATATTTATTGCGGAACCGAACGAAAAATTCGATAAATTCAAAACATTATTTTTGCTATAACAAAACGAAACGTTAGATAGAACCTAAACCTCTTTGGACAATTGGCCACGCCCACAAGTGCTCTATTATGTCGATGGTATTTCGCATCTGTTCGCACAATGAGTTTCCTGTTCGGATTACTAGATTGGTATCTTGCCTAAGGCTACAGAGCGGCGGTGTCTCGGTGCCTTTATACAATTTACTTTATCGGACCGTCAATTCGCAAGTGCGATCTGATTGATGATGTTCCGCTACCGATCATTGTTGTACCGATCAATTGTGTTTCGACATTATTTTGAGTTCAAAAATTTAATGTAGAGGTAGTTAAGAATGTTTCTGTGAGGTAGTACCAACATCTTAAATGAGATGATAATGTCATTGCTGCTAATTTTAGTGCTGCCATATTTACAGCCGGTACTTACACTAGTCTAATTAATTTGATGT
The DNA here is from genome assembly GCA_038387885.1 of Spodoptera picta. Taxonomy (NCBI): domain Eukaryota; kingdom Metazoa; phylum Arthropoda; class Insecta; order Lepidoptera; family Noctuidae; genus Spodoptera; species Spodoptera picta. The sequence continues at coordinate 308,616 of JAZHFQ010000413.1, read as the reverse complement.
GTACCCTGCTTTAAGTAAGTAAATCATTTATTTTCGTATAACACGGTATACATTGATGTCAATATTATTACAATAGCTCAACTTGTTTCGCTAAGATAAAAACATAGCATGTAAAAATTTGTTATTTTCACATCAATAAAAAGCTTTAGTCTCTCTTTAATTAATTTCATCAAATTATTTCATCTGCCAAACTTAGTTCAGGTTACACAATTCCATCATTTATCTATCTTTCATCTTCACAAAACGAATCACTGAAAAAAATCCCATCGCCATTTTATAATCACCGAAATCGATCAAGATTTTAAGGGAAAATAATTAACAGAAAGAAATTAAAAGTGCAAAATGTATTTTTCTGGTATGCTGACAGTTCCTGTAGCATACCGACCACCCTGATCCGTTCCGCTCTCGAAATAGATTCTACCAAAAACTTCACAGCCTAATTATGAGAAATAAGACATAGTTTACAATTCTCATGTCTTTAGTTAACACGTGCGCACATTTTTTTGCACATAAAATTCTTCTAAAAATTAATTTCGGTATAGGTTCGCAAAAAATGCTAATTGCTTTTTGTATCGCAGCGATGGTTTTTATGCGTGTCTGACTGTCTGAATGTTTCGTAGCAAATGTGGGCTTTGTCAAAGAAAAGTGTCAAATTACGTGGCACGAGATGGTAGATAAATATTAGGGCTGGCTCTGAATTTAATTCCCATTTAAAAAAAAATTCAAGTATTCAAATTGTTAAAGCAGATACTAAAGTATTAAATACTATTTTGGAAATCTTAACATAATGTGGTACTTACATTTTATTTTCTGTCGTAATGAAATGACTCATACATTTGGCAAATCCCACCTCACCAAGTTATAATTTAAAACGGCCCCAAAACTCATTTAAAATCGAAACTAAGACAACAAATAATGGCGGGCTTTCTGCCCGCCAGGCACGATCACCTCGCCTGGTCGGAGGATCCTCCTTTTCCAATCTTAGGGAACAATACACTCTGTTCCCTAAAGCGGGGTGATCCCGGCGTGATTGGAAGCAACCTTCACTTCACGGAGCAGATCAGCACCGTCATCCTTATCCGCCATCCTTCTCATTCATCACATTATCCATAGAAAGTTTGTAAAAATTTATGTAATAGTTGTTTCTAATATTTGGCCTATGTGAAATAAATAAATTAAAAAGAACGAACTTCATCCATAATAATTTTATGAACTAAACCCATCAATTAATAAAATTAACGATATAATTAAATTTAATTTATTTCACAACCCTGAATCACTAAACTGGCAGCGCCCTTTTTGCGCACATCCATTTTAGTTTTTCGTGAAGATTTTGCTGCAGATAATAATTTGATTTCCATCACACAACAGCTTAACTACCAACCTTATACCACTGTATAATATAACTTAACACCCTATAATTAAAGTTCTAATTACTTTGTAGGGATTTATAGCTTATGTCACTTAGTTTTGAAAAGGTATTCACGATACTATGAGCAACTAAACGGAAAGAAGCGGTAGATAAAACGGCGACAAGTTGGAGAAATATTTTGGAAATATTTGTAAGTGAAGCCGGGAGACCGCCCGGGGGCGGTTAGGGCAGAACGCACTAGATACCGGAATTCATACGTTCAATATGATGAACTCGAAACCGCCTTTTTTTATTCAAAAAAAGAACACTGCTCGATCTTATCGCTGATCGATACCTATCCCTAAATATTTACATTACGTTACTTTTTTTTAAGTAGCACTTTAACCTATTATCTTTTTGCAGTTTAAATAAAGAAATTAGGTAAGTACCCATGAAGTCCTCTATGTATGTAAGTACCTAGGTATGTAGGTACACACATATGTATGTAAGTAGGGATATGTGTTTTTCATAAGACGTAACACGATATACAATGGTCACACGTTTTTATATTGATATTGACGGGAAATCATCCGACCGTTGCATGACGTCTTCATATTTTGAACAAACAAATTCAATTACGCATGTTTACAAAAAATGTTACGTGCAAAAATGTAATGAATGAGGTTATAAATTCGCAATACATATTTAATGTACAGATTTAAATTTTACTAATAAGTACTTACTTATTTCAAGTTAAGTAAAAATTTACATACATTATTGATTTTATGAAGTAGTCACAAACGTCAATGTCCAGTTCGGTCGGTTCGATAGATCTTGAGTTCGGATTCCTGGGTCAAGAATTTTGAGTTACCTACCTTTAGTTGAAAACTATTCGCGACTACCTACTAACATAACGATCGAAAAAGTTTTTTTATAATTATTAAAAAAAAATAAAGATGTCTACAACAACCAGTAGCTTACAAAATAATTTCCAATAACACAACATAATAATAAAAAAATCACAAATAAAACCATAGATTACAACATCAATGTAACTGGCAGTTTATAAAAGAAATGTTATTCTTATTTCAAATTAATTCACGCGTGAATTTTGCATCGGTCACAAAATGGTGGGCCCTTCTAAAGACGTATTGAATTGGCAGTTAGCTGAATGTCTCATTGTAAGAAGACACCAAATAAGATGGTGTTTAAAAGATAAGGAAGGATTTAGGACGAGTGTACCGACTGTGACAGATTTACACCGCGTTTCTACAAACTATTATTTGCAAGATTTAATGGAAGTGTTATATATTTTGTGTAAATGGTACGGTAGCTTGTAGGTACCTATATGTAGATGATTTGAAAATATTTGCGTTACAAGGCAAATTGGAAAAGTGTCTGCTGTTTTTGCGAAGAGTTTTAGGCAACAAAATGTGATAAGCATGGAATGGATAGATAGATGATTAAGTCTGGAAATTAATGAAAATTATGACAATGTAACATAAAAGGTAACATTATATTTATATTATATTTATCTATAATGTAGTTATTATTTCGTTTTTTTTTATATAGAGGTACATACATATTTCTTATCGTAATTTTTATTTCTGTTACACACTATGTCTTATGTTTTAATTACATTTCCTGTCTCAAATCTAATGGAAGAAATTCCAACAGGAATAAGTAGCACCTTTGTTCTCTTATTTTATATATATATGTGTGTATTATCATCTGTGCTGATTGTGTGTACATAAATCATTAAAAAAAATAATAAAAGTATTGAAATCAACAATCTATCTTTTCCTTAAAATTAAAACTCAGTGATATATATATATATATATATATATCCCTATTTCTATTTGTAAGTATGATTAAGATTTTCGCACGCATCTAATTAAATTGCCATCCTATAATATGTTAATGAGGTCATAATGCATAACAACTCGCCCCAGGATACAATCCCAAAAACCAGAACCACGTCTCAACTAAAACGCAGCATTGTTTGTTGCGCCCACGCATCTCAAACACGCACACAGATAATAAATATTTGCACAATACATTATAATCTTGTCACGGTACACTTGACACCAATAACGAAGCCATTCATCTAGGATTACCACCGAGATGTTTATCAATATTCCTTCCAACAAATATTTTGAGATACCTTTTATAATACCTACCTATGTCGAACAAACATACAACAATCTTACAATATTTGTACAAGAAAACATAATCTTCTATATTGTGTAAGGAATTTTGCATGACATTGAACTTTTGATGACAATGATATTGAAATTTTTCTATTGTATGCCCCTTACTATCTTAATACATGTTTCTTTATAGTTCTGCATTTTTGAGTCGATGTTAGATGTAGCTTGGATAATTATCTACAGAAATAAACATTCGATTATCTTCATACTTTTTACTAAACATAAATTTCAATAATAAACTAAGGATAGGTTAATATTATGTTTTCGGTTTACCTACTCACGTTACTATTTGACGAGGAGCTCGACAGTCTGTAGCAGCGCGACAGTTGCCACGTCGCGGGTCGCAGAATGCTGCTCATGAATATAAGCCTCTAGCAAGTCTTAAAACAAGTCGAGTTTCTCGTCAAATAGTTAGGTACGCGAGTAAACCGAATACATAATAATTAATTTAGTATATTTCACAAAAGTTATAAGTAATATAAGGATGGGTTTTATTAAATAACTTTACCTTAAAACTCTGAAATATACCAGTTTATCTTTCATTTGTTAAATAAAATTATTTCTTGCCTCTTCCACCTACCATTTACTCTTCTCTACATCACCCAAAAGTCAGACTGAATGCCTGCGGCATTAAGTCCACCTATTTGTGCATTTTGTGCATGAAGCATAGTAAAAAAATAAAACTAACTCAGTTGTTTATTGTCTTCAGAAACAGTAGCCTGGTGCTTAATTCCATAATAGCGTATTTACAGCTTGTAATTGAGATTGCCATAACAATGTTAACATAAATAAACATTTAACAAGCTATAAGGTTATTATGACCTACAACTGTTTATACGCCATTACAATGAGTGTTTATTCATAATAAAATACAGTTAATACTTTTATTAATATCTTCTGCACATACCACCCTCGTCAACTCAATATTACCGACAATCGTGTCTAAATGACCGTTGCATACAAAGTACGCAAAATAAACTCTTCAGGGTGCCACATATAAAACCTTAAGAAAACAATAAAATATTTATTATGTCAGATGCCCAATAATAGCTTCACATTATTGCAAATAAACTGTTATAATTTACTTTTGAACCTGCATTTATTGCAACTACATTGTACAAAGAACATCTTAATACAATTTAACATTTCTTTTAATACCATGTCTCCAATAAAACCACGTTTATAACGCAACAAATCAGTTTTTATTCCGTGTTCAATAAACCGAAACAAAATAGCGTTCAACAAATACAATTTGAATTGGAACTGGTTAGTCGTTAGACCAGTTTTAATGTAATCAAAACGAATCCCGGGCACAAATCCAGCTCAATGGAGCAGAAATCACTTGGGCCATGAATATGGATATTTGATAAGACGTCTTCAAAGATTAGTTGTCATCAGATAAGATCATGGACCAAGATCTCCTTATTACCTTACCTTCATGGTGAAACCAACACCACAGATCCAAAAGATTTGAGATAATTGAAAAATGGAACACAGAGGCCTTATTTGTTTGTGTTTTTTCTGGTATTGTATTGAAACTACTTGTGGGCGATCTGGATTGAAATAAATTGCTGAGTTATGGTCCACTATTAAAGTTAATGTATGATTTTGGTCGTCGTAATCTGATTTTTTAATCTTATTTATTTGTTTGGACGTGTTTGTGATGTTTATATACAAAGAAGTATGGAAAAACAAAAGAACATAACGATATGTATAAAAAACGTTGGATAGGGATAATGGTCACTACACGACCACGCACAGACAAGATTTAATTTCCAAGCCACCTAACAATAATATATACAGTAAAGAATATATTATTGGTCCCTTTTTATTGTTTTAGATGAAACACATTCTAAATTAACACCATCAATGAAATATCAGGAGTAGTAAAGGTTGCCAGAAACGCAATGTAGAATTGAAAAATACCTCTTATAATTGATAAAAGATCTTAACATAGAATTTATATCGTCATATAAAGACAGAATATTAAAAACCTTCCCCTATTATATCAGATTTCACATTCTTTCGTCATCGTTAATCAAAAACAAATACACACCAATCAAACAAAACAAAACAAAATGCAATCATGTATTATTAATAGCTTCGACAACTAAGAAAAACAAGGGTTCCAGTCCCGGGGGACAAGATCGGTAATCAAATTAGAATTAACTAAGTCGAGACTATCTGTCATCGGAGCTCCCTCGCTGGGTGATACATCATCATGTAATGACGGGAGTCAGGGTTCGAACATGGTCGGTGTATGGTGACGAAGACTGTGACATATGGCTTGAAGATGTACGATAGATATCTGAAGAAAGATTGTTAAAAGAAAAAAAGGTATCTAAGTACTAACGCCTTACTTACATAAAGTCAACTTACAAAAGTTAGGTATACGTTACTCAATTAGTTTAAAGAGATAACCGGAGCTCATAATATTATTCGAGCTTGCTATGTCATGTCGGTTAGACAAAGTGTTAGTAAAGTATGTAGTAGCACAACACAGTCTGGAATTGTTTTTTTATTCAAGGGGGTAAATATCATCGAATGACTTCTCCCGCCCGGGTGAGGCGGGAGGGAGTGTCAGACTCTTACTAACTCAAAACCACCCCGTTACTACTCCAGCCCCGGCCTCCTCCCTCCGCGGCTCCGTAATGGCATCAGCCCTATTGGGCCCCCCATCCGTGGTGGTCTGATGGCGCTTTGAGGCGCAGGTCGAATACTCCTTCGAGGATTCAAAGGCGTGATAATAATGACTACGACAGATGACTTATTTTATCAACTGCTAAAGTTTAACTTTTTCGATAATTTCTTATCCGCATCATTTTACACAATATTTAAATTCATAAATACTAAAGCTTCACTAACACTACAGTTGAAACTGATATCTCAATACAATATCATAGGTGTTCAATGTTCAATCAAGTGTCGAACTAATACTAACATTATAGACCACACCTCAGCCACGTGCTCTAATACATGGTAATAAAGATCATTATCAATTGCTGAAGTGAATGGGACTATTGTTGTAGTTCTTGGAATCATGAATTGCATCAGTTAGGCAGAAATGACCAATAACGTTAACGTTTATTTACAACTAGCTTGTACCCGCGGCATTGCCTGCGTATACCTTTTTTATCTCATGGGAGCATTTAATCGGGATAAAAATCACCTAAGTCAGTCCATACCCCGCCTGCATACCAACTTTCATCAAAATCCGTCCAGTAGTTTGCGTGATTCACGGACAAACACTCAAACATCCAAATCAAAAATCTTTCACATTTATACATAAATAATATTAGTGTGATAATTAAAATTGAGATATATTCCCGACATCGTTCATGAAATAGTCGAAGATTATGGAAATCCAAACCCCTAATAATAGTTTATGCGACTGAGACAATGAACCAATGAACTGACCCATGATGAAATCTTCGCACGTGCAAGTCAACTTTACGTCCACTCGACTCAACTTATATTGATTCTATACAAGTACTTACAACCTCGATAAGTAAAGGCTTAACAATCGTAAAATTACTATTTATAGTTAAGATAGTGTAAATCTACAAAGACTTACGTTAAAATTTCACATAAAGAGTTCTACAGCTACACACACTTGATAATGAAAAGTCATTGTAAAACATTATAAATAAATTATTGTTAATTTAAACTACTGTGGCGACACATGTCACAAGTCAACGGATGACGTCATAAAATCCTACATCGCACATGCGAAATTTACATTCGATTTAACACGGATAGAAAATCCCAACGAGCAACTGTTGGGCAGAAAGCCCGCCAGGCACGATCACCTCGCCTGGTCGGAGGATCCTCCTTTTCCGATCTTAGGGAACTATACTCTCTGTGCCCTAAAGTGGTGACCCCGACGTGATTGGGGAAGTAACCTTCACTTAACGGAGCAGATCAGCACCGTCATCCGTATCGCCATCCCTCTCATTCATCATTTCTCCGCTGAGCGGTAATCAAGTCGCAGCCAACCAGCATCCTCAGCCTCATCAGGGACCACCATCGCCTGCAATGAAGTTGTGCAGCCTGGTTCTTCCCTACGGCCTCACCAGCGTCTAGGCACAGCACTTCTGCACACGGTTCTGAAGGACATCTCCTCCCGTCAACGCAGACGCCAGGCACTACGCACCTACCCTCGCAGCGTCTCTTCCCCGACTCACCGTGGGACATTGCGAACTCATCTCTCCGATTCACTGGAGTATCGCCCTGCACCGCTCACCCGACTCACTGGGCACTTAGCGGCACAGTTCCGACTCACTGGAACTAGGGACTTTCTACACTGGCTCTGGCACCGCTCATCTCAAGCATCGACAGCCGTCTCAGCGGGATCGACCTCCGGTCTTGGGAGGGAGTGATGTGGCGGCGACACATGTCACAAGTCAACGGATGACGTCATAAAATCCTACATCGCACATGCGAAATTTACATTCGATTTAACACGGATAGAAAATCCCAACGAGCAACTGTTGGGCAGAAAGCCCGCCAGACACGATCACCTCGCCTGGTCGGAGGATCCTCCTTTTCCGATCTTAGGGAACTATACTCTCTGTTCCCTAAACTACAATTAATATTATAAATATAAATAACTAAGAACTTAAATATTTACACCTTAAAATTAACTTAGTAAAAATGACAGGCATCAAAACAATTTTCTTCAACGTTAACTTTAGGTAGAATAGGCAATGCTGTTTTGGACGGGTGTCCACAAGACTAACAGCATTGCCACGTTGAATGGCAATACTTAAGTTTACCCAAGGTAATAGCCAGCCTTTCAATCACCTGAAGTGTCAACCATACTCCTTACAATATAAATCAACTATTAATTGCTTCCGAATATAAAATTCCAACAGTAACTTTTGCTGTAGTTTCCAAACTTAATATCATACATTATTCTACTTATAAGGGCAAATCACCTGACCCATTATATGACCCAAAAGTCTTCTTAATTCAGGTAGACTATAATACATAACATAACATCACGCCTTTTTATCCCCGAAGGGGTAGGCAGAGGTGCACATTACGGCACTTAATGCCACTGTACAATGTAACACCCACTTTGCACTATTTATGTTATGAGTCCCATGTAATAGGAGGTGAGCCTATTGCCATATACCGGGCACATGTCCAGACTCCGTGCTACTACTGAGATTTTTAAAAACCCAGTAATACTTTGCCCGACCCGGGAATCGAACCCGAGACCCCTTGCCCGGCAGTCGCACTTGCGACCACTCGGCCAACGAGGCAGTCTATAATAATAGCATCTAAAATACTCTTACAAGACCTAGTCTAAATCTAGTTCAAAATTTTGTTACCAAAAACATTATTTAATTTTCTGCCCCATTCAGGACACTAACCTACCACACGCCGTGTGCTCACGACCTAACCGTTCACAAACAACTTCATAACTCCATGTCACGATTGTAGCTCGAGGACGTTCGAGGTCGATTTCAGTGAGATGAATATTAATTTATTTTCTTATTTTTATCGTAGAGTTGAATGTTCGATGGTAATTAAATAAGTCTCAGGGATTATTAAAATATATAATTTCACTAGTTATCTCATAATTATACAGATTTTAAGGTAGGTTAATAACATTTTCTCTTTGTCTCGAAACACGACTCAAGGTCGAATATAGGACCTTTAGCCACCCAGTCCTCCCCATAATCACTTGTCTAATGATCTTTGCTTATGTCACGTGTATACAGCCTAAGCCCGGGTGCCCAGGTTTGATCCTGGGAACTTCAACTCGATCGTCACACTCACAACTACTCCATCCTACCCTTCCTACACAAAACAATAAATAACATTACACAATACCCAACAAACTACCCCATTGTCTCAGAAATCTTAAACACGATATCAGACAAAAAAATACGGAGGAATTCATAAACAAAAACAATGAACAGACAGCCAGCACGTCAAGGTACACCGAACACTCTTTAATTAATTTCTACACTAACTCAAGTGCAGTTAAGTTGAAAGTCAACTAAAGATATAAGATATATATAGGGTAGATTTACGTGCTGCCTGTACTATGGCCACGTGCCGATGTTAGATAACATTGTTCCATGATTCTCCTTGATATAATGCCTCATATGCATCACAATAGCCTTTTTATGAAGGAACATAATCACTTGATATGCTGCCTGTTTTGTCTCTTTGGTTGAGTGGTTGCCAGAGTGACGGCTAAGTAAGAAATCACAGATACAATTTTTCCTAGTTTGCCAGTAATTCACGAGCGTAATGTGCCTTTAAAAAGCATGGTGGTTTATTTTCACAATCCTTCTCTGACTGTGAAGAAGTCTTTATTTCCCAGTAGGATAGTTACAGACTCAGATCTGTGGATGACTTAGTTTGTTACCCCCGGTAGGTAAGGTTCGGGTCAGGCTCGAAGCTGGAGTAGGTGATATTTAGTCAGTAAGAGCTTGTCCCTCCCTCCGGACTCAGCCAACGCTAGATGAGTCATTGAATCATTTTCCAACTCAAAAAAAAATTAAAATAGTATGATGATGATGATGATGACTATGATGTAAATGACGAGAAGTGGATAGGTACCTATTACTTTGAATTCTAGCTAACCCTTCGGGTAGTTAAAGACGTGACATCTTTAGAAAGGTATAATATATACACCTAACCATTACAGAGAGCCTCGTAATGCGCATGTCATTGTCTACTCCCAAAAACCTATTTGTACATATAATAGTGACCTGATAATGGCAGGAAACAAGACCCAATAACATTTATTATCATCTAAAAGCGTCGAAACTTAATCACGTGTTTTCTTAACGACGCTCCTGAAATCAAAATATTCTAACACACAATGTCTAAAAGCATTATCGTGGTTGTTTTGAAAAAATGCGGTAAAAAACCGCGTTGAAGAACCCTGGACCCTGCTATTATCTTGGAACACCGAAGTCATTTTAGCTATAATAAGATAACATTAAGGGAAGACGAGGGCAACGGTGCTCAATCTTTTCGTAGTGTGCTTGGTTTTCATTGAAATATCATTTAAAATTGTGTCATGTTTAATTTATTGGAAGTAATAATGGGTTTTGTTTTAATTTAATGTCGAGCAATTGAACATGTTTGAATTTTGACTTAGATTTTTAAACCTAAATTTTTACATAAACATAAACATTAATTAATTTCCCTATACAATAATTATTGGAATTTTTATTCTGTTACTTTATGTTGTTATTCTTATTATTTTCATTTTAAGCACCCTAAAACTTTGAGAAGTAACCCTCAAAACATCGTGTCAGCGGACCTGTCGCTCTCGACTCCGGAGAAACAGGTATTAGTTTTTCTTTTACGTTTTTGCGCGCGCGCACGTGTGCGAGCAGCCCCTTAATTACCGACGCATACCATAAACAGATCTTTACGCTCCCTTAAATAAATCTTCGGGACGTTTTTTTTGTTTTCTTAGGCCCGTAATTTTGGAACACAGTTTTCGGTTTACCAAACGAATTGGACAAAGTTACTGCGAAGCGGTTCTAGAAAATGATCGATGATGACTCTTTGTTTTTACAGGTTTATCGGTAAATCGATTTGAATGTTTATAGAGCTTTACGGGTTGACGGATGGTTAAATGTTGATGAGATCCCGAGTTTATTTTCGGTTCATGGATTTTAAATCTTTGTTGGGTAAAGAAGATTTACCTCTATACGTTTGAACATAACATAACATCATGCCTTTTTATCCCCGAAGGGGTAGGCAGAGGTGCACATTTCGGCACTTAATGCCACTGTACAATGTAACACCCACTTTTCACTATTTATGTTATAAGTCCCATGTAATAGGGGGTGAGCCTATTGCCACATACCGGGCACATTTCCAGACTCCGCGCTACTACTGAGATTTTTTAAAAACCCAGTAATACTTTGCCCGACCCGGGAATCGAACCCGAGACCCTTGCCCGGCAGTCGCATTTGTTTGAATTTGAACATTATACGTTTGAATAATTGGAGATTACTTTTAGAGGGATAGGGAAATGCTTATCAATGCTAATGTGTTCTTTCCCATCACAAACTTAACTAAATAAATGTTTTGTCGTAACGGTCGTAACATTTAATATGTTAGCAGATTAGAGACACGGGCTTAGAACCTCCGATAAGGGTATATTTTGTGGCCTCTCTCGAGATCCAAGATAACCTTTTCCCTTTCTGTTTTTATTATAGTGTTAAACGATATTTTATTATCAGGACGATAAAATTCCTCCACGGGGACACGACTTATTTATCTTTAGAAATCTTTTTTTATTTGGTACTTTATCACTATTATTTAGAGGCTTGATAAAATGCTAAAATATATTCGTGGGTTATATTTTATTATGGAGACGTAAAAGGATTAGGAGATAAAAATGAATAAGGTTCATTATGTAGGAATTTAATCCTGATTAGTCGTTATAATTGATGTTAAGTACTAAGTTGATATAATCGAGAGCTGGAAGCTGCTTTTGTGCTGTCTTCAATTCAATAGAGCATAAACTGATTTATAGATTTAGTACTGAACTAAAAAGAATTAGTGCAATTGCACCATTATGAATAGATTCCTTAATTGATTGGCATAAACTACATAGGTACTCAAGCAATAATTACTGATAATAAAATATATCCTTGTACCCTGTCGTAAATATTTGAGACTGGTAATGTTAACCACAAGCATAACGTAAAAACTGAAACTATAAAAAAATATCTAAATTAGATCTGGAAAATATTTAAAAATTAGAATCCAAATGCCAATACTTTACTACATAATGGTGGGCAATTAACAGGCGAAGCATTCATAAAATTTTATAAATAGTGAACTTAATGATCGACAATAAGTAAAATTCTCCCTGAATGTTTGAAGCAAAATTTCCGACTCGGGACCGCACGGGCCGTTCACATTTTACCGCTGCAATTTACCATCATTAAGACAAATCAAGCTGAACGACTCCAATCATCGTAAATTAGGTGTTCCGGGCTTGCATTAGCGTAAAAAAGTGTTATACTCCAAGCTTTTAAAACTCGTTCGTGTATTAAAATCTCATATGACCAGCCGAAGGGTTGACTGTATCATTTACACGTAAAAAATATCGTTTAAGAACACGTAATTGCTATGGTTGGTAACAAGAAAGTGCTTTTTGAGAGAAATTGGGAGGTAAGAACGCGATTCGTTTGGACACATTTGTGATAATTATAAATTCATTTGTTATAATCTGGGAGTGTGTGTCAAGGAATTTACGTCATTATCGGCAGATGCCTCTGAGTGCAAGGTTTCAAGTGAGGAAATCGCTAAATATGTATTTATTGTGAATAAAATTTGGTGGATAATTTAGGCAGGACTTAACGGGCAGAAAATTATTGGCTACTTGATCATTAAAACGACTTTGTTACGGCGTTAACTTTTGCCACCAAAATGTGTGAAACTTTAACGAGTCGACAGGACAGATTATTTTGTTTTAATTTTGTGTTTTGCATTGGAATATTTAGATACTATTATTTGTTTTGTGTAAGCCATAATGTGTACTGTTTTTTTGTTAATATACTCATTTTTAATCGATATTTTTACTGCTTCTATCACTGCAATACGAAAGAATTTACAAGTCTAATTACTTATATTCTTATTACCACGATAAGCTATTGATTTAACCAAATCTAGGTCGTAAGTATATTGTAATAAAATCAATATTGCCGACGAGACATCCTGGAACAAATTTCACAAAAACGAATAAATTACAAAACCGAACAAACCATATGAAACGATTATTTTATCAGAACGTAATTTGCAGGTCATCAAGATGCTCCAAACGCATTATATTTTTAACCCTACACAAAAGACATAAAGTTGAAAGCTTATTACAGATGTGTAACAAATTAGGGTACCTTGATATGCTTGGCGTCTGTACTACTTTTAAGGGTAAAATTTGGTGGTTACCATACATAGGAAAATATCAATAAAATATTATTTAACAAGCATATGTTCAGCAAAGTATGTTCATTTTTAGGCAAATGGCTGTATAAAACCATGTTACGTGCCATACTATGGTCAAAAATCAATAAATTGCGGTCTTTTTATCTTCGAATTAGTGTTTAAATACACAATTACCATGCATCTGGTCAGCAAAGATTCTTTTTTGGTACTAGTGATGTACCGATACAAAAAGAACAGGGGGTATATTAACCAATCGATTTTGGAAAATATCTTACATTACTTATGCTATTAAAGCTGAAGTTTGTTTGTTTAAACGCACAAATCTCAGGAACTACTGGTCTGATTTGAAAAAAGATTATGGTGTTGGATAGTCTATTTATTAAGGAAGACTATAGGCTATAAAACATCACGCTACGATTGTTAGGAGCCGAGCAGAGCGGGTGAAACCGTGGGGAAGTAGCTATGTATTACAAGTCTAGAACCAACGTATAAATTGCACATGGTAATAAGAAAAAGTTACAACCGCTTTAGTATAAATCGTGTGGTCAAAAATCAATAAACCGTGGTTTTATTTTCAATTTAGTGTTTAAATAACCAATTACTATGCAGCTGGTAAAGAATTGTTCATTATTTAGTTTTTTTCTTCAAACTTAACAACGGACAAATTATCGTGTTTTACGCATTTCTTAGGAAATAGGCAATTTATGTTACGACTTTACAACTCAGAAGCAAATAATTTGCTTGTAATTTTAAGCAATTACGACTTTACGGTGCTTTCATAACAATATGAGTTTTTTAAAACCCCATTTTGTTACAGCTGAGAAAATGAATCTTCATATACGTAGAGAAAATGAGTACGAACATACTGTGAGGCCACATTGGATTTTTATTTGTTTTTTTTTTCATTATTTATTTTAGATTTTAATTTCTTTTTTTTTTCGTGTTTTGTTATTAGCATTATTTAACAGCCGCTAGGAATCTTCAACATCATCAACAGCCTATCAGTGGCCACTGCTGACCAAAGGTCTCACACGGAGGAGGTTTGAGCACTTCACCACGTTTTCTCAATACAGGTTGGCGATTTCAAACTTATAATTAGATATATAAGTAGCACGGAGTCTGGAAATGTGCCCGGTATATGGCAATAGGCTCACCCCCTATTACATGGGACTCGTAACATAAATAGTGAAAAGTGGGTGCTACATTGTGCAGTGGCATTAAGTGCCGTAATGTGCACCTCTGCCTACCCCTTCGGGGATAAAAAGGCGTGATGTTATGTTATGTTATGTAATTAGATATTATAAGCCAATGTTTTCGCACGATATTTTTTTTACTGTTTGCCAATGGTGTCTAGATAATCTTAGATCGCCAGGAATATATGGATTATAACATAAGTGTTGAAGCTTCGATTAAAACACAATCGATTATTTAATAAAAGTGGTAACATTACATTGATACGTAACCCGTACTTTCCTTTACAATCGTCATCAGACACTTTCGATTCTATATACCTATATTGAATATAATAATATCTAGATTTCGAAACACTAGTAAAAAGCAGTTAAATTCAATCAATATTCGCGTAAACGTTGAACTAATGGTTCCAATCAGTGAAACTTTAATAAAAACACGATACGTTTTCGACATCACCATGTTAGTTAGCGTCCTAATTCACTTAACTACCCATTTTACCTCCATAACCTGACAAATTGACTCTTAATTGCAGTAATCGGTAACTTTCAACCGATTGATTGCCCGTTAACTGGATCGTGAAGGCACGCAGAGGGTTAAATTGAACCTTTTTATATAATGAAGAGGATATTTTTAAATCACGATACAACCCTCTATTGACGTGTTAATATTGTTATCGTTATATAATAATAACACAAAATGAACGATTGGTTATGCTTCATCTTTATAATGGAGCGTTGAAAATAATTTCCCTTTTTGAAAAGAAATAATTTTGTTTCTGATTTGGTTCGTGATCGTCGGTTTTTTTTCTAATTATTATTTTAGTGATGTGCACAAAATAGGTTTGCTTTTGTTCGAGTATTTTTGTATATAAAACACATTAAATAATTTGTGTATTGAAAGAAGAAGAAGCACGTAAGTAAATTATTCAATTATTTTGCCTTTATCTACCCTTTACGTAATTTTTTGCATGCATGCTCAATGCTGGTTGGCGATTTTTTTTTTTTTTTTTTTTTAATATTATAGATTATTTCTCCACGGACTCTAGGTCCGTGCCCTTGTCATACAGTTTTTTAATTATAATACATCTAGTCAATTTTTATAAAGTAAAGAGGGAACCTAGTTACACACTACAATTAACTACATCTATAATTATTACCAAAAGTATAGGTTACATAATAATTAGGCACTATTTATTTATTTCTATTTCAAAGGCTTTATGAAACCAGCCCACCAACAAGATGGGAGAGCCGACCTGACCCAGCAGAAGGCACCCGTTCACGAGTATGACGTGTGTGTCAGCAATTGGTCCGGTCAACCTTTTTATTGGGAACGGAACAACCCAACACACAGCGCCACCGACTGTAGGACATTTATGTGTGCATGACGCCTCAACCCTTGCCACATGGGCCGATTCCAATAAAGCGTACAATAGTCCAAAGTCAATTGGTGATATTCTATTTCTACATGTTTCTGCACACACATTTCCTCATGTTGCATTCGTTTCATCACAAGCAACACTCCCCGCCCAAGAGAGCACCCATGACTGCCGCGTCCCCGTGTTTGATAGCCATTTTCAGGTTGTAGTCCTTAATACCTTGCTCACCCTCATCAGCCGCCTTCCTGATTAGTTTGCTTATCGCGTCTTCACTGTTGTCTGTGTAATAGATGCAACCATGCGTGTGACGCGATATTGCTACTACCGCGTGTGGTACGCTGTCATGTATTTGATGTTTCTTTGTTGCTGTGTTGACAACAATCACATTCGCACACGAAAGTCCCTGTGCCTCATGTATCGTGAGCACGCGTGATCCCACGGTCGACCCGTATCCCTGGTTCTTAAGAGATTCCTTCTCTACCTGAGTGTGTACCAGGTATAAAGTGTCGGGGAGTGACTTTGGAATCATCGCCCCCGAGAACCTTTTTATCTCGAGGGATCTCACGAACGACCTGGACGAGTATATGCCACTGTAAACTGTGCTGAGGGCATACGCCACATCCATTGGATTTCTGTGGGTACACATCAATTCCTGACTTATGGGCGTGATATATGTAGGGCGGCTGTAGAGTAGAGGGAAGAGGTTATCACGATCTATAAACGGAAGCTGATTTATGTCACCAATTAGAAGGACTTCCTTGGCTCGAGTTATTCGGGCGGCCATCACAACGGCTCCAAAGTGGTTCATGAGAGCCTCATCTACCATTAGTCGATGGCAGCTCTCTCGCTCCCCCAAGCCGTTTACTAGGATGGACGCCATTGTTCGAACCCTAGATTTGATGAGTCCTCCGATTCGGCAGGATAGTTTGCCTCTGAGGTCATTTGCTGCTTCGGTTGTCGTGGTGACAATTAGATCTTTGCCCGCTTCAAATTGATCTACTATCCATGTCGTTTTTCCGCAACCAGGGACGCCATTTGTCCAGCGAAACGTCGGAGTATGCCAGTCTCCAAAAACTTCGCCGTCTGATCAAGAATCAGAAATGGATCTTGCCATCTCTAATATTCTATCGTCCAGCATAATTCTGGTGCATTTGGCAACCACTACTAGGGAATCTGGTTGGCGATTTCAAACTTACAATTAGAAAATAAAATCCCAGGTTTCCTTGTAATATTTCCTTTACTGTTTGTCAATGGTGTCTAAATAATCTTAGAAAGTACACAAAACTCGGAAAATTCACATTAGTACTTGGCGTCGGTAGGTTTTGACCCGCACCATTTTTGATCACTTTGACTGGATTTTAGTGTTACATTGTTCTCGCACAATCCAAACAGCAAAACTATGTAACTAGTAAATTGTATTGTGAACCTGATTGAAAAAGAGTAACTTATGGAGTTTCTTGCTCGTTCTTCTCCATAGGAATCTACGCCTTGGAATAGCTTCACTTTCAATTTTTTTTTGTTGACATTCAAAAGTGCCATTCTGGCCTAATTGAAATAAATGATTTTGACTTTGACTTTGACTTTGACTTTGCACCCGCAACCGCATACGACCGAGTCTTAGACCTCCGGGGCACTACGACTTACAATTTACATGTTAACAGTAAGGTACTATTCCCCAATTGTTTTTTTAAACTCATCATGAGTACAAACTTACGAATAATCTTAGTTACACTCAACTCAAAAACCAACCTCAACACTAAATTATTACACTTAAAAGAGACTACTACAAAAAAAAACCTTTTTTTCCTAAACCGGACCACCAAAGAAGTTCAATTATCTTCCCTTAAGATAGTAAAACCCTCAATACATTACAAAGTTTCAGCTTAATTTAGTTTATTTTCTAAAGAAATAAGAGAATATCGCTTAAGATTCTAAAGCTGTAATTACTTCTAATTTCATTGAATGGGCCCTTAGATAAAAAGGAGGCGCCTCCGACCATTCACCATACAAAACTGCTTAAATGGAAAATAATTAAAACGAAACTGTCAGTCTGTAGCACATCCATTGAAGGTTTTATTTAGAAAACTTAACAGTTACACCGATCACAACAGTCAATGTATTCTAAATTTTACAATGAAGTCGGTATGTTTGTGTACTTGAATGCAGTGTAATTACACATTAATAAACTTATGCTTAGATGGCAATACGATTATTTCTTTCTTTTCTTTGTAATGTAAGTGCCAATCTATATAGTTTACTCTATTACATAGCTAAGTTTACGAACATAACATAACATAACATCACGCCTTTTATCCCCGAAGGGGTAGGCAGAGGTGCACGTTATGCCACTTTACAATGTAACACCCACTTTTCATTATTTATGTTATGAGTCCCATGTAATAGGGGGTGAGCCTATTGCCATATACCGGGCACAATTCCAGACTCCGTGCTACTACTGAGATCTTTTAAAAACCCAGTAATACTTTGCCCGGCCCGGGAATCGAACCCGAGACCCCTTGCCCGGTAGTCGCACTTGCGACCACTCGGCCAACGAGGCAGTCAAAACCTCAAACAGATAAAGCTAATTTACCTTCTCGATTTGTCATTAATGAGCTGTTATGATAACCTCAAAACAAGGAAACAAAAATAAAGAACTAAATAAAGAAACAAAAATATTTTCATCTTATAACATAACTCGTACACACACTCGACACGTAAGTAAGTAAGTAGAGGTACTTACATCGTGGACCGTGAAATCTATTTCGTTTTCGTCCCAAAATAAAACGGTGCTGTCTTCGTAATACGATGGTTTTATAAACAAATTAAATGTTTAAAACAAAAAATAACTGGTGAACCATTGCAAAAAGCAAACTTCAAAAGCGCACACAAACTCATAGTAGTACTACATTATATAGTGGTATCACACCATGTTTTTCTCGAAGAGATATTTCTCGGTGGCACGTGCGATGCGAATAGTGCCTACTTTACGTCTAGTGTTTCATGAGCGTATGTCCGTGATTTTTTTTTAAATTAAACCAAAATATATCTTTCTTTTTTTGTTTTTATTTTAGACATCAAAATTAGTACCTACTTCTTATGGCAAGTCGTTTTGCCACAAGACGAAAACGAAATAGTTTTCACGGTGTATTTATGTACTCACCTATCAAATTAATTGTATTGACAACATATTACAGCCGTCGCACGTTGTAACAAGAAATAACCATCCAAGGGTTTGAACATTTGATCATTCTTAAGTATATATCAAGTTTTGGGGCTTAGATTGTAAGATACTTAACTTTGTGATATAAATTATTACATAGTATAAAACAAAGTCGCTATCCGCCGTCTGTCTGTCCCTATGTATGTTTAGATCTTTAAAACTACGCAACGGATTTTGATGCGTTTTTTATAATAGATAGAGTGATTCTTAAGGAAGGTTTATATGTATTATGCATGCATATTGCACCCGTGCGAAGCTGGGGCGGGTCGCTAGTATTATATAAATATATAATACGCCACAAAACTAATTTAGTTTTGGTTTCTGTTACCCAAGATTAGATAAATACGGCAAAATTTATGTCCGAACCATGTTTCATTGTGCAAACCTGCCCTTTTTAGTGATAATGGAATTTGAATTGTGATGTTTTGAGAACATTCATTTTGAGTCCAGTCGTTAATTCAATGTTATTGTTAGTTATTGAAACTGAATATTGTGGTTTAATTGTTAATTGTTTGTTTTGTGGAGAATTTATGTGTGCTATTGTTTAAATTGATTATTTGTTTGAGTGACAGTAAGGGATCTGTTTAAATCGTGTTCAGGGCATATCTCGTGGTCTTTGTTTAAATTCCCATATTAAACATTAGCATCAATTCATCAAACGTCATTTCCAAGCACTTTCTTGACAAGGTACTTTCAAGAAATTTTCGTTTTGTATCAACTATTATTATTAGATTTATTAACTCCACTATTAACCTTAAGAAAGTCCTTAGTATACATAATTATATACGTGTCCTAATAACACTTCATTTCTCACTACACAATCTAATAAATAAAAGAAACTAATACAAATTGAATAACATCTTCTACGTCACATGTAGTAATAAATTCTCCAATCATAGACTATGTTATTCATTTTTTATCGTTATACCTCTACAATCATCTTGTTCGTCATTAGTAAATTTTTATGTTTCAAACTAGTCTCTAGTTATATTGTGACGCTTTCCTTATGCCTTGTAGGATTTACTACCTCTTTTTAGTTTCATAGTAATGATAGAGTTGATTAATTTTGCTACAAAATGAGTAGGAGAGAAGTATCAGGCTTTTTCTTATATATCTATCATTTTTATTTGACGTAAACTAAACTTTGGTCTCTTGGTGTTGAATAACTTAGTCTAGCTACAGCATCATTAGGTACTTAGACTGATATAGACTAGACTAGACATCAAACAATCAATTTAGTTTTGTAATAAATAAGGACGATAATTATTTTGTAAGCTGTTTTAAACACATAAACACAATTATTTATTTATTTTATTTTCAGCCATGATCGTCCCTCTGCAGGGCAAAGGCATCTATCCTCCTTCTACTCCTCTCTATGTAAAGCTTTTTGCGGCCAAACCTTGTCATAGATGTCTAATTCGTCTCGCCATCTCCTGTTGGACCTGTCGCGCCAAATTAGTATTTAATCTTAATTGATTTAATTTTCTCATATCCCCCTCAATTTACTATTTTTCATTGAATTCTAAACGAAAACATTAAAGTACAATTTTCCACAATAAACACATACCATTATCATTCAACACCATAATAGTCGCCATATTACAAAAAACCAACACACATTCTTAAGCTCCATTTGTCGAACATAGCACACACAACATTATAGTCGTAATTTTTCTTTAATTATTATTATTACTAAGAAAAATTGAATCAAAGAGTGTACCGCCAGTTTTTCCTTTTATTAATCTCATTCAATCAGCGCTGGTTGGTGGTATTATGTGATAGCTGCGTAGGCGACGCTTATTTGCCGCGCTCGCTCTAATAGGCCGCCTCGCGACAACTATTAGATATAATTACATACTACGTGCGAGGTTTAGGTTGAGGGATAAGTGATAAGCGGTATACAAAAAATTTAAGCTTAACTCATGTATATTTGTCCGCGATTATCTCACAATTTGCTGAACCGATTTTGATGCGGTTTACAGAAAAGTGTCTGTCACACTTAGGTTAGGTTAGTATGTTAATAAACTGACTTCAATAAACGAGGAGGTTGATGTCGGTTTTTTTAAACGTAGTTTATGAGAGAATTGTTGTTAGTATTGAGTTTTTAAAAAACCGAAAAATACACATTACCGCTTTACTTGACATGGAAATCGAACCCGCGACCTCATGTTCCGTAGTCACACTTGCGAACAATCAACCAATGGCAGTAATATCGATTATTATAAGTAAAAAGATGTACTTCTCTGTACTTCTCTTACATAAGTAGATAGCGGTCATCGGCGCTTATCCCAACGCGGTGTAATGGCCGGCCTGCGACAACTATTAGCTACAATTACTGACTACTGCGTGTGCGCAGCGAATGCAAGCCATAAGCGACAGCGATTATTGATTCTGAATTATTATTTTAACTTAAATTCTAGTAAAAACTGTACTGAGTGAACAGGAAGAGTAAAATGTAAAATATATTATTTTTTTCATAAGATTATTAGCAAAGCATGAGAATAAATGTGAATAAGTATCCGCTATAAGGCAATAAATAATTCCATTGCAACGCGCGCAAAAGTCTTGTTCCTATTCCATGGGCATTTTCCTTGGAAAATAAAGGTATGCTGACACATGTCACACGTCAAATATCGATGAAAACGAATCAACGGATGACGTCACAAAAATCCTACGTCGCACAATTAATAACATCGCGAATTAATATGGCTAGAAAATCCCAACGAACAACTGTTGGGCAGAAAGCCCGTCAGGCACGAAAACCTCACCTGGTCGAAAGATCCTTCTTTTCCGATCATAGGGAAATATACCTACTCTCTGTTCCCTAAAATTATTGAGTAATTTAAAATATTTATAATGCTAACTTCTTACCTATATTTGTTCTTTGTAATTGATATGCGTGTATGACTTAGCGGTCTTTGGTAGTCTTCTAGCTGTTGATGATGATGATGAAGAATTGATAGTAAATAAACATAGAAATAACCATACTTTTCAGTTACCTACTATCATCAACCGAATGAATTGCTGTCCGCTCCTAACTTACATCACATTATTTATACCAACAACAAATTGCTCGAATTAACCGTCCGTTGCACTTAACTATGTATTTATAGCCATTGCTTGTGGCCGCTAGTTAACGATGGCAAATGATTTGACTTAAACAATCAGGACGCCGTCTTATGTTCTACGAGTGATAAAGCAATTTACTAATGCTAATTGGAGTTTATAGTTTTTGAGTGTGTTCGGCCTTTTTGAGTGAGTGTGGTGTCATATGTTACTTGAGTTAAAGACAGACTTGGTCGATTTTATGGGAAATTTTGAGATAACATAACCTGAACCTAGGTTATATAACAGTTAAGATCTTTTTGTTGTTATTTATATTATATTTTTATTCATTCATTTTAAGTGTCTCACCTACATTTCACATTAAACTTGAATTAGAAATGAACTTGAATACAATCCCTTCAATAAAGATAATAAATCCTCCTCAATAATTTGAATAAGTAATTTAACTTTAAAGTTGACTTTATGAGTCATAATAAACTCGGGGTATAAAATATGTCGTGGTGGCCCGGAGGTTTAAGACGCCCACTTCTCATGCATGAGGGTGCGGGTTCGAAACCTACCAACGGCAAGTACCAATGTGACTTTTTCCGAGTTATATGTACTTTCTAAGATTATTTAGACACCGCTGACAAACGGTGAAGGAAAAACATCGTGAGGAAACCTGGACTTATAATTTCTAATTATAAGTTTGAAATCGCCAACCCGCATTGAGCAAGCGTGGTGATTAACGCTCTAACCTTCTCCGTGTGAGAAGAGGCTTTGCTCAGCAGTGGACATTTATAGGCTGTTGATGATGATGATGATGATGATAAAATATGTAATAATATTAAATCGTTAGATCGGGTGATATTAAAGAAACGAACTACTTAATTCAAAAGAAAAGCTTTTTAATAGACAATAAGTAACAGGTGAAAAATGAACATGCATTTGAGTATAATGAACCATTTTACGACACCAATGCTTGATTACATGTCTACCCTAACAATAAAATATCGAAACTATACAATAATAATAATACTTCTTAATATGTAAGGTCTTAGAACAAAAAAAAAGCTAAAACTTTTGATTTTTACTGTGCCGTCAAAACAGGGCGCATCGAATCTTTAATTAAAACTTTAAAGTTTGTAATGATCCTTTTTACTGAATATCGTTATTAAAGTTAATATCAGAGTACGACCTCGAAGCTATTAAGGAGTACTTCTGAACTCATCTTCTCAAAGTATTCCAAATAAAATATGTAAGTAAAGTCACGTCTCACTGTTAGCGAGCGCGTAGCACAAGCGTAGTCACGTAGCGATTTCGTAGCCGCTGCTACGAAAATTGTTATCTACGTTTTTCTAATGATTTTTAATTTGTGCCAACTGAACATTATATCATGTAGTATTTTAGAACTAAGCGTAGTACTATTGGATTTTATTAATCTCACTTACAGGCATATTTACCTGAAACAATTAACATGCTAAATACCACGTTCTGTCAAGACAATTGATGAAAAATGCTTGTTTGACAAAATCTTACATCACTAGTAACAGTTACATAAAAAACTGAACGGTTCTTTCGTACGTTTTAATTATATCACTAAGTCGCTAACAGTAACACCGTAGCTCTAACGAGAACATCCAAAATCGAGCCTTATTATCACCTCCCACCTCATTTTCGCTCCTCTAATGATAGCCTCCCTCCTCATTAGACGATGTTTCTTACTTATAATAATAAAAACAAAACAACATCGAAACCCTTTCTTTTATAAAACTTGTTACATCATCGGAATTGTATGAATCGTATATCAAAACAAAAAATGATTCTTTAAATGTTCTTTTGGTTTTATTTTAAGCTAGACTGCCTCATTAGCCGAATGGTCTTAAGTGCAACTGCCGGGCAAGAGGGTCTCGGGTTTGATTCCCGGGTCCCCGGCAAAGTATTACTGTTTTATTTTTAAATCTCAGTAGTAGCACGGAGTCTGAAAATGTGCCCGGTATATGGCAATAGGCTCACCCTCTATTATTTATTTATTTATTTATTACACCCTGGAGGACTTACAGCTAAAACTACATAAAAATAGAAGCCAATCTAAACTACTGAAAGCCAATTACAAGTCCTCACGTATAGTGACAGACTTAAATTTGATAGGTGAGCATATCAAAATTTTCGCAGTGGTTACAGCTTATTAAAATTGTATGTACAGTTTATTATACCAGTTAATTGCAAGGATCAACTAGAAACTAGCATTAACTAGAAACCTATAATTACAAGAATAAGTGAAAGATAAAAATAATATAAACATTTCCGAAAACTAGGGATACAATTGAGATGCTACTTAGAAAACCTGAGGCTTATGCGTCTTCTGGCCGACGCCACGCTAGTCGCAAAGGGATCAAAGTCATACTGCTTACATATATTATTGAACTGTCTACCCGCTCGTATAATAAAACTATTCTGTCTGTAATTTGTTGATGCTAGAGGCACACGTAAGGGTTGGTTATTGCGGAATATTTTTTGTGGTACATTAAAGTGAAATTTAGATAGAAGTTCGGGGCTGTCAATATTATTATTTAAGATTTTTAATACGTACAAAAAGTCGGCAATCTCACGTCGATCTTTGAGAGGTAATAAATGATATTTCTTACAGAGTCGAAGATAATCGACAGAGTGATAAGGAATTTTTTGATGAAAACAGAGATATTTAATGAAACGTCTTTGGATGTTTTCTATGCGGTCGATGTAAGTACTTATGGTAGCGTGGGTTCCATATCTGAGACGCATACTCAAGCTGACTTCTAACAAAGGTGCAATACAAAATTTTTAGTGTTTTGGCGTTATTAAAGCACTTAGAGACTTTTTGTTATTATTAGAGACTTATTTGACTGCACGGTTGGTGCGGTGGCTGGGCAACCGGCTGCCGTGCAACGTGTCGCGGGTTCGATTCCCGCACGGGACAACACTTTGTGTGATCCACAAATTGTTATTCCGGGTCTGGGTGTCATTGTGTATGTGAACTTGTATGTTTGTAAACGCACCCACGACACAGGAGAAAATCCTAGTGTGGGGGGCAACAATTAAAAAAAAAAAGAGAGAGAGAGAGAGACGCAAAGTAAACCCAAGCAATTTAGAGGCTTTTTTGATAATAGTGTCAACGTGGGTGTCAAAAACTAATTTGCTATCTTGATGAACACCTAAGTCACGGATGGTATCACACCTTGGCAAAGTCTGGCCCGATAAGATGTAGGTGGTGACTAGAGCGGCACGCTTCCCAGTGTAAGTAATTACTGAACACTTAGATGGATTCAGATCGAGTTTATTAGCCCTACAGTAGACTTCAAGACAATGTAGATCAGCCTGAAGTGCTAATCCATCTTCAACCGATGATATTTTGGCAAAGATTTTCATGTCATCGGCGAAACACAGTAATTTGGATGATCGAAGGCACAGATCGATGTCGTTCACATAGATCACAAATAAGAATTACATGGGCCTCATAACATAAATAGTGAAAAATGGGTGTTACATTGTGCAGTGGCATTAAGTGCCGTAATATGCACCTTTGCCTACCCCTTCGGGGATAAAAGGCGTGATGTTATGTTATATTTTTTTAAGCTATAGGTTATTCTGTTATATTGGTTTTCATTTTGGCACGTTAACGAGGATTTGTCTTCAACAGTTATCTGTCGGCAGCCAGAGGCTTAAGTGATATTTTGTTATGATTTCTATGGAAATTTATACCACGCATGTTGTTTTCTGAAAGGATAAGCAACAAGCTATCGGATACTACGCTCAAGTTTTAGTATGTTGTTCTTAATAACATAACATAACATCACGCCTTTTATCCCCGAAGGGATAGGCAGAGGCACACATTACGCCTCTTTATGCCACTGTACAATGTAATACCCACTTTTCACTATTTATGTTACGAGTCCCATGTAATAGGGGGTGAGCCTATTGCCATATACCGGGACATGTCCAGACTCCGTGCTACTACTGAGATTTTTAAAACTCCAGTAATACTTTGCCCGACTCGGGAATCGAACCCGAGACCCCTTGCCCGGCAGTCGCACTTACGACCACTCGGCCAACGAGGCAGTTGTTCTTAATATCGTTCCAGATTCAGATTCAGTGCAATCCAGAAGAATTCTTTTTTAGAATACTTTATTCAATCCAGATATCAAATCCACGACCGCGGCTCACTCTTTTCGTCTATATGACTACCTAACTAGGCCGTGGTTATTATTTATCAAACCTTTAAATTACAAATACTATTCATTCATTTTTCTTACAAAAACAATTTTACCATAATAACAGAAAATAACATTTCGAAACGAATCAAGGAAACATAAACTACAAATAACACAAACAGCATTTATTAATAAAACACATAACACATCCACATTATAATAATAACACAACGTCTATTGTTAATAATAATACGTTATCCATTATTCATGAAGGTTTGGGTTCACGCAAATCTTTATAATTTTTTTCATCCAATTTAAAATAAGTTTACCTGAGATTCACTTAATTGTTCAGCAACCCCTAAAAACCGCCCCCGCAATACCAACTTACATATTCACTTTACAAAATAGACATCATCAAAACTGAGTCCCAGCGTGATTGATATAAAGTTGAATTTATTGACGGTGGTGTTTTTAAATGTTAAACATAAGTTGGTATACGGTGTAGTGATGCAACAAGTGTAAGTTATCAAAAGAAGCGATTAGGGGTGATTTATACAGTCTTTTATTTTCCACCCCCGTCCTTAGTTCAAGTGATATCGTAACTGAAATTCCCACGCAACTAACATTGGGGTTGTTTTGATTTTTTTTCCAAAATGACAGTTGAAAAATTATGTTATTGTAAGGCAAATTTTTGACGTAGTTAAATTGGACTGAACTCAAAATTGACTACAAGTAGATATTATTACAACTTACAAGTACAGACACAAAAGCAAGATTAAAAGCAAATATCGATCTAAAATTACTTTACAAACATGCTACCTCTATATTTATTTTATTTACAAGCGAGAAATTGTACTTAATATTATACAATGAATACTTTAAATAAGAAATTAATAAACAACAGAATTATTATACATAAGTCGGTTTATAATCTACCTTTCCTAGGTAAGTAGGTACTATAAAATATATAGCCTAAAAATAGTTTGAAATATTTACGTATTTACATATGAAATGTAATTTACAATTTTCAATTTAAATCCTTATTTTTACAATCTATAAATAACAAAGTCAGCGCTGAGTATATTGTAATTTATATTTTATTAAAGCTAGCAATGTATCACAGGTCCCAAATCATAATTTACATATACATAGGTACTTTTTTATAATCTTAAATTTTATTAAGGCACTTATGTATTTCACTAAAAGTGTCATTAGGTTAAGATCATTATCTTAAAACTGATTTTACTATCTAACATAACATCACGCCTTTTATCCCCGAAGGGGTAGGCAGAGGTGCACATAGAAGTAACACCCACTTTTCACTATTTATGTTATGAGTCCCATGTAATAGGGGGTGAGCCTATTGCCATATACCGGGCACATTTCCAGACTCCGTGCTACTACTGAGATTTTTTTAAAAACCCAGTAATACTTTGCTCGACCCGGGAATCGAACCCGAGACCCCTTGCCCGGCAGTCGCACTTGCGACCACTCGGCCAACGAGGCAGTCTATTTTACTATCTACATACATGAAAAACTTACGTTTCTACATTTTATTTACAAGATCATTAATTAAAACTACTCTCGAATATATTATAACAATACAAAACCTCATTTTATCTAACCATGCATACCTATATACACTAAGTAGTTTTGGCCACATAACAAATATTCGAATACATACAAATCTTGGCTTAAGAAAACATTAACCTATTAAAAAAATCTCCTACAATCTGACCTCAC
Source organism: Spodoptera picta (assembly GCA_038387885.1). Classification (NCBI taxonomy): domain Eukaryota; kingdom Metazoa; phylum Arthropoda; class Insecta; order Lepidoptera; family Noctuidae; genus Spodoptera; species Spodoptera picta. Next base: position 280,349 of record JAZHFQ010000413.1, on the reverse strand, counting down.
TTTGAAGCAACAAGTGGAATGATATAATATGACAATAGGGGCTCGTCATTATGCACCCCAAGGTAGTGTGACGTCACACTTATCACGCCGTAGGACGCACAATAAACTACACTTTTTACTAAAATGACGCAAAGTATCTTGTATCTATTGTCTCCTTTGTAAGTTTTTGCATCATCCAAACGTGGGAAAACCTTCGAACTGGACTCACGCGATAACCTGAAAAAAATTACAAATTTACGACCAGGTAAGTATGGGAATATGTATTATTTTACGGCGAATATACTGTACAGGCTTTCACGCTTCCATAAATACGTAATAAGGTATGGCAAGGTCTAGTAATTCCATCGTCCATTCCACAATGGTCTTCAAATACATATAATTAATGACAAATAACAAAAAAGCCATTCAACCCATTTAAGAATCCCAATCGTTCTAATTTGCATCATAAATCTACCACTAAAATCATCTAAAGCAATCTTTTGATAGCCATCATTATAATGATAACTTCAACCCCTAACAATATCTCCTAATAATCTCAAAACGCTTCTAATAGACATTTAATTACAGAGTCGGTCGAGTTCCACTGACCCCTTTTACACTTGTTTACATCTTCATCCCCTCAACCCCCGCACAAACGCGCTGAGCCATCAAAATGGTATGTATAATTCCAATACCCCATACGATTTATTATAACAAAGCAGAACGGGAACGATCGACCGCTTGCCATCTGTCGTCGTTCCGAATCTCGAATCGCTGAAAAAAAGTCAATGTGCGAGCAACCCTGGGAACCTAGGAACGAGGAGCATTCCCACGAACAACCCCTCAATTTTCAATAACCAAATTAGCCTTTGCGTTACCCTATTTCGGATATGAGGGAGTCTTGAATCTATTCATATCGATAAAAAATATCGCGTGTCTCGCTCGCGTACCCCATAAACGCATATGTTCATCCTGTTCGAATGCACGTGTTCAGCGATCGTATATTTAAACTGCGAGTGTATGTGTGCGAGAGCCTTCGGATCGTGGCACCTGCCGGCGCGCGCGCACCCTATTGGCTGAGCAACCACTATCACCGCTACACTGATTTCTTTTAAACTAAATTTTTTTGTAATACTCTCTTTGGACATGTTAAGAAAAAATCCTACATGTTTGGACCGGTACGAGTCGAATATTTTGTGTGTAGGTGGCATCCTACTTTAATAATTCTTTTTGTAAACAAAATGCTAATGAACCTTGACTTGGATGACTCAAATTCCTGATCTAAGATAGGGGTACATGTAAGAATTACAAATGAAAACAATTTATTGCACTCCTTTTAGTAAGACCCTCGCCCACTCGATATTATCGTGATAGTGTATCATGGGGCTTAATGATAGAATAAACAGAAATGCATCAATTAATGATTGAGGTTGCCCTAAATTTTGTTATTGTTAGGGTCTCGTGACGTGCGCGTGAGCAGCGCGTGAATTGGCCGCAGCGGAGGGTTCGTCCCCTCTGACTTAGTGACCTCGGTAAAGGGATAACAACTGGGGGACTGGGGCCGGGGGGCAATCAACATGTGTTGTGTTTGCCCACACTTGGGCGTGTGGACGGCACGTGACCGATTTTCCCATGAAACCCCTTCATACACTTGTTTGATATGATAATAAGAATCAAATAGACACATGTGAAAATTACGAACAAGTGCTTGATCATAAATTCATGAATGTGAAACAAACAAAGTCTGTATAAGGAATATCGAAAGATAAGTCATATTTATAGTAGCATCCTAATATTTTTCAGTGATGTCGTAAATTCAGCTCGCCGTAATGTAAAACCTCGCAAACTTCACACGTACAGTGCAATCTGTTAAAATTACAGCCTTCAATTTTAAACGAGCTGACACTAATTTACCCATCCCCAAAAATACGATGTCCAAAAAACTTGTCTCAACTCTTCCAAAATTATGAAGACCTGTCACGAAATACGAAATGCATATCGGGGTATCGAATAAACCACTTGACTCACCCACACATACAAAGGGCGCTTTTCATGTACGTGGGCCTTTTGTACCGGGGGCGGCGCGCGCCCTATAAAAGCCCGACCGGCTCAGTCAGCCCCACATTCCCGCCTGTGATCTCACTAGCGACACACGCTCTCTCTACTATTACTATTTATCTATCAAAACTTTCAACATGTCTTACTACGCTAACAACGAATACATCATCGCAACAAACAACTCGATCAACGAGAACAGATACAACAGTGAAAAGATGAAGAATAGCGGCATCAAGGCTCTGTTAAGGCCCTTGATGAAGATGATCAAGAAAACGACCAAGCGCGCTCCCGCCAAAACGTGCGACACTTGCTTCGAGGAGGACCAGAACTCAAGCAACGAGATGCTCGAGCGTAAGATTTGCGAGGAGATGGAAGCGTGCCAGTCTGGCGCCGCCTTCCTCGTGTACAACGAAAACAACACGTGCGACCTTGTGCCAGTGACCCCTGACAACTTCTACGTACCCGTGCATTTCGCGAGGACTGAAGCCGGCACTTTCTTCTGGACCACCGTCTCCAAAACCGAGGCTGATTTCGCAGCGGCAGCTCACTGCTACACCGAGTGCCAGACCGCGGAGCAGCAGTACCCCGTCCTGCAGGACCGCTGGGTGCAAGCCTAAACTGCAACCAATACTCGACGAAAATCAGTGTCTTCCGTGAAACCAGTGACTGCTCCGTTGGTTTCCGCAATCGTCTGTGATGTTAGCTTTAACTTAGTTCAAGGTGCCATATAGGGATAAGTTAGCTTAGGCCTGCTCAATACTCGTGCTCCTCGAAAGCTTTAATTGTATTTTCGATAGTGTTGTGATATTTTGTATTGTATAAATTAATGTTAGAGAATAGTGAGTTTTGCATTGTGATCTTCCTTATCAAGCTTTAATTGTTGTAGGGATTAGGTATTTATTAACATTTACCCGTGTTATGATTTCGTATAAACAATATACAAATTGAATGAATTTTCTATCTTTTACTGCAATACAACCCGAATACCCCTAACACACAACAAGACAAACACAAATACACACAAATTGAATACAGTAGCAAGTAAAACCGCAAGGTTTAGTACGAATAACACAAAACATACTCGATAAAATGTTCTCACTTGAACCTACTCTTGGTTTGTACTCTGAACCAAAAAGTAGTCAGACGAGGTCGGCGCGGGCGACGGCGCGAGCCACCATTCTTGCCTCGCCGTACTCGGAGGGCAACATTTTGTGCGCGCGCGCACGTGCAGGCCTGAGGCAAAGCTACCGGACTTTTAATGGTCTCTTTTTTAAGTTGCCGCATTAACTCTGTTGTTTGGAGCTGTTATTTATTTTATACAATTAGGCACGTACTGTTCGTACGCGGTTACGTAAGTGGTGGTCATAAAATTTAATGGATCGATGCTACGAGATACTTAAAGAACATTATTTATGCAAATAGTACGTAATTGGTATTAAACGATCCAATGTTTTGATTAGTAATTAATTAATTGTATAGTGTAAACAAATACTGGATACTTTCTTTTGATAGATATTTAGATAATGTTTGGTAGAAAGATAGAAATATAATATCAGCACTGTATGTCCTTACAAAACATAAAATGAAATTCAACCAGTAATAATCAAAATTTATTAATTAACGTGCACACAAAAACCAGTGTAATTAACAAAAACATACAAAAAGCACTATATTACTATAAAAACAAAACATAAAATCGTATTATCGACACGTATAATATTTGCGATCATTAACGACGAAGGCGAGGCTATCGATAGCCTCCATAATAAACCACCACATCGCACGTATCGCATCAAGTACCACTTTCATTATTTCATGCAAAAACCTTCAATTTAATACTACTCCTTACATAGTAAACTTTAATAACAGTGCCGAGGTAAGTAACTACCAGGCTTTTCTCCGTTAAAAAAGTAGTATAAAACTACGGACAAGTTTAAAAATTCAAGCCACCCCGGAGACAAGTTTCAACCTGTTGCAAAATATTCAATCTTGAACAAGTTTGAACGTGTCTTGGGAAAATAAAAAATTCACTATTTGAATGTAGAACGCATTGTGCAATCAGATAATAGAAAGGACTTGGAAAGAACGAACAAATAGTAGATGACAATAAACGAGATTTTATGCAAGAATCACGTGCATTATTGAATAGTATACTATAATACGTTTACTATACAAACCATTCATTATTGTTACTAAAAATCATTATGTTAGTAAGAAAAGAAATGCATTATATTCATAAGTTAACCCATAAATCACCAAGCGGTCACCGGTGACCGCTTTCCACTAATATTACATTACATTATAGACCTTATTTCCAATGTTTAGAGAATACTTTTGTATGACCAAATTTAGGGGATGGATATCAACGGGAAGTAACCATACTATTCAAAACACAACCAATTTGTTTTCCCCCAATAGGAATAGTCATTTAAAAAAATCCGCAAAATGTTAGTAATAATACGCAAAATAATGACAGGCATATTAAACTAACAACCATGAATTAATTGATATCTTAGCTACATGTTAATTTATTAGTATATAAGATTGATTTTAATCGCAACTACTGAGGTTAAAAGCCATGCATTTACCAAAACTACAACATACACTAAAAACTGAGTAACTAAATGATGACATGCAAATTACACCTCTCCATAAACAGGACTTCTACATTGTTTTATGTGACTTGCCAAAAATACTCCCATTCAATCATCCCAATCACTGATTAAAAAGCAGTTTTCCACTTCTCAATGAAAGTCGTACTATCAAAAATGCAAATGATAAATATTTTATCAACACTTGAAAACAAGCTTATATCTACTTTTTATCAAATATGTTACAAAAAAAAACACCGGAAATAAAAAAAAATGCAAAATATGCAAAACTTTCTAATTATCGTAGACTCCTTCGTTACGTAGTCAGGAAATTCAGAGATAATGTCATCTGGTACATAGCACTACCGTCGAAAACCCGAGCAGTTGCCGGAAAACCCTAAATGGCTATTGGGATATTCTACTTTTATTATAACATGCAAAATCCCATACTAGTAATCTACTGAAGAGAAAACAGCTAGAACGAAATGACTATTTTGTGCATTAAATGTCTGTAAACCAAAGCCAAAAAGATAGTAAATGTACCAATATACATTACTATGAAGAATACCACATATAATTTCGCAATTAAAATATATAGGTATTCATCACTTAAAGCCCATTCAATACAACCGCTAGCCAACTACAATAATTTGCATCTCAAATTTTGCATAATTCTGTTCACGTCTCGCTAAATGCCTCAAACCAGATATGCTAATTGCTACTATTGATTAAAAGTACCCAGCGTGAGGTACCGCTAGCCCAGTCGTCATAATTACCAGAACAACTACATGGTCTATAATACGCGGGTAGAGATAGCGAAGTGGTCCGGTATAATAATACCATACGAAGCGCCCGAGCGACGGATCCGTGAGAAATTTCGGCAGATGTACAATTCCTTGACGCGGTACGACGAGTGAGCGCTTATCTTATTTTTTTCTTTTTCCACTTTAATAATACGGCGTTCTGTATCGACGTTTCGAGGCTCGTTCGTGAGTCATCGACGCATTGTTACCTCATGCACGTGTTCAATACTTCGGACGCTCGGGTTAGAAAGGATTTTTTGCAACCCTTATTTCGAATTCCGCAACTCTTGCAAAATTTGGGTTAAATATTTTTTCTGTTTAATTTCAAATACGGAATTTTCGGTTTACACGTGCATTACTATTGTTGCTATTGAAAGAAATTTGCGATTTCTTATGAACACACGTGCAGAGATTCGGGTTTAAGAAAAGGGTCAGTTTATAATTGGACCGGGTTGGATGGGTAGTGTAATAACCGCTAGCATGTCCGTAATCATTATGATCTATAGCTAATTGAAGATTGTGCTCGGTGGCCGAGTTAATTAGTTTTCAATTACAATTAAATTGCTATTAGGGTGCTGCCGATGAAATAAACCCGATAAAAGTAATTAGAGCGGCCCATAAAGCCATTTCATGGGACTGTTCATTTATGGGAGATATATTTTTGGTGCGTAGCATCATAGTTATATGGTAGATAAGAAGCAGACTATGTCGTCATGCATAATTTATGAATTGTACTCTCAACCGAACAATCTACTAATACAACCAGACACTTTACACAATCTACACTACAGCCATGCACTCACTGAAAAATATATCAAAAATTAATTTTTTGCAAACCAAATTACCATATTGCTGGATTTCACGCTACCATAGTCACGTGACCATTAAAACTTGGACGTGGAGCTCTATACACCTGTGTAATTGTGCTAGGTCCACACTAGTGGTGATATCATCCAGTTGGCTGTTTGCACAAGTGACGACAAACAGTGATCGTGTCAACAACCACTTGCGTCAACGATGAGGTGGCTCGAGCTTAATTAAGGCGATGATAGACATTTTCGTAAAGGTTGCATACCTTTTAATTTGATATTTTACTACGGATTTTATTTTCTCGTTTGTTAGATAGAGATGGATGTTTTTTGTCTGTGGGTGTCTTATTTATTGCGGGATCAACAAATTGTCATATTTCTCCCTTTTCTTCTTATTATCTGAAGACACTTTTCTCGTATAGGACGTTTACACACAATTTCTGACTTCTCACCTCTTATTACCGAGAATTTCACAAATCGAAAGTACTTTATTTTGTCTGAACCAGGATTCAAGTTCGAAATCTCTTGCAAAACATTTCTTTTAACAGATAATTTAAAAACATCGAATCGACGCGAATTGAGAATATTTTCTTCTTTTTACGTTGATGTAAAAATAAAAGAACGACGGTTCCATTTTCAAATATTATGGGTACCATGGTATAGAGTACAGAGTTTAGTGCGTGCCACAGTTAATTTAGAATCGTTTGTGAACTTAACCCTCTTGTTACGTTTAATTGCGTTGATGACGACAAACGTTAACTTGTAACCCTTTAACTGATGAAAGTAATTTAGAGATAGTACTACAATGTTCTGTTTTGATATTATGGTCATGTGATCTAGTGTTAAGAATTAATTTTTGCGTTTTCTATGGCTGTATTGGTTATCATTTCTAGAGCATACACGTGTAAAATTAAAGTAAGTTGTCCATCGAATTACTTGACGGCTGTCTCAGCAATATGCATATTATATTCTTTTCTATCTTGGCAACCCCCCTTCTGAATTGTGTAGATTTTTCTAGGTATAGTCACTAGCATTTTGTCATTACAAATGTCAACAGCTACCACATATTATGTATCAATTTTATTAAACGTGTCTCCTTAACATTAGCGAATATAAAGTGACTCATACAAGTCATATTTATGAACGTCCACGCTTCCATTAATTGCACAACTGATACAATTCATTATTTATCAGTTTTAATTCAAATAATTTGCTCAATGCGATGTACGAATACACTTATGTACACATGTGCTATATACTATGACTCATAGTCATATTCTGAATTATAAGGATTTTAGTTTTAATTTCGATCTTCAAATTTCAGTATTATTCTCTCCATTTTATCAACTTTCTAGGACCTTAAAATGTGTAGGTATGTAAGTAGGTATCATTTTCCCACAGTCACGATTCCATTATAAAAAAAATTGTGACGTAAAACAAAACACTATCTTCATCATCACTTCACTACGCACTTCACTACATCACTATGACCTACATTCACAACACTATTGCAGAAAGCATAGAATACCGTTACTTCCTGGTCGATGACACGCAGATAACTAAAATATGAAATTGTAACGGGTACTTTATATACAGGAATCACCCTCCAATATAGCAAATCTTTCCCACGGAATGAATGCACTATGACCTTAAGATATTGTCTGCAAATCTATTGTCTTGCAAATAACAAATACTTCCGAATTCCGACACCCCTGTCTTTTTGAAAGGGAATCTGCCCGGCTGCCCGGCGTTTGTTCGACGTAGGAGCGATAGATGGCTCTGATTTTAAATTGGTTGTTGCTACATAGAGTAAGTACGGGTTTTTATTAATTTTTTTTTAATATTTTTAAGCAAAGGTAACATGAGAAATTTTTTTTTTAACTTATTTTCAGATACTATGTTACAAACTTGTATGACGTTACTCTTATTTTTTCAATACAATTAGGAACAATAATAGTACTAATATTTATTATTAAATTTACGTAACTACAATAAAATAAAATAAAATATATGTCATAAAACCAACACTATTTAAATACCTACTCATAAAACATACAGCGTTGTATGCACAATAAAACAAATTAAAGTCGCACCTAGGTAAAGTATGAACAGCTCGATAAAATTATGATATCATGAGTAAAATATGTACTTACAATAACAAGAACGCGACCCGTGCGGCGCACGCGCTGACATTTACTTAACAATTAGTGTAACAATGCCCTAATAGCGTATTGTTTTGTTGTTGCCATACAACACTCTAACGTTCTCCATTCAAATTGTAAGTACTTTGTTTGATGTTGGTAATACTGATTCATTAGTTTTTTTAGAAAAAAAAATAGCATGTGACAGTGATTTGAATTTGTAGTGTAGATTTGCTATGTTGCTAGTGTCAATTTGGATTTAGGTTAAATAACCATAACTACTCAAAATTCTGATATCAAATATTATGAGTTGTACTAAGATAGTCATGAGTACCTACTTATACGTTTTACTTATAAGGTTGCTTGGTGAAAATATCCCATTGTATACGACAAATTTTCCATTTTAAGTGTTACCAGCTGGCTGGTTTTAGAAAATAATGGAAAATATTACAAAAATAAAGCAAACTTATCTAATTTGCGATAATTTTCGCCTCAGGTGATATTTCAGTTCAAGTAAGTACCTGTCAACGAGAAAATTCCAGTTTGGATACTGTCAATATCGATGATAACAAATCAATGTCCAAGATCACCTATTGGTTATTTCTAAAAATATTAAATGGAATATGTAAAAAAGTTTGTAATTCAATAATTTTGTTAATTGGCAATCATGACACAGTCTCACATGGCAATGTAGACGCCCGGTGTTCAGCCGTGGGAACAACGACAGTTGCGCGCGCAACCACCTGCCCCCCGCCTTAAAAAATATACTATTCCGAAATTCAAATTCGGAATCGCTCGACCTTGGTGTTTTGATGTGTTTTTTTTTTACTTTTTTGCTGGAACGCGTTTGGTAATTTGATTTTAGAATTCGGGAGAGGGTTATTGAGGTTATGAGTGTGCTCTATGGGAAATAATTGCTAGGATGATGTTTATTACGAGTACCTAAGATAATTGTGTAATTGCAAATGTATTTTGAAATACCTATAAATGTTTATTTTTGCTTAAACTATTTTATAAAAATATTTTACAAGCAAATAGAATCAAATAGGCACTCTCTATATTTAGACCAAAAATTTCTGAACTACAAAAAGCAAATGCAAAAAAATACTAATCACGCTCCCATCCCAAACCAACAGCCTAATCACTCAACAGTCATCATCAAAACAAACCTTATCACCGGCAAAAAAAGTTCGGTAAACGTAGTCCTTCGCATTATACCGGTTTTCTTATCTCTATTTACGACGGAGCATCATCCTATAGATCCGCTAAGTCCAAGGAGTTTTTTGTGCACGCGTCACCGTTGATCACGCGTAAGTGCAACCAGCGCGCGCCATATGTCGCGTGGATCGTGGGAACGGATCCTCGCGTAAAACGCAATGTGTGCTAGTCTCAACTGTCGTCACCCGGCCCCTACTTATACAAACCAAACTCCAATTTGAATGTATGACCATAGAGTTCCTTTTACCATGTATTCATATCGCTTTCTTCAACGCCTCGTCCAAACTAAATTGGGCTTTAAATTCAAGGGTGTTGAATAAAGTTTTGGTTGTAAAGCCCAATCTGATGAAAGAAACTTTTTATGCACATGCCCCTTATTGATTGAACGTGTATTATGATTACTCACAAGGCAACTACGCGTGAAAACATTATTTGGGTAATGAAGTGTTTGTTTTTAATTATAACGATCTTCTTGTTAGGACTTTGTTTACGATTAGTAATTAGAAAATGGGGATTTTCTGGAAAGAAACATCTTCAATTTTCCTGAGAACTAAGAGTCTAGCAAAAAGTTGACTATCTTTTATACAATTGGCAATCATAACTTTCGCAATTTTTTACTCACCAGCAATAAATAGAGTGCTACGTACTCCAATAAAAGAAGTTAACAGAAAAACCGTATAATACCGTACCTATTCGCTTGTCACACAAAATATCGCCATTATAATAGAGAAAAAAAAATGATCCAAGGGAAGACGCGAGCAACTGGCGCGAGCGATCGTGGGAACGCGACCAGTTTTCAAATATTAGAACGCCTTAGAAAAGGTGCAATTCCTTTTTTGTTCGAGTTTTTATATCTAATAGAGGCCATGCATCGCGAATGGATTTTGAAATTGGAACCCGTATGTTTAGGGGTATTTGGAATGTGTACTGCAAAAAAAAATAACATCTTGCAATTTATTTTGGGCATGTCTTCAATTATGTGATAATCGAAGTATTTTGGAGTAATATCTGTGATTTGATATATCTTACAGAATAATTATGAAAAGCAACTTTAGGCGATCTTATTTTAATTCATGCTTTGCAACTTTCAAATACATATAAACATAACTTAAATATCACTATTCACTCTAATTTCTACATTACAAATAGATTGTTCTATTCGCCTTTCATGGACAAAATCTCTTGTCCAATGTTAATCACTTATCCAAAGAAACATCGTAAAAACATCCTCCTTAAGACCATAGAGCATAAACAAAAAGTATCCAATAAGATTCCCAGGGAGTATGACGTCAATCAATTCACTTTTCAAATGAGTCTACACTTAACCCTAGAAATGGCGCGCATCTGCCGTCACAATAGCGTACCCCCACATTATGGCAGCACGTATTTTTTCTTGACCTCGATCGGCCTTTATGCCCAAGGGGCGAACCGTGGGAACGATGTTGCACAATCCCTTTCCTTGGCCATATGCGACAGAAAAAAGTGCAATTATTTATTCCCCCTCGAAGAAAAGAGGAGTTGTGAGAACGTGACCTAACAATGCGCTTCCTGGCTTACGATACATTCTGTTCATAAAAAGACATGTGATTCTAGTTCTTAAGACGTAATGCAAACGTGCGAAGTTACGATAACACACGTACGCATTTTGAAGTTTTACAAATAGTCTTTAATAGTTACTTTGGGGTAGACTCGTAACCGAAAATGCACTCTATATCTTTAACGATTCAGATCGATTTTCGATGTAAGAAGTGTGTCCTTATACGTTGTTTTCTCCGTAATTTATGGATGGTTTCTTCAGTATGGAGTAATGTAAGCTGTGTGTACACTGAATAGTATTACGCGTGACCTTTAGATAGTCGATTGTATGAAAATGATAATCGATCTCGCTCCGTTAGTTATTCGATTCTTTTGTGATTTTCTCGCGCACACGCGTAGGAAGTGTATTGTTGTTGAATTCACATCGGCCACTGTTGCGTGCTTGTTTTTTAATTATTTTATGTTTTAAATTATGGTCGGGTTGGGAGATAGTGTTGTGAAATCATGGAGGTAGTTGCTTTTAATTAAAGTGTGATTGTGGTAGAGATAGCGCGTGTAGTACACGTAGATAAGGGTACCGTATTGTGCCGGCGGTGTAAGGTGACGCTATCGTGGTAATGAGTACTAGCTACTTATAAGGCAGGACGTGAACCGTTGGCTAATCTTAACAAATGAACGTCTCCTATTACGAACTTGAACTTATCAGATATTCCCTCAAGAGTGTTGGTACTGGGAATAAATAGCTGCTATATAGATAAATAGGATACATTACACTGTAATGTTATAAAAAGTAGCGAATTAATCTTAGTACCGATAATAATTTTCTATAGAAGACATATTTTGCCGCTTATTTCTTACAGCAACATACATAGAAAGATAAACCAACACAAAACACATTTACAAGAGAACAATGAAGCATCAAATTAACTTCAACTTTGCATCGCTTCTGCTGATAGCGGCGCTTACGCACATGTATGTAAAGTAGGCAAAATTGTATGAAAATTATTGTTGTAAACTCATACCTATAAGTAAGTACCTTAGGTATGTAAAATAAACTAGTTTTGAATTTAGGAACAAGGAAAAAGTAAGATAAATTAAAAATGAAGCAAAAAGTTGATGGACTTGACAAAAATAACATAACATCTTTAGATAACATACAAAGTTATACATAATGTTAGAGTAAATTGCACCATTGAATTGGTCCTAATCCATTAATTAACAAGAAGAGAAAAAAGGTACGAGTACTTATAAACAGCGAAGTAAAGAAATGATGAAAATTTATTTCACGTCATCAGCCATTTGTACTTCAGCATAGATTCAACATAAATGTCTAAACTGCTCTTTGAAACATCCGTGTATAAATTAACTTAATGATATTCCATGAAATAGCTGGCATGTGTTGCAGTATTCATGACGTGCTGAGAGTCGCACGCGCACTGAGGTCAAACAGCACGAGCGCGCTATGTATGCGTACGCGCAGATCTTATGTGATCGCAATCTCCTTTACATAATCATGACTTTAACAGTTATCTTTAGAAAATCATTGTTATTTATCCCAGGGAGTGTTATGATCTTTCGTGACAACATTTTAAATGTTTCATTTTCTTAATCTGGTTTGGACTACTCTATTTTTTTACAAACCCTTTCGCAGCTTCATAAATATTTCATACTTTAAAATAGCGACACATTAATCGACGGCATAGCAAGGCATCCCACCTTTTTCTAAAGTTCTATGCTCCATAGCTTTCCTTATACGAATTATGATATTTGTAGGCAAGCCTTTCTGTTTATGGTCGTGGAGTGCCGGTGCCGTGCGCGGCGCCCGTACGACACGCGCTGTCGGTCGCGGCGCAGGCGCAGGGTCGCACGCGAACAATGTCACGAGTCACGAGTACTCACGCGACCTGCACACGGGTTAACTTGTAACTATTTCGTAGATAGAGGTAGATAAGTCATTGGACTTGAGTTTTAAGATGAATGATAGTAGGTATTATGTAGTTGTCAGTTTGTTTCGTCTGTATTTCCGAATTAGCGAATGACTGGTAAGGCAACATTATTAATATTAGAGGTACCATGATGAACTCCGATAAAGCGACACGGCCTTAAGATTATATCATAGATAGACGTACTTTTATAGTACTTACATCCGTCATATTCTACTATTATTTCGAACGCGACTAATTTCCGTACAATAGAATCGGTGGAAGTCATAAATCACCCGTATATTCTGGACACATAAATTACTAAACACAGATAAATAAATTAGACTAATTCTCGTGACAATAAATCTTTCCGTTTGCAGACGTCAAACGCACTTAATAAATACTTTAGTTCAAAACAAAACAGTCCTGCTGTATACCCATAAAAGTATTTTAGTGTAAAAACGGTAAATGTAGACGGTTTCAAAATAACCAGTGTCAGCAGTAATGGCCTTCCGTGTTTAAAAGCAAGGCTTGTTAAACCTGACAATTTGTTTAAGGAAACCGTGGTCAAACTGAGAGCACAAGAAATGTGGCCGTATAAGGAGAAACCAGTGCTCTTAGATAAGTACAGTAACAAAACACTAGAAAGTTAGAAACAACGACATTCTAACACTAGACTATACAGGTAAACAAATATTGCCTTGTGAGAAACCTGCTACTGGGGTCTCTCCGCCCACGGTTGACAAGCCTCTAAAATCCACGCAATCGCTTCGATTAATTATTGTTTGAAATGCTGACAGGTTGTCTGATAATCTGGACCAGGACAAGAAGGAGGTCTTACGCAACCTGAACTTACTAGATAGATTGCATGTCATTTGTGTCATGTGTGCTATCGTCTCCTTTCACTTTCATGTGTCTTTGTAATCTGACAAGTAGTAATTAAGTCGTTACTGATTATCTACTGAGAGTATCTCATACCAATCCAGTATGATGCCATTTGATTATTCGTCCTCGTATAAGAACGATTACATTTATGTCTTGAAGTCTAGTCTAGTAAAGTTTCTAAGACAAACTTGGCATTTTCACCACTTTCATTGCTTTAAAATCTTCAAACAGCATTTTGCAATTGGAACGTGCTGTGCGGGCACTTTATTTCATTGGCACGAGTGTCCGGAGTCGAATCACGCGCAGCGGGCGGGGAGGCGCGCGGGGGGCGCGTCTGGCTCGAGCCCGACCGTGGGAACGATCTGCCTTTAACGTGTCGCACGTGCTCGAGACGCTACTACCGCGCCGCGAGATGGAACGAGAGGCACAGCGCACCACTTACGGACAAGACAAGGACGCCACAACAATCTACATTGAAATGAAAGCAAAAAAATAATACGACAATAAAATAACGAGAACCAACAATAATTTGTGAGCGTTCGAAATTCAAAGCGTGAAAGGGACAGAGGCGAGTATTATTTATTCGAAAGTAAGAACAAAATTGTAACGGAGACATTGATTTATCTGCGAGGTGTTGCCGGCCAGACTCGTCGCTACTGTATTTAAGTGCCGTTTGTTATTTTGCAATTGCGGCCGACTCCCAGAGCCATGATTACAATGAAATAAATTGGTGGCGAGTCGTTTATTAGCTGTCTGTTAGTGTGATAACTTGCGGCTATTTTAAAACGGTCGTTACTGAGAATTATTGAATAATAACAGCCTTTATTGCTTGATTTAACTTGACGTAAACAAGGAAGGCTATAAAAAATACCTCCTTGGTCGACCTTTGGCACGCCATGTGTTTTAGCATGTGGCGTGAATCTCAGCGAAAGGTATTGGCTAGCCGAGGTCGGGTTACAGACCAAACGGCCACATTTGGCGGCCACACTGGCTCTAGGGTTCGCCAAATGCTACAAAAACCCAGTCATTGAGGCTCGAAGCTCATTGAGCCGCAAAGCCGCTCCTGGAAATCCTGACCTTACGAGATTTATGGGTTGTTGTAAATATTGCCGGGACAAGATTAGTTGCTGAGGGTTAATGTAGTTTCCGCAAATGCTACATGAACAGAGAAGTAATTAATAAGACATAATATTATGAAAAAACAATCAACACATCAGTCAGTAGTTGACTTTTTCTTAGAGGAATCACTGACGAAGCAAACGAAAATTAACAGAAACTTGTGAACTACATAGTATTCCAAATCTAATTACCTACGTAGACAAAACTACTTTACTATATTAACTCCGTATTGTTCAGATTCTATTTACCCTATGTACAACCTAACCACAATCCCCCCCCCCTTTCTAAGCTCTAACCACGCAAAGAAAGCTAAGCAGAACCACCCTCGAAGTAAACAAAGTATAGAGTGACGTAACATAAGATGTTTTTGTTAAAATCAGTGAAACACGAGCTTCATCCGGTCCAACCCGATTTAATAGACTGACCTACACGGTTGACAATCTCGTTACATACATAAACTGACCACACCACACTACAAAGAACATTCAACTTTAATTTTAAGAGAACATGGTGTAAGATTGAATGAAGTATGCAGTTTGGTAAAAGACGAAGGATGAGCAATTTTTATTGTTAATTCAACTATAGTATTCAATGAACATAACCAAATTGCGAACATCCGGGGTATCTATTGATGCACCGGGAACTACAATGTCTGAAGATGGAGAGCATATAACAGGAAAATTACATCGTCTATTGTCGAACAACTGCGGTGATGTAGTTAGATGTAACTTGATACTCTGTATTGTTATCTTGTCAATGAAATCCTTGAGTTTTGCGAAATGATTGCAGTCTTCCGCATTTCAGTGTAGTAGAGCATATAAAAATATCTTGCTTTGAAAATTATTCATCTTATACTTCTTGGATTTATTATTCTTTATTAACAAACGTGAACAAAGAGTTGGGTGATATTAATGAATCAATAGAGGTATTTTAAATAGCTTTCCTTTCTCTCGGGGTGATATTATGTATGTTCCTATATGTAAACTTCTTCGTGGTCGTACTTTTTATTCAATAACTAGCCAATTGCAATAACTACTTTTGCTCGTTTAGGGGAAACCAACAGTGTAAATCACACCCACGACACCTGTCATTAAAACTAATAAATATACTGTAAAATTATCCTACAACAAATTGACACTACATAAATTAGCAACTTATTAAACGGCTGACGTCAATGCAAGTGCGTGTTACATGCCTACCACTTCGGGGATAAAAAGGCGTGATTTTATGTTATATGTTTAATGGACAATACATAAAAGACAGTAACAACTTTACTTTTAGCTATTGAATTTTACCATATTCTCGTAATTTCTTTCTACGAATTCTTAGTTGGCATACGTACTTACTTGTAGAATTAGAGCAAAATTATAAAAATAAAAAAGCTCAATTTTCAATTTGATTCGGATAAATAGTATTTATCGGCAACTGAGTAAAGCTTATACAACAATGTAACAGAATATTGTTTCATTAAAAATCATTACACACTTCCCAACATGAAGTCATAAAAAATATTACTAAAAAGGACCTCTTTATCCCAAAAAGTAACGTTCAAAACTGTAATTTACCGATCAGGTCATCATTATGCCGTAAAGATCCATTTAACCCTCCGGTGCATTACCGTTGCCTCGAAATGAAGCAATCATAATACTTAATGATATTAAGAGCTTTCACTGCCGGCGGCTCCAAGGTAATGTTATTAAAAAGTAATTAGTTATCATACATTAACCATAAAATGGATCTATTCCGACGAAATACCATAAAGTACTTGAGCACGTGATTCATCAATCACATTCATTAGATGACCACAACATCCGTATTTACTAAAAAGTAATCATCATATTAATAAGTCAATTAGCATAATATAATAACCAATCAATTAATGTTCCATTTGCAAGTCAAAACATTAGCGCAAACTGTATCTAAATGCGTCGATGTTAATACAAACGCTCTATAATCAATTGCTACGAAAATGAGGCCTTAACATTAGTTGTATTGCTACATTGCGCTTTTTTACATGGCTACGGTGCTACGCGCTACGCTACTACGATATCTATCCCTCGTGCTGTCTCGCTCTAGTGCGCAGTCGTAGGCGCAGTGACGCACGTGCAGTGCACGCGAGTCGTCGGTCTCGCTCACTCTCGCACACTTCCTGCGCGCGCCTCCAGCCCGAGCTCGACTGTGGGAAAAGACGGCAGGTGTTATGCGGGATCGTGAACAACCACGCATTACCATTCACATTATTCAACAATAAATAATAATAATAAGAAGCCGTGGAACGAGTGGCGAGCACGCGCAACGTCCTCGCCGCGCCTCACATACTAATGGGTGACGCATGTGTATGTGTGCGTCGCCTCAAGTAGTGTGAGTGTCTTATGAGATGTTAGTTGGTAGTGGACTTACGATTTTTTTTACGGACGCTTCATGTGGGCGGCCGCACGTCACAGATTCAACTTTGGATTAACTTTCGTTAATTGTTTTGGGATACTTTTTATGATAGAGATAATAATTGATTCCTATATGGTCAAGTATGTGCCTAACTCTGAATAAATGACATGTAGTGTCACACACACGTACTTTTATAATTATCGTAATTATTTTTACATAAAGAATAATATTTACGAAACATTTATTTCTTATATGGAATTACAGACAAGACTTTTAGCTTATATACCTAATAAAAAAATACTTGCGATCAAACCTGTCCTATTCAAACCATTATCCTTATATCAAACCAATACATGAAGATAAATCAATTACCAATTTAAGTATAATAGTAATTCATTCATGTATCGGGTGCGCGTAATTGCGCGTGGGTGGCGATGCGCTTGCGCTGGTCCGCGTGAACGCAACGGTTACTAGTCCAGTCCATTCATACGTCTGGTGCACACGCAGGCACCTATGTCGTAGGATCTTGATAGGTAAATTGCTCAATTAATGTACTTAAAAGGTTTCGAGTACAAATTAAAAATGTTAAATTGCTTTCAATATTTTTAATGGTTTATTTCTGTTGACTATAGTCCTTATAATCCTTATAAGGTTTTCTGCGAGTGATACGATGTTAGTACGTTTTATTATGCGTGGTTCTATATTCACTACCACTACATGTAGAAAAACAAGTCAAACTAAAACCATATCTTTGTATACTATGGTTTTCACTCACTTACAATCGAATTCCAAAAGACGATCAATATCCCTATATTTTATATTATTGTAATGGTGTGTTCGAGTCGAAACATATTCTATTATTTTTATAATAATATGTACCTTTACATATAATAAAATCGTAGGAAATTGAAAACTGTACATCAAATATTTTTTAAAAGAATGCTTTGTGTTTGATCTACAGTCGATACGGAAACCAAAAATATAGATTTTAGAATTTTTGTCTGTTTATCTGTATGTATGTCCGGAATGAACTCAAAAACTGCTGCATGACACTACTTCAAAATTTGCATAAATATTACTAACAGGTCGGGTCAACATATTACAGGCTACATATTATCATGCTATCAACTGCGGTAGAGGAGCTGTGAATCACTATTCCACGCGGACGAAGACGCGGGCTCAGTTAATGAAATAAAAAAATATTACAATCACAAAAAAAAATTGATAAATTTAGTCAAATAAATCAAATTGTTTATTGATTACTTAAGTAAAAGTATAAAAAATATTTTAACCATGACTGTTTAAGTTCAAATCATAGCCATGCTATTGGCCATACACATGGGTAATCAATAAAAAAATAATTGTTGCTCTTTTGTCTTACTTTAATATATGTATTTTCCGTCATAAAGGTTGTACCACAATAAAAATCCATATAGAGTAAATTGGTATTCGCCGTAGTCAGGATTTTTAATCTGTTGTAGATGAGACCGTGGCAACATATGCATTTTAATACTTATTTAATTAAAACATTAATCAACGTCGCAACTAATTGATTTTCGCCAGCCACTGACATTTAATTTAATGAAATAAGTATTCGATTTCTTAAATAAAAACCCTTGTAAGCTTTTAACGACAATTCTGATTGGTTATTGCCTTTCCAATCTCCGGATACGATCTTAAAAATATCATTTATTAATTTGGTAATAAAGGTGATTTTCGAATGATCAGGATTTAAATCATTTATAGTATTATAAGTAAAATAAAAGTAGGTAACTGATGTATTCCATTGCATGCGCCAGCGCAGATCGTGACGAGAAATAAGAGTGAGATCACACCATCACTCATGCAACGACAGCTTCAAATAATTGAATATATAATTTGTTAGCACACGTTCCATTAATAGCTTTTTTAATATTATTAATTGATTTGCTACTCTTGAAAAGTAATCGTAAATATAATACAGGCCATATAAAGCTTTTCCTCTATTTATAAAAATAGAACCTTAATGTATACTATCACACACCAGCCACAATTCCAAACTCCGAGAACCTAACGGGTGACCGGGGCTCCGCCTCGAAGCGCAGAAGAAGGAACGGGGTGGTTTTTAGTCAGTAAGAGTCTGACACTCCCTTCCGCCTCACCCAGGCGGGAGAATGAATGATTTCCCCCCTTAAAAAAATTAAAAAAAGACCAACTGAAAATATCGAAAAATATATTGGTAAAATTGTTCTCTCTACCATTTTTCTCTATTATTCTCTCTACTCAGGGATCAAATTTGCGGAACTGCGGACAACTTAACAAGCCTCTGGGGCTCCGACTCGAAGTAAGTAGGAACGGGTTTTAGTCATTAAATATGTTTAGTCAGGAGAAGTAATTAGATGATTTTTCCCCCTCAAAATAAAGGATCAAGCTTGCGACCTCAGACTCAAATGTCAATCTACAGGGCAGATCAATTAACATGTCTTTAGGATGTCCGGCCTCATTAAGAAGGTTGTAAACAATTGCAAGTCGCTGTATATTGTACCATATTATGATTCACACTGTATCAAGTTGATGGTACCAAACAAATTATATTAAACGAAGTGATATCAGTACAAGTACTTGAATACGCTTAAGTTGGCTCGTGAATTCGTGATGTCAATTGTCGGCCCTTAAGCCATGAGTCATTGGATTATTCATACTTAATGGTTGTTTTATAGTTTAATATCTAGGTATACTTTGGCTACATAATACATATACATGTTTGTATTTAAATCAACAAGTACGC
The DNA here is from genome assembly GCA_038387885.1 of Spodoptera picta. Taxonomy (NCBI): domain Eukaryota; kingdom Metazoa; phylum Arthropoda; class Insecta; order Lepidoptera; family Noctuidae; genus Spodoptera; species Spodoptera picta. The sequence goes on along the minus strand of JAZHFQ010000413.1, from coordinate 260,136 downwards.
TCCCAAAAGCAGTGGTCACGTTAAGTGGACGGCGCTCTTTTTACCAGTTACTAATGCTGTGAGTTCCATGCAATGATGATATGACTTGAAATTAGTCCAAACGTAACTGATTGAGTCAGTTACGTAAGCCAACTATAAAACAGTGAAGTGCGAAGCGCGCTCATATACGGTCGTGTTCACAATACTCGCGAAACGCGCGGCATTTGCCGCTGCTTGATTAAGTATGAGTACCCAACCACTCATAGCCAACGAGTTGCTGGCATTTATTCAGCATGCCATCGACACTATGGATGAGGTTAGCATCTTGCAAATCTGCAAATCTAATTTCAAGGAGGAAGACATATGTAGCGGCAAAAGGTTGCTATTCCAATGTCTTGGAAAACTGGACGAGATGCCAGCTCGCCATAGAGACGTAACGGAGAAAAGCGTGCAAGACATTATCACCTTGCTGAAGGTGACAGATCCTGACGACGTGCCTGCATTCGTGGCAAAGGACTTGCACAAGTTGCCCCCTGTCACCTTTGATCACGTCGATGTTACCAGGTTACTCAAGGACATCATATCCTTGAAAACAAGCCTGGCCGAGGTACAGTCCAAGCTGATGTCATCAGATAACACCATCGGAGAACTTCGGGCGGAATTAATGGCATTACGCAACACTGTTGCTGGAAGTGGCTCACCGACACCGAGCACCGACAGTGCTAACATGTGCCGCGGTGCAGCTAATGCATCGGTCGGCAGTTTTGAGTCGGCGACGGCGCATGCATCGCCACGTGCACGCGCTGCAGTAAGTCATTCCGCCGAACGGCTAGCGCCTCCGGCACAGGCTACGACAAGTATGAGTACATCAACCCCCAATCGTGTTTACGGATCTGCATCAGGAGGTTCCTAAAAAGAACCAGAACGACAAGGAAGGCTTTACCCTAGTCGAAAGAAAGAAGAAGAGGAAGCCTACTTGCCGCAATCAGTGCGGTACCGCATTGACAGGACACAATTATCTACTGCGACCGGCTGTACCAGCCACGCTGCTCTACGTGTCCCGCCTACATGACTCCACAAAGGTTGAGGAGATTGTGGAGTTCATCAAGATCAAGGCAAAGCTTCATCTGAAGGTTGAGCAACTGCACTCTCTACACAGAGTGGACTTCAAGTCTTTTGTAGTCAGGGTGCCGACTGAACATCTGCCAACCTTAATGAAAGAGGAGTTTTGGCCGCGAGGGGTAGTCTTCCGACGGTTCCGAGGTCGGCTACCGGACACTGTGCGACACACGACGCTGTCTATTCGTGTAACCTAGTTATTAAGTACTTAATTTATTTAAAAATATGTTTGTAATGTATGTATAGTATTTATAAATCTTTAATGTATTAGTTTATAGTATTCGATATGGGCCTGTGATGCCTGAAATAAATAAATAAAAAAAAACATATTTCTTTTTCTCATTTATTGGGTGTCTTCAAGTCCCGAGTCAACAGGTTGTTCATAGGTAGGCGTGCTTCATCAGCCACATCATCGCGTACCACCAGGCGAGATGATAGCCAAACGCCATCTTATTACGCATAAAAAATAAAAATATATAGGTACTGAACAGCATCTACTACCTATGTCCAATAAGTTTTTGATAAAATGTATGTTAAATCAACCACGACAGAGAAATCTTAGTTTACACTCTTAAACCAGTATCGCAATTACCAATGACGTGTTGATGAATAGCCTCTGAACTGATATCATCTGGTGATTATGTTATAATTAACGAGAAACGGTGAAAATAACCATTCAATTTACGTTACGTTAACGATTTAGTCATATAAATCTTACGAGTGATATAATGGCGGCTCTTTTTATGAGATTGAGCAATTAAACTAGATGTGTTAATCTAAATTATACTTTTAAATTTTAGAAGTGTTTCATAATATGATGACAGGGTATGAAAATTAAAAATATAATTAGTCCGTAAGTAAAGTAATGAAAATAAATTAGACACGTATTTTTTTTTATTTTGTCGTATAATGAAACAATATTTAGATAAAACAAATCACAGTTTAGGAGTGGAGGCTAAAACATCATTTCTACGTATAAAATGTACATAGAAGTGACATCGACATTTCGAAACACTCGACATTTCTAATCAATATATCGTCGGAAGTATTCGTTTCTCTAAGAAAATAAAAAATACATGTCTAATGATTTAAAATAATCTACCAGAAGAACATTAAAATAAAAATTAGGCATCTACCCTATTTTAAGTAATAAGTAAGGTAATGGGATTTGATCCTTGGCGCTGTTAAATTATTTAGGGCTTTCCGATTTTGAAATCTCAAATCTGAACCAGTAAGTAGGTAAGTGCACACGAATAGGTAAAATTTGTGACTGACGATGTCACCTGCTCAACGCAGACGTAGAATTTTAAAAATATCTAAGGACGATTTTGAAAATAAATCAATTCATTGATGTAAAAACTTGTTAGGTATAAATAATAGTACGCTACTCGACTAGTACAAATTTTAAACTTGTAACAATTTACAACTGACATTGACCTTTTAACCGCAAAACCACAAGCAAGTTTGTAACAGTATCGATTAAATAAATTACGATTTTGAGGTTTCCAATATAATTGATAGACCATGTTTCCTTACCAATTGAAGCTTGGTTTTCGTGGAAAAATGTTTGTTTCTTAAAGAAAATTATTATTAACTAGCTTCTGCCCGCGGTTTTGCTTCGTAATCGAACCATTAGTTTTTGCGTGATGCGTGAACATGCAGACAGACAGACAAAAAAATTTAAAACAAATTTTTGGGTTCAGTTTGTGTATGTGTTAATGTACAATATTAACACTTCTACAATTTCATTATAAGTATAGATAATTAGATAGATGTATAGATATATTCTAATTATTCTGGTTTATAGTTTTACGTCTCAATCTATTGAGATTGAGGCGTATTGACGCCAAACACAATTACAGATTTGAAACCAACACAAACTTGATTAGCAGCACTTTATAAACTAACAGCAACTGCAGTATTAATTATGATGTTTTAATTATCTTTGTTTTTTCTTTTATTATATTACTATCTCATCATCATCATCAACAGCCTATAAATGTCCACTGCTGAGCAAAGCCTCTTCTCTCACGGAGAAGGTTAGAGCATTCGCCACGCTTGCTCAATGCGGGTTGGCGATTTCAATCTTATAATTAGAAATTATAAGTTCAGGTTTCCTCACGATGTTTTTCCTTCACCGTTTGTCAGTGGTGTCTAAATAATCTTAGAATGTACTTACATATAACTCGGAAAAAATCACATTGGTACTTGCCGTTGGTAGGTTTCGAACCCGCACCCTCATGCATGAGAAGTGGGCGTCTTAAACCTCCGGGCCACCACGACATATTACTATCTACCATATTACAATCTAATGTAAAAAATAACATTCCCACACAAGCGCAAGACACACCATTAAAAAAACCGCGACCTCAATTTACCGTTCATACAAAGCTGGACCATTCAATTAATAAAGTGTTACTAAAAACCTTCAGATGGCAGTCTTATATCACTCGAACAAAATAAATAACATCATTAAAACTCTCATTACCTTACCTCTTTCGTGTATCTATTAATTTTTCTATATTCGAGAGGAAATGAGTTACGGTGTGGCCACGGAAACTGGCGGCAGCGACAGCGATTGGCAACATGCTTAGTACAATCGAGATATTTCAGTTATAATCCACCGAAAGCCTATTTTTGAAGACATGTCTTTCTTTTGTGTACCTTTGTGTGTAAAGTGGAATCTTGAGATAAAGATAAAGATAGTTTATTTGCAAATATGGGTAATACAATATGTGGTGTTTAGGTATGTACATTGCGAGCTCAACCATATTTTACCAGGAGGCATGCAAATATGAATTAACAGATTATTAAAAGAATAAAATTATATAAAATAAAATCAATATTATGCAATGTACTTATTAAATTGATTACAGAAATTAAAATAGTCGCATTAACAAAATATAGGTACAATGTCAAAAGATTATAGTTAAGAAATGTCATAGTAAAATAGATGAAATGTCCAAGTTATTTAGTATTTAAAATATTATTATATTCCATTGTCCATTAGAAAATCTGCAACATTGTAATATGCCTTGTCAACTAATAAATTTCTCAATTTGTTTTTTAATATGTTTCTTTAATATTGCAACTGAATATTGAAGCAGAAATTTTTAACTTCAACCGATTGAGCTGAAATGTTGTACACGCGTTTAGCTTGCATGATTATGAAAGCTTGTTTCTAAAAAGGTTTTAATTATTATTTATTTATTTTTACGGTAACATGCGATTTTTTAGCCGGTCAAGAGTTTGATTCGTCAATTATACTTTCCGTTCTTTTAATTTTGTTTCTACCACCAGTCGCGACGCTTATCGCTGTTTTGTTGCGAATTTCCGTGGTCAGGCTATTACCTGCAAACTCCGATCAAATTGAATCGTAGCTATACACTGTGGAAGATAATAATTTTATAGTTTCGCAAATAGACACTCGTTAGCAACTCAATTGAGTTTGTAGATGTACATTATTTTTATATTTTAATGTTGGTTTTTTGTTTATTGGTTATTGATTGTTTAGTGTATGTCCATACATTATGTACAAAAACAATGCAATTATTATTCGGTTATTTGTTTTTATATGACTGCCTTGTTGGCCAAATAACTGCCTCGTTGGCCGAGTGGTCGCAAGTGCGACTGCCGGGCAAGGGGTCTCGGGTTCGATTCCGGGTCGGGCAAAGTATAATAATAATAATAATAATAATAAAATGTTTATTTGGTGTAAAAAGCCAGATTACAAAATAAATCTTAATATCTAAACAAAGTCTAAAAATATGTGAAACCTGAACTAGGTCCAAGCCTGTGTTTCAGGTTAAAAATGTACTGAAATATTTAAAATACAATAATATTGCTTATAAAACTAAAAATTATGTCTAAATTAAATTAAGCTAGTCTCTAAGTATAACAGGTGCGCGTGTACAGTTTCATAAACAAACGTAAGCAAAAATAACTAAGTCAACTATAATAAAATTATTTGCTTACTTCAAGTAATTCCTCGGTTTGATCGTATGTTAAGGTGTGTACATAATTATGTAATAGTTTTTTACAGTGAAAGTGATTGAGGCTATAAATACTTAATTCTCTATTTATTCTATTGTATAAAAATGGGCCAAGAAAGATAAAGAATCTTTTTATAAAAGCGTGTTTTGACACTGAGGTTGAAGTGCAAACTATATCAAAGTATTACTGGGTTTTAAAAAAAAATCCTCAGTAGTAGTACGGAATCTGGAATTGTGCCCGGTATATGGCAATAGGCTCACTCCCTATTGCATGTAATAAAGGTAGGACACATAACATAAAAAAATGTGAAAAGTGGGTGTTACATGGTAGGTACAGTGGCATTAAGTGCCATAATGTGCACCTCTGCCTTCTCCTTCGGGTATAAAAGGCGTTATGTTATTATGCTATTTCACATAACATCATTACGCAGAAGTGTCACCAAGCAGGATCTCTATTTACTGAATATTGAAATATGTCATTTATAGACTGACTAACTCCAGGTTACACGCTCAAAGTAACTTGTGTATCAGTTTACGGAACTCAGAATGGAACGTCTGATCTCGCGAGAGTTGCGCAGGCCCCAGTCAATGTCAACGGTAGCATTACTATAAGATGATTGGTTGTTAAACAACATCTTGTCACTTTGGTTATAACTGTATCAGATTACGTTTAAACTAGTTACATGACTGTTGTTAATTGGTTATTAATAAAGGTGCCTAGGTTTGGTTCTATGTCAATATGAGCCTCTAGAATGGCTTGAAACTAGTTGAGTTCCTCATCAAACAGTAACTAATTATAAAGTAGTAATTAATTTGTAACTGTTTCCAACTCTTCCCTTATTTGCCTTTTAGCTATAAAAATAAAGTTTAACAAAATATGTATTATCCATATGTAACTGCCTCGTTGGCCGAGTAGTCGCAAGTGCGACTGCCGGGCAAGGGGTCTCGGGTTCGATTCCCGGGTCGGGCAAAGTATTACTGGGTTTTTTAAAATTCTCAGTATTAGCACGGACTCTGGAAATGTGCCCGGTATATGGCAATAGGCTCACCCCCTATTACATGGGACTCATAAGAACTAGTGAAAAGTGGGTGTTACATTGTACTGTGGTAGAATGTGCACCTCTGCCTATCCCTTCGGGGATAAAAGGCGTGATGTTATGTATGTATGTATGTTATGTTATCTTGTCTTAAATATAGTATTTAATGAATACGTAGATATGTATACATTCATACATATACATAATAAATACGGAAATTGATTACGGAAACTTGACCTCACTCACACGTCAATAATTATATGCATATAGGTACATGCATACATACAGAGCCGTTTCTTTTCTAAGGAGGGAAAATCAAATGACTGCTCCCGCCTGGGTAAGACGGAAGGGAGTGTCAGACTCTTACTGACTAAAACCACCCCGTTCCTTCTCCTGCACGTCGATCCGGAGCCCCGGTAACCCGTTAGGTTCTCGGCGACATACAGAGGCGTAACTGTACCGTTTGGGGCCCGTGACAAATTCATCAGATAGGGCCCCGTTCACAATAAATAACTGAGAAATTCAAAAGAAAACCTTTCAACGGGGCCCCTTCTAGCTGGGGGCCCGTGGCATTTTGCAGACTTGCCACCCTGTAGTTACGCCACTGATACATACATCGATGTCGTCCAAAAATAAACCTAAACAATTGACCAATATTTCTTAAATCCGAAATATAGAACAAAAATCCTGTAGACATCTTTCTACCCTAGACGAACTTTGTGAAAAAATCACATTTGCAAAGCCGTAAGCAAAAGCTAGAACTTTATATTTTGTGGGTTATTTTACATTATAGGGTTGACTTCAAGGTTACCAACTGATTAGTTTGACCCACATTTTAACTTTCCTGTAATTTACTCCTCATAAATGTGATCATTGCCATTCAATGTGGCAATTATTGACAGAACAGGCAACAAAGGATTGATTCAACATTTTGAGTGAAGTATGTTCCATCAACAGATTCACTGTTGGACATTGCAAATCTTCCGCTTTCAGTAACCAGAAACACGTAGTGTCATTCCACCTAGTTGGACGTCCTTGTGTGACGTTTGTCTGTACGCACTCTTATTCTCTAGTTCAGAAGACATACAGTCATAAAAATATGACGAATTTCAGTTGTACCCGGTAATGCATGAGACTTACATAACGGTGCACATAACTATATTCTAGAAATCTTACACAGAGTGCACAAAGTACGTACAAACAACCAACATATAACATAAACAGTATGACGTCAAACTTAATCGTGCAAACCACAGCACGAGGCGGAAAACCAGAAAATAAATACATGTTATACCTACAACTAAAGGTTAGGTGCAAAATTATTATACCCGGCAATGTCAAGATATGTTAGAAAAACCGCAGACTTCATATTTATCTCGCGGCGAATCTTAGAAGGAGTTCTCTGAGAAAAAATGCCGAGATAACGTCTGTCGGTGGCGGTTCCGTAGTCTTTGAGGTTGATTTATTGTGTTGGACTCCGATTGAGGTGGCCAAAAATGGACCTTTACAGAAATTGACTATTTTTCTTAGATAAGATTAATACTTTGGTGACTGTACCTTAAAAACTTCCCTCTGTATGTACTTGAAAAGAGGACCGAATCCTATGCTTTAGTAGGTATTTTAACCCTTTTCTTGTCGGAGTTTTAAATAAAACACTTAATTCACCAGTCCTTCTGATACATAAACAATCGCCAATTCCAAAGAAAATGTAACAACAAAGAAACCTTAGCCACTACCAAGCACTTTGGTAAAAGGAAAAAAGAGTGTAAACAAAGAAGCACCAATGAAGATAATAATTATTAAACAGGCATTACCCACAAAACCCTAACCATATATAGCGCGAAATTACAACTAAAGCGGTTCTTTTGAATGCCAACCCATCTCTAAATATGACCGGTAGTCATTAAAGAGATTACAGCGATAGGTGTTTGGTTAGCCCGCGAGCGGTAGCGGACAGCGTCCGTGATTGCAGTGAATTAATACCGGCTCGTAAATACGTCTACCGATATTTATCGGAGAATCGGATCGCTGAGATTATTGTTTCCGATTTAATCGGATTGTAGTCGATAGTTTGAATTTGTGTTGGTGATATAACGCTGTCTTTTTGTCTACGAAGAGAGAGTAATTAACTCGTCGAGTACCGTCATTATAGACACAATTGGGGTGCGGTGCCAGAGGGGTGCGGTGCCAGAAGTCCTCCCCGTGGTGCACCCTGGGTGCGGGCGACAGTCTCCCTAGCGGGGGTGATAGGGTTGGAGTGACTGTCGCCCGCAGCAGACTTCTGGACTGGGCGGGCGAACCCGACAGGGTTCTGGAGGCGGCGGGCTGTGTGCTCATGGCCCGCGCTTCCGTGGGGCGTTTCTCCGCCTGTCTCTCTGATTAGCAGAGAGCGTGGCGGAGAGGCAAGGGCGGTGCTCGTTGTGCACTCACCCTGCCAGCGAGCAGCATCGGGACACAAGCTGTCCCCGATTGCAGCCGTCGATATCGTAATCTGTAAGGAGGTCACAGTCATGTTTTGTGACTCTGAACGGGACGAGGGTCTTGGCTTGGTCGCCCGGACCGCGAGGAAGATAACCTCTATAAAAAATTCCTCCAATACTTAAGTTCTGGTGCGCGGCGAGAGAATGCATGGCTGAGGAGTAGTGTCAGTCGTGAGCGCACCCCCAGCTGGGGGACCAGTGGACCCCCTAGTTGGGAAACAAATGAACACTTACCCAGGTACAGGGGGCACTGCCTGGGTGGACCGAATATTTCCCCCATACTCGTGGGAATTTTATGGCGTTGAATTCTAAAAACAAAAATAAAAAACCACATCTGGAGGAGGAGAGTGCGGGTGAGCCTAGCTCGCCTGCAGTAGCGGGTGAAGGGAGCCCTAGTGGCTCTGGGACTCGTGGTGAGGCGCTGGACTCGTCCAGCAGGCGCCACACACGGGAGTCAAGTCGGAGGGGGTCGGACTCAGAGTCCGACACGACATTAGCGGAGCGGCTGAGCGTGAGCTCGAAAGGCTCACGCCGCCGCGCGACGGGGACGTTCAAACGCCCCAGGCTGGAGGAGGACAGTTTGTCCCCGTCCTCCGGCGCTCAGGAGGCGCCTGCCCCCAAGGTCCCCACGGCAGTGCGGGGTAGGGGCGGCAAGGGCAGCGGTCGCCGGAAACCGACACCAGCTGCCTGCGCGGAGTCAGCCGAGCAGCTGGCCGCGGAGGGCAGGGCTCTCTCAAGCGCTGCCCGTTCGGAGTCCTCTGCGGCCGAGATGTCTGGCGTGGAGATGTCGGAGGGCGAGCGCGGCTCTGAGAGCGAGAGCTGCTCCGGGGACCTCCAACAGGCCATTACGGCGGAGCTCTACAAGCTGGCGATGGGTAAATCCCAGCCGGTTAGGCTCCGCCTCCTCAGGGCGGCGGTGGCCACTATAACGGAGGCGGCCTTGGAGCAGTGTGCGGTGCCCACTGCGGGAAGGTGCGCTCCGAGCTGGCTGAGATGCAGCGAGAGCTGGCGCGCTTGGCGGCCTCTAACGCGGCTCTGGAGGCCGAGCTGCGGACGGCCAGGGCCGAGCTCACTGCTGCTCGCAGGCAGTCGCCCTCAGCCCCCGGCGGAGGCCGACGTAGTCGGGCTACTGCGGGCGGAGATGGCTGCCTTCCAGCGACGTTTCGACGTGCTGGAGGGCAGGCTCTTGCGCCCCCCACTCGCGGCGAGTCAGGTCGCCCCCGCGGTCCCGCGGTCGTACGCGGCCGCTGCGGCCAAGCCTTCGACCTCGGGTCAGGCTAGCCGCAGCGCCCAACCGCCGGCAAAGGCGCGACCGGCTGCCCCAGCGAGGACCTCGGCGCCCCCGCCGGCGCAGACCCCAGCTGCGCCGATGGCGCCAGCGCCCGCAGGGCGCAAAAAAAGGAGAGACACTCCAGCCCGGCAGGCTGGAGTTGCGGCAGCGGTGGTGGAACCCGCCCCGCGAGCGGAGGACGGCGGCGGGTGGCAAATCGTCGGCGAGGCGAGGAGAGTCGCCAGGGAGGGCCGGAAGCGCCGCAAGAAGGCGCAGCGGCAGCGACGGCAGCAGCAGCGCAGGGAGAAACGCGCTGCTGCCTTGCTCCTCGCCCCTAAGACCGCGGCTGTAGTGATTACGCTGCAGCCCGAGGCGGTCAATAAGGGCGTCACTTATGGCGACGTCCTCGCCAAATTGAAGGGGGCGGTATCTCCTGCGGAGTTCGGGGCGCCAGACGGGTTCGCGGTCAAGGTGACCGCTACTGGAGCCCGTCTTTTGGAGGTCCCCGGCGCGACCAGCGGCCCATCGGCCGCCGCCCTGGCCGAGAGGCTTAGGGCGTGCCTCGGTGCGGACGAGGCTCGCGTGTCCAGGCCCACCAAATGCCTGGATGTCAGGATTTTGGGCCTGGACGACTCCGTAACGGAGAGGGAGGTGGTGGCCGCTGTGGCCAGGACGGGAGGGTGCCCTGCTGACCAAATCAAGGCAGGCGCCATCCGCCCGGACAACTCGGGGCTGCGCACTGTTGTGGTCAGCTGCCCCGTCACAGCGGCCAAGAAGCTGAAGGAGGGCAAAATGCTCTTGGTGGGATGGGTCTCGGCGCAGGTCAAGTTGCTCGAGACCCGGCCTCTGAGGTGCTAGCTACCGCTGTCACATGGGGGAGCACGTGAGCGTCAAATGCACCTCGGAGGTGGACCGCAGCGACTGTTGCTTCCGCTGCGGTCGGCCCGGTCACAAGGCCGGCTCGTGCTCCGCCCCGCTGCACTGCAATGCATGTGCGGCGGCTGGCAAGCCGGCCAATCACCGGGTCGGGAGCAAAGGCTGCTCCCCTCCCGCCAAACCCAAGGGCAAAGGTAGGCCCTCCGCCGCCCCTGCCGTTTCCGCCGCCGCCGCCGCCACTGCCACCGCAGTCGCCGCTGCCGCCACTGAGGAGGTCGGAATGGACTGCCAATAATGGCTCCATTCCGCCTCCTCCAGGCGAACATCAACCACTGCGCCGCTGCTCAGGATCTCCTGCTCCAGAGCATGGCGCAGTGGTCAATCAATGTCGCCGTGGTCTCCGAGCCGTACTTTGTCCCGCCCAGGGATCACTGGGTGGCGGACCTGGACGGCTCGGTGACCATCATCTCGTCGGCCGCCGCCGGTACCCCGACTCTTGAGGCTGCTCAAAGAGGCCGGGATTGTGTCGCAGCACGGTTCGGAGAGCTCGCTGTGGTGGGCGTGTACTTCTCTCCGAACCGAACTCTCGCCGAGTTCCACAACTCCCTGAGGGAGTTGGTCACAGTCGTCGTCGGGTTCCGTTCCCTCCCCGTGCTCGTCCTCGGGGACTTCAACGCCAAAAACTTGGCTTGGGGTTCCCGGTTCACCGACGTCCGGGGTAGGATGGTGGAAGACTGGGCCCTTGAGACAGGCCTAGTCGTCCTGAACCGGGGTTCTGTCCCCACGTGTGTGCGGATGCAGGGCGAGTCGGTGGTGGACATCTCGTTCGCCAGCCCTGCTCTGTCACCGCGTATTGTTGGCTGGCGCGTCATGGAGGAGGTGGAGACGTACTCCGACCACCGGTATATCCGGTTCGACGTCTCCGCCGAGTCCGCAGACCCGCCGGTCAGACAGGCCCCATGTGGCCCGCGTTGGGCGCTGAAACAACTGGACCGGGAGCTGCTCCTGGAAGCCGCCATCGTGCAGGCCTGGGTGATACCACCGGTCAGGCCTGCCGACATTGACGATGAGGCCAAGTGGCTCCAGGACGCCATGTCCAGGATCTGTGACGAGGCGATGCCCCGGATCCGGTCGAGGCAACAGAAGCGCCAGGTGTACTGGTGGTCGCAAGAGCTGGCAGCTCTACGCAAGGCGTGCACTGCCGCGCGACGCCAGTACACTAGGCACCGCAGGCGCCGCATCCGTCCTCCGAACGCGGACGCGAGAGGGGCGGAGTTGTACGAGGGATACAGGGCGGCCAAGGCCCTCCTCAAGGTGGAGATATTGCGGGCCAAGGAGGAGGCCCGCCGAGAGATGCTGGGGACTCTGGACAGAGATCCGTGGGGACGCCCGTACCGGATGGTACGCGACAAGCTCCGCGCTTGGGCTCCCCCGCTCACCCAGAGTCTCCGGCCAGAGGTCTTAGAGGAGGTGATTGGCGCCCTGTTCCCCCGACTGTGGAGGGGCTTCACCCCTCCGTATATGACTCCGCCCCCTGCGGTGCCCGACGCGGGCTACAGCGACGACGACGACGACATCGTCCCAGAGGTGACCGAGGCAGAACTGAGAGCGGCGGTGCGCCGGATGGGCGCCAAGAACACCGCCCCAGGACCCGACGGCTTGCATGGCAAAGCATGGGTCCTGGCCTCAGAGGCTCTCGGGCCTCGAATAATCGGTCTCTACAGCGCATGCTTGGAGAGGGGCCAGTTCCCGCTGCTCTGGAAAGCGGGAAAACTGGTCCTCGTGCGGAAGACGGGGCGCCCTGCGGACTCTCCGTCCGCATACCGGCCCATAGTGCTGCTCGACGAGGTGGGTAAAGTGTTCGAAAGAATAATTTCGAACCGCCTCGTCGCGCATCTGACGGACATTGGGCCGGACCTATCGGACGGCCAGTTCGGCTTCCGCAGAGGGCGCTCCACGGTGGTCGCCATCATGCGCGTTAGGGACCGGACGACGGGGACTGCAGTGTCCAGGGGTAAGGTCGTTGTGGCGGTGTCTCTGGACATCGCCAACGCCTTCAACTCCCTGCCCTGGAGCTGCATCTTGGAGGCACTCCGATATCATCGGGTGCCTACCTACCTCCGTCGTGTAATCGAGGCATACCTGACGGACAGGTCTGTCATATACCCCGGTCACCGCGGCGAGTGGAACCGGCGAGAGATGTCACGCGGTGTTCCGCAGGGTTCGGTTCTGGGGCCGCTCCTGTGGAACATCGGTTATGACTGGGTGCTGCGCACCGACCTCCCGGACGGCGTTAGCACAATATGCTATGCCGACGATACGCTGGTGCTAGCGCACGGGAGGTCGCACCAAGCGGCGGCCGACTTAATGGCGACAGCGGTTGCGACAGTTGTTGAGAGGATCCGGCAGTTGGGACTCGAGGTGGCGCTCCACAAGTCCGAGGCCATGTGTTTTCATGGCCGCGGGAACGCGCCACCTCCGGGTGGGTCCCAAATAACGGCGGGAGGGGTTACCATCGGCGTCGAGACGACGATAAAGTACCTAGGACTCGTCCTCGACAGTCGGTGGAACTTCATTGAGCACTTCCGACGTTTGGCTCCAAAGTTGGAGAGAACGGGGGCTGCGATTAAACGCATCCTCCCCAACCTCGGGGGGCCAAACGCCTCCTGCCGGAGGTTATACGCCGGGGTCGTGCGGTCCATGGCCCTCTACGGCGCCCCTGTTTGGGCGCCAAACCTGTTGCGGCGTCCCGCTCGGACGCTGCTCATGGCACAGAGGGTCATGGCGATCCGAATAATCCGCGGATATCGCACGATCCCTGACTTCACTACATGAGGAAGACAACCACAACTACTCTGTCAAGAGTAAAGCGGCTAAGAAGACCAGAAGTAGAGAAGTAGAGGAATCGAAGTAATTTACACGTTACCGAGTCAATAATATTAATAAAAATTCATATTTCGATCTGTGTTTACAAAATATAATGATATCCATTCGTAAGCGTTCGATAAAATCCCCAGATGACGATTATTCGTGTCAATAGTAAATATTTTTATACATACCTACATATTTCAATTCAATTTTAAAATCAAGTTTAGGAGTTCCAGATTCTACGATGACACAAACTTTTACATCTTAAATTCCAAACAACTTTAATATAATAATACCAGTTCACACAAAAAGATTTTTACGACGACATTCTTAAACTCCATAAATTAATTTAAGTACTGTTAATACATGGAATTTATTTAGAACCACGCTAAAAGCATCTAATATGCACATTAACGTCGTATCTGTCCGTGATAATTACCTCTATATGAACCATAAAATTGCGGTGTCCCCACAAAGTGGCCGGTTCTTGAAGACCAAAGAATATAAAATCAAAATCGGCTGTAAAATTTTAACTAGACACTACAATAAAATATGACTTTTAAAATCGTAAACATTGTTCCATTGAATCGACTCTAGCGGCTCTCTGGAGGCTCAAGAGCTACTCACATAAAACCTTTTCAAGTATTTTATTATTTCTAACGCGTTCTTCAATTATGAGCATAAGACCCTAAACTCCATTCGTTTGTCGGTAACTAGCACGTGGACGGTTTCGCGCACTTAACACGAAAAGGGTTTTATCTTTCTCAGAATCCAAGAAACGCCTTGTCAGGCCGAAAACATAAAAGCACCTTTTCATTGATATTTTCACGTATCTTTGGACAAACTATTATTTTACGGCGAAACATACAAAGTATTGTACACAACAATACGCTTCGGAACTCAAATCCTTCCACATGAAGGAAACCCGCAATTTCAAAGTCGAAAATTATGCGCTCCCTCGGATTGTAATGCAAGCAATTATTGATTTCCAATAAATCCGGTAGTTTGTTGCCATTCAATATATACGGAATAAAAGATAAGTTAATTTTACGCTGAAAATCCGTATGTTATTGCTTTTGTGTGGTACACAATAAATACAAGAGAATTACAAGAAGAAAGTACCTCCTTACATTTTGTATAAACTGCCGAGGCGCATAGATCATACGCCCACTAGTTATCTGTACTCGGGATGTGCAGTTTAACTGTACAGTGATAGCAGGGTCTCAAGGGGCGTTCCTATTTTCGGCATGTCATTAGCAGTCGCATTCAAGTGTCCTGTCTACTGACACTTGACAGTTTTAATACAAAAGCCAGACATTTACCGTCGTTTGTCCCGACACCTCCCAACCTAATCTAGAGGGTGTTGGAAAAAAGTTGGCGCCGTATTGTGTTATCTCGGCCCCCTGTGTGCAGTTACTGTCTCAAGTGTCCGTCCTTTTGTTTATTCTCAAAAATGCACTTGCCTCTGTACCTGTTCCACAGCCCATTGTCAAGTTTTTGTTTACTTCTGAGTAAAATTAGCCACGAACACGTGTTAGTTAGCCTATAGTCTCGTTTGAGTTGTTTTAAAGACGCCGCAACCAACGAGGATATTGCAATGAGGAAAGAAACTGGCTTTTATTACCTACTTCAAGTTTATGTTCGAAGTACAGTTAGGTGCCTAGTATGATAAAGGGAATATTTTATACGGGCATCCTAAAAGTCCAGTTATATTAGAACAAACACTAAGTTAGGGGATTCCATTGTTTATTTATTAAGTCTACATTCAGGCCAACAATTATGGCCGTTGGGATAATTTCGTTTTTGCAAGATCATTTGCAGTGACGCCTCTCAACATGTCGCGCCGTTAATACCACACATCAACATACATCTGCGCGGCAATCATCGCGAACACTAAGCTTTTAAGCTTTATGGCTTCAAGTGGCAAGTGAAAAAATCACAACTTATCGCTCTTGAAATGCAAAAAAATGTTCAGCACATGTAAGTCATTAGTTAGGGCCGACATGTTGGCTCAAATATTTGGCGATGGTTGCAAATCCCGGCGCCACCGACAAGCCACCGACTGCTTACCGACCGAAGAATGCCTTTTACAAAAGCCGCCAACGTTTTCAAGGAACGGCAGCTAAAACAATATTTGTTGAGACGCCGCATGAACACAAATGACCGTTGGATTAGGTATCGGATGGTGCTCATGCGCATAGCATTAGCGAACTGCATGTTTACTTGCACGTTGACATTTCCTTCGACTATGTTCTTCAAGCTTCATCTACAGCTTTAGATAATTGTCAGAAGTTTGAAATTTAATCGTAATTCGGAGAATTTGATCTCACCAAGGATTAATTGGATATGCATTCAAATTAACATTATTGACCTATTAATAATTTTAAAAAGATAATTTAGTTCAGCGAATTTTTATCGAGTCAACGTCGTAGTATATTGCACAATTTTGGATACAGTTGTAAATCAGACAAGAAACTGTTCCCAATCTCTGATTTTACTGATAGGTGGGCTGATCCGACTCTTGAGTGAGTCATTGTAATATCGATTATGGTAATCCATCAATGTTGTTTTGATTTATAGGTAAATTGTTCTTCGGACTGCATGGAGTCTCGAAAACAACTGATATGAAGAGATTCAGATTGACAAGCCTTTTGTAACTCTGGGTTATTTTTGGAAACAGTAAGTTTGTCATTATAGAAGTAGTTAATGTGTTTACGAAGACAAAAAAAAACCCTTGTTGTTGCTCTAAATACTTATGCTAATAATAGTACTTACACTAACAAATATATAATTTTGCTTTAACTAAAGGTAACAGTGGATTTAAATAACAATAGATACGAGTGTCTTATGAGCTAAACTCAAAAGGAGAATGAAGAAAACGTGGTTTAATGTTTAGGGAACAGAGTGTATAGTTCCCTAACATCGGAAAAGGAGGATCCTCCGACCAGGCGAGGTGATCGTGCCTGGCGGGCTTTCTGCCCAACAGTTGCTCGTTGGGATTTTCTATTCGTGTTAAATCGAATGTAAACTTCGCATGTGCGATGTAGGATTTTATGACGTCATCCGTTGACTTGTGACATGTGTCGCCACATCACTCCCTCCCAAGACCGGAGGTCGATCCCGCTGAGACGGCTGTCGATGCTTGAGATGAGCGGTGCCAGAGCCAGTGTAGAAAGTCCCTAGTTCCAGTGAGTCGGAACTGTGCCGCTGAGTGCCCAGTGAGTCGGGTGAGCGGTGCAGGGCGATACTCCAGTGAGTCGGAGAGATGAGTTCGCAGTGTCCCACGGTGAGTCGGGGAAGAGATGCTGCGAGGGTAGGTGCGTAGTGGCTGGCGTCTGCGTTGACGGGAGGAGATGTCCTTCAGAACCGTGTGCAGAAGTGCTGTGCCTAGACGCTGGTGAGGCCGTAGGGAAGAACCAGGCTGCACAACTTCGTTGCAGGCGATGGTGGTCCCTGATGAGGCTGAGGATGCTGGTTGGCTGCGACTTGATTACCGCTCAGCGGAGAAATGATGAATGAGAGGGATGGCGATACGGATGACGGTGCTGATCTGCTCCGTGAAGTGAAGGTTGCTTCCAATCACGTCGGGGTCACCACTTTAGGGAACAGAGAGTATAGTTCCCTAAGATCGGAAAAGGAGGATCCTCCGACCAGGCGAGGTGATCGTGCCTGGCGGGCTTTCTGCCCAACAGTTGCTCGTTGGGATTTTCTATTCGTGTTAAATCGAATGTAAACTTCGCATGTGCGATGTAGGATTTTATGACGTCATCCGTTGACTTGTGACATGTGTCGCCACAAATGTACAAAATCTCCAGTAATCCAGATACTCTTTTTTTTAAGGGACAAGCCGGTAAACGGTCAGACGTATCACCTGATGGTAAGCAATCAGCGCCGCCCATGGACACCTGAAACACCAGCGGCGTTACATGTGCGTTACCAGCCTTTTGGAAATTAGGAATTTGAGGATTGTGGGGGATTGGGGGATTGAGAAGACTGGGGAGGGGGGGGGGGGAATTAGGCCTCCGGTTACCTCATTCACATGATAAAACACAACGCGAAAGTTGTTTCACGTCGGTTTTCTGTGAGGCTGTGGTATCGCTCCAGTCGAGCCGGCTCATTCGTGCCAAAGCATGGCTCTCCCACAAAACTATACTCCTGTATATACATAGTCTTCTTAGCAATAAATTGTGTAGGTTATGGTCTCTGCACATATTCATCTAGACTCTACGAATGACCGTAGACACTTAAATCTAATCACCACGACATTTCTATCTGGTATTAAACACATCAATTGAAGAAGATAATTACAAAGACAATAGAACTTTAAAGTACAATTTCTCATTGTTATACCCCTGACGTTTGTAAACAAGACTCTCCACACCTTATTATACACTTCCGACACTCAGAATATGTAAATTACCTTTTGAATAAATTGATGAGCTATCTCCTCAAGAGGCACGCGTTTATAGCTTTTTATTATTAGGGAAATCCCATATTGAGTACACTTCAACCTTGTTGGGGACGTCGTAGTAGATACATAGTGTATGTATTAATAAAATTAGGTACTCCTAGGTTTCATGGGGTCATGTTAATCTATAAGCACCACCGACTACGGGCCTTGTATATTTCTGGATACCATAATGTTAATGCGTCTAATCACACAAGCACACTACTGCTTATTACCAGTACTCCTGGTATGTTAAATAATTAACCAGTATTTTGGTATTTATTTATTTATACGCATTGAACAGTACAAAAAGCCAATTATAGGTACATACTACTCAATACATATTGAATTGTAAGAAACAATACATTGAAAAAAAAATATTTAGTAGATACTATAGTTAATTCATCTCTTTTGCATTACGAAGATTAAATAATCTTCTTTCACTCGAAAACACGTCACACTCTGGCGCTGAATCCAAGAATCGGCTAAAAATTGAATTCATTGAATGTCCAATCCAATCATATGAGGAAAGGTCAGGAGAAATAGATAAATACTATGACCTACAAAGACCCAATATACAATAATGCCACATATCAGCAAATAATTTTAAGGAAAATCTTTTATAGTAGCACCTACGTATGAGGTTGAAACCATGAGACATATAAACGTCACAAATGAGAGAGAAAATAACAATCACCAAACGTGACTCAAAAACAAACGTAAGTCGTCCAACGTATGTACGTCGTCCATACATGGTACGATCAATGGCCGTCATCACAATTACTCCATAACATCTATCCCAAACTCTAATGACGTAAACCATGAGACATACTTAATACGTCACTAACGAGCATTGACCTAAGTAAGAAAGTATTTCGCATGAGTCAAGTGTCACGTCACTAGTGAAACGTGTGACGTCACTGAGGTCATAGTGATTAGACCGCGTTGCGTCATTCGGGTAGAAGGCACGATCGATCTCGTCACCTCGGGAACCGGTTTTCGGTTCTGACTAACGTAAAGATCCGCTTGATAAACACGTCAGATTGGTCTCCGGGCTTCGGTTAAACCTGATTAGAATTTTGCGAAGTGACGCCCCGGTGTTAACATCTTTTTCCGATGACGAATCGATGTTTTTTTTTATCGAATCCGCGTTGTTTAGAAATTCTGGATGGTTATGTTAATTTTACGTTTGTGGAATTATTTCTTGGAATGACGTATGCCATTGAATACACATCTATTCGATTGATTAAATAGTTATTTAGCCAAGTTTTAGGAAGGTTATCTCCGTGGCTAAATATCAATGAATTATAAATTCCTTAAATACTACCTATACCACTTTTTGGCCTTGTGATTAACCATACCAGGAATTTAAGTTATATAGGAATTAAATTACATTGACAATTTTATTCCCGAAATGAAAAAAATCTTGGAAAGTTTCGCCATTAGAGAGGTCTTTCGTACTTATTACAGATGAATTTTACTTGAAACAAATCAATTTTATTTTTTGCTTGAAACAATCAACGTTGCTTTATAAATATAACTATTTTTTTAAGTATGACTAGCAAATACAAGACCTTTATGCAAAAACGGATGAATTAATGATGGCAAAGGACACAATACAACATTATTTTTATTTTTTATTTTACTCATCGTAATCATACCGAAAACACAAAATAACTATAACACATATAATACAATAACGATATTAAATTAAGTCACTTTCAGACGTCAATACTAAAGAAAATAGTAGGGAAATAAACCAAATTTACCAACTACATTTACATTCTTACCTTTTGACTACCAACGAAACAATGTAACTGAGTAGGTAATGTATTGTAAACCTGATTAAAAAAGAGTAACCTTCGGAGTTTCTTACTCGTTCTTCTCCATAGGAATCTACACTTTGGAACTAGCAAATAGTTTCACAAGAGGACTGACAGACAGAGTGACACTTTTATATTTTGATTTGACGTTTAAAAGTATCTTCCTGGTCTAATTAAAATAAATGATTATGTCTTTGACTTTGACTTTGACTACAACAGAAAACTATTGACGACAGTCACCAAACACCGGTAGCCAATGTATTAAATAACATTATTATTACTCATAAACGACAGTCTGTCAGTACATACTCATTGTATACCTCTATTGTCAGCTTATTTACATACTAAGTTCGTAACAAAACAATATGTATAAGACAAGAAGGTGAATCATGATGACCGCGCAATTAAGAATGCAAACGCATAGAAAAACTGAATATGTTATGCTGACTAGCGATGACCGGACCGCTAAAAACGAACTTTAATTCATAGATGATGCCTCTCAATATTGCGTCAAGTAGAAATGCAAGGATAAGCAAAGACGTGCATGTTTTCACACCTATATATGTTTAAGTCCAGAAATTACACCCCCTATTACATGGGACTCGTAACATAAATAGTGAAAACTGGGTGTTACATTGTACAGTGGCATAATGTGCACCTCTGTCTACCTTGTCTCTGTCGGTGATGTTATGTATAGTAATAAAGTCCAAAAACGAAGGTGGTATGATGCTCCACCTAGTTCGATCTAGCGTCGAACTACGTCATACAAACACAAAGGAAGAATTTTCTACAATCTACAGTACAGTGTACAGTGTACAGTGGCATTAAGTGCCGTAATGTGCACCTCTGCCTACCCCTTCGGGGATAAAAAGGCGTTATGTTATGTTATGTTAAGTCCAGAAATAAGCGTATTTGCCACACATCAGACACGATTCTAAATCAAATATTACCAATATACATAGACAGATCAAAAACTTAAATTAAGCCAAAATAATTTAGGTAAGTAAGTATCTGATCTGCGTATCGAACCCATGACCCGATACCTAATCACACGGCCAACAGACTCATACGTCTACTCAACTACCAGTATAGTCACACACGTGGATATTTATTCATTTATTAGAAATACCACAAATGAGGTAAAAATTAATAAAGTAGGTGTTTCCTCATGCGCAGACTCAACGTTGAGGTTGGCACGTGCGACGAACCGTGTTATAAGTCATGCGCCTGCGTCATTGGTAGGGCTGTCAGTTATTGTTGATTCATTGTACCGCGATATCGACGCCAACTGTTATGTCTAAGCGTGTTTTGAGAATATTTTTTCTGCTTTCACAATACGTGGATGGGATAACTTTACCTCTATAATCATAACATACTTATTTAATTACAGAAGCTGTCTGTGTGTACCTACTTACATACTATAATCATTATAAGAATGAGTTGAGTAACATAACACTATGTGAATATAATATTAATCCTAATAAAACATCAATTTCTGTCAGTAATTTCTTAAGTATATGGCAATAGGTTCACCTCCTATGGAACTCATAAGTGAAAAGTCGATGTTACATTGTACTTACATTGGCATGAAGTGCGGAAATGCGCACCTCTGCCTACCCCTTCGGAGATAAAAGGCGTGTAAAATAATTTCTTAATAAGTCTAGTGAACCCGATTATAAACAACGTGTATCACTAATGACTCATTCACAAACAATAATCATTAACGTAGATATGTACTATCAGACATGATTATCATTGTTGACAGCCCTGGTATGTCATGTCCCAGTACGGCGCGGGCGCGTGGCAACTACACACGTCGCCCGCAGCACGTAGCCGTAGTAACTACGAGACACGCAGTGTCGCTGTTTACAGGATAAATTTTACTGAAGCCTACGTGACTATTTTCGCGTCCCTACAACCTAACCCAAATACCAATATAATAACAGCTTAAAAAGTAAACAAAAAATAGTGTGATAGGGTTATCGATTTAAAAATGTCCTTTTATAGGCTCAGGGGTCTGACTCCTGGTGACTAAAAGGAGAAAATCTACATTTCAGTTTATTAAAAAACAGTCCAACTAACGATATTAAAGATAAGTGTGTTCAACCAAGCAAATTGCATCTGTTAACAAGTCCAGTTCAAAATAATGCACAAGGAACAAAATGATTCAACTCAAGAACTAAGCATTTATACCCAGCCAGCACCTTTATTGTTCTAGAAACTTAAAAAGGAACATCACATAAAGGCACGTGTTGACTAGCGTGTGACTTCAATCAATCACGCGCGTGCTACAGTGTGTACACAGCACAATGCAGCCTTATCAGTGCT
The DNA here is from genome assembly GCA_038387885.1 of Spodoptera picta. Lineage (NCBI taxonomy): Eukaryota > Metazoa > Arthropoda > Insecta > Lepidoptera > Noctuidae > Spodoptera > Spodoptera picta. The sequence goes on along the minus strand of JAZHFQ010000413.1, from coordinate 237,917 downwards.
AACGAACAATTCTCGCTGAGGTCATTGGTATTCTCAATTTAAAACCACAGTTGTAGCACGCGATCTGATGACCTTCAGATATGATTGTTATCAATTACAACCTATTTACGTGATTGGCTGGTTTCAAATAGTTGCTGCATCATCGAACGTATAAGAAAAATATACAATATTGCATTAATAAAATGCTATATGATGAAAGTTTTGGAATAGGCGCTGTTCTTAAATCTTTTTATTATTTATAAATAGAATAAATTTCCGTACGTTGGTCCCGCTAAAACTAGAGAACGGGTGAACCGATTAGGCTTATTTTGATTTTGCGAGTCTTGCAATGTTCCTGGGAGTCCAGGGAAGGTTTAAAAGGTGAGAAAATTATTTTTAGGCATTATGAAGTTTGCTGAGTCAGCTAGTTATTTATATTTTATACATTTACAGATAACACAACAAAACACAAATAAAGATTTCATTTCGTTTCATTTACCTTTTAGGTATCCGCAGATTGTGGTCGTGTGAAAGACGTCCTTCTCTATAAAGTTCAGATAAAATATTGGTATAATAGGTAAAGCGTAAAGAGATCACAAACAAACTTACTTTCGCATTAATATTATTAGATAGGATGCTAAAAGATTCTGTATAATATAACATTATATTTTATTTTCTATATTAAATCAGATATTAGCGGGTTATCCCATGACTCAGCTTTGTCCACAAGGTACCGGATTCATGATACTCCTCACGCATGTTGTCTCAACATCGTAATAACTACATATAGTAGGTTACTTACGCGCGGAAAAACCGGCGCCCGCGCACGCCTAACTGGTGTCATGTAGACCTGAAAATATACTTACGGATGAAAGATGACGTAACGTGATATAACATGTTGATTTATTAAAAAACAATGTTATTTATTTCTTTTATTTTTAGCCATGATCGTCTCACTACAGGGCAAAGGCAAACTATGTTATATATAATTTATATTTTTAGTAGATAACCTTAATATAGATATATAGCTATTACATAACATCACGCCCTTTATCCCCGAAGGGGTAGGAAGAGGTGCACGTTGGGGCACTTAATGCCACTGTACAATGTAACACCCACTTTTTACTATTCATGTCATTAGTCCCATGTATTAGGGGGTGAGACTATTACCATATACCGAGCACAATTCCAGATTTCGTGCTACTACTGAGAAATGTATTTAAAAAAACCCAGTAATACTTTGCTAGACACGGGACTCGAACCCGAGTCCCCTTGCCCAGTAGTCGCACTTGCGACAACTCGGTGAACGAGGCAGTCCTGCCTCAATAGATTTTTCTACTTTAAATACCTAGTTATAGTATTTTAGCTAAAGTCTCTGAAATATTGTAAGAAATGTACCTATAATGTTTTTTTTTGTTTATATTTCCTACATAAACGACTAAATCGATATTGAACATCACGCCTTTTAACTCCGAAGTGGTATGCAGACCTCTGCATACCACTTCGCAACAAGTACAATGTAACACCCACTTTTCACAAGAATTCGAACTTTTGCTGATTCAAAACTAATCACTCAGGTTTATTTGGCTTTATGTCAATCTGTAGTTCAATACTGTATAATATCATGGGGCGGTGCTTCGAAAACTATCTTGCTTCCTCTTGAAAGAGCTCAGAGAGCTATTTTAAAGGTTGCAAACTTCCATCCCTATTTCTATCCCACAGATCAACTATATAAATTTTGTAACGTACTAACAGTCCGCCAGCTCTTCATTTTACAAGTAGTATTAAAGCAGCTATGCTCTCATACAATGCTAACAATACTAATAAGAGACGGAATGATATACCTAGTATGCAGTTCCAATGCAACTAGAAATGTTTTTGCCGAAAGATTCTTTTCATTTTTAGGTCCACTTTTGTACAATAGGTTAAATAGAAAATTAAGCGTTTTTACATTAAACTATTTTAATTGTAAAAAAACTGTTATTGCGTTCTTGCGTAATACTGCATATGCGCAGACTGAAGACTTACTGTTGGTCGACAGATAATCTGCTAACTCGCTGTTTTTACCTTTTACTTTTAGTTATGTAAGATTTATTTTAGTACTTTGTACTGTTAATTTATTTATAGTTATAAATAAATTAAAAAAAAATATATATTTTAAAATATTGTACTGAATAGTCTGAAACACAGGTTCAACCTAGTTCAGGCAAATAAGCAACTGAGCTCTAATCAAATCGTTAAGATACTATATATGTAAATATGTCCCTTTTTATAAAATAAACAATTTATTATTTATTATTATTATTACTTTTCACTATTTAAGTTATGAGTCCCTGCATGTGTGAGCCTATCCACAATAGAGAACTACATTATAATCTATTACTAATTACATTCTATCCAGTAAGAACAGGAAAACTAATAAAAACTCATAAAGATAAACGGACCTCGAAAACCACAACGAGTCTAAAATGAACATTAAGATTAACGTAATACGAGCTATAATTATACACAGCAATAATGATAATTATAATTATCTGACAATATATAATGAACGCGTGCTTTACAAACAATAACCGACACGGGTATTTATAGGAAAATTCCTGTTATTGTAATCAAGTACGAGATAATGACACAAACATGATTTTATCCATTAACCTGAATTATATTATCTGTATGACAACATTGCAAATAGATATTTAATATCATCTTTCATTAGAAACTATTAAGAAAGGAAAATTTAGCAAAGTAACTATTCCTATACTAGCTGTGGCCCGCGACCTCATCCGTGTTGAATATGATTCCTGTTTTATCGCATGGAAGCATTTAATCGAGATAAAATGTATCCTATCACCGAAGTCAGCCCATACTCTACTTGTATACCAAATTTCTTCAAAATCCGTTCAGTAGTTTCAGCGTGATTGACGAACAAACATATTGTGATATAGTGTGATTACTTTGAAACAAGAATTTAGAATATAACATGGCAACTTTTCAAACCCTTTTTTGAGGGGGAAAAATCATACAATTACTTCTCCCGCCTTTGGTGAGGCGAGAGGGAGTGTCAGACTCTTACTGACTAAAACCACCCCGTTCCTGTCCGGCTACATGTGAGGGTTGCGGTAACATATAGCATTTTATTCGCAACCACCTCTTAATCTCTTTGAAGTGAGACAGTAGTTCACACATATATACTAGGTAACAGTCACTTCCTACTACCTGGTATCTACTTAGATGAACTATCCAACACAAAACGATTGATTCAATTCAAACCAGTAGTTTTGGAGATTCCGTTGCGCTTAAATAAAGAAACAAACTCGTCATCTTTAGAATACCTATTAGTACAGATGTTCGAATAAAAACGGAAAACCCGAATTTTACCGAGGTCGACCCCGAAATCGATTCATTCATCGAATGAAGAAGTGTGCAGGAAGAGGTAACATTTTTACACAATGAGTATCAAATGATAGATGATCACAGAATAATACAACAGTAGGTAGCACCGTGGTAGCACTTACGTATTTCATTGATGACCCAGTAAATTATTCAGAAAACTGAGTAATAACTCACTAGTACCTATACCTACCTAAAACACAACACAAACCAAATACAACCAAATAAGTAAGAGAAGAAATATTACATAACATAACATCACGCCTTTTATCCTCGAAGGGGTAGGCAGAGGTGCGCATTATACGACTGTACAATGTAACACCCACTTTTCACTATTTATGTTATGAGTCCCATGTAATAGGGGGTGAGCCTATTGCCATATACCGGGCACAGTTCCAGACTCCGTGCTACTACTGAGAATTTTTTTTTAAAAACCCAGTAATACTTTGCCCGACCCGGGAATCGAACCCGAGACCCCTTGCTCGGCAGTCGCAATTGCGACCACTCGGCCAACGAGGCAGGCAGAAGAAATATTAATTTTCCTAAAACTGAAATATCCTTAACATGGTGTTATTACTGATTCAAGTTGAGAGTACTTAATGATTAATGTTATCTTCACTTAATGTTTCAACAGATAAAAGGTTACAAACTTATTTAACTTACTTACTTAACCAGGAAGCAGTCTATTACTATAGACACTTTTAGATTCAAACCCGAAACCACTAATTCAATTCATACTTGTAAGTGTACGACCATTCAACTAATCACGCAGATCCCGAGCTGTGAAAAAGCGAAAAATGTAGCTGGGCCCCCGGCTCGAAGCAGTAGTTGGAACTCCTAGCTCTCATCTCCGGAAGAGTCAAATTTCTCCGCTCAAAACTAGGTCATATGTGTTTCATAATAAAAAGTATACCTAAGTAATACACCAGCACGTCTATCGTACAACACTCGTGGTACAGCTGAAGCTGAGGTACATTCTCAAAACCGCATATGTTAGGTAATGTAAACCACGGCCGACCACATCGTTACCATCGCACGATATTATGTTTATACCCTGTAACTCCCATTAACTTTATACCTCATAATATACACGAAGTACGTGTTAAAATGTCCACTAGATATTATATAATTATTGAGAAAATCCCCATGTTGGTTTATTAGTAGTGCTAATTCGTTTTTCCCAAAGATAAGTCAGTTGAAGATTTTGGATAGTTTTGTAAAGCATATTATAAAAAAAAATCAGGCAAATTCTTTTTTGTTTTCTATACTGCAAATCAACCATCTTTAGTTAACAGTTTTTATTAAATATCACCTAATATTGTATCTTAGATCAAATTGTAATCTTCAATTTATATCGAAAGACTTTCCCCCTAAAGTTCAAATTAAACTGGCCTCGCGCGCTTGATATCTCTAACTTCGTTCAAAAAATAATAAATTTTACTACCAAATAGGTATGTATCATTACTATCGGTCCCTACTTCATATCATGACAAACTCATTCACTGAATTCATTTTATCAAACAAACTATGTGCTTGTTTCCGGTGCAATGAATGAACTTCTTAATCATGTGATACATACGAACATTATCTTTTATCACTCAAACACAAAGGCGCCAAGATTACGAATGTACCAACGTAGTCATTAATTTGAGACTAGTCTATACTTGTTCTCTTCATTAACTTTAATTGCATTGTCATTACAAAATGACGTATTTTTTTTATCAAAAATATGCACGTGCTAAGTCACTTGTTGCCTACGAGTGACTAAAACCAGTCTTATAGTTAGGCAATAAAGTTAATGTTTCGTTGATTACGTTTACAATCCACACCTTCAAATTCGATGCACGACGTAAAAAGCAAAGTGAAGAATGCATAATTTGTCGTCAAGGAAAACTGAACATATTTCCAGATAGAAACAAATGTCAGTATAGTTTACAAAACCGTTTTCTTATAATACCAGAAATAAGTGTGGGAGAGCCATGCTTCGGCACGAATGGGCCGGCTCGACCGGAGTGACACCACGGCCTCACAGAAAACCGACGTGAAGCAACGCTTGCGTTGTGTTTAGTCGTGTGAGTGAGGTTACCGGAGGCCCAATTACCTTCCCCTTCCTCAATCTCCCCAATCCCTGAATCCCCAACGATCCTCAAACTCCTAATCCCCAAAAAGCCGGTGGCGCACTTGTAACGCCTCTGGTGTTCCAGGTGTCCATGGGCGACGCCGATTGCTTACCATCAGGTGATCCGTCTGCTCGGTTACCGGCTTATGCCATAAAAAAAATATTAAAGAAACTACTCACTTAATTTAAACCAGTATTCGTCATTGGCCCAAGTCATTTCAAAAACCCACAATATGATAATGTTCAAAGTCCTTTATGCTTATAGGGTCAAGCTGGGGACACACCACTGGTAAATACGTCTTCTTTAAATAATTCTTGAGTCATATCTGCGGGTTCGAGGACTATTATAAGGTCAGTAGGTACCTACTACTATTTACAGCTTTTGATAATCGTAAAAATGGCTTTCAACCAACTGACCACTGACTTATGTTTCGTTGGACATCTTATGCCTGATATGAATGATGATGCTATTGAATGCCAAAGTAGATTGTAGAAAATTCTTCCTTTGAATTTGTGTTTGTATGACGTACTTCGACGCTATACCACCTTCGTTTTTGAACTTTATTACTATAGAGGTACATAACATCACAGACAGAGACAGGGTAGACAGAGGTGCACATTATGCCACTGTACAATGTAACACCCAGTTTTCACTATTTATGTTATAAGTCCCATGTAATAGGGGGTGAGCCTATAGCCATATACCGGGCACAATTCCAGACTGCGTGTTACTACTGAACATTTTTAAAAACCCCAGTAATACTATGCCCGACCCGGTAATCGAACCCGAGACCCCTTGCCCGGCATTAGCACTTGCGACCACTCGGCCAAAGAGGCAGTCTATTACTAAACTTTATTATACCTGTGACTAAACTCATATATAAATTCTATTGTCTCACCGCGTGCGTCACTGTATATGTATATGATGCAGGCAATGTTCTTATTACATAATAGACATTCGCTTACAAACAGTAGCTTGCAATATAATTATGACACATAGTTAACGTGACCAGACGTCCCGTTTTGAACGGGATTATCCCTTTTAATTACGAGTCCCGTTGTCCCCGAATTGAACTCTGGGACGTAAACTTGTCCCGCTTTTGGGAAAAACTCAAATAATTCATATTTTCGGTGTTACATAACTAGTAATTTTTTAACGAAGTAAAGTTTTTATTCTGCTGTACCTAATGTAAACTATTTTTGTAGGCACAAAGTTTGTATTTACAGGGTCTATAATAGGTTGTAACTAGCAGATGCCTGACTGAACCTAACCTAAATAAAAGTATGTCCCGTATTGGGTAAAAAATAAATGGTCACGTGACACGTAGCACACTGACAATGTATTATAAATTGCGTAAATTACTAATAAATTCTCCTTTATGACTTTGTACGGTGAGTCACGATTAAATTGATATTTTTCATTAATGATTATTAATAAAAGATTGCTCGTAAATACTAAGATAGCGTATTTTAAGAAAGATTACCGTGAGTCATAATTTTATATCGTTACTCATACAAGCGATTTGGATTGGAAATTGCTCAATGAAGTGGCTAAGATAACGAGATACGTGGTTAGAATGTGATAATGTAATTGTTACTTCCAGTGGCGTAATTCCGTGTCGGCTCCGGTTGGTGGAAAATTAAATATGGTTCACAGAATTAAATGTATTAAATGGAGGGTTGTTAAATTTGTCCGTGACCTTGAGTTGAAGCCCCTCGGATTTAGGGTCTCGTAATTTATACCCGTTTTGGCGCCCTATTAAGCATTTTTTCACTTTCATTCCTGTCTATTTAAGGAATTTTATTGATAGCCCAATAGTCATGAAGAATTTCGTCACTATTTCCCATTCCGACGTCATTCTGTGGTTTTAAAATACTCAGTAAATTTGCTCACCTCTTAGTAATTAAGCAGCTATTCCTTCCTGCGAAATTTTGAGGAAGTTTCTCCAAAGAATTTTTGATGACAAACCATTCCACTCCCAGTCTAGTCTTGATTAGCTACGTTATCTTTTAAAAGCGAGTAATGAAGGATTACATTAAGGTAATTTACTGAAACTAGTTGACAATAGTTAAGAGTGACCAATGGAGTTTCTTGTTCGTTCTTCTATATAGGAATCTACACACAATGAGCTAAAAGATTAATTTTTAATTTTTGGTTGACGTTCAAAAATGCCTTTCTGGTCCAATTGAAATAAATGTTTTAGACAAAATTACGGGGGAATCCTGAATAAAATACGCACTATCTATAAATGTTATATAGGTACACTGTACGTATGTAAGCACAATGATGAATTGATGACTGTACTTAATTACATAATGGCATGTTGACTGTAAGCAATTTTCGCAAAATAGATAAATATTTGGTCATGTAATTGTCATTTACATTTAATTAATTTTGATTGCACTTACATAGATTACTCTAGCTTAACTCGTCGAGTACCGGTTTAGCAGACACAATTATAGAACAATAGGTTGCGGTCACCGGTGACCGCTTGGTATTTGACAGTTTAAATTCAATTCAGACTTCCAATTTTGTTTCCAACTTTGTGTTAATTTTCACTTACATTCTTAAAACGAATTCAATAATATTATCGTCCTTTACTGAATTAAAGTAACTGGAAATACTTCATATACATATAAGTATCTGGAATCTAAATAACAACCCAGATTTTATTACTAACATATAAAATTGTATAAACTTATAATGAAGTAACAAACATTCAAACACACTTACATACCCATAAAAGGAGTTTCGAGAACATGTAACACCAAATACAACGTGTGATCAAATATCCTGTGCTTTATATTCATATTATTACGTTTTTTATGCAATTTAATAAATAATATAACATCGAAATGCCGTTGCAATAAACGACATGCAATTACCGCATCCGCCCGCCTACACTCGTTCCTTATATTATCGAGAGGCAACAGATTTTTATGAAATCAACGTACTTGTTATTTCATGCCGATTATAATAATATTATGATTTATTTATATGATATACAATACTGCCTCGTTGGCCGAGTGGTCGCAAGTGCGACTGCCGGGCAAGGGGTCTCGGGTTCGATTCCCGGGTCGGGCAAAGTATTACTGGGTTTTTAAAAAATTCTCAGTAGTAGCACGGAGTCTGGAAATGTGCCCGGTATATGGCAATAGGCTCACCCCCTATTACATGGGACTCGTAACATAAATAGTGAAAAGTGGGTATTACATTGTACAGTGGCATTAAGTGCCCTAATGTGCACCTCTGCCTACCCCTTCGGGGATAAAAAGGCGTGATGTTATGTTATGTTATGATATACAATAAAAACACTATATAATCTAGGTTTCTGGTGTTAGGCACCAGCATTCAGCGTCCGTGTCTAAAATGCGAAATATTGTAACCAAGGAGTGTCCTCTAAAATTCCTTAAAATCTGCTCTACTGTAAAGTCGAAAAAATGTGATTGTGGCCAATTTTAAGCGTAGATGATTTCTCGCATGTAAGTCTCTCAATGTATATTTTCGTAAATTCCGGTAGTACATACAAAAACAAATTAACATTGAAGAATTAATATAGCAGTAATAAAGAACGAAAAGCCAACGTTGCTATTGTCATCATTAGTACAATATAACTAATATAGGTATTGATAAATGTTTCAAAGAAATAAAGTAAGGGATAATTCTATTTTTTTATTTTAACACTCAAAAGCCTTTTCAAAATATCTGTCTTAAGTTAGGCGATCAATTCATATTTAAATCCTGATAACAACACAAAAATAATTTTAAAATGAACAATAGGTATCTAACCTAGCCATTAACACAATAACTTTTTTTTAAAAATAACAAAAGATTCGGCTTATTACAAAGACTTTTAGGGAGTTAGCACTATAGGGTCCACCAATGCGGCGGAAAGTAAATAATTTTTAAGGTGTAAAGTAATCTGTTTTAATAAAATATAATATAAAATGAAGACATTTTTTCCATGGAAAAATTATGACAAGACAAACAAAAGAATTTGACAGATTGTATTAAAAGAAGAAAATACCAAAGAAAAGAGGTGAGCTAACTAATAGTAAAAAGTATGAATTTGAGGAAGGTATAGAATAATGAAATGTAGGTGAGTAGCCTACAGACTTATTAATCTGTACTCGAACCGAGAAATCTGCAACGTTCCCCTCTGTAATTCTACAGTTTTTTTTATCTGTGGCGGAGTGTTCCCGCTATTAAATGACAGGTAGCTGGGTGCCATTGTGCATACATTCGAACAGGTTGGAAATTTTGTCACATTTAAATGGTGTAATTTCCTTATAATATCTTATCACATAATCTTTTATTAATCAATACGTTAATGCTTGTGCTAGACAAGAAAAGACAAGGGACATTTTTTGTGCCGACGTGGATAAAAAATGTGTTTACTTACTTAGGTATTTTTATTGGTTAATTACGTAGACGTCTCTATCGTACCCAGACGGTCTGTCCTCTATTGTAAAATAGATAATTATACTATTATTTCGATATACGATACTTATTATCCGTAATTATAAGTGCGAAGTTAACTCTTTATCCATAATATACCGAGGTACTTATTAACCTATTGTTCCATGCGAATAAAAAAAATATAATTGTTTAAGTCACAGTTTTATATTTCACGTAGTTTCCATAATACCAAATCTCGGACGAATTTTAACACGTGTTTCGTATTCAATGTACAAAACATGACCAACATAATCATCAATTAACGAAAACATCTTTCCGCTCTTTAATGAAGCTAGTAATTAATAATTATGTTTAATAATGGTCATACTCATCATATCGGGTTCGAAGCGTGCCCGACTCCATAGGTACGTTGACGATTAGTACAAATTGTCATTTTTCCGTTCACCGCATTAACTCGTGGAATATTTTGATAAAGTGACCATTATACAACACACCGGACCTTTTGTACACACATAGTGAGTTTCAAGTAACCATTTACTTAGAAAACATTCCTTAAAATAATTAAAACGACATGACTCATTCGTTATACGACATCGTCTTCTAAATAAATTTCGCGAGCGTTACTGATAAAAATAAAACCCACACAGTCGGAGATAACGACTCGGTATCAATTATTATGTAAATGATATCTTGAGACGCATGATGTAGTTCATAAAATATGCAAATGTCATAACTTACACATCGACCCAATAAAGAACACATAAACATTTGGAGTGTAACAGTGGGTGTAGCTGGGAGAAAGCACGCACTCATGCGGTGCGATCACCGATAATGAACGCGTCGATACCCGGTCGACAATATCTCATCGGCGTCAAGCGTAGGCCGCCGCCCACTCGAGTGCTCGCGCGCCTCTCTGACTAATACCACCTACGTCCCGCGGAGCAGCTACCGAGCTACAGCATGCGCCATGGCGCCACAACACACACCAACAACATCACACATCAACACAAGACACCATTGCGGAACCTTCTCCCTCGATGCCACCTCATTACCCAAGCTCTCTCATTTAGGGCGCTGCGGCTCGCGATTGTAATTCTGTCTGTCAATAATTATTACGGCGCGTAATCCGTGATTGATGAACAGCAACAGTAGCCGAGAGCCGAACAGAGTATAATTGACGCTGCTATTGTGCTCCGCCGGCCGCCGCCTGATTGATCGCTTTACACCGGCATTGCTTTGCAACACTATGTGCATAAATCTGATCTTAATTAGACGTAGCTTTAATTAAATGTGTGCTGATGAAATATAAGCTCTATTTATGCAGCAATAACATTTTGATTAATTGCTGATGCAACAATCGGAGCAAAACATAGTGACAAAATACTATGCTACGCAGATCCCGTAGCGGAGACGTAGCCGGGTCTACGTGACTCCGAAACATTTTTATAATTTTTGTATGTTTAACTCACGGAAAACAAAATTTAGTTTTCTGATATTTATTAACTGGAAATATAGATATTTACTGAGACCATTAGCTACTGTTTTGATAGCCTGTGTTTAATAAATCTTGCTACAGTTATCTGGATGTCATACCTATTGAGGCTGTTAGAATCTATAAAGGGTAAGTTCTAAACATCGACAGCGGCCTAGCTTAGTTAGTAGCAGCTAACATAGAATCCGTCCGCAACACCGGCAATTACCGGGGCCAGGCGTCGCGGCGTGCGCCCGCGCTGCCGATTGTTTACGGCGCGCACGCGCGGCGCGGCGCGTGTCCCCCCGCGCTCCCCGCCCCGGCGGCAGCTGCTCCGCACAGGTGGCGCGTGTGGGAACTCGACGGCTCCGTGCGTTCCCACGATCGCGCGCCCTCCGCTCCCTATATAAGCCCCCGCCAGGCGGACGTACCGCATTCCGCGTTCGACGCTCAACGCAAACGCACACCTCCACTCGCTACACACAAATGTCTAACATGTCTTACGAGATCGCGTATTCGCTCGCAGACGACGGCCCGCAGCCAGTCTCGCGTACTTATCAATATCGCAAAGTGATGAAGCCGATGCTTGAGCGCAAAAGGCGCGCTCGCATCAACCGCTGCCTCGACGAACTCAAGGAGTTGATGGTCAGCGCTCTTCAGTCTGAAGGAGAAAATGTTGCAAAATTGGAGAAAGCTGATATTTTGGAATTGACTGTTCGCCATCTTCACAAACTTCGCCGTCAGCGCCGCCTATCGCTGAACCCCACTGTGGATGCTGATCGTTTCCGTGCTGGATTCACTCATGCTGCCAACGAAGTGTCTCGCTGCTTGGCTTCAATTCCTGGTGTGGATGTGAGGCTAGGAACTCAGCTCATGACCCACCTGGGACACCGCCTGAACGACATGCAGCGCGCTGCTGCCGCGGCTGATACTCCCCCGGCGAGCCCGCCCAGCCCTACTCCGTCCAGCGCCAGCTCGACCTCTGGTTACGTCAGCCCATCACCACCTGCATCACCAGTACACATGCACACCGCCACCCCCCTGGACTGCACCACCAGCTCATTCACCAAGAGCCCCGCAGTGTGGCGGCCCTGGTAAGCAGAGTGCCCGGAGCTGGCGGACCCGGCTCCGCGGTCACATCTGTTCCAGCACCGTCGGAGCCGCACGCGCTATGTGTCCGCTAACATCCAGAAACTAGTGAAACGTGTCGAGGATATCAACATAACTTTAGATCTCAATCAGTTAGCATATAAGTTAAAATCATAGATCGTAAGTCCAAACATGAAAGCTTTAAACAAATTAGGTTGTAAGTGTACTTGTGATATTAAAGAGTAAATATTATTGTTTAAGAAATGTTGTATCGAACATGATCAGTTCGTATTGTTATATTTTTATCGTTGCAAAGATTTCACAGTAACGTGAAAAAAAATACAAGAGTAAATTAATAAAAAAATATTATCTACCCTATTTCTGTATTTTATTACACTGACCTACGAAGCCCTGAATATACACTAACGTAATGAAATCAATAACATGATTATTGAAATGTTTATAAATAGATTCGACTGGAATCTGCCAAAGTATAAATGAAACATAATTAACAAATCAGACAGTGATAATACACATAACGAGGTTAAGGGCACGACTCGGACCTCTGACACGGTGGCCCGGAGCGCGTGCTCGGTAACTTTCCTGTTTACAATATTCGTACACATTCGGCGTGTCGCTGCACGCTGGTATATGTGCTACATCGACGACATGCCCATACTTTCCACGGACTGTAAAGGCCAGTCAGTGCTGCACATGGTCACAGGCCTTGTAAACAAGCTGTCTATGAAGATGTACGCAACCATAATTAAGATAGATGTTCAAGAGATGTAATTCACTAAGAAAAAATGTTGTGATACATTAATATCTTTCTTCTGCAACCTCATTTACGCAGTACAGAGAAAACTACGTCTGGTATCACATGTCCAAGGTAGTAAAACTCATTAGCCAGTGTTTTTATTCCTCATTCAATGTAGATATCGGTGAATACATTTAAACCCGGTTGCCGATCAAGGTGAAGTCGAACATTCATGAAAACAATTTACATTGACGCGTCATTGTATCTACATTGTTATTAATTAGAAAAAGAATGTAAATATTCAAAATAGTAATCAATTCCGTAGACCGAATAAAAGTCATTAAGGCCACAGGCCTGATTATATTATCACCATATTATACGAACTGTCTCCGAATAGAACTATCAACACCACCATCCTCCCACTCCAAACGTTTTCGTAACGGAGTTAAATAAAAACGAGACTACTAGTGCCATCTCTTACTGATCTATGGAAACTTGAAATGTTTCTCACTCGTGACATCTAGTGTAAAGCTTTATAACTAAGTGTAGCTTTAGCATGGTATTCCTATGGAGCTTTTTGAATAGAGAGATGAACCACAGAAACAGCAAGACATGGGACAGGGTAAGATTGTAAGAAACCCAAAGTCTAGAAAAGTGTTTCTTATATATATATGTATATAGTTGGTATAGTTGAACTTTTTGCTGTAATATCCTGTTCTTTGTTTAATGGATGTCGTGGCAGCCTTTAACTTTTCTAGTAAGGCTAGACTACGCAATGTTAAAATATGTTAAGAACCTATCATGTATTTTGGTGAAAGTATGCTTTGCTGTTTGCCAAAGTATTCGTGTATTATTATAAAATATTACTATAAGTTAATATTACTATAATGTTTACAACATTTCAATGTAAAATTTAACCAAATTAGAGTGGTCTAAAGTTCCGGGCAAAGGGGATTGGGTTCAATTCTCTGGTCAGGCAAAGTAGTAGCACAGAGTCTGGAAATGTGCCCAGTATATGGCAATAGGCTCACCCCCTATTACATGGGACTCATAACATAAATAGTGAACAGTGGGTGTTACAATGTACAGTGGAATCAAGTGCCGTAATCTTCTCTTGCAACATCTGCAAAAAGGCAAGAGTAGAGACAAATACACTCTACTTTACTGTCACGATCACGCCCTATCATCGGCGTCGCCTAATTGCTCAACTCCGGCCACATCCCACGTCAGTCCTCATGCACAGACAACTGATAAACTTATTTATTCAAAGAGACTTCCTATTGCATCATTATCTGAGATTAATTATTTTTATATTTACGATCTGTGGGCAAATGAAGTTTATCGAAAAGGCAAAGATACGTACGTATCTAGTATGAGGCAAGATAAACTATAATCTGTTTACAGATAAAATGTCCAAAAATTCGCAATAGGGAGGCCCTACAAATGTTGACTATATGTGAAGTTCTATGCAAATGCGTACGCCACGTGATGATCAAACAAACGAAAGCTGAAACAAAATTCGTAAATATTCTTATATTCTTCTTATATTCGTTCATGGGTTAATCAGGAAGGTAAGAATGAAGGGGTCTCCTGTCTGACTTCGGGGTCGTACAAAGTTTCAATGAGCATTTTTGTTCGATCATTTCTTTTCTTTCTTTCTTAAAAAAACATTACCCCACGCTAGAATTTTCTCCTGTATCGTAGGTGCGTTTACAAACATACAAGTTCACATACACATGACACCCAGACCCGAAACAACAATCTGTGGATCAGACATACAGTTGCTCCGTGCGGGAATCGTACCCGTACACGTTGCACGGCAGCCGTTGCCCAGTCACCGCCCTAACCGTGCAGTCTATGTGCTTCTTCTGTTAAATCTCTAATGACGTTTCCGAATGTAGACGTCATTCCCACTCAATACTACCTACGTTCCCGAGCGTATAGCGCGTCGAGTTCCGCGCGCGCCTCAAAGAGCCATCAGACCACCACAGATGGGGCCCAATAGGGCCGATGCCGATTCGGAGTCGCGGAGAACCTAACGGGTAACCGGGGCTCCGGCTCGAGGTGCAGGAGAAGGAACGGTGTGGTTTTTAGTCAGTAAGAGTCTGACACTCCCTTCCGCCTCACCCAGGCGGGAGCAGTCATTCGATGATTTTCCCCCTTAAAAAAAAAAAATACTACCAACGTTCTCCTTCGTTAGTCACTGAAATATCGCGGAACAGGAAAATTATGTACGGCGTAAATTGTCACGTCATATATACATTGTAACACAAACGCAGGAAAATATAGTGATGTTTCATACGTCACTCTTTTACGTTTTTAGTGATCAGGGTGCGATGTTCCTCCGACTAGGTGAGGTGATCATACCTAGTGACCTCCTGTCCAATAGTTGTGGTTGGGATTTTCTATGTATGTTAATCTGAGTTCAAAGTTTGCCTTCGCGATTAGGACATTGTGACGCCATCTGTAGATTTAACGTCGAAACTTCTATGGCCGTCGCCACTCATTAAAACTAACCTACCTACACCTATGAGGCAGACCTCACTCAACATAGTCCCATAGTAGTCTACAAATGGGCCTGCAGCTGTTCTGCAATAAAATGCTTGCTATTGTATCCAGTTGTTTGTCAGCTGGATTGAACAGGACAGTTCAAAACTCAAGATTTTTCAGAAATTGTGTCACTATTGTGCAATAGGGACTCAACACAATAATTTATTGCAATATACATATAAACAATCAGCTATCACAAAAATCATTACTAGTGAACATACGATTAACAAGATATCGCAGAATCAGATCAAGGTATTAAAATTTTATCTGACTATACACACTAAATGTATACAGATAGAGGAGTTTTTCGTGGCTTCACGTAAAGAATAAATAAATAGTGGGTGACAAATACTGTCTTATTTCATCAGCAAGTTCGAGTGCTTTTTGCATCTTCACTTTAACATCTTAATAAGTAAAAAGTTCGTTCGTGTGAGAAAATCATGGATGTCATAATAAGAAGAAAATCACGGAAAGCTCAAGAAAAACCATGTCACTAGAATTTTATAAACATTTTAAATCCAATTTATCAAGTAAACTGAACTCAACCAACAAACAGCAATTACTTATTTTATTATACATTTATTTTTTTACATACTCGTTCAATGTACATAGATTGTATTTACTCATCCTAGGGAAACAGGGCCCACCCACTAAGACAAAGACGCAATTCAATATTTTGCTCCAGAAGGCTTAAAATTCCATTCTTATACTTATTTCCCAATACCTAGATTATTACGTTTAGCAAAGCACGTGCTAATTACATAATATGTTTTTATAATTTTACTAGCTTCTGTCCGCGACTTCGTACGCGCAACCCTGATATTTCCCGGTCCCGTTCTTAATTTTCGGTAAAAAGTAAAAAAAAAGTATTGGGTAAAAAGTATCCTATGTCCGTCTCCTGGCTATAAGCTACCTCCTTACCAATTTTCAGCCAAATCTATTCTGCCGTTCTTGAGTTATAAGTGGTGTAACTAACACGACTTTCTTTATAGATTATCTGTGTAATCACCTATACCAACGAATGTTATCTATGCTGCGATACAGCCGTTCCAACAGTGTTCGTTTAACGAATTCGTATTTTGAATTTAATTTTTTAAATGGAATATTTTCGGAAGCTTGCTGGTTAAAAACAAAATGGCTGCAATGACTATTGTATTTATGGTTCATGGCCCCATAGAGTTTACTTGCTTTTTTCATGGATTCTGATTCTGTTTAAAATAAAACTGATAACAAAGGTAAAAATAGGAGAAATATACTACTTTATCATTGTAATAGATAAACAAATCTATTGCAAAAAAAAATAGAAAACTGCGATAAAAAAGCAATGGGGTGTCTGGCTCGAATCATAGTTCGAGATACATATAGATCTACATAATTACTAGCAATGCAAAACTTAGCACTCATATTTAATTCGTTCTTATTACTCGAGAACGTATCCTTTTTAAAAGGCCGGCAACGTACCTGTGACGTCACCCGTACATTATCGCGGTGGCTGGGCAACTGGTTGCCCGCACGGAACAACTCTTTGTGATCCACAAATTGTTGTTTCTCGTCTAGGTGTTATGTGTGTGCTACATAGGAGAAAATCCTAGTATGGGGTAACGTTTTTTAAATAAAGAAAATAATCCATGGGCGTCGCTGATCGCTTACCATCAAGTGATACGTATGCTCGTTTGCCTACTATTCCATAAAAAAAATACAATATGCAGCAATACAGTGACATGTTCTATTTATATCATACACGATAATTTCTCTCCAACACTGTCTAGTACCGCGTTAGAATCACGGTTTTACGTAAGTTTGATTGATTGGGTTGCTAGGTAAATTCCGACTGGTGTTGATAACCCATTTCTCAGGTCAATCTCACCACACAAATCACGCACGCCAATTATCTGATACCCTCGGTGACTCTCGCATTCCTTTAGATGTTAGTAATAGTATGATTATGAACATTTCGTTGTTTACTTCTTATACAGTTGTGTCTTGTAAACTAGCTACTTCCGCGCGGTTTCACATGCGCTCTACTCAGCTTCTATTGGTCGTAGCGTGATATTTTATAGCCTATAGCCATCCTCGATAAATGCGCTATCCAACACAATAAGAATTATTCAAATCAGACATGTAGTTACGGAGATCAGCGCGTTCAAACAAAAAAACAAACTCTTCCGCATTATATAATAAGTAAAAAATAAATTAATCACCGATTTTTCTTCAGTATGTTATAACTAATTTTATTATAAGTCTCATGTGGTAAGAGCGATGAGCCTATCGGACGGAAACTGTTTCCAACAAATCGATAACCTCAATAACATTATATTCCACCAGGAGATCGCAAAAAAAATCATGCTTTACATGCCTGGTACTACAGTCCGACCATAAAGCAAAGTCTAGAAGTTTAAAGTATGGTATATTTCAACATTCTTCAATATTTTCGCTTATAACAAAATCTCTCACAGCAACAAGAATAAATAATCGCTACAAGTTATAAGCTGCCTTAATCACTATTTATGGGTATCGACACTATCTACACCCATGTACCGTGAATCACAACAAGCTGACACCCCACGTGATAGAAATATCACCCAGTATCACCAGACATGGTATCGATAAACTTAATCGATTGTTATCCACCGATTAATCGATTATTATTGGTTAATGAGCCTTGCCTCCAAAGATGTATAAAGTGGCCTTTCTTTGGTTTGTTTCCATTTGATGTTTCTGTAAATATCCCTAGAGATCCTTTAAAATAAGGTACCTACCCAAATCAGTCAAATTCTTAAGTAGATGTCATTTTTTTGTTGTTATTTTTGGCTGTGAACTGCTATGAAGCAGTGGCCGTAAGTGCAATTGCTATGTAGGGCAAAGTCCAGAAAGTAATATTCAAGTGTTTTCCGAACAGTTCTTAGTAATAGTACGTACGAAATATATATTTTTTCGGTATAAGATATTCTACCTTCGATATTGTCGATGTGGAAATCCGCAGTTAGGTAGGTCCCATATTTGAGAAGGAGTTAATCGTAGAATTCAACAAGATAGGCAGCCTTTCAGAAACTACGCAAAATCTTCTCAAACAATCATCCAACTTACCTTAGTGCCTCAAGACGAAAGTCTAGGTATAATAAGTATAGGTAATCAGTGTAGGTATGTCACCCTGATTATGATTACCTTAAAGCAGTAAACATCTTGTGGCTTATATGCTGATGATACTGATGACAAGGAAATTCATCAGTCTCACCCCTGTGATGGGAGTCATAAATAACTGGTGAATCATCGGCGTTCTTTTGTCTTTTACATTGTCTGAGTACAATCGTTCACTTCTACCTACCGTTCCGGGGATTAAAAATGTAACTTTATATTATTTTCGAAAATCAATCACAACTTGACGTCGTTGATGTCTGCTTTTAAAGTGCGATGCATCAACATTAACATATGTATATCTACCTAATTTAAAAAAATATCATTTGTTTTTCGTATCGTAATCAACGGGCATGCGTTGAAGCTTAGGGTATTATGTTGTGTCTAGTTTATTCCACATTTGACCAGCTTTTTAATCGCTTACCGGTGTACAGTGATTTAAACTTGATAGGTATCTATTATATCTAAGTTGAAAACAGACGACAATCGACACAGACGTAGACTGTACGAATATTACTAAAATACCACTTAATATCTCGGTATAGAAGTTCAACTAACAATCACAATATTTTCCGTCATCAGAACTACCAGCGTCATTCATCCATCTACTACTGAACAAAAGCCTGTTATGAGCGACTTTCCGTAAGAGTCTGCAACACATACGCTTGGCAATGAGTTTGTAGACCGTAATTAGTTTTTTTGATGGTATAAACCGGTAAAAGCGCAGACGGATCACCTGATGGTAAGCAATCGGCGTCGCCCATGAACACCTGGAACACCAGAGGCGTTACAAGTGCGTTACCGGCATTTTGGGGTTTAGGAGTTTGAGGATCGTTGAGGATTCAGGGATTGGAGAGATTGGGGAAGGGGAGGGTAATTGGGCCTTCAGTAACTCACACGACGAAACACAACGCAAGCGTTGCTTCACGTCGGTTTTCTGTGAGGCCGTGGTATCACTCCGGTCGAGCCGGCCCATTAGTGCTGAAGCATGGCTCTCCCACACATAGTTAACCGAAATTTTTCAAAATGGTGTTGTCCACCTCTTTCCGACTATTTCAAGTTTTAGAGCATACACGATTGCATTTAACGGATTACGCGTTGAGTCTTAAATACTGCCTACCGAGCGTACGGGAATAGAAATTCGTTCTCTGTTACATGGGTAACAGAGAACGAATCTATTCCCCAACATCCCATAATGCAAAATACTTGAATGACGATCTCGTCCCCAGTAAATTCCACTTCACCTATTCAAACCTGCAATTCCTCGTTAGTTGCCTCAAGCTTATATTTTATACATTTTTTATTGATTATCTATAGAAAAAGTCGTCGCGAAATTGCAAGTTTAAAGTCCTTCTAGCCTGGCTTTGACTTAGGACTGAGATATCGTCGTTGATAATCCTAGCAACACAGGCTCGTCTGGTATCGTATCTTCATACTGATAAGGCAAAACCAATTAAACCATCGTATTTTGGATTTTCCTTTATTTTTTCCGCGTAGGATTAGATAAGGAGTCAGCCAATTGTTGGCAACATTGTGAACTAATGAAGAACGTGTGCAATTTGAAAATACAAAATTGAACGGTACCTTGTGTCCATAGAGAAATTATTGCATACGGATATTTTTTCGTTCTTTGAAAGTAGATATTGAATTTAAGTTTATAATCAACTATAAATTGCAAATATTGTTACGAAATATACAACGTTCGCTAGTTTTATCTTGTATCCTATGTATACACCCGAGCGTACGGAGGCGCGTCGCGTTCCGCGCGCGCCTCAAAGAGCCATCAGATCACCACGGATGGAGCCCAATAGGGCTAATGCCGATTTGGAGCCGCGGAGAACCTAACGGGTTACCGGGGTTCAATATGTAGTAAATTCCATTTGAACTATTTATTGCCTGTTTTAGCGCCTTCATATGAACTAGCCCATATTCTTATGTGACAGTTCGTACAAATTACTTTCTTAATTCTATATTCGGTACGTCTACGTGCATAATTACAGACATTGTTAAGGCCTTTAGAGGAACTAGACTTGCTGCGTCTGCACATAAAACAAGACGCTACGTAATGGACAAATGGAAAGTTTACTCCGAAGATAAGGGCGAAGTAAATAAGGATATTAATCATAACATAACAGCCATAATTTGTATGCATTATATTATAGTAGGACTTTATCAGTCGCAATCTATTCTAGCTGCTCGCAGACAAAACCG
This sequence comes from Spodoptera picta, assembly GCA_038387885.1. Lineage (NCBI taxonomy): Eukaryota > Metazoa > Arthropoda > Insecta > Lepidoptera > Noctuidae > Spodoptera > Spodoptera picta. The sequence goes on along the minus strand of JAZHFQ010000413.1, from coordinate 216,796 downwards.
ATAACTTATGAATTTTGGATTTTCGCAACTGATTTGATTACACTTGAAGGTACTTTGCTACCACGAGTACGTTCGATACATATATAGGTATGGGTAGGTTCATATAATATACTAACTGGTGCAAATGTACCTACAAGTAGTACCTACTTGAAACAAAAAAATACATCGACTTATTTGTAAGTGCAAGCTACTCAAATATCTGCTGACTCATTGGTCTAACATCTTGATAAAACCTCTTACGCACATGCTGAGCTTGGATGTTCGCTAAGTTTCAAATTAATTCCAAATTAAGTACTACAATACTACGTATACAATACTAGTGAAGTGGCTACTCGATCAAACACTGAATAACTAGCACCAACCTTTACCATACTGTCATACGTTATTGGAGTATGTACCTAAATGTATGGGAAATTGCGTTCAAAACGCATCCGAAGCAGAAGTTTCCTGCTGTGAATCAACGTTTACAAATATGTATAAGATGAAGAGAAAATAAATTTAGACTACTAATGATCTACGTAGAATAAATTATACAATATAAATATTCTGACTCACAATTCGCGTATTTGTAAACTTAGGTATACCTTTGCTGACTAAAGCTATCCTTATGACGACAATTTCGTAAATAACAATGTGAAATGATGATGAAATGAACTTCAATATACGCAGTCCTTATCTATATACGACACTAAGTCATTTTAATACAATAACATACCTACATAAATAAAAACAACAACATGGGGTAATTTAAATGTTACGTGACACCATCGTCACTCGAATTGCCAGCGTAGGTATGTGGGAAAACCACAGTCGTCAGGTTGACAACATTCAACAAAATATAATTACTAGGTACACAACATACGTCTATACTATTAGATTAGTGGGTATGACGCGTTATACAACGTATTTACACAGTAATCCCATATTAGATTAGTAAATCAACGAAATGTTTCCGTCACAATTACCGTACGAAATTGTACAACGTAGAGCGAGGTGAAGCATTACGTCACATAGTGAAGACAGATAGTAACACACGATTACTTACCAAATAAAGCATCTGATGTCGGAATACTGAAACGCTACTCAATTTTAAGTCACGCTTAAGTATAGTTCTGTCTCCACTAATTCTTTATAAAATGACAGAGACGGCACGATATTTAAGCACGAGTTAAAATTGAGTAACATTTCAGTAGGTACTCCGGCATGAGACTCGCAGTTCGTTTGTCTGTAGAATGGTTTACAGAACTTTGAAGAGAATATTTTACGGATTTCTTTTTGAGTGGGGAAAATCGCCTGGAAACTGCGCAATTGCTTAATCATTTCAACTATTACTGCTGCCACTCTATTTCTCGGGTACTGATAAGAGCCTGCCCGCCAAATTTACTCTCAATGCGTTATAAATGTACCTAAATAGTGATAATTATGTAGGTATATTATGTACTTTGATCACCAAGACATAATCTATAAGTGTAACCAGACTGCCCCCTGTTAAATAGTAAACAACTTAAAAATTCCATTGTGGCACAGACGTTGGTATGTAGGTACTATTGATAGATGTTATAATATTATGTATTACCAAATTACTGACCAATAACAAGCAAACGTATAAGTAAATTCAACGATAGTTCATTTTTACGTAAACAATATACAGTTCTACTTATATGTATACCTACTTATAGGTACACATATATTAGGTACAGTTTTACTACGATGTTTGTTATTTTTTTTAAATAACATTGCCCCACTCTAGGATTATCTCCTGTGTCGTGGGTGCGTTTACAAACATACAAGTTCACATACACATGACACCCAGACCCGAAACAACAATTTGTGGATCACACAAAGTGTTGTTCCGTGCGGGAATCGAACCCGCGACACGTTGCACAGTAGCCGGTTGCCCAGCCACCGCACCAACCGTGCAGTCGTTATTAATCTCATTCACTGATATAAAATAGAATAGTATTTAGTACATCAATCCCGATGATAGATCTGATTTCTTCAGTGGTGGATGTGTTCCAGCTAATGTCGGTTAAAATAATTACCTATATGTACCTACAAACCAGCTAATGAGCTTTTAACACAGAATACAGATTCACTCTGATTGGCCGGCACCAATGGAGCAACCAATCACAGCGCCGAACGCGTACTCGTTTCGAATACTTTAAATGTAAAACAAACTCATACTAAGGCCTCTGAATACAGAACAAATTTTAAAAGAATGGTACCCTAGAGACATTTAAAGAAATAGAGGTAGGCAGGGTAAGAGGTGGGAAAATGATCTCAAGAAAATAGCGGGTCCAATGTGCAGTCGCACAGCAAGGAATAGGGCACAATGGAAATCAAGGCCTTTGTCGGAAGACAAGTTGAATAATTGTAAACGTTCGCCGATTATTTTTTTTAGGTTTAATGAATAGTATAACGATTTATAGCAATTAAAATGTTTGTTTAATAGTATTCAATGGTCTATTAGTTAATAATATAATCGAAATAGTAAGTACCTATTAGAAACACGACCTGTATCTAATCACTACATAGTATAAAACAAAGTCGCCATCCGCCATCTTATGCTATGTATGCTTAAAATCTTTAAAGCTACGCAACGGATTTTGAAGTATTCTACTAATTTAAACAAAATATAAGGATAGGTATGTTTTCATGCAAAACACATGGTTAAGTATCACTCTCATTAACAATATAACAAACAATAATCTTAAATAAATTGCTTCCGTCCGCGACCGCGCTGTAGTGTAGACGTGTGTCAACTTCGAATAAATAATTTTAGTTTTTAAATAATTCATGTGTGCAACTTTAATGCTTATATCCTCTCCGTAACGTACAGTATCCATTGACCTTAGTGATTTTTGCAATAATAACACACTTCGCAATCTGTGCTAGGTGCGAGTGGGCTAGAAGAAAGTGCCTAAATAGTTGCTGTCTTACTCTGGCACTACTGCGTATAGCACCGCTGGACTGTGATTGTGACGGTGCGCTGCGGCACACTGCAACTGCGAAAACCCTGAACCTCAGGTTATAGATTTGTTCATAACACATTCTTTTTCACTTAAAAATATGGCGAAATATGTGAGATCGCCGAAGCTTGGTGTACACGCTGTATCAGATACAGATATACCTACTGCAGCTGCTACAAATCCTTCACCTTCCTTTATATCACAAAGATACAAAAGAGGAAGGCAATCATCTGAGGAGCAACTTAACTGCTTCAAAGACGATATCAAAATAATGCTGGACGAATGGAAAGACACTCAAAATACCCTCCTAAATAAGTTAATTACTGAAGTCACTGAAATAAAAAAACAAAATGCTGAAATTAAGCACACCAACGAAGAAATTGAAAAAAATTTACAATTTCTCAATCAAAAATACGATGATGTGCTAAAAAGGGTTGACTGTCTGGAAAGGGAACGTAAACAGCATTTGTCAAAGATCTCTGAACTGGAATCCACAATTGAGGATATGCGAAGGTATACAAAATCGTCTTCTATAGAATTAAGAAATGTACCAATGTGCTCTGACAATGAAACTAAATCACATCTGATAAACCTGGTACAAAGTACTTGCAAAAAACTTAATGTGGTTGCACAGAAATCGGATGTAAGGGATGTCTCTCGAATCAATGGAAAGTCAGGAAAAAAGACAATAGTTGTCGACCTAAACTCAGTGCTGGTTAAGAACGAAATTATCCAGGGAATCAAAGCATATAAAAAACAGCATCCGAATAACCCACTCACAGCTGCTGACTTAGGAGTTCAGGGCCAACATACTCCAATTTATATCTCAGAAGCATTAACACCTAGGGGCCGACGTTTATTCTACTTAGCAAGAGACCTGGCCAAGACAAATCAATATAAATACTGCTGGACAAGCCTTGGAAAAATTTACTTGCGTAAGGAAGCAGAAGGACCACGTATTGAAGTTAAGGATGAACTACAATTAATTTCTCTAAGAAACGAGATGTGACTAGTTTTTGTTACATTCTTAATACTGTTCTATTTATGTTTAATTGTTCTACTTATTAACATTTATATTTTACTCTTTACAAATCTTAAAAACTTTCGTGTTATGCCAAATACTTGCCAGAAACCAAAATTACCATATAAATATCACTCCTACTTATGCACTCAAATACAATACCATACAGCAATACAAACGTATTCTGAACTTTCTTCTTATAACACATCTAATAATGCGGATGTAATATCAATACAGATTATCTTCACAATTTATAATAAAAAAAATTCGATTGTTTAGACAATGATAACTTAATAACCAATATAGATAATATCTTAGCTGGGCCATCATTTTTAACGGATCCGGCGTCTTGCAGAAGTCTGCTACTATCTCATACTAGTCGTAAAGACAACAATCTGATCATTCTATCACAGAATATCAGAAGCATTACTAAAAATTTTGCGGCGTTAGAAGTTCTGTTATCCAGACTAGATATAACATGTGAAATAATTATTTTAACAGAAACTTGGAATTCAAAAACTGCTCTATTCCCCTCTCTAACAAACTACAAGATAAATTACACGACTATAAATAACAATCAAAATGACGGAATAGTTATCTACACAAAAGATGAATTAGATTGCTCTGTGGAGGAGGTGTCGTTGGTTGACGCAACGTGCATGATGGTAAAGCTGAGTAATGATACTATAGTGATAGGTATATATAGATCACCATCCCACAAGAATGTAGACAACTTTATTAAATCTTTAGATGAATTATTAAGCAATTATAAAAATCACCATAACATAATTATCATGGGAGACCTAAATATAGACATTAAACTACACACTGACGATGAAAATTCTATTGATTACTTAGATTTATTAGCTTCGAATGAATTATTGGCAGGTCATCTATATAAAACCAGGGAAAATAAGTGCTATGATCATGCAATGATCAAATCCAAATTTCAATCACTCACAATGGTTTTTCAATGTCCTGTTACTGACCACCTACCCGTAATGACATGCATAACACTAAAAACTAAAATTAAAACCATCCCAACTACTACCGTACAAAAAATAAATTTTAAAAACGTCGTTACTGAAATAGAACTAATAAACTTTAAACCTATTCTTGACTCACCTGATGTTGACTGGTCCGCCGAACAATTGGTATCGATTCTTAATACAGCAATCATGAGAAATTCTCTTAATGTTTTAGTACCAAAAAGAATACGTTGTATTAAACCGTGGATTACGCCTGGATTAGTGAGATGTATTAATAATCGCGACAGAATGCATTTAAAATGTAGAAAAGATCCTAATAATGACATCTTACACATAACTTACAGCAGATATAAGAACTTTTGCAATGACTTACTAAAACGATTAAAGCGTAACTATGAAAAACATCAAATTACTAAGTATGCCAATAATCCAAAAATGAAATGGAAAGTAATAAATAATATCACAAACAGAGTAAACAAGCAAAATCCATCATCTGAATTGTTGAAAATCTGCCCTACGCCCGAAGCATCTTTAGAAACCATAAACAATTACTTTAGCACGATAGCACAAAAATTAGCTGACAATATTAAAATTAACAGCACCTCAGCGGATGAATTCAAATCCACACCATCTAATTCAATGGTCATGTTACAAGTAACAGAGCATGAAATTGAATCAGTGATTATGAACTTAAAAACAGACAGTGCTGTGGGATGGGACGGGATTTCCACGAAACTCATAAAAATGGTTAGGCATGTGGTTGTTTCCCCTCTAACACATATTGTTAATCAGTCAATTATTACTGGTAAATTTCCCAGAGTATTTAAAATATCCATAATCCATCCAATTCATAAATCTGGTACCAGAGACTGTGTCGAAAATTATCGACCAATCTCAGTTTTGCCTGCGCTTTCCAAAATTCTGGAAAAAATAATGAATAAAAGCCTAATCTCATATTTGGAAAAGCAAAAAATTTTATCAAGTAACCAGTATGGCTTTAGGGCGGGAAGGTCGACGGCTCATGCAGTTTCTGAATTATCAAATTTTGTGGGTACTCACATCGACCATAGAGATAAATGTGTAGGTGTTTTTCTAGACCTAGCAAAGGCATTCGACACAGTATCTATTCCTATATTGCTTAACAAAATGGAAAAAATTGGTGTTAGAGGGGTAACCTTACATCTATTTAAGGATTACCTGAGTAATCGCACCCAAAGGGTAAAAATAAACCAGTTTTGCAGTAAAGACACACCTATAACAATTGGCGTGCCCCAAGGAAGTGTGCTCGGACCGACCTTATTCCTTATATATATAAATAACCTTTGTAATATACAACTACAAAATTGTAAAATATTTGCTTTTGCTGATGACACAGCTCTAATTTTCTACGGTAAAAGTTGGGAAGACGTTCAGAACCATGTAGAAGTAGGGCTACAGACTGTATTGGCTTATCTTAATCAAAATCGCCTTTCCCTGAACGTGGCTAAAACAAAATTTATGATTTTTGCCAATTCCAAAAGAGTGTTAAATTCTGTTAAAAACTTTACAGTACAATTACATTCATGTGACATGTTTGGTAAAAAATGTAAATGTACAAATTTAGAGCGTACTGAAACCATAAAATATCTTGGCATACTTCTTGATGAAACACTCACATGGCGTCCATACATAGAATTATTAGAACAAAGAACCAGAAAACTCATGTATGTTTTTAAAATTCTAAGACACGTGGCGGATCGTGCGCTATTGAAAACGGTATATTTTGCTCTGGCACAATCTATTTTAACATACTGTATTACTTCTTGGGGAGGTGCACGTAAAACCCACCTTATTAAAGTAGAACGAGCACAACGGTCCTTACTTAAAGTCATAACCTCTAAACCTTTCAGGTATCCTACATTTGATTTGTACACTGAATGCGATGTTTTAACTGTCCGGCAGTTGTTTATTAGGCAAAGCATATTGTCGCAACATCAGAACCTTACCTTTAAAGGAACAATAACGTCAAGGCGAAACCATAAAGTTTGTGTAACCGAATCTTACAACACTTTCTTTATTAGGAAATTCCAGTGCTATATTGGCCCCATGCTTTACAATAAATTAAATAAAAAACTTAACCTTTATCCCTTAACATGTTATTGCTGCAAAAAAGTTGTAACAGTCTGGTTAAAAAAACAAAACTATGAAGATATTGAAAACTTGTTTGTTGTTTTACAGTAACCAAGTTAAAAGTAGAGGTACATATATAACAGTAATAATAACTGGATACACTAGTGTTATAAAAGATAAAAGGAATCTGGTGTGTTGTTGTTTCCAATTTTGGTCTACTGTGCATGTATGTATTACTAGTTATAATAAAGTATGTAGATTAATACTAAATAAATAATTAACAAACACTAATTACTAGGCAAATTTAACTAATATCCAATTTTCGGGGAAAAGAAACAATCTTCAATAATCACTATTTATAATATGTATATAAATAAAACTTAAATTCTTATCAACATTAATCACACTGATGCATACACCACCTTACACTACACTTAACACATAATAAATAAAATAATAAAGTTATAAAAATATATACATAATATTATTATTATTATCTAAGTTCATTGTTTTAGTGGTTTAACTATACTTAAGTGAATTCATTCTGTGCGGGTGGTTCATAAAAAGTTTGATATTGTGTACAGTATGTTTTATTAGGTACCCTCCTGTCTCTCAAGGTTGTTTTATTGTATTGTCATACTCGTGCATTGGATATCAATGGAAATAAAACATTACAAACTATAAATTGTAAATAATATATTGTATCAATTGGAAGGAACTAACATCTAAGGTACAGGCTCGGCCTAGTTTAGATGTTAGTATTCATAAACTGTGTGTCTAAGGTTTTTGTTGCAATAAACACTTTTTTTTATTTTTATTTTATTTTAATCCATCTATGCAAACAATTTTAACTTGAGGTACGTTTTTTTTCTTTGATGACGAGGGAAAACCCTCAAAAGGTTAAGGTTTTTGGGGATAAGAGACTGGGGAATGTGGGCTTTTCATAAGGGGAAGGTAGAGGTGCACATTACGGCACTTACCTATTGCCATCTGTTGATGTATGCTTAAGTTGTCTCTTATTATGTTATTTAGTTTTTACCTGGGTATGTATGTATGTATGCATTTATGTATGTATGTGTGTATGTATGTATATAGTACTATTATATGATATAAGTATTGGATGTATGTGTACATATATATGTATGACTGTATATATACCTCTAAGTATCTAAGTACTCAAGTATTTATATATAGTTATTTATTTTCAACATTTGCTTGCTTAGTCACCTGCCACTTTCATCTCTGCACCACCTTAAGGTCGACTGTGAGACAATGCCCAAGGCATTAAGTCCGCCTGTACATTTGTTATTGTACTAAGTCTTAAATAAATAAATCTTTAAAGCTACGCAACGGATTTTGATGCGGTTTTTTTAATAGGTAGAGTGTCAATACATATATGAAAATATAATGTATGTAAGAAAGAATAGGCAATTGTTCGAAAAAAGAAGCGATAGACACAATCTTAATACTAGAGGCAAGAATAAGTTAGCTGTACCAGGGTTGTTGCAAATATCAGCATCAGCATCAGCATCCGCATTAATTGTTGCTGATGTTAGATGCTGATGTTCAAAGTTCGTATGGCGACATGACCGGCAGGGGGCGGAGTTAATGGCACGTGCTGCTGTCGCTTCCCAGTTTTGTCCCAACAAAATACATATATTTCATAACATTTCGTCAATCAATATTGTAAGCATTGCAAGCAAAGTGCAGTACCTATCCTGTCACCTCCGCCTGACTAGCAAACAGTTATTCAGCAGTGCCGGCATTATACAAACCTACCCGCAACAGACTGCAAGCTGAAAAAGCAGCTCAGTTCTTGTTTTTAAAATACAACTTGACATTAATAGAATTCCAGTATTAATAATAGGTAATTTATTACTTAACTAGTTTTTACGTATTTGTTGATTGTTTTTCTTCATTAAAAAGTTATAGAATTATTAAAATATATCTTTTATTAAAAGTAGGTCGATGAAAATATAATATTTAGGTACCTAAAAATGTATACAATTGAGTAGGTATAAAAAAAACTTAAAATCAGCATCAGCATCAGCATCAGCTGATGTAAATTACAATAAATCAGCATCAGCATCCGCTGATGTGACAAAATCCTGCATCAGCAACAACCCTGAGCTGTACTGCAATTCAGACTGTTCAAGGTACAGAAATCCTTTATGGGGTTAGGTATTAAATGCTATAATAAAATACCAAATAGCATACTAGATCTAAATGAAAGTAAATTTAAAACATATATTAAGCGCGAATTATGTAAACAAGCGTACTACAGGGTGATTGATTATCTTGAGGATAGGAATGCTTGGCAGCGTGTTGGTTCGGCTCCATTGGACAATACTCAAATGTAGTCAGTACCTAGTTCAGATTACGATAATAGGTAATTTAACACTTTGATTCCGATGAAGGCAATCTATTTTTCTTGTGGCATCGAGCATTTCTTTCTTTATTTAAACAAGAGTATATTTTTTATTTTTTTCTTGTATAGAAGCACTATTTTATAGGGATTGTCAGTATACATATGTGAGGACCATGTCAGACTTAAGATATTTGTTTTCTCTTGGTTTTGTTTTTTTTTTCTATTTTAGTATGTTCTGTTATTTGTATGTTGCGTCAGGTATGTCTTTACATTATTCTCACATGTGTGTACAATATTGGAATATGTATCAGAGCAATGTAAAACAGACTTTTTTTAAAAGAGTAACGAATGGAGTTTCTTGCTCGTTCTTCTCCACTCGAATCGACATTTTGGAACGAGCGCCTAGCTTCACTGACGGACAGACTGACAGACTATTATATATCTCATATTTGTTGACGTTTCAAAAGTACCAAATTATGGTTTAATTGAAATAAATGCTTTAAGAATCACTCAAACTCAAACAGTTTGAGTGATTCTTAAAGGAAAGTTTATATGTACAATACATATTACATATACTGCCTCGTTGGCCCAGTAGTCGCAAGTGCGACTGCTGGGCAAGGGGTCTCAGGTTCGATTCCCGGGTCGGGCAAAGTATTACTGGGTTTTTAAAAATCTCAGTAGTAGCACGGAGTCTGGAAATGTGCCCGGTATATGGCAATAGGCTCACCCCCTATTACATGGGACTCATAACATAAATAGTGAAAAGTGGGTGTTACTTCTGTGTGCACCTCCGCCTATTACATATACTATATTGCACCCGCGTGAAGCCGGGGCACCGTTGCTAGTTTAAAATAAGTTCAAAAATACCGGCTTTTTATTTTTATTTTATTTATGCAATTTAATCTGAAATAGGATCAGGCGATCAGCTGTTCCTTGAGAAGGTCATCTGCCTCGATAGATAACAATTATCACATGTTTGATAACAGTTTATTGATATCTGTGAGTCTAATTTTGTCGTCAACTGTAAAAGTATTAGAAAAACATAATAATTATGAGCCAACGCTTCTATAAATAACAAATCGGCTATCTATTTCTTATTTGGACATTTATAAGCGTTATTATACAACAGGGTAGTTGCCAGAGTATGAAAATTTAAAATCTACTTAGTCCGTCATTCAGTTAGATAATGAAAAAGTATTAGACACGTTATTTTTTTTTCTCGTATAAAGTTACAATATACTTAGATACAATTGAGTTAACTGCTCAATCCCCAAGCGGTCATCGGTAACTACATTATAGACCTTGTTTCGGATGTTTAGAATCTACTTTTGTATGAACAAATTTAATTTAACAAATCTAATTTTAAGAGTAGGAGGTTGTTACGTTGTGACGTCACACGATATTTCAAATTAATAAATCGTCGAAAGAATTTAGTTTTGTGAGAAAAGAAAAATATGTGTCTAATGGTTTAAATTAATCTACCAGACGAGCGCATTCAAATAAAATTTAGGAAACTACCCTTTTTTTTTTTTTTAAGGGGGGAAAATCATCGAATGACTGCTCCCGCCTGGGTGAGGCGGAAGGGAGTGTCAGACTCTTACTGACTAAAAACCACCCCGTTCCTTCTCCTGCACGTCGAGCCGGAGCCCCGGTTAGGTACCCGTTAGGTTCTCCGCGACTCCGAATCGGCATCGGCCGTATTGGGCCCCATCTGTGGTGGTCTGATGGCTCTTTAAGGCGCGCGCGGAACGCGACGCGCCGCACGCTCGGGTCTGTTTCTGGTCGGAGAGGGAGCCACCCATGCTCGCCGTCCGCAGGCCCGCGCTTACGGTGGCCGGAGATCGTCCCGCGATCCCCGACGCCCGGTGTGTCCTTCGCGATGGCTGGGTTGCGAGGAGGCAGCGCTTCGCTGCCTCACGCGTCCCGCCTCCTCCTTAGCTAGCATGACTGCTTCGCAAATGGAGGAGACGGCATCCCAGTCCCCCTCGCTCCGCAGGAAACTACCCTATTCATTAGGTATCTACCTATTTATTGATATTAATTATTTTTAGAAATACATATAGAATAGTAAAAGGCCAATCTTAAGTAGGTATATTACCTTATCTTACTCAACATCCACACTTAGACAGAGCAATAGATAAGTTTATTGCTTTCCCTTATCAATACATGATCGGCGGCACATGTTCGAGATGAAGATTCACGCATTTTCTATCACCCACGTTCATGATCTGTGACTCGAGACGCTTTTAAAGGTAATCGGAGCGTGATACTCATCCGATACCGGTTAGCACGCCACTGTCATGCTGAAAAATCGGCAAATTTTATCAATACATGACATCGGAGGCTTGTCTTTAATATTTTTATTGTTTAACCACTATCTTACTAATGTATCTTAATCCTATTAACACAATAGTGTTCGGCCCGTTGATAGTCCGATAAAAGATATCGGACTTTTGAGCCGCGTAAAATTCGGCGTGATTGTATTAAAATAAGAATATTAGATCAGGTGATCGTTGAAGTGAGTTCAACCCGTGACAATGACTCGGTTATTGTATAATTTGAACACATAACATAACATCACGCCTTTTATCCCCTAAGGGGTAGGCAGAGGTGCACACAGAAATAACACCCACTTTTCATACATAACATCACGCCTTTTATCCCCGAAGGGGTAGGTAGAGGTGCACATTCTACCACAGTACAATGTAAAACCCACTTTTCACTATTTATGTTATGAGTCCCATGTAATAGGGCGTGAGCCTATTGTCATATACCGAGCACAATCCAGACTCCGTGCTACTACTGAGAATTTTAAAAACTCAGTAATACTCTGCTCTACCCGGGAGTCGAACCCGAGACCCCTTGCCGGTCGCACTTGCGACCACTCGGCCAACGAGGCAGTATGTATAATTTGAATAATGTAGGTAATGTTGTTTTACATGCTTAAGATAGTACTCGCATCAAAGCAACATTTTATCTTGCCGTTTAAATCCTATACTTTCAATGAGACGATTTATAAGCAGGTGAAGGTGACTAAAGTCAAGTACATGCCCATATAGGTACTGATAATATGCGATGAGATGAAAAAGCACGTGATATATTTTCTGAATCACTAAAGAATTCGGCAAATACCTTCATAGTTGTAACTTCGTACACAAGCACTCCGTAGGCACGAATCCGAGACTGATTCACCGATAACAAACGCCTGTGTAACAAAACTGATATTTATAAAACAATTAAATATCTATCTTAAGAGTCTAACAATAATGAAGGATTTTGTGTGAGATTTTTCTCAATGAGGAAAAGTGGTCACATATGTATCTATTATTTTTAGTACAAAAAATTGTCCTTGTTATTATCTCCTAAAAAATTACATTGTCCGAATTTTTTAAACTCGCTACCAGGTGACAACACTTATGGTTTTTGTTAAGATATATATATATAATCTTGAGAACTATTCCACCAATTTAAACAAAATATAAGGATTTTTTTTATGGTGGGAAAATCATCGAATGACTGCTCCCGCCTGGGTGAGGCGGGGGGGAGTGTCAGACTCTTACTGACTAAAAACCACCCCGTTCCTTCTCCTGCACGTCGAGTCGGAGCCCCGGTTACCCGTTAGGTTCTCCGCGACTCCGAATTGGCATAGGCCGTATTGGGCCCCATCTGTGGTGGTCTGATGGCTCTTTGAGGCGCCGGTTTCCCGAGCGTACGGCGCGCGCGGAACGCGACGCGAAAATATAAGGATAGGTATGTTTTCATGCAAAACACATGCACAAGGTTAAGTATCACTCTCATTAACAATAAATTTAACAAACAATAATCCATCTATGCAAACAATTTTAACTTGAGGTACCTACGTTTTTTTTCTTTGATGACGAGGGAAAACCCTCATAAGGTACCTAGGTTTTTGGGGATAAGAGACTGGGGAATGTGGGCTTTTCATATGGGTAGTGCCACTGTACAAAGTAACACTCATTTTTCACTATTCATGCTATGAGTCCCATGTAAAAGGGAATGAACCTATTGCCATATACTGAGCACAATTCCAGAATCCGTTCTACTACTGGGATTTTTTTTAAAACCCAGTAATACTTTATTTGACCCGGCAATCGAACCCGAAACCCCTTGCCCGGCAGTCACAGTTGCGACCACTCGGCGGTCGAGGCAGTGAGATTTTTACCTCACTAAAACCACCTTGTGGCCACTAGCATCTCTAAAGGGCACCCGGTCCTCTAAAAGAGATCTGCTCCGGAGCCCCCACAGTGCAACACCAAATCAATAGGTAAGCAACTCAGTACCAATGCTCACATTATTTTTTTTCTTGTGACAAACCACGTGAAACGTTAACATGTGTAGAGTAATAATTATCGCCGTTGATAAGTACGAATAATATAATTATTTTTCTTTATTTCTAGATTCTACGAAGTCAGGCGTCAAATGTCAGCCGCTGCTGCTGTTTACTACAGATAAAATAATTACTCAAATGCTAAGTGCAGTGTGTGTTATAGGTACTTAATTTTATTTTATTTAATGCACCTTTTTAATGCTGTATATGTCGTAAACAGACATCATCTTTTTACATTTCTCCGGCGTAGTAGCTTTCCTACTTTCGTAGTTTTTTTCATAGCCTTGCCGAGCTACGGGAATTTTTCGTAGTCTCGTAGGCTACGGATTCTTCGTAGCGTCGTAGCAAACATTGGCAATTAAAAAAACCTTTAGGTGCAATATAATACATATCTACATATACAATGTTATATTGTCTAAGTATTTTTTATAATATTGTTTAAGTAATGTGCCTAATATGCTATGGGAATTTGACGATACCAGATTGTTAGGTGTGGGTAAATATTCAGACATTTTTAGTAAGTATCAATAAGCAACTAATGCGAAAATCTAGAAACCTTGTTTATAGATTTTTAAATTAGTCTATAACTATACCTACACTTTGTTCTACTGAGTTAAATCAATGCTTATCAAAACAATAACAAAGAACAATTAATAGGAAAAATATTTCTCGTAATTGTGTAATAACAGAAACAAGTATTGCCATGCAATAAATATCGACATCGAGTGTCATAGGTACTTGAGGGACAATAAAAATTTCGCAATCTACCTCTACGTTGTACCGAGATAGCATTGCTTCTAGAAAAAATATGATGACTAAGCAGTGTAAACTAATTTTGTAGGATAAAGGCGACAAATTAATTGTTACGTATACCATGGAAGATCGTTCTTCATCCTAGTTGTCTACGTTCTACGTACCTACGCATTAAAATACAGTTAAAACGTTTATTACATAAAAAATAACAATGAAACTTGACGCACGCAGATTACAAGTGACGTCCACACGTTTATTTAACTAACGGACCTTATATTTTATTATTTATCATTATGTAACCAGCTAGCAACAAACGGCACGCGAAAACCAGATAAATCTGATGAACTCATGAACGATACTGTTAATTCGCTCATCGGAGATCAATAGGTGGCCTAGCGACGTTGATAACGAAAAAAAACAACTTATCTTCGATATTTCAAATTAAAATCGTGCCTGACCTTGCTATCCATAAGAAACCCTACGTTATCAATGTAAAAGGTTCCTTATCAGCACAGATAGGGCCGCAAGGGACGTAATTTTGATAAAATAGTGACAATTAATTAAACTTTCCATACAGATTTGTGAATTTCATAAGGTTTAAAATCGCTTGAGAGTAAGGAGTAGGATTGTGAGTGGTGTTGTCGTCAGTTGTTTGCCGTGGAATCTTCCCGCGCTGTCGATAACCCGCGTTATCGCGCAGGCGGCGCCCGCGCACGAGACCGCGCCTGTTCTTGCAGTTATTTATAATTTATAATCAAGAGAATGACACAATTGTGGCAAACACTGGTCCATTGGAGTGCCACGTGCTGCCTGGTGCATGTGTCGGCGTGGTGGCACGCCCAACGAGTGATCGTGCCTTATCTATGCCGGTAGGATCTGATAGTTATCACATTATGTATGTATTTAGATTATTATAATAAAGATACCTGCTATACACAAGTACACAGATTCATAATATCTCAATAAAATCTTGTTGTGATAATCTACCAGGAAGTAAGAGGTAGAAATGTATTTCAAAGTCAAAGTCAAAGTCAAAATCATTTATTTCAATTAGGCCAGAATGGCACTTTTGAACGTTAAAATAAAAATAATATTAAAAGTGAAGCTATTTGCTCATTCCAAGGTGTAGATTCCTATGGAGAAGAACGAGCAAGAAACTCCATAGGTTACTCTTTTTCAATCAGGTTCACAATACAATTTACTAGTTACATAGTTTTGCTGTTTGGATTGTGCGAGAACAATGTAACACCAAAATCCAGTCAAAGTGATCAAGAAAGAAAATAACCTTAAGAACAATAATAGCCTGGAGCTGACCAGTCCCAGTTGACGGCGCCCGTTCACGAACATGACACGTACACCAGCACCGCCCAACTCAACCATATTGTAGGGAATCGAGCGATCCACTGCACGCGCCACCGCCAATGAGAGAGAGCTTTGAGTGAGCATGACAACTCCAAGCTGACACAAATGAATTCTACTAATCTAATTTAATATTAAGTTAATTTCAGGGCTCTCACATTTACATTGGTTATATAAGTTAAAAAATATACAATTTAGCAATATGGCTGTATTATTTACGATTTCATTAAAACAACAGTGTTTTTAGTTATCCTGTGGAGCCGGACTAGCCTGCATCCAAGCATTTTTATCCTCTATAATATTCATTAAGTTTGTAATATGCTTGTGTACATAAAGTTTTCTTTATACATAATTTAAATTTGGATTCATTTAGTACATCGCCTGGTATCTTATTATAACATAAATTACAGAATCCCATGAACGATTTACTTATGTACTTTCGCTAATCTCGAAATTGGCTGACTTAATCTATTCCCATGTCTACTGCGGTATGTAAACTAGACATATCAAACTAGTTATTTGGTAAAGTGTCTACTTTACCAAATAACTGTAGGTTTTTCCTAACATACATAATGTTTTCATAGATAAATTGATATGGAACGGTCATAATGTTGATCTCCTTAAACCTTTCTCTGAGAGATTCGCGACGACCTAGATTGTAGATAGCTCTGACGGCGCGCTTTTGTAAGATAAAAATAGATTCAATGTCAGCAGCGTGTCCCCACAGCAAAATGCCATACGACATAGTGCTATGAAAGTAACTGAAATACACCAGTCTTGCCATGTCAATGTCAGTTAACTGTCGTATCTTCCTGACAGCATAAGCTGCAGAGCTCAATCGGCCCGCTAATGATGTAATGTGAGGACCCCATTGCAATTTGTCGTCTACAGTAATTCCCAGGAAAGTTGTCTATTTTACAAACTCTAATTTCTCACCATTCAATAATATGTCACATTCGTTGCTTTTAACATTTGGTAAAACAAATCTAATACATTTTGTCTTTTTATTGTTTAGTACTAACTTATTTAATGTAAACCAATTTTGAACTTGCATTAGGGCATTATTTACGTCGTCATAACTATTTGTGTGTCTATTAATTTTAAAAACGAATGAAGTGTCATCAGCAAATAATACCATCTGCGGTTCATTTTTAAATAAATGGGGCAAGTCATTTATGTACGCTAAAAATAAGAATGGACCTAGTATCGAGCCCTGCGGTACACCCATAGATATGCTAGCACCCTGTGAATTTACTTTATTTACTTGTACTTTAAGTTGCCTATCCTGAAGGTATGATTTCAACAGATTTAGCGACGTCCCCCGAATGCCATAGTGTTTCAGCTTCAGCAATAGCGTCTCATGTTCAACACAGTCGAATGCCTTCGATAGATCACAAAATATGCCGATGGCATCCCGTGCTTCTTCCCAAGAGGCGAACACCCGCTTAATTAGAGCTACTCCCGCGTCAGTAGTGCAGCGACCTTTGGTGAATCCGTATTGTTGGTCATGAAAGATAGAATTCATGTTAAGTGACGCAACATCTGAGAAAGCATCAGCCTTTCAAACACTTTGCTGAGCGCTGGTAAAATAGAGACCGGCCTATAGTTATTGGGTTCTGCACTATCACCGGATTTAAACAATGGAACTACTTTACTATGTTTCATTAAATCCGGGAAAACTCCGTGATCTACACTTTTATTAAAAATGAAAGCTAAATGAGGCGCTATAGTCTCTATAAAAGACCTACACACCCTAACAGACATTCCCCAGAGATCTTCAGTAGACTTAACTTTGATCTCTTTGAACGCTTTAATTACTGCTTGGGGGTTTGTGTATTGAAATCGAAACTCAGAAAGGCACTCCTTGATATTACTTTTAAGAAGTTCGACGGAAAGAGTCGGAGATGATTTCAATGCTTCCGTAGTTTTAATCGGAATATTTTTAAAGAAACTTTCAAATTCCTGGGCAACTTTCAAATTTGAATTGATGTGTCCATTCGCAGTATTTAGATTAAATTCAGCATTACGGGATTTATTTCTACCTGTCTCGTCATTAATTATATTTCAGGTAGTTTTTATTTTATTTTCTGCAGTCTTAATTTTATTAGTATTAATGTAAAGTGCTTTAGCCTGCTTGCAAACTAATTTAAACGTTTTCGAATATTTGGAGACATAAATGTGAACAATATTTATTAACAACATCTTTATGTAAATAATCACAGTTACAAAAAATATTATCTATACATGTTGCCGTGGTGGATGTTACACGGGTGGGCTCAAGGAAAACATTAGATAAATCAAAAGATTTGAAGAGACTTAATAAGTTAGTACAAATAGAGTTATTTTCCAAGATATCAACATTAAAATCGCCACATATTATGGTACATTTACTACTAGAACACGTTTTGTGCAGTACAGTTAAAATTTTGTAACATAGGAGGTCTATAAACACAGACTACAATATGCTTATTCAGCTCAACACAGGACAACTCTATTGTGTGCTCTTGGGCTCGCTGCCATCGCAGCGGTAAGTCCCCTCTTTGAGGAGTGGCTTGAGAGACGCTACGGCGTCCTCACCTACCGCCCGACACAGGTCCTCACCGGACATGGAAGTTTCGGGAGGTACCTGTGTCTGATGGGGCGGGAGGAAACGCCCGGGTGTCATCACTTCGAGGACCGCCCTGAGGACACGGTGGAACACACGGTGGGAGAATGCCCTGCGTGGGCTGAGCACCGCCGTGTCCTCAGGGAAGTGATCGGCGATGGCGACCTCTCGCGTCCGGGCCTAGTGCAGGCCATGATGCGGAGCGAGGGGAACTGGGATGCCGTCTCCTCCTTTTGCGAAGCAGTCATGCTAGCTAAGGAGGAGGCGGGACGCGTGAGGCATCGAAGCGCTGCCTCCTCGCAACCCAGCCATAGCGAAGGACACACCGGGCGTCGGGGA
Organism: Spodoptera picta; assembly: GCA_038387885.1. NCBI lineage: Eukaryota > Metazoa > Arthropoda > Insecta > Lepidoptera > Noctuidae > Spodoptera > Spodoptera picta. The sequence goes on along the minus strand of JAZHFQ010000413.1, from coordinate 197,936 downwards.
TCGCGAGACGATCTCCGGCCACCGTAAGCGCGGGCCTGCGGACGGCGAGCACGGGTGGCTCCCCGTCCGACCAGAAACAGACCCGAGCGTACGGCGCGTCGCGTTCCGCGCGCGCCTCAAAGAGCCATCAGACCACCACAGATGGGGCCCAATAGGGCCGATGCCGATTCGGAGTCGCGGAGAACCTAACGGGTAACCGGGGCTCCGGCTCGACGTGCAGGAGAAGGAACGGGGTGGTTTTTAGTCAGTAAGAGTCTGACACTCCCTCCCGCCTCACCCAGACGGGAGCAGTCATTCGATGATTTTCCCCCCTTAAAAAAAAAAAATTGTGTGCTCTATTGACAATAATGTAATATCTTGTCTTTCTTTATATTTCACTGAATTGTTAACTAAAACTATTTTCCAACACAATAGTTTTTAAAATTTATAGATTCTACTTGATAATCCTTCAGCCAATGTTCAGTAATACAAACAATATCATAAAATTTTTCTAAAAATAATTCAATTTCTAGAGATTTTGATGAAAAGCCCTGCATATTTTGATTAAACAATGTTATAGTAGGGGAGCCCATGAAGGGATTTCGGTAGTTACTCGAGCGCGTCAGATTAACATATGGGGAAAACCTAGTGTCATGTTGAATATACCCAACATATATCCGATCTGATTAGAAGGGGGGGACTGAAAATTAAAAAAAAAGTCTGACTAAATAAAGTCAGTTTCGTCAGATTAAGGGAAGGTAGGTCAATACCGTGCTAAACGAAGTGCGTTTAAAAAATCTGCCCATTCCAACTTGATTTGCAAGAGTGGGGGGATTTTGAAGGGTTCTCGTTTGTACTCTCCAGAACATTCAACCCCACCATGCAAACTGGCAGATTAAGAGTTTTTTATTATTAAATAGACATGTAGCATGTACATTATCAATATCTGACACGCTCGACCACTAGAACAAAAGTTACGCTTAACAATTTCAATGATCTGTAGATTCCCCCTTCCCCCACTGGTGGAAGAAATTGTCACTAAACCATTTCTTCTTTCTATCAGCATATCTTCAAAATCCAGTAGGTCCCAAGGACGCTCAAGTAAATCCCAATTTAGCATCATGGGCTCCCCTACTATTAACAACTTTTCTTGTTTTTTCTTCTTATGTACTACTTTCATAGATTTAGACTTAAATATATTGCCAGAAGATACCTTTACAATGCATGGAACATTTGTATTATTGTTATTATTTAATTTAAAAAGTTATCCAGAGTACCCACATTTGTCATCAAATCATGAGTCTCTTTCGTACTATCATAATAAGTACAGCTAATCTCTATATTATTAGATTGTCTACATAATATAGATCCGTCACTTAAACTATTATAAACTAAATTAATACTATTTGCTAGCAAACTAGCAAGTAAAACTTTACATTTTCTAGGAATAAACATGTATTCCTTGGTCAAATTAAAACCACTAACAAATTTGTTAGTGTCAAAAAATAATAATTTGTCTTTATGACAACATGTCAGCATAAATATTATATTATTTAAATAATGTAGGAAGAGGAAAAAAAAATGGCGGATTGCATTTATTCGTTTCGAAAAATAATAATAGAAAAATTGAAGATTTAACAATTTTTTCTTGGCAGTGGTGAAAGACATACGTGTTTGTGTTTTTTTTTTCAATTTAAATTTTTTTTTTTTCAAATCTGAGTCGAAGCCATCCTAGTGTTGTGATACATTAAAAAACCATTGGTAACGTGGGCAAAATATCCCCTAATACTCTTTTTCTTTAATTATATATTTTTTTCGGTGCATCTGCATTTTTTAATATGGATACTAAAAAACCTCCCGACCCTCCAGATAATATGTTTGAGTACACCCCTCTAATGACTATCACCGTCCCCAACACCGATGATGCTGACAATAGTTTAAATAGGAAAAGACCTGCACATTCTCCACCAGTTACTATAAATAACCCACCCAAAGTGGCAAAAGTTAACGGTAGACAGTGCTATACACCCAATGACGCTCCTCCGTATATTGTTCATGTTTCTTTGAGAGATTCTCAAACCTCAGGCACAACCCTACACCCTGTGAAATTTGGCATGTTCTTGATGAAGAACAACATAAAAAATGTACGGATGGATGGTGTCAAAAGATTAGGACGTAACAAAATTTCAGTGGAATTTAAGTCACACCAAGATGCTAACAGCTTTTTAATTAATGGAGTCGTAGCCCAACAAAATTACATAACATCCATTCCACTGTTTAACATCACACGTATGGGTATTGTGAGAGATGTCCCTGTGGACTGGACTGAGGAGGAAATTGTCGAAAATATCAGGGTCCCTTCTGGATGTGGCAATGTTATCAAGGCAAGGAGAATGAATCGGAAAGTGGTTTCTTCTGATGGTTCAGAGTGGAAACCTACACAAACGGTGGTTCTCACATTTGATGGGCAAATTTTGCCAAAACGAGTTTACTGTTTTTACACTGCTCTTACAGTAGAAAGGTACACATATCCCACAATACAATGTTTTAACTGCTGCCGCTTTGGGCACACACATACCTTATGCCGCTCAAAGCCTCGTTGCTTCAGATGTGGCCAGGACCATCCTGGTGATGGATGCCTGGTTTCAGAGGAGATTACAACCTGTGTAAACTGTCATGGTAATCACTTTGCCAGTAGCAATGTATGCCCTGAGCTAGGCCGTCAGAAGAGCATAAAGGCTCTCATGGCGGAAAAATCGATTTCGTATGCAGAAGCGAGTCAGGTCTTTCCCACCATCAAGAGGTCATATGCAGAGGTTTCAAAATCTTTTAATCAACCTAAACCCAAACTGCCTTAACAGAACCATAATACTTCCCAAACTCCCAAATCTTTACGTAAAACTGTCTTTTTAAAACCTAAATCTCATGCCCCGCTGTCTCCTAGTTACGATAAGCAAGCTCATCGAGTCCTTATCAACAATTATTCCTTTTCCCCATCACAAAATGGTTGCGCCTATCCTTTGGAGGGTGAAAACAACCATAATCCTAGAAATATTTTAAACATAATCACTAATATGCTTATGGCAGTATTAGGAAATCCTTCACATAACATACCTGACCACGTTGCCGACAAACTGACCAACATCCTACAATATCTTGGTAACATTCCATCCCCTAACATTCCTTCAATGGAACGCGAGGAGTATTCTTCCGAAGAAAACTGACCTAGTCCATTTAATAAATAGATACAAACCTCTGGTATGTGGCATTGCTGAGACGTGGCTTAGACCGGATTTTAATTTCCGGGTACCGGGTTTTAACAGTGTCAGGTATGATAGACCAGATGGTTATGGAGGCTGTGCTTTGTTAATTAATAGCAAAGTACAGTACTCTATTATATCTTTACCCTTTGTTAGTGACGACATTAATGCTGTTGCTGTTAAGGCTAAGGATATAAACATTTTTGCTTTTTATATTGCACGCCCACACATTAGTCATTTACAGTCAATCAAACATTTTCTAAATACTGTTAGTGGCCCATTACTAGTAATGGGTGATTTTAATTGTCATCATTATAGATGGGGTTCAGACATGTGTGACAGTATAGGCACAGAATTATTAGAGATCATAGACGAGCTTAATCTATGTATCATTAATGATGGCAGTGCTACACGTAGGTCTGCATTCGGTCAAAGGAACAGCTGTGTCGACTTGACCTTTTGTTCTCCCAACATAGCTAGCATGACGGACTGGAGGCGCTTGGATATGTCCTATGGTAGTGACCACTATCCCATCATAGTCACAAACCACTCCAATCCCACCCTTGATTAATCCCTTCCTCCATTGTTAAAATATCGCTTAGAATCAGCAGACTGGGATCTTTATTCCAGACTACTGGATTTCCGTATCTCTTCCCTTCCCCCTATTCATGCTGAGAACGCATCAGCGTGTTTCTCTGGCTTCTCGGAAATAATATCTACCACAGCTGCAGATTGCTTCCCGACTAAAATTCCACCGAAAGGTAAAATTGCCCTCCCGCCGTGGTGGGATAGTGATTGCACTGCCGTTATTAGGGCCAGGAATGAAGCTGAAAAGACGTATAACCGTGACATGAGCCTGGGCAATCTCATATCTTTCAAACAAGTATTGGCAAGGTCAAGGAAATTATTGAAAAAAAAGAAAAAGCAAGGCTGGCGGAATTTTTGTAATGCTTTGAGTCCATCGACTCCAGTAACAACTGTCTGTCGAAAAGCCAAGAGTTTCAGAAACTGCACAAGACCACCTTCTGTTTCCATGCTATCAGAAGATCTGTACCATAGTTTTTTCTCAAACGTTGCTCCCTCATATGTCCCTGAAGAGGAAGAGTGCGAAATAGGGGACTTGTTATGTTCTTGTGATCCTCTTGACGTAACATTCTCTATGGAAGAACTTGAAACAGTTCTGAACCACGTCAAGGACTCTGCTCCCGGTATAGATGGTTTCCCGTACTCATTTATAACGAAAAGTGGGGCTAAAACACGGTGGTACTACCTTACCTTGGCCAATTTTTGTTTCACTTCCGGTTACATTCCCACAGCATGGAAGGTTCAGGTTATTATGCCTCTATTAAAACCTGGCAAAGACTCTAGAGATCACTTGTCTTATAGACCGATTGCATTGTCGTCCATACTCCTCAAAATCTTTGAACATTTAATAAAGAACCGTCTAGAGTGGTTGGTAGAGAGCCGGGAGATGCTTCCGGCGACTCAGTTCGGTTTCAGAAAAGGTTTAGGCACCGTTGATAGTGTGGGTACCCTCACTTCAGCAATCCGACTGGCTCTTTGCAGGGATGAGTCGTTGGTGGCAGTCTTCCTGGATATCTCATCAGCATATGATTCTGTACTTCTACCCCTTCTCAGGCGGAAAATGCAAAAGCTGAAAATTCCGAGTGGGATTATACGAATTATTTGCTGCCTTCTTACCAATCGCACCCTTCAATTAAGAACTCCTGAGGAGAGCCCTGCACGGCGAATTGCCTGGAGGGGCTTACCTCAGGGATCAGTTCTCAGTCCTATCCTATACAACATATATACCTTTGATCTCCCTTCCTGCCTAAACTTTGATTGTAAATCTCTCCAGTATGCTGACGATATTGCACTGATGGTCACTAGTCATTCTATAGTCGATGCCACTTTCTCTGTGAATGTCTCTTTGGCTTCATTAAACCAATGGCTACTTGATCATGGACTATCTTTGAGTGCTCCAAAGAGCGCTGCTGTTGTGTTTACACGTAGACGTCATACCCCAGATCTAAATATAAGTATTAACGGTCAGATTATTCCCATTTCCAAGGCCAAATTTCTAGGAGTTACCCTCGATTCCAAGATGTCAGGTGTGGATCACATTGATTCGGTAACTAAAAAAATTGAACGCACCGTATGTATCCTCCAAGCTTTAGCCGGGGTATGGTGGGGTGCACACCCATACACTTTAAAGTTAGTCTATAACGCTTTGGTTAGGAGTGTGTTGGATTACTGCTGTTTCCTGATTATACCTTGTAACAAGGGAGCACTGCGAAGGCTAGATTATATCCAAGCCAAATGCCTTAGGACTATTATTGGAGCAATGAAATCATCACCCGTAAATGCCCTACAAGTGGAATGTGCTGAACCACCTCTTGATCTTCGTCGGGAGTACCTCGCAGATCGTTTCATATCAAAAGTCCTCTCCCGATCATCCAATCCTCTACTTCCCATTTTGGATCAAATTCTCCTCTCCTATGATTCCTCTCCATACTGGCTCCACAAACCTATACCCCCAGTGATTGTCAGATACAGAGAGCTTAAAAATCTTTCGGCCTCTGTCAGTCAATTCCCAATTCTCCCTGTATTCTCTTCTGCATACGAAGCCATCCATTTTAAACCGAAACTTGTTCTGGGGTTAGGTCTTTCAAAATCTTCGGCAAATATTGTTGGAAACTTTGAGCGGGCACTGGAAGAATACTGGAAGGGCTGGAATGTGTTCTACACTGATGCGTCAAAGTTGACTCAAGAGGGTTGTACAGGGGTGGCAACATATTTTCAGAACTCCAGAATAACTATGCTTTTTAAGTGTCCGCCAGAGGCTTCAGTTTTCACGGGAGAATGCGTTGCAATCTTGGAAGCTGTGAAATTTATTAGAAGTCATAATATTAAAAATTCTGTAATTTTTTCAGATTCCCGTAGTAGTATTCAATCTTTAGGTCAAAATCAGTTACACACCAAAATCCATAGACAGCTAGTTGTAGATATTAAACGCCTCCTTTGGTGCTCTCATAATGAAGGGCTTAATATCGAAATAGTTTGGATCCCTGGCCACTCTGGCATACGCGGAAATGAATGTGCTGATGCGTTGGCTAAGTTTGCTACGTCAGGTGATGTGGAACGCCATCATTTCGTTATACCCGGCTATGATATCCGAGCCGACACAAAGCGAAAGCTCTATGACACGTGGTCTTCAATATGGAAAAGTACCTCACAGCGTAAAGGAGCTTACTACGCTTCCGTCCAACCTAGCATCCAGAGGAAACCTTGGTTTTTTAAATTTCGTAAAATCACAAAACAAGCAGTCACGTCCTTGTGTAGACTTAGACTCGGCCACTGCAGTAGTCCAGTTTTTTTGTACAAGATTCACATTCGTGACAACTCTGTATGCGAATGTGGTCTTGATGAGGGTACCCTCGAACATATATTTTTTTCTTGCTCCATAAACTCCCAATATCTAGACCTCTATAGAGAACTCCCTAATATTAAAATTCCCCTCCCAATTAATTACATTCACACTACACCAACATTTTCATACACAAAATAATAATTAAGTATGCACTCGCAAATCAAAAGAGGCTGCATTAGTACCTACTTAGAAAATAATATATAGTACAGTATATTAGAATAATGTTTATTCCAGTCTAAACCTGTTTGAAGTGTTCGTCCAACAACTTAAGTTTGTGCAAATGAAGAAGGACAACGGTGGTACCCATAACACAAGTTTGATCTTACCTTGGGTACCATAGTTTCATCTTAAGTACTCACTTTTTATATGATGTTGTAACGATTAATTTTATATATAAGAGGTACTGTACAAATTATGGTTAATAAACATTTATTATTATTATTATTAATTTTCGCTCACTATTAACCAATTTTTATCCTAAACTCATTAACCTTTTGGCAAAATTCATTACTAAAAATAATATTAAAATCTAATGTATAATGAGAGTATCTAATATAATATAGTGAATGTGCTTTAAATTTAAATGACAATGCCATTGTTTTTTGTCCCTTTTCTATTTAAATACATAATCTGTAATGCCCACACCTGCCGTAACACATGACGCTGGCAGGATAGTCAACTACTAAATAGTGGAGACTCAATTGCCATAGAAGAAAAAAAATAAATAAATAATGTATATTTTTATTTTGTGATTCTGTCAAATTGTCAGAATACGGAAAAGCACACATTATTATGTTTCCTATCTTTAGTTTCAATAAAGCATTGACACCATCCACTATACCCCGCTTCTTTACTCCAGTACTATCACCCATCAACAACACTACTGGCTGATTTTATCAGTCAAGTTGCGTCTTATGCAGAGGTTCTCAGATGTGATTGATAAATAAGTATCTTATTACGGTACTGGTTCCTTTAAGTACATGATAGCACTTGACTTAATGCAGTATATTTACTTGTTTCTAAAAATCAAATTATCTATAAAATTATCCTAACAAAGTGAGTAAAAGAGAGCAGACGGTAGCTGTTTCATTAACTTTTGATGGTAAGTAGTGACCGTAGTCAAAATAAAGATAAAAATGCCCACTACCGCCAGCCTATAAAAATACACATCTAGTATCGAGCCACGATTTTAAGTGCTCGATATTTGCACATACTGGATCATCCAGCACCAGGCAGTATATAATATCCTTCTTTGGGTCGCGTCGCGTAGTTAGATAGAAAAGAACCATACATACCTTTAAAAATAATAACTTACAAACGATATAAGTAGGTACTACAAACAAGCTATCAATAGTAATGGTTTTAATATATATTTATATATCAGTACGATATTTATATAGTCTATAAAGATTATACTGATAATAATCTTGCTATTTTAAGAATATTAAGTAAATATTCTGGCATGTTCTGGGCGTATCGCTCGTGCGTGAATGTTGACAACTATCTTATCAGATAACAACAGTGTTTCTAACCGCTAATTGTTATCACTCGCCTAGACTTTGAAATAGAGAACAGCTGTTTATCTTGCGATCACGAGGTGTACTATTCTCGGCTCAGAATCTATCAAAATTCTCGTTTATCATAGACTTCTTCGTTGGTTATGTGGTCGTACTAAGTTATTTTATTTTCGAAATTCGTGGTGAAACATTCAATGTCACTCTTGGCTTCCCCCTTCAAATAGAGGGCGTGATCGATGATATTACTATTGGTGCTCGGTATAATTATGCAGCAGACACGTACAAGAAAATACCTGTACACGACACACATGATCAAAATGCAAGCACAAACATGCAAATGACGTTTCTGCTATCATTAATCATGTGACATTAATATCTAAACAGCACCTTATCAAGAAGTGTCCAAACAATTTTGTAACGTTTAATAGGCCAATGTTTTAATTACGGAGTATACGGAGATAGTAAGTACGTATTAACAGGAGTACAATAATACATTAATCGCAGACCTATCTCACAAACATTACGACACACACGGGGTCAGCGAGGAAATAAAACAACGTTAACATAATTACGCCGGTTTTATTCCGTTCATTTACAACACTTTGTATCTAGCCTTGTTTATCATGTGATGAGCGGAGGTTTGCAGTTTGAGGAGTTCTTCCTTGATGAGGCGCGTTATTTCCGATTTGGCTTTGGCGACGGCGAGTTCTTGGGAGCTTTCTATCGCGAGGTACAGCTTACGCTCTCCTTCAGGCGGCGTCTTACCCGGCGGGACGTAGGTACCTCGCACCGTTATACCGGCCTCGGAATACTCGCTGATCAACGCTAGCGCCTCCTATAATCAAAACAACAATTGTTATGAACCAACACATCAGATAAACCGCTGAATGATGAAATAATTATCTCTGTGTAACAGAACAAATCCACTAAAATCCGTTAAAAACCTACGCATTACAATTTGATTTTTACATTTACGAGTACGATGGATTTAGTTATTACCTCTTTTTTATCTAATGACAGTAAAAACATTTACTGTATACCCTTTGTCTTCTAAGTAGTTTGACACACATAAATATGAGGGCACCAATTATGGCAAGTTTTAGCAACATGTTGACAACTAATCTCGTCGGGAAGAGAAATTGCACTGAGTACTAAGTATACGTTATAATGCATGTACCTACAATGAGGTTATCTGCGCAAGGTTAAAACGACCCCTTCGTAAACAAATAAAGTATAATGAGGTTATTTACTTTCAATAAAAAACGATTGAAATAAGGTGATAGGTCGCTTGCAACTTTATCTTGAAAAATAGCAATTATTTTATTAAAATCGCATTTTATTGTTTTGTTTTGGTCAAGCGTAGACTAGTACGTGCGATGACGTAATCAGTCATCGCGTGATTAGGTACTCTCCGAGTACAATCTGAGCACTGTTTTTGATACAAGAGTACTGGTATAAGCATCCCATTATGGGCAAATGTGAAGGGCATGCTTACTGGAAAAACCAGAGACTAACTAAAATATGTATTTGATCAGTACCTACATAATATATGGCAAATCCAAGTAGGCAATTCAAAGAAATGAATAAGTAAATACTCAAATGTGTTGCCAACCGCCAAACCCGAGAACGGTCTATACAAATACAAATACTTTTTATACAATAACAGCATTCACCAGCTGATTGAACCAAATGAACTGATATCTATAAATAGAAATGCCCCTAATAACAAGAAACGAAAAACAATAAAATTTAAATGTAAATACCTAGTACAGAGAATTTAAATGGTGTCAATACGTCACTGTTTCGTATCTCAGCAATAACACGTATGCTATTAATTAAAATTTTAGTTAATTATCACAATCAAATTAACCACAATAATTGTCTTAATGTTATCTCAAGAAATTGAAGTTAAACATTGCATCATTACCTATACATTAGGTGTCTCAATTAACGTAATTATTTCGTATTATTAACAGCACACGATTCTATTAATAATAATACTTTGGTATGATGTGACACATCAGAAATAATTCATTATTATATTGTAATATTAACTTCTATTACTACCATGTGATGAAATATCTGACAATTTATACTGGAAAAATGCAAGTATAACAAAATTTTTTTCATCATTCTTTAACTAATACTAACTTCCCTTAATTGACTTTACTTTATCTGAACATCGTGAGTTAAAGCCTGTATTTTTTTAGAGTAGCCAGATAGGGCATGTCCCACCTAGCATCATTTTCAAATATGAACATTGTCAGTGTTATTTTTTAGCTTATGTTAACACAAATAATATATACGCCCTTTTATTATACCTCTCTTAAATTTGAAGCAACACTTAAATATAACATCAACCGATAAGTGATAGGTACTTCACAGAACAAATAAAGGGTAAGTTTAGGTGCCACTTTACAGAACAAGTAAGGGAATACTTTAGGTGCTACGTCAGGCTAAGCGACATTTATTAAAGTGACAGTTTAGGGATGATGGTGAAAACAGCCAATTTTTCTAATCGTAAAGCCAATCCATACTAACAATAATATGAAATGTTACCTCTTTATAATATTAGTTATACAAGTAAATATTATATTAAAATGTACCTTGCTAGTGACTCTCCAGCGAGCTTGTTGTGGGAAGTCATTGATCTCCAGTTCTGTCTCATACTTCCTGAACACTTCCTCAGCAGGTTCCGACGCGCTCTCATCCCTGGGTTGGTAGTTCAGACGCGTGTTCAACTTGGCAGCCAGCTGTTCTGCTACTGTTTTAGCCTAAATAGGATAGGAGAGGAGATGTTGTAAAAATGTGAATATAATATACACCATAGTTTCACAGCAAACCGGCGTGAAAAAGAAGAAAAAAATGGCCTGTTGTATTTTATTCGCCAACTTTAATTAAAAACTGCCTCGTAGGCCGAGTGGTCGCAAGTGCGACTACCGAGCAAGGGGTCTCGGGTTCCATGCGGTAAATGATGTCATACCGAGTATCAGATTGTATTGAAAGAATCATGTTACTTGACACCGTTTAACAATAACAACTTTACTACACTTTGGTTTTGTCTTATGAAATAAATAAATTAGATGAATGAAATTTGATATTAGCTAGGCTTTGGAATGCGTTCATTGTTTGTATAAGTATGTAAGTTTGGTTTTTAGGTAGTTTGGAATAACTTGGTACACAAGTTTTGGCGTATGTCTGAGGGCTGATCACCTAAAGACTACGTAATATTTTGTAGACCAAGCAATTCAATTAGATTGTGTTTATGTTAGGTTTGATAGTTGAAGGATAAGTTAATAATAAATATAATAGGTACAAATGGTAAGGTACAGTTTAGTGTTCATGTCCTTAGTTTGATCATGGTGTAGACGAGCTCTCTCTGTGAAAATTATTGGAGGTCAAAAGAACCTTAAATATTGACACTAAATTTTAATTAAAATAAATATAGAGGTAGAAATGAATAAAAGTAAGCACAAGTATAATAATGAAATGAAGAATGATAAATAAATATAATTAATGAACAGGTACCGGAGAGTCCTGTATAAATATAATGTGCTTACATGTGTATGTACCTTACGATTATAATAAATAAATATTTAAGCAAAATAGAATGTATTATGTGTACCTAGATATAGAACAGTGAGTAAGAGATTATAATAAGTTGTAAAAGAGATAACAGTTGTAAGTATTATGATTATTTCAGTTGTAAGAATAATTTACCAAATGAATTTCAAAATATACCTATAACTTGAATCGTAAAGTATTTAAATATTGTCAACAGTGCGAATATTTTACGAAATAATTATGTATGTTTGATGTAATGATCAAAAAAAAAATTAAAATATATTTTTTTTCCAAAAAAACGGGGGAGGTGTAGTGTGTGTGACATCTCGCCCTATAAGTAAGTAGTGTAAGTTAGTTATTAGACACTTAATTAAAGATATTCATAAGAACAACACGTCTCCCTCATTGCTCCACATTGCACCCGGGTCGGGCAAAGTATTACTGGGCTTTTTCAAAAATTCTCAGTAGTAGCACGGAGTCTGGAAATGTGCCCGGTATATGGCAATAGGCTCTCCCCCTATTACATGGGACTCATAAGATAAATAGTGAAAAGTGTGTGTTACTTCTGTGTGCACCTCTGCCTACCCCTTCGGGGATAAAAGGTGTGATGTTATGTTATATTTAATTAATTAAAAAAAAAAACATAAGTAATATTTATATTTGATGTGCCGACGTGTCACCACTATCTCTCCTGGTGGAAAGCGATGCTGCGGTTTACAATGAAGCTAGTCGTCCCAAAATAACAGCAATATAGCCCTATATTTTATATCAATTAATCATTTAATCTGTTTAGTAGTAGGTTTTGATATTTATCGCGTTCAGACAGACAGCCAACGTTACCATCGGCTTTATTTAATCTTAATCACTGAATCGTTTTTGATGAACTTTTGTACCTTAAAAACGGTGATAAATAAACGACGGTAACGGGTTAAATATTGACACCAATGAAACCACCTCAAGCCACACTATATAAAGGAGGCCATATACGCTAAGTTATGCATAATGGTTATAACTTTGCATGCAAAACCGACAAGCATAACCGAGTTTCATACAACACATAAAAAAGCTATTAAAAAGGTTTGTCTCAGTTTTTGTGAAAGTCTCTCAAGTCTGTGTTGAAGTGTATAATTAAATGTTAATGTAATTGGTGTAAAGCCGTGTTAACATAATTAAATAAATAAATAAATAAATAACACATACACGTTAGGTTTTGCATATACACAGGGCTACACATCGAGCTTTACATAACCAGTATAAACTGAACGTTAAATGTGCGGAAAGATGATGCGACGCGACACCAGGATAAACTGGTTTTGTATAGATTGATGTGTGGCCGTGTGTACACTGTACATGCACCGATAACTGTACAGTTTAATCAAATAAACGCTAGGGCTTGCCTGTCGGTTATGCATGCACGGCTAAAACTATCATGCAAAATCTAGCATGTATGGGCTCCTTTATAAATCTCCAACTTTCTTAACAGCGATCTCCAACTGCCAGGAATGGAGAATATTGCAATCTCTCTTAAGTAGAGAAGATCCATAGTCCAACAGTGCTTAAGGGTTGTGGATTAGATATTTCCAGATCAACTTTACATTGGACTCACAACGAAACTAAGTGTGTCTCAACCGCTTCCAATACGGTTCGACATTCTTCTGGAGAATAAATAAAAGCATGTCCTATATGGAAAGAAGATAACTCCTTAAAAAGCTGGAAATATACTTGTGCCTCTCCTGCAGCTGTAGCCAAATGCCATTTAGCGCTTGTCTACTTGTAGAATAAAAAACCAAATTATATGGAATTGACGTATATTTTAGTTTAGTTTTCTACTCTCTCTGTAGACAAGTGCCAAAGTGGCGTTTGGCTAAGGCTCTAGTAATCTTGGGAGCGATGATCACTTACCATCAGGAGATACGTCCGCTCTTTTATCGTAGTTTCATAACAAAAAGGACTCACAGTGATAAGTGTGTGTGCCGAGGGCGCGCCCTTGAGTATGGCCTCTGCAGCTTGTTGCGTGGCGCCCTTGTGCTCGGCGCCGAGTCCCTTGGACAGGTTGATGTGCGCGGCGAGGCGGCGCGCCAGCTCCAGCTTGCGGTCGGCGCCGGCGCCCGCCGCCGCGCCGCCCGCGCCCGCCACTCCCGCCGCTGCTACTCCAGGCTGTAAGCATTACAAAACAATTTCACTAAATCTTTCAACATATTATACTTCACAGACTGCCTCGTGGGCCGACTGGTCGCAAGTGCGACTGCCAGGCGAAGGGTCACGGGTTCAATTCCTGGGTCGGGCAAAATATTACTGGGCTTTTAAAAATTCTGCATGCAGTCGGGAATTGTGCCTAGTATATGGCAATAGGCTCACCCCCTGTTGCATGGGACTCATAACATAAATAGTGAAAAGTGGGTGTTACATTATACAGTGGCATTAAGCGCCTACCTACCCCTTCGAGGATAAAAGGCGTGATGTTATGTTATGTACTTTACAAACTTTTTCAAAGTCGGTCCTTATCAGTGGTGGGCAAAATAAGGCCAAGGAGTTATTTCAACCTGCCGAAAGTATTTCAAAATAGAAATGGGATGGCTAACAACATCGATACAAATCCAGACACGGTATAAACAATTGTCGATTGTTTTCTATCAAAGATTATAACCAAGTAATTACATAAATATCTACAAAAACAATTATAATCCGTATCATTATAAATATTTAAAAGCCAATAATTCACGGGAAACTGTCGCACGATTAATTATAAATGTATAGTCTCTTGGTAGACTAAACACACTTTTCTTGATTTAAATGAAAGTCAATAGTTGGGAATAATAATTTGTATTGTAAAATAATAAACTAACGTAAAATGGATTGAGTGAACTGTATGAGCGTGAGTGCTAATGTGAATTATGAGAACGCACGGCGGACTTGATTGCTCGATACGAACCGAATCGAATAATTAGGTAAATGAATTACGATGTGTAAAAATGCTGACTTTAAATGTGTACGGTTGCACCGTACAATAAAGATAAATTGATACACTGTCATTGTGAATATGCAAAGAAAATAAACATTCGTATTATATAACTTTCGTTAGACATACTAAATAATTTATATCGTTTTTCGACACACGATACGGAATTGGGATGATGACAGGGTATGAAATTTAAAAATATAATATAGTAAAAAAAATAAAATATAATATAGTCCGTAAGTTAGGTAATGAAAAAACGTTAGACACGTATTTTTTATTTTGTCGTATATTCGAATAATACTTAGATAAACGTCACGCGACATTTCAAAGGTATCATTATATTATATTATATTTTCAATTAATCGTCGAAAGTATTCGTTTCTGTAAGAAAATAAAAAATGTGTCTAATGATTTAAAATAATCTACCAGACGGACATTAAAATAAAAATTAGTCATCTAATCCATTCTGCTCATGAGTATGAGCCCCTAGCATGGCTTGAAACTAATCGAGTTAAGTCAGTAAGCCGAAAAAAAATTAATATAATCGTAACTTTAGACAATTATGTAGTTTATGTTTGAACTTTGAAGTTCTTTATAATGTTTCTGCTGTGAGTATAATGTACGCACACGTATACTGACGTGGTGTGATAGAAACGTGAGAGTAGCATGATAACGTTTTTTTTTTTAAGGGGGGAAAATCATCATATGCCTGCTCCCGCCTGGGTGAGGCGGGAGGGAGTGTCAGACTCTTGCTGACTAAAAACCACCCCGTTCCTACTCCTGCATTTCGAGCCGGAGCCCCGGTAACCCGTTAGGTTTTCTGCGACACTTTGTAACACTAGCTTGTTAAGTTGCTATCCCAATAACAATAAAAATATAAAAATGGAATTATTTAATTTCCTTCTAATGAAAAAATATCTCACCTTGATCTCTTTAACAATCTTCTTGGCAGCTAGCATGACCTCTATTTGCTGATCCAGGTCACCTTCTACGTCTTCATCATCAGAATCCTGGAGACCGAGAGCCGCCTTCTGATACTTCTTCTTTTCAGTGGCCGCTTGGGCTTCTGATTCGTCGAATTTAAAACCTGCAGGTCAAAATTAAAGACAATTATGCAAATAAATATTATTTGTTCGTCCCCAAGTAAAGATTTATGTGGAACAGAAACCATATTGTAAGTTTCGTTTTATTTAGTATCTTTTGTGTTTCCAACTGTACAATCTGGAAATCATTAGAGGATGTCTATCAGGAGTTGAAGTCTTGGAGGCTAGTAGAGGTATAATGTAACAAATCATTGTTCTTGTATTGAAAACTTCTTGTTGGTGATTGGAGATCTAATCCACTCACAAGTGTTTATTATGATGATGATGATTGGAGATTTTATTCCATAATTGTCAAAAAGCCAACATGCTGACAAACAAAACTCCTTATATTGCAAAGAAGCTTCTGCAACGTATGCGCAATCCCGCTTTTACCCGTTCCCGTAGGATTCTCATGTACTCCTTGGATATAAAGTATCCTATCTCCATCTCCTGGCTATAAACCACCACTTACAAACTGTTCAGTTGAATCATTCTTGAGTTATAAATAGTGTAACTAACACAACTTTCTTATATGAGTATAAATAAACACACACAAAAAACATTGTTTATTATTTCTTTTTCAATTTTAGGGACTGTTATACCGCACAGCGTGTGTCAATCCCATTGTAGCCTAATAAGTGTATAAATGAACTAGAGATCAATGAATCAGAGCCATGAAGTTGAACAATATAACATTTTTATTTTAATGTTAAAACAGAACTGACCTTTCCCACTAAAGCCGCCACCAGTATGAACTTTCTTGCCTTCCTTCTCCTGAGCATCCTTATACTTGTCCCAGAGCTGCCTGAGTTCGTGCGGCGGCACCGCCCCGGCCAGTTCGAAGGCTCGCACGACGTCGCCCGCGTAGCGACCCTGCTCTGGAGTGAGGAATGTCCACGCGTAGCCTTTGTTGCCGGCACGACCCGTACGACCACATCTAAGAAGATTGATTTGAATTTGGTTAGGAAAAACAGTGTAATTTGTTTACAATAATTTAATGACATTATGACATCGTTTTAACGATGATTATATTAAATTTATTATATTTTTCTGAAGTGGTATAGGTAGTGTATAAAAAGTGTATTTATTATTCGTGAAGATCTGAATACTACTTGTAAATCTGCGAGAGAAAAATTAATCTAATGTTATTAACGAAAAACATGCTGATTTTCATTAAAACGGCTAAACGATCTGAATGGCTAAGTGATATTTTTTACAATAATAACTCACCTGTGCACATAATCCTCGTAATGATTAGGGCAGTCGTAGTTGACGACGAGTACGAGTTGTTTGACGTCCAACCCTCGCGCCGCCACGCTGGTAGCGACCAGCAGCTTCACCTTGCCAGACTTGAAGTCCATGATAGTTGAGTCCCTGTCGAATTGATCAATCCCTGTAACAGGCCACCATTAATATATTCGTCACTCAACAAAAAGGATTTATGCCGATAAATACAAGCATACTGACAATTACAAATTACGTACTATTTTTTACAAAAAAAAAATTCTTTACAATATTGTTTATAGGTGTTGCAGTATGCTTACAATTAACGACAGACTTAATTATTTTATAAGCGAGGCCTCCCCAGATCCGCTTTGGTCGCTGAAATCAAAATAGTCCGTTAGTAGATCTTTCATAACTAAACGCTGAATCCTAACTAAGAAAATAATTATTATATTTTAACTATTATTTGAGTAACAGGAGAAAACGGGACTATTATTATATTGAAGTATTCCATTTCTCATGTAGATAAACAAATATAAGATATCACGAAGACAGAGGCAACCTGCAAAAGAAAATTTAATAGCCTTATAGAGTTTTGATCCATTATTTTGTAAGCTTCTAAAAAGCATTCCTTTGATATTTTGCAATTTCATTTTATTTTGAGCAAAGCAACCAAATATAGAGGTATACTAAGTTTTTATGATTACAGCAGCCAAATAGTTATATAAGTATTGACGCCAATAATTGCAAATTATCATATTTCTTCAACACATTTGCAACCTTATTACTTTGCAAAAGAGTTTGGGCTAGCTTGATAAGCTGACGTCTGTACAATACAGTCACAAAACATTTGATATTCTTTGATTTGACATACTAAGAGCTTGTTCTTTGGCTCATGAATTAAGCATGCGCTAACTACATATTTACTTTGCGCAATTTGCGCAAACTGAACAACTTATTGCGCAAAAGCGTTATAACCAGTTGAGATGTCATTAACCCATACATTTTCTTTAATAAATGCCCATACAGTATAAACCATAAATTAAAAAAACAGTGTCGATGTCTCACCTCCATGCAAGCTCATGCATGAGTAGGAGGCTTTCATGAGGTCTTTGAGTAGACTGTCAGCGTTCTCCTGTTTGTCCACGAACACGATGATGCTGCCCATCTGGCTGTACAGTCCCAGCAACTCCAGCAACTTGAAGAACTTCGCATCCTCTTCTAAGATAGCTACGTGTTGCTCCACGTCTTTGCAAACTACACTTCTGCCGCCGACCTAGTATAGAGAGTATTTTCTTTTATTTGTATTTTAGTGATAAATTTGATTAAATTAATGAAATGAAGGTGCCTTGTTGATCAAAAAGTTGCAACCACGAGAAGTATAATTGGGGCTTTATTTTTTTTAATTGATATTACAGCAAGAGTTGATGTCAATTACTTGAGATGAGACTTATGCCTGGCGAAAGTATGATTACATTTCATATTTATTATAAAAATGTATGGTGATATATGCATATATCACCATACATTTACATTATCACATAATTATATCTTCTTATGTTGTGCTTCCACAAAATGACAAACAAAATGATCTATGTCCAGACAATAGTTGAGTTTCTTACCTGTACTTCAATAGGTTTCTGCAATATCCTTCTGGCGAGAGCTTCCATTTGTCTCGGGAACGTGGCACTGAACATCACAGTCTGACGATCAGGCCTGACGTTGTCTATAATCTTCATAACCTGCGTAAATCCAAATACATAATATAATTAGTATTTTATTAATAAGACCTTTATTGATAAAGTAATGGTTACTGAGTAACCTGTGGGGTGTCTGTAATTTTATACGTGATATATATAAATCGTTGTTTCGGGGCTGGGTGTGAAGTATATGTTAACGAGTATTGTAAAGGATCGCCATTGCTACTTCCTTCCTTACCTGAGGTTCAAAGCCCATATCGAACATTCTGTCAGCTTCATCCAGCACTATGTATGTGACGCGGCGCAGGTTGGTCACTCGGCCGGAGTTGGCAGCCAACATGTCGATCATACGACCCGGAGTGCACACTATCATTTCTGCCCCTCGTTTTAATTCTGCAATCTGAGTAAAAAGGTGTCTTCAATAAATAGGCATCATGTTTCGAAAATGACATCAAAAAATGTACATGTGTTTTTATGGGATAAGCCAGTAAACGAGCGGACGGATCACTTGATGGTAAGAAATCGGTGTCGTCTATGGACACCCGCAACACCAGAGACATTACAAGTGCGTTACCGGACTTTTGGGAATTAGGAATTTGAGGATTGTTGGGGATTCAGGGATTGGGGAGATTGGGAAGAGGAGGGTAATTAATTGGGCGTCCGGCCTCGAATGTTCTCAACAGGACAAATTTTTATGACAATTTCAATTCAGATTCAAATTCACAAGTGATTGCTGCAAATCGATTCAATCAATCAATTTATTATTAATTACTGTCTATATACCAGAATTAGGTACTCTTCGAATAAGAACAGAGAACACAGTATACTTGCAGTACTTTCGCTTTAAAAATGTGTAGACAGAAAACAGAAAATTCTGTAACTTTACATTAACGTAAGAAAGTTATCCCAAATTACCTGTTCAGAGATCCCGGTGCCACCGTAGACACAGACTACTCTTAAGCCTAAGGACTTGGCGAATTTCTTGATGTCCTTGCCGATTTGCATGCAGAGTTCCCTGGTAGGAGTCATGATGAGTGCAATGGGTCCGTCTGTGTCTTCCAAGGGCGGCTGGTCAAGTACGTGGCGGAACATTGGCAGGATAAAGGCCAAGGTTTTGCCTGACCCTGTCTTTGCTATTCCGATAAGGTCTCTGAAAAGATTATGATATGATAGTAGGTTAAAACGGCTTGTTGGATATATTAGTCAAGCTTATGTAACAGTTAACAATTTTGAGGTTATTTTTATGGCACTAACACATACAAATTCATGGAAGACAATGTAGTTACTAACGATACTTAAATAATTGAATTTCAACCAAAAAAATTTAAACATTGAAGATAAATACAGATTACAGAATTAATATACAGTATGTTAGGTTAAACGAGGGACATATTCAAACCCATAATAGTGTATACTCACATGAACCTAACAAACATATAAACGAAACGAAAACACTAATAAATAACACAGAACCATAAAAACGCTTCCGCTTACGCTTACGGGTTACGGCTTAGCGGGCTTAAGCGCACTCTATCCTTTTCGGCAAGATCGGCGCATGTTTTGCAACGCGACTTACTTTATGTAAGTACTGTTTCTGTTTACAAGTTCACTTGTTGCGCGCTCAGTGTTCATGATGATTTATTTTATTAGACAATTACTTCAAAAATTTTGGTTAAAGGTTTTTTACATATTCGGGACGAGAATCGAATACTGAATACCCTCCCTCAATAAGTCCCTCGTTTAACCTAACACACTGTATTTAAACATTGAAGATAAATACAGATTACAGAATTAATATATTAAGTCCTTTTAAAAAACATCAATTAATTGTATAAAACTCACCTGCCGGACATAATAGCAGGGATGGCCTGAGCTTGTATAGGAGTTGGCTTCTCAAAGTTAAGTTTCCTTAGTATATCCATTTCTTTCTTACTAATACCGCAATGGGCCCAAGTTCTGATTGGTTTGGGGCAACCCTTGCCCTTCACTCGGATACCTTCTAACTCTGTTCTGTATGCTTCTACTTCTTCTGGAGTCATTCTGGATAATTCACTTACCTGATAGTGTGAAATTAATATTAGTATTGTTGTGTAATAATATCAATATAATATCTATATAAATAAATATGAATTTCCGTTCGTTAATCTCGCTAAAACTCGAAAACGGCTGAACCGATTTGGCTAATGTTGGTCTTGAAATGTTCGTGAAAGTCCAGGGAAGGTTTAAAAGGTGTCTATATTTTTTTTAGGCAGTAAGTAGTTTGCCGGGTCAGCTAGTCTATAATATAAAAATAAATCGCTGTACGTGTTGCTAAGCGCATCTCGAGAACAGCTGAACCGATTTTGATAATTCATTTTTGTTTACTTTGTTATTATTAGGAGAAGGTTCTTTTTTTTTTTAAATCTTTATTTAATAAGAAGGGCTTTTTTCCATAGAGGAAAATGTCAGCCCTATTATAGGATACAAAATTCAATACAAAAAATAAAGCAGCTAAACCTTTTGTAGGTTTAACTATCCCTTAAGCTCAAACACAAATTAATTAAACTATACAATTTTCTAGCGTCAGATGACAATGGTGACGCTAAAACGTGTAAGAAACCTAGTTTGTGGGGTCCACTAGTCAACTATAATAACGGGAATAAGTAAAACACTCACTTCAGTATAGAAAGCTTTTCTGAAAGACATGTAGTTGAGACTTGCGTGGTCGACTTTAGCCAGGTCCTTCCTTTGCTTCGAAGCCAGGTTCGCGGCGGCATCCTTAATGTCCTCCGTCTCCTCCTCCGAAGAATATTCCAGACCATCCTGATTCTGTTCTATTAATTCTCCTGAAGATAATTTTTTATTTTTATTTTTATTTATCAAGGACAACAAACAGCAGTATATTAAATATAACACGGGTGAGTAAAATAATAGATTTAACAAATACACTCCTCACGACGTTGCCACGGATTACCATAAATCTACTTAGCAAACACAATGGGGCAAACTTGAAGCTACAAACTATACAAACATAGGATACATATAAATTACAGAATTACTTTTTACCTGTACCTACCTATTATATATTTTTACCTACCTATATATTATAATTATATTTTTTGTGCACTATATGAATGTAAAACACAAATAACAAGTAAAAAAAAAAATTAAAATGTCTGGAGTAATTACATTAAGGATGAGAGTATTAATAGTGGTTTTATAGTGGTTGTTCTTTTAAAATGTTAATGATTCGTTGTCGAAAAGTGTTCTTGCTTAGAAATAAAATCCAACCAATCGATGCATGGGTGAGCGTGCGCCTGAATTGGTATGACGGAGATTAGTTGCAAACATGTTCCGTGAACGCACCTCTCTGCTGTGTACTGAGCGAGGGACCAGGTAGCACAAACCATTCACAAGATCAGAACAGTCAAAGTTGTTGCGGCATATACTGAAGAGGGTCATCATTTCAAGGAGTGTGCGTCTAGATTGCAGGGACAGGATATTATATTTTTCAAGCAATAATTGGTAGGAAAGTCTTTTACGAAACATCTGTAGTGCATCGCACGGAGGTATTTACGCTGGACTAGTTCCAGTATTTCTACGTATTTTTTGTAGAAAGGATTCCAAATAGGCACTGCGTACTCTAGTTGTGGCCGGATAATTGACTGTTACAGATATAAATAAGTGGAAGGGCGGTGGAATTCTCTAGAAGCTCGCATTACAAAACCGAACATTTGATAGGCTTTATTGATTATTTTATTCACGTGCGCATCGAGATGAAGCTTGGAGTCTAACTGGACTCCAAGATCGCGTAGACAGGTAACTTTACTTAAGTCAGTGTTACCAAAATGATAATTAAACTTGGTTACTAGTTTCTTTTTTGTAAACGTAATACTATGACATTTGGAAAAACTAAGCTGAAGTTTATTGCAAGAGCAGTATTCTAAGAAACGATCAAGGTCCATCTGAAAATCAATACAGTCAGATTGATTGGTAATATTTTTATAAATCTTTAAATCATCTGCGTAAAGGAGAAATTTAGAATTCTTAAAACAGGAATTAATGTCATTAATAAATATAATGAATAACAATGGTCCAAGAATGGATCCCTGTGGGACTCCCGATGTGACCTGAATAAGACTGGACTCATAGCCATTTATTAACACTTTTTGAGTCCTATTGGTGACATAAGAAGCAAACCAACGCAGCAGGTTTCCTCTAATGCCATTAAAAGCAATCTTGTCAAGTAATAACCTGTGGTCAACTTTGTCAAAGGCCTTCTGGAAATCAGTATATACCGCATCAACCTGCTGCCTATTATCAAGGCTGTTAAATAAATGTGACGTAAAAATGAGGAGGTTACTCACGCAGGACCTATCCCTTACAAACCCATGCTGTTCTTTTAATATCACATGGCGCAAGACAGGGTAGATCTCGTTATGAACCAGTCTCTCGAAAAGTTTTGACAGTGCCGACAACAGAGAAATCGGCCGATAAGTAGACACGTCATCTTTTGAGCCGGACTTGTGGATCGGAATAATATTAGCACATTTCCAGATCTGTGGGAAGGTACCACTAGAGACACATTTATTAAATAAAAAGTGTAGTGGAACGCATAGTGTATCATAGGTATTTTTCAAGAAAACCGCGGGAATACCGTCAGGGCCAGGTCCTTTGGATGCATTTAATGATTTAAGTTCACTTTGAATCTTGTCTACAGAAAATTGTAAACTGCAGAATTAATATCATTATCGGAAGTAGCGGGTGGTGGTTTCCATGAATTATGGTTGAATGTAGAGGGTTCATATACTGAATGGAAGAAATCAGAGAATAAATTACAAATCGTAGTGGGATCATTCGAAGATTGTTGTTGGTAGTATACTATGGGAGGAATCTTGTTGCTGGATTTACGGCTAGACACAAATGACCAAAATGCTTTGACATTGGTAGACACGCTATCCTCTACCGTATTTATATATTTCTTATAGCAAGAGGCGACATCTTTTTTAAATTTTGCTCTATACAAAGAAAATAATTCATAGTCGTTAATATTTTTGTATTTTTTCCATCTTGTCCATGCGTGGGATTTTTGTCTCAGTATATGCATTAGAGATTTAGTGAACCACTTCGGAAAGTTGTAGTTTTTAGATTTGTGTATGGGGGTATGTAACTTTATTATTTCATAAATTTTTTCGTAGAATATAGATACGGCTTCCTCGGGGGGTAATTCTTCTAGGAGACCACGCCAGTCAACGCCTTTAATTTTGGAATTAATTTCAGGATAATTAGACTTATGATAATTAAGTGGATTTCGGCTGATATGTTTAGTTAAGAATGAGGGTTTTCTAAAAGGTATTAATGAACAGAAGACTGGATGGTGGGAATCAATGGGAAGGAGCGAAATATTTGGAATATAAGTTACTACGTGTGTGTTGCAGAATAATAAGTCTAGGATGCGCCCGTTACCGTTAATAGTACTATTGTATTGGTTCATATCGTGTAGTGAGCAAAACCCTAGAAGATGACGACTTATATTACAATATGTGTTGTTCACGGCACACGTCATATGAGATGTGGAGTCAATCCAATTGAGCTCTGGCAGGTTGAAATCTCCCGATAAGACTACGCATTCGATGAAAGGATCGTCAATTAAAACATCCAGTGAATCAATAAAATTAACATAAATATCTTCTGTTGTATTGGGAGGTATATATGTGGCACAAAGTAGTATATATTTATTATTATAAAATGGGATTGACAATGTGAGACATGATTAATTTAGGGCCTTAGATATCGCTATTAAGACGCCACCTCCGTCTTTTTTATTAGTGACGGAACGATTACGGTCGCATCTATATACATCATAACGGTGATCTATAAATTCATTCTCTGAAATATCGGGCGTCAACCATGTTTCAGTTATGATGATAATATCGTATGAGTGAGACAGTATGTGAATGTACAACGTATTCAGTTTGGTCCTGATCCCTCGACAGTTCTGATAGTAAATACATAATTATGTTATTACCATCGACAACCATTGTAAGTGCATGGAAACATGATAAAATTAACTTTCAAAATATAATTTAAAAGGTTTGCATTTTGTTTTAAACGGAAAATAATTGATTGCCTACAACAAAAACGTTTTCAGATGTAAGACAACGACTAAAAATACTCTGAACATTAAAATTAGCTGATTTACAATAACAAAATACACCTATGAGCACCCAGGCAAGCAGCTTATATAGTCGTATAAAAAAATAAATTAATATGCTCTAGGTACCCGACTGTGAAGTAAAAATAAATAAATATGAAAACTATAAATCTCATACAAAGTAAGCCATATACAAAACTTGAACAACCCACGGAAAGCGAAACACACATCCCAACAAGCAAATACAATTTTGAAAAAAACATTAGTCATTACTTTTAGAATCAGAAGTCTGAAAATTAGGCTTAATATTACTAGATATTTCGTCCTCCGAGCGAATGGTGAAAGCAGAAGAGGCTTCAGATTCCTTGACCAGGACAGTCGCGTTTCTAACCCAAACGAACTTAAAATTGTTGAGTTTGGCTGCTTCGCGGCATTTACGAAACAAATTTTTGTTTCTCAATGTCAAGTGTTCCTTTAGGTAGACGCGGGATGAAGTCCCTGAGAGGCCGATGCGGTCAGTAGTAAGTCCCTTCGATAGCCGGTATGCCTTGAGAAGATTATCCCGCTTTATCCGAGAAGTAAATTTAACTATAATGTTTTTAGGTCGACTGGCCTGTGCATGAGCATGCGGAACGCGGTGGATAGATATAAGTTCGCTAGGGGCTATTGAGATTTTGACTGCCGAGCATATTGACTCAAGCATAGAGATTAGGTTCTCACCTCGCTTTTCAGGCAAATTTGCAATCTCTATGTTACATTGTCGAGCCTGCTGTTCAAATGCATCAAACCTTCCTTCGAAAATTTTCTTAGCAATGTCCTCAGAGTCGCACCCCCTGGATTCCAACTCCTTCAGGCGCCTATCACAGTCTGCGTAATTATTTAAGTCAAAATTCACTGAAGACTTTAGATCAGCCACTTCCCGCGAAATTTTAGTATATTTACTGTGCAAGTCTGAAATATCTCTCCTCATGCGTGAATATTCCCCGCGTAGCTGATAGTGCATTTAAATCTTCTCGGAGGTCGTTAATACACGTATTTACATTAAAGAATTGGTTGTTCATGTCGGATCGAAGATCCAAAATAG
Source organism: Spodoptera picta (assembly GCA_038387885.1). Classification (NCBI taxonomy): domain Eukaryota; kingdom Metazoa; phylum Arthropoda; class Insecta; order Lepidoptera; family Noctuidae; genus Spodoptera; species Spodoptera picta. Next base: position 172,004 of record JAZHFQ010000413.1, on the reverse strand, counting down.
CCTTTTTCAACTCCATAGACAATGCACTTATAGCCTGGGTAAGTTCACAGTCCGGGTGCTTGCGCTTTCCATAGGCAACATTGAGACCAGGTTCTAAACTTGAGTGCAGGTCTGGATTCGACTTGCATATCTTATTGACTGGTGAACCCGATAGTGACATGACGCAAGAAATATCACTCGTGTTAGTAGTCTATGAAGATAGATGTAATAGATAGTACCGTAATTCGCCGTGCAGTCTCCACGCACAGTTGGCTTAGTGGCGTAAGGCGTCCTCCGTCACTGCGCGATGCGTCGCTGGTTCGCGCCCCACTAACTGCACCACTTTTTATGATTCTTCAAAAATTGTTGAAGCGTTTTCTGGTAAGCTTGAGCGAAAGAGACGCCGCAATACAAGCCCCAAGATGGCGCAGGCAGTATATGGCACTTTACTCAAGATAGTACGAGAGAGGCCGAGAACTTAAGGAAATCGAGCAAAAGCAATCAACGCAGAGCAAGCAAAATACAAGCAAACAAATCGACAGCACGTTTGCCATCAGCTAATTCTCGAGACGAACTGTCATAATGACACATGAATAATTTAAAATACAATAAGAATGATGGAATGCAAATAAAGTTTGAGTTAAGGCACAGAGGCCTTAGCACGAGTTTATTTACGTTTAAAATAATCGAAACGAGACCGCTTTGGCGCTCTGATTGATTGGTTCATTGGAGCCGGCTAATCTAGGGTTGCCAACTTTTTTTTAAACAGACATACGAGCATTTTGATTTTATAGGAGTATGGACTTACAAAAAAGGAATATCATTTATTTTTAAAAAGATATTGTTTTGAAGTTTTTGCAGTACATAATTTTTAGTTGTTTTAAAGGAATTGTATGAGTCAATTTCAACTGTAACTGGAAAAAGATAATGTATATTTAACGATTAACCTAAATTACCTTTATTTTTCTGTTCAGTGACTTTCTTCTTAGCTGTGCCTGTTAGTACGACGACAGTGCCGCCTGTAGTGGTGGGCACATTTATGACACCTCGCGCCTGATCCATCTGATTCACTTTACGCACCTCCTGAGAATAGACAGTTAGAATCGAACTTATCATACCAAATAATTACAATGTAAAGAATCATGAAGACAAGAATTCACAAGTTAATGACTTAATCCTTTCTTATGAAACACTTTATACTGTAACTAGACACTTTTACATTGTCAATGAAAGGTCGAGAACTAAAGAGATCTAGGCCTCACCGCGAATAATTGGACATAACATACATAACATCACGCCTTTTATCCCCGAAGAGGTAGGCAGAGGTGCACATAAATACGGCACTTAATGCCACTGTACAATTTAACAGCCACTTGTCACTATTTATGTTATCAGTCCCAGGTGCCTATTGCCGCCATATACTGAGCACAATTCCAGACACCGCGCTACTACTGAGAATTTTATTAAGCTCAGTAATACTTTTCCCTAACGAATCGAACTCGAGACCCCTTGCCCGGCGGTCGCACTTGTGACCACTCGGCCAACGAGGTAGTATTATAAATAGTTATAGTACACATAAATTACGAAGAGTCGCCTAAGACTGAAGACGCCTTAAAAGTATTTTTTTTTTATTTTTGTGTGGCTATATTTCAGTAAGTAAATTTGCTTGTCTTTTGTCTCACCTATTGTAAATTTCAGACACAATGTAAATTGTTAAATGAATAAATAAATGAAATATAGACCATGCCCTGAACAAGCATGTCATGATTTAGCATAATAGTATGAAAGTACTCTGACCTGTTGCACCTCTTGCATGTAAGCATCCAGTGGATCTATTTCATCTTCTTCTTCCTCCACTTTCTTTTCATCCACCACTGGTTTCTCTTTGGTTTCCGCACCTGGATCTTCACCTAATGACAAAACAAGAAAATTAATATTTTATTTCATGCAATAAGACCTACATATTTTATTTATAAATAAACAGAGAAACAAAAGGTGAGAGGATGAGATATGCCTGACTCTGAGACCTTGAGAGTGGCCACAGAAAGAGCCTATGCTTGTGTAAAGAAAAATAACCAGCAGTTAAAGGATGTGTATGACTCAAAGACATAAGAGATATATGAACCTTTCTTGTAAATTAATTTAAAAAGTAAAGTACCCTTATTGGTCATCAGAAGATAATTTTTTCCTTATGTGGTAAGCCGGTAAACGAAATGGGTCACCTGATGGTAAGAAATCGGCATCACCCATTGACACCAGAGGCATTACAAGTACATTACCGGCCTTTTGGAATTAGGAATTTGAGGATTATTGAGGATTCAGAGATTGGAGATTCAGACATTCAATCATATGACAAAACAGGCTGTGGTATCACTAGAAATATACTAAATGAAATAAATAACCAGTCAAGCTGGTAAGCTATTTCATTTTTTAGAAATAAAACATACCCTCATCGCCAGAATCATCTTCTAGTGACCATTTCTTGCTTGTTGGTACTTGTATATTGCTTACAATACTGCCTTTCTGGACCTCTTTTTTAGCAGATTCCAATTCTTTACGTTTTCTTTCAGCCCGCCAGCGTTCAATACGATCCCGTCGCTTCTGCATTTCAGCTTCTAAACGACTTTGCTCTTCTTCCTGGAAAGTACAAAGTATAAAATTGTTTACTAACTAGCACAGAAAGACCTAATTAGCCAAGTAAATACTAAGCAATCAACATATTTCAAGGGAATCAAGTAATTTTTTTTTTGATCAAATTAAAATACATTATTATGTTTAATCAACAATCGGTTGATGACAAAAACAAATAAATAAATAAATAAATAAGCTTTTAAAAAAAATTGGGCCATCTATGAAGTAATTAGGTAGTTTCCAGGATAACAAAATTAAAAATCTAATTTGTCAGTCAGTTAGATAATGAAAAAATATTGGAAGCGTTTTACCTACCAATAAAACGCATATTAATTTACTTACCTTATTCTATACATATCTAGATATATATATTCATTTCTAGATTTATATATACATTTCTAGATTTCTGAGGTATTTTATTGCCTCGTTTCTAATTTTCTAATCGTCTGTATTGAATAAAAAGGTGACATACAAAGGAACACACACCTTAGAAAGGATCGCCTCAAAAGGATAACTATCCACTAAATTTTTTCAGATCACAGCTGATCTGAAACCCCAAAACAGGATATCTTGGGGGATTACTGATATCTTAATATCGATTACCACCAAGAAGGAACTTAATCCTGACCGCAATTAGATTTTTCTATGTCGGTTTAAGAAATTTGCATTATTTTCAAAATTGACACATAACATCACAGTTTACGCCATTAAGTTATGCCTCTTATGGTATGCTTAGTCCATTGGACTGGATCTGAGCTTTAGAAATTTGGTATACAGGCTGGGTATGGGCAGACTTCGGTGATATATCCCGATTAAATGCTCCCATGGTAGAAGTACACGGGCAAAGTCGTGCGTGAAAGCTAATTTATTATTATCCATTTAATCAACAGAATCAGTTTTTGATCTAAAAGCCGACCGAAAAACTAGTACGTCTACGTCATTATGATTATGGTAATTATTAGTATCAATATCGAGGAAAGTTAGGTCATGGAATCTTTTCCTGGAATATAGGAGAAATAGAACAGCTGTTTGTCTCTGCACTTGAAAGACTATTAATAAGTTTACTGTCTAGATCGTTTATGACCCAAACAGGGGTATTGACATGATCAATCACCATTTACAACATGTTTTACATAGTCAGTTAATCTCAAATATAAGTACCTAACTGATGTGTTAGTTCATAAGTTAAATTAATGTTACTGATTGTATAGTTTTTAACAATACATGCTAAAGTACATAGGGTTCTGGTTAACAAAGGACAGCAACCACAGATTTTTGTGACAAATTTTAATTGTACGACAAATTATTGATTCAGTAGAGATCCGATATAGATAAAAAAGTGTAGTCAAAAGTCTTGCTATAGGAGCTGAGGGTCGTCCCCCCCCCCCTCCAGTGCGGTGCAACCTTTTGAGGACTGCACTATAGATTTAACGTATTGACGGACGCCATGATTTCTTAAGAGATTTCAATCGTGTAGAATATCATTTTAATAGTATTCCAGACGTCTCACGTTTCCACACTTCCAAGGTCATGTCGTAGACGCTCGGTGGTGGCCGCCTTGTTCTTAATTAGGACTTTGTCTAGGTGATAAAGCGTAAAGAAGCGGGGTACTATGGCAAGCGAGACACGCCAAAAAACTCGCCCTCATTAAGGAACTACTAGTAGGCACGTTCTGTGTGCCTGATTGAAATAATCCAGGACCTAAGAAATCAAAAAGCTTGGAGAGAACTCCCCCGCTGGGTTTAAAACATTTCCATATGTGGAAAAAACGCGTCACCAAACAGGGCTTGTCCGTAGTTTTGATATAAAGACACGTAAATGTCACTACATGTACTCGGTTGGACGCAAATAAGTTGATCAGTGGAACTTCGCATATGGAGACCATTTGGTTTGTGCATTCTGCTGACAGCTGGTGCTCTCTAAAGTTTCCCAAACCTCAACAGATGATCTGCCTTGGCATTGTACATATATACCTGGTACATGAAATACGTGTATGTTAACGCATATTAACGTATAATGGGAAACAGATGTTTAAATCCAGGAGTGGAGCCACTTGGTGCCCCCCCCCCTTTCGTAACGGATATATGCGACAGACTTGATGTCGTCCTATATCAAACCAGTGTATTTCAGGATTGGCTACTATGACGATCTTTCTCGCGCTCTGACCAAAGACCCAGGAGAAAGAGATTGCCCAGGTAAGCTCCCTTAGCAATATCTGACACATTGTGCAAGCTGCTGGGAATGAGAAGGTAGAAGTAGCATGTGTAGGACCGACAGAAGATAATTCTGGCTCTTCCCACACAAGATTGTTCACATGAGGTAAAATGAAGACCCATCTGCGATCGCCCTTTAAGATTTTATTCTTGTAGGTTCAGAAACGCTTGAAAGTAGAGTCTTTTTCTTGACTAGAGTCTTGAAACTGCAGAAGCAGCAAATATAACTAGGCTCTGGAGTTCTGTGCGTGACTTGCATTTCTTCCGCATTAAATGGCAAAATTACCCCAGAAATTTACTACCGGGAAAATGTTTGTGATTTGACCATGGATCCCTGGCTTAATGACTTTTGTGTAAATAGCCAAACCAACTTTTCTAGAACATGGAGCCCAATTTTCATACGAAGTCCGAAGTTGGCCTTCGTCCTGATGGCAATAAAAAATCCCGACACCTAATTGCCCAAATGTCTGGGAAAATCGTAGCAAAAGTATTGGGCGCTGCGCTCATGCCTAATGATAAGCAAGCCATTCGTAGCAATTCGTTGCGATAATTTAGGCACATAAACCTTCCGTGGCTACGGGCCACAGAAAAATAACTCTACGCCTGAGAAATGTCGATTTTGCATAGACAATCAGGTTGTAGAAAATGTGAAATACTATGCGTGTTAACACGTATGTGCATTAACGAATCGGTCAGATGATACATAAATTCTGAATTTCCAAATGGACGATGCGGTCGCCTTTGGACCAGAAATATCAATGGTAGGAAGCTTGGCTGCTCAGTAGCTCGGTCCGCAAATGTCTGTTCTGTTATTTTGTTCATGACTGATGTCATTTCTGAACAGAGTGTCAGAGATTCTAGAACAGATGTTTGATGAACAGATGTTCCAGTTCAACAAGTTCGTTCCGACAACATTGGGGTGAACCAGGGTCAGTTTTTGTAAAAAGGTATGCGATACCTTTTTATTATCATAATCTGACGTTCACAAGTTCCCATCGGTCTACCAATTGCAGGAGACTGTCCGCTCTGTTGTTAATACTTACGTCGTTTGTTGTCAATGCTGCAGCATCAATGACGGGGCAATGATACACGTCTTCGCTCCTGACTTGGCTAATTTTAATCTGCCGATGATTTGACCAGCTCCGACAGATATTACAATTTTTCGGTGCGACCGAAATATATAAAAACAGCATGAATATGATACAACCACCTTGCGGAGGCGGGTTTATTGCTGTTGTCACCACCTTGCGGAGGCGGGTTTATTGCCGTTGTCACCACCTTGCGGAGGCGGGTTTATTGCCGTTGTCACCACCTTGAGGAGGCGGGTTTATTGCCGTTGTCACCACCTTGCGGAGGCGGGTTTATTGCCGTTGTCACCACCTTGCGGAGGCGGGTTTATTGCCGTTGTCACCACCTTGCGGAGGCGGGTTTATTGCCGTTGTCACCACCTTGCGGAGGCGGGTTTATTGCCGTTGTCACCACCTTGCGGAGGCGGGTTTATTGCCGTTGTCACCACCTTGCGGAGGCGGGTTTATTGCTGTTGTCACCACCTTGCGAAGGTGAGATACTGCTAGCACATTGCGAATGTGTATTAATGTGTTGGAAACCTTGAGTAAAAACCCTGCGAGGGCTTTGTAAGGCTGTGGTCCCTGCGATGGGCCTCGAAACTTTTGGATCTACCTGCGAGGTAGATGTAATATTTACCTTTTGCAATGGCCAAAAACATTTTCTCACGCCACCAACTTATTCTACAGCGGCAGTAAACCTCTCTGCGCTCTTAGTATTTGGAGAATCTCAGAACGATGTCCGCAAACAATCTTTAATAAAGCTTAAGACTAGGTACTTACTAAAATCCCCTGTGGAAAAAGGGTACTTTTGAAGTAGCATATCACATGTATCAGTTAGCAGTTTGAAGGGTTCCGAAAATCCCTTGTTAAAGTGCACACAATATTCAATCAAATATACCATTAACTTTAAACTCAAACTTAATATCAAAGCAACAAATTATATAATAGAAACGCACTTCGGTTCTATATTTGCATAGTCATCTCACTTTTGCAAGATAATTAGGTACACAGACAAATAACTGTGCAATATTATTAACAGTCGAACAGAACCTTCGTTCTTTGTTCGTATAGTGGAACAAATCCACCCCATTTTCTGAGCAATAGCTATAGCAGAGGGTATCGCGTCAGCAATTCCACGTATGCAATATACAATCCAAGACTGTACCGAATTAACCAACAGTTCTGTTGGGAGCACAGCTCTTGAGTTTTATCCGAAGACACACTTTGATAGACATACAATTTCAAAACAATTTATCAGGTCATCAACATCAAAATAATATTCTTATAAATTTTCAATAACATTAGACAGGAATGCATGGTCCAATATGGTACTCACGTACAAACTATTTATTGCTAAAGGTTACGTACCTGTTTAGATAGTTTTCGAAACTTACGTTTAGATCGACACTTCCATACGAAGAAGTGTTCAGGAACAACATGAATAATCGCAATTATTACCTGAATTTTCCATAATAGATAACGAAAGAATAATCTTTATTTAATTTAAATTTTTTACAATTGTAATAAAAGCCGTTAGGACATTTATCACTTTTATAAAAAGAAATAATAATAAAATCGGAAGGTAGTTTCACAACTTGTGAATGGTTGTCTTGTGACTCACAAGGCACAACCGTTTACGGCGGGAAACAAGACGCCAATGAAATAAAAATGGCGAGTCTCTCTTAGCAAGCCTCCCCACCACTGCCAAATGGAAGTGACGTAGTAGAAAGAGATAGACATATAGGAAAAGCGGAAGGAGGGAAGCGGAAAGCCTATCTCAATTAAATAAGCTTTGAATAACGGTCAAGTCAAATTAATAGACACATATTTTGTTATTTTGTCATATAAAGTTATAACACTTATAGAGGTATAAAATGGAGTTAAGTTTAGGATTGGGAGGTAGTCATGTCACAACATGCTACATTTTGTAGCACTCTGTGACGTTACACGACATTTCAAATCAATATATCGTCGAAAGCATTTAATTTTGTGAGAAAAAAAATGTATCTACTGTTTTATAATAATCTACCAGACGGACATTGAAATAAAGTTTAGGAAACTTGCCTATTGCCTTAGACGCTTAAGTTTTATCTGTCTCTAACTGCATGGTATTTGTTGCATAATAGCAGGTTGCCCCACTTCTGCACTAACTAAGAGAACATTTTATTCATCTTACCTTATCTACTGTTCCTGGATCATACTCAGATTCAGTTTTGACAGCTTTCTCTTTCGACTTGGACCTTTCCTTCTCTTTATCTGGTGATTTCTTCCTTGAGGACTTTCCTGATCCATTCCTCTTGTCATCACGCTTATCACTAAAACAAAACATTGATTTTCAAATAAAAACACCAACATTACAAGGTGATTATCATATCAGCAAATAAATGTGTTTTCTTTAAAATATTTTTTCTTTCATGAATAAATCATAATTATATTATAACAATTATATATCACAATCAGAAACCTTCAACCTTTCGCATGCCAACGATGACCTGTTTGGTCAGGGGTAAAATCACTTGACACCAAGTTAGTTACAATAATAGGTGAAATGTATTTCGGAAAGTAACTATGTAGTTTCTGCTATCTCAATCACTCGACTGTTTGGCAACTAAAGCAGTCAATGGTGTTCACATGGTTGAATTTCCAACAATGATCCAATTGAAATCTTGGGAAATGGAACATGATAAACATTAATATTGATATATTAAGGTATAATAAACATTAATATAGTATGATAAACATTAATATTGATATATCAAGGTTTATCGTATTGATATATTAAGGTTTGTCATTTAGCATAGGTACTAACCCAAACCCATAATTGAACTAGTATCAAACCATAAACACAAGCCGGTTGTTATTAACACAGAAATGCTTGTGTAAACACTTACCTCTTTCTGTCACGATCCCTGTCACGATCTCTGTCACGATCACGATCCCTATCACGCTCGCGTTCCCTGCTACGGTCCCTACTACGTTCTCTCTTGGACTCCCTCTCCCTGCTACGACTACGCTTTCTACTCTTCGTCGATTTAGAAGTCCTGTCTCTAGATCTAGACCTGGACCGCCTCCTCTTACGGTCAGGCGTTGCCGATCGGCTGTGAGACCGCCTTCGATCGCGGTCTCTATCACGATCACGCCTGTAAACATTAAATGATGTCAAATAATGAATGAACTTACAACAACAACTTCGAAGTACACAAATCATCAGTAAACTAATTCAAGCACTTACCCACTTCTCACCATTATACTAAAATAATATCATTAACGTTATAAGCAATGTTCTAAAGGTTTTTCTTATAAACACATTACTAGATTTTCATCAAAGCGTAAAATAAAAACCATTACAAACACGTTGACGCGATGTTGTTTGACAAATATAGTGTTGTCCTAAATTTTCGATTCAAACCATGTCGATTAAGGTTTCCGTTATATACTTGTTATTTAAACTGTAAATACTAAAATTACTTTGTGTAAAAAAGCAAACTAAATAATTTTACGAAATACTATTACAATCTTGAAAACATTAAATAATAATCCTTTTAGTCATTACTGACAGGTTCTTCGGTGTCTCGTCTGGCAACCCTATTAGGTCGACGCCGCGCAGTCGAGCGACCAATCATAATCAACTCATTCTTGACATTGTCAAATCAAATAACCTCAAAATTAGAAACGCCGCCTCTGCCAGTGTTTAAGTTTAATAAAATACGTTTACGATATAATATTTTATACTTAGTCTACGGTTTACAAAATCAGGAATATCCACTTGTCTAACGTTGTTCAGTTTTCTAAACTAAACAGTGACCATGGCTGATGATGGTGAAAATGTAAGTGGTAAATTATTGACTTACCTACCCTGTTGTTATTTATTTACATGTCAGTATTTCCTTTGAAATTTTCTTTTCATATTTTCTTTTTTGGATCTTCTCGTGTTATTTAATCTATTTATCGCTACCGTATTCAAGCCTAACTTAGTTATCACTTATCCATTTCTCAATACTTCATTTCAGGTATCTGTAATGACAGTAAAGGAGCCTCTGGACCTCATTAGACTAAGCTTGGATGAGAGGATATACGTAAAAATGCGAAATGAGCGTGAGTTGAGAGGAAAATTACATGTAAGTAAACTGCTAAGGCATTATACTAACTGCTACGATTTTTTTATAATATATAGGGACAGGGTTACAGGTTAAGGCGACCTAAATCGTTAAAGAGGTGGTAGTATGCATCATTTCTGGCCGATTTGACTAAAAAAACCTGTATACCAAACTTTAACATTGACTAAGATATCGGTTTTTGAATTACTTTTATAACAATTCTAGACTTTGGTTAATTACACCCTTTTTTGTGTTTTGTTTCTCAATTTTGTTCTTTTTTTAGCTATTTTGTGTATAAAATTAGTTGTGTTATTATTCGAAACCAGCAAGTGATTTGAATAACAGAGGCATAGTAGATGAAGGATTTTTTAAACAGAAATAAATTTGTGATAAGGTTTTGTTTCCATAGTAAGATATTTTTAAAAAAGTCTATGATGGATGTTCTGCAGATGTTTGATACAATATTTGAGATTTCTCAGCTTTCCAATAACGTATAACATTCTAGGGTAGTGTAAGACTTTTCAGAAAAATCTTGAAACAGGAGAAGCCCAAACAAACAACACATTATCTGATTTGCTGGACAATACACAATTAAACCTCATTCATGACATGTGGTTTCAACACAATGGTTGCCCCGCCCGCTTTAGAAGGAATGTCAGAGTGCCTGGACACAAAATTTCCCAATAAGTGAAACTGAAGATGTGGAACGCCAGCCAGGAGTCCAGACTTTGACTGCACAGTGGCTGGGCAACTGGCTGCCGCGCAACGTGTCGCGGGTTCGATTCCCGCAAGGAACAACTTTTTGTGTGATCCACAGATTGTTGTTCCAGGTCTGGGTGTCACGTGTATGTGATTTTGTATGATTGTAAATGCACCCACGACACAGGAGAAAATCCTAGTGTAAGGCAACGGTTTTTAAGAAAAAAATAAAAAAACTTGATCCATATCTTGTATTTATATTATATCTACTATTGGTGTGGAGGTCTCTCCTTCTCGGGGTTGACCCAGTGAAAATGGGCACCATGACCCGCAGGAAAAACGATGCTCATGGCCCCCTTCTATTGTCTTACTATGTCTAAATATTATTATTTTATTGTACCAATTTAAATAGTAAATCAGGAAATTAAACTGTCTTTATTAATTACAGGCTTATGACCAGCATTTGAATATGGTACTTGGTGATGCAGAAGAGACAATAACAACTGTTGAAATTGATGAGGAAACATATGAAGAAGTTTACAGAACAACTAAGAGGAACATTCCCATGTTATTTGTTAGAGGTGATGGAGTCATACTCGTGTCTCCTCCCGTGAGGGTTGGAGTGTAATTTAAGATTAATATAAGTTTAATTAATAAAATCTACATTTAAAATTAAACTCAGTTTTATTTCTTTCTTCCTAAAAGCTTCATAACACTTTGGTTCTTAAAATTACGATTTTTAGGCACCAATAGTTCTTCTTCATCCATGGGTTCAATGATCTTGCCTGCTTTAGTGATGATATTAGGACGAATCAGCTTCTTATGTGCCTTTTCAGGTATAAATGTATTTCCCAGAGGTGCTCTTATTGATGCCTCATAGTCCTTAACACTTTCGAATGGGAAAGGTACATCTTTGACTTTATGTACTGCAAGCTTAGGGTCCTTGAACTCCTTGATTATAATGTCCCCCTTGTTTTCATCCCGACGTGGCATTTTAGGTGGGGCTTTGAGAATAAACCTGTTCCTTTTACGTTTTTGTGGCTTTACGCCTTTTCCTCCCCAAGCTCCCCAACCAGGTAATGTAAGATTAATATCCTCAGGCTTATCTTTGTTTATTTCATCTTCTTTCTCTTGCCTGAAACTTGCCACAACATCATCTTCTTCAAATACCTCTTCTATATTTACTCTAGGTACTACTTGATCATCATCCAACTGGTCATATTCATTTTCAACTTGTGAAATAGCAGTATTCAAATATTTAGGCTTAACTTCAATGAACCTATTAGGATCAATATTCGAATCAGCAGAGTCTTGGACTGGAGTTTGGGCAGCTTTTACTAATTCAGAAATGGTTTCATCTTTTTCTTCACTTGCCATTCCTTCAGCTGTTTTAGATGAACTTTCCATCAATTTTTCATCAATGACTGCTTTTGTTTTTTGCTTTTTGAGCTTAAGATATTCCAAATTATCTTCAGGTTTATTATCAGTGTCATCAACAGTTTCTACATCCCAATTTGAAGTGGCAAGTGGCTTTTTCGCTTTTGATTTAGCAGCTGCCTTCTTTCCTTTCTTTGATTTAGGAGCTGTTAACTTTTCTTTAATTGCTTTAGTTACTGTTAACTTTTCTTCCTTTGGTTCAGGATGTGAGGACTTTGTATATGAAATATCTTTATCACTTACATAATTTTCGTCACTATCACTGTCATCAGATTCCTTATGTTTGTTAATTTTGTTTTGTACAAATTTTTTATAACCAAAGTCAAATTCGGCATTAATATTAGATTTGTCCGATCTTTGTACCATCCAAGGATTGAAGGGGTCTTGTGACAAAGTAAAATTAGGAGTTGGTTCATCATCACCTTCATCATCTGAACTCTGATTATCTTGCACTTTCTTTGTAAGGCTTCTGCCAACAGATAGCTGGTCTGCCAATTGTTGTCTTACCTGAAAAATTATATGGTAGTAGCATAAGTTTACATGTCTGTTGTGATCTCAATTCTGGTTCTAAGACATACAGAGTATAAATAGAATAGAATAAATAGCAGGGTTGTTGCTTCTTCAAAAGATTTGATAAGTTTAAATAACAGTGAATAATTTTGTATCTGATTATATTATTGATGAAGGTTATAGCATCACACTTTAATACTTACTTAAAATGTTTTTAATATCTAAATAATATGTCCATAAATAAGTTTTATTACCTCTTTATCATACTTGGCTCGGATCAACTTGTTCTTAGCCCATTTGCCTGTACTCTTGTGCCTCAAAGTATGTCTCTCTAAAGCTCTAGCTTTCTCAATACCTTCCAGTTTCTTTAAAGCTTCCTCCGGGTCCCTCTTTTGTAGTTCCTCAAATTCTTTTAGTTCTTGTTTTAATTTTTCTTTCTTGAGAACTCTGTGAATCATTATAAAAACATTAAATATGTAAAGTTAGTTTAACCACTCTGTATATCCTCAAACGGTCATTGGTGACCGCTCTGCACTAACTACATTATAGACCTTATTTCCAATGTTTAGAGACTCCTTTTGTATGAACAAATTTAGGGGATGATTTTCCACAATTTTCAACGGGTTAAGCAATCTTGGTGATTAATGTTCAAACTTCTGTGCAAGAAGAGGCCTTAATTTAGCAGTGGCCACTTTTAAGTTGTTGATGTAGCCACTCAATATTTATGATCACTACAATTCATTTAGAAGCGCAAATAAATAATTATAATCTGATAGACAAACAAATAAACAAAAATACATTGGCATTCATAACACTAGTACAATGTAATCAGACTTACCTGTGGAACTTTTTACTCTTAATTTTGCTTTGCCTTTTAGCCTTAGCAGCTTTATATGATTGCTGTGCTCTCATTTTGGCCAGATGTTGTCTATATTCTACCATTTCTTCATAACTCTTGGGGAAGATTGGCTCTTCTTCCTCCTCATCTTCAACCATCGGCTGAGGGTCTACTTCTTCTAATTCCTTTTCAAGTTCAGATTTTAATTTAAACTTAGTCAAAAAGTCAGATGTGGGTTCAAGCTTTGCAGATACATGTTTTATTGGGAAAGTTATATAATCTACAGTGCGACTTCTTGCTACGACTGGGTCCCATCTTCCTACTTTCTTCTTCGTCTCTTCATAACCCGTCGCTCGTTTTATACGCTCAGCTTGGGGCTTCTCCAGTGGTTTACTCAAAACCTTCGCCCCACTTTGTGTTTTTTTAAGTTTTTTACTTATCTGTACATGGTGTGCAGTGTCCTCTAATACTTTAGCAACGTTGTCAATATTCAGTTTATTTGTTCTTTTAATTAAATTAAACTCTGAATTAAGATTTGTAGGTTCATTTCGTGTTGGCTCTGTTATGTGTTGCGTTTTGTCTAACTTCGACACAGCACTTATTAAACGGTCATGTTCCAAAGCTACTAAATCTGTATCTTCAATGTCTTCCATTTTATCAAAATTATATTGTGTACCTACGCACTTATTAAAATGAATTCAAACGTGATCTCACTTTTATAACCTACAAAATACCACACACTTCTCGACTCGAAGTTCAACAAATTGACTACAAACAATTGAATGACAGAATTGACAGATAGATACTTGACAGTTGACATTGACACTATTGACAGAGATAATGGAAGTATTGCCAACAATAAAATATAGAGAACGTTCTTGTGATACCATCTTAAAGTGTGGGGCAGTCGCGGAGAACCTAACGGGTAACCGGGGCTCCGGCTCGACGTGCAGGAGAAGGAACGGGGTGGTTTTTAGTCAGTAAGAGTCTGACACTCCCTCCCGCCTCACCCAGGCGGGAGAAGTCATTCGATGATTTTCCCCCCTTAAAAAAGAAAAAAAAAAAAAAAAAAAGTGTGGGGCAACGTATAAAAAGGAAAAAATAATATACCGGTTTTGCATAAAACAAAACCGATATTATGTGCCGAGAGGGAAAACATACAGCATTGCTTTGTAGAAGCAGTCGTATACTTTCAGCTCCATCAATGATCGACGTTAGTAAACATGGCGTTAGGGTGCACCAGCAAGACGCGCCGGAGCGTTAGACGTGTTTGTTATCTGCTGGTGAATTGTATTTGCATGTAGCACAACGCTATTTTGATTGATTATTCAGTAAATAGGTAAAATATTTTATGAAAATAAGCTATTTATTCATTAATTTAACACTAGCCTACAATCCAATATACTATGAGACTTAATTATACTAACTATTAATAAATTAATAATAAGTAATTTATTGAAAAATTAACTCTGTAATCGTTAGATTACGCTGGTTTAAAAGTACCAAAGAATGGATTACGATTATTTTTTGGAAGTGCTATCTCACGACAGTAATGATTAAAAAATGTATTAGAAGATTTCCAATTACCCCGTGACAAAATCTCATCTATTGGTTGATTATCTGACCACCCCAGGGAAGCCACAGCCGATCTCATCAACACTGATAGTATCCAGACCACAAACAGACCATTTAAGCCATCAACTTCCAACCGTCTTATTTTATTTTTGTCGTTTAATCAAAGTGACCGGGCATATGTTTTTATCACGATGTTTAGAAAACTTCCATGCAGATTGACGATAATTATGTGTATCAGTTTTAGAACCAAAAGCTGGTATTAAATACAATTCTTCACCATTATCAAAGAAATGATCATTTGAAATTTTAAGTAAAGTTAAATCATGGACTCTGCGTCCCGAAGCTAATAATAAAACAGTAGCCGTTTTGCAAGCTAAGTTAATTGAAAGCCAGTCCAATACTACCTCTATTTGTGGATCCCATGTAGACGATGGTTTAGTAAATTTAGGTTTAGCTACTTCTATTGCTTTAAGGGTATGTTTTATAATGAAATTGGATAAAGGTTGTTCCTCTACGTGAGGTCCACAGAAGGTTAAAACTGCTGATTTGTGTACAAGAATCGTGCTGTAGGATAAGTTTTCTTTTAAGAAGAGATACATTAAAAATTTTTGCAACATCAGCTGATTGTGGAGATTTTGGGTCTACTTGTCGCGTAGAACACCATGAAAGCCATCTTTTAAGCGCTGGAATGTATGTGGACAGTGTAGAGGGTCTCCAGCTTTTCTTCAAAAGGTCTTTTTCTTGTAGCGACCATTCCTTTATGTGTGCACCCCACACCCAATTTTCCAAACTTTCAGGGTTAATGTCTGAGCCTGTGGGGGAGGCTGTAATGTCGCGAAATCTATCATGTTCTCTGCTAGATTCTGAAGCACCAGTGAATGGTCCAAAGCTCTCGATTTCAGATCTTGAAGCCAGAACGCCCGTGGCCAGTCTGGTGCCACAATCAGGTAAATCCCCGTGGCCTGGTTGAGATGGGCTAGGACTTTTGGTAGTAAGGTCGGTGGGGGGAACACCCAAGCCCGTCGATAACACCATGTTCTGCTGAAGGCATCTATATAACTTGCCGATTGATCTCTGCAGTCTATCGATCCATAATTTTGTACTACAGCAGTTTCTCGTGACGCAAATAGGTCGATCTCCGGTCGACCCCACCTCCGAAAAACTTCCGCAGTTGCTCGGGGTAGAAAATGCCATTCTGCTGGATGTTTCCCGCGAGATAGTCTGTCTGCTATTATGTTGTACCTCCCTGGTACGTACTGTGCGGATATGGTTATCTTGAACTTGTCGATTAGGTGTAAGAGCTCGAAGGTTAGGTTTAGTAAAGCTAACGATCTGGTCCCCCCTTCCTTCCGAATATAAGCAATCAAGGTCCTGTTGTCCGAAAGGACAAGTACGTGAGTTATTTGCAACAATTTTGCATTTTCTTTGATTGCAGCCAAAACAGCATAGAGCTCTTTTTTGTTGCTGTGCCATTTTGTTTGTTGGGGCGACCATGTTCCTGATAATAACTTTCCGTCTATGTGGGCTCCCCATCCCAAATCCGAAGCGTCCGTCGCCAGGAAATGGGTAGCTGGTTCCTTGTGTATGGGCATACTGTGGCGTGTAGCTCCGCGCCACCACGTCATATTCTGGTATACCATTCGAGGAATGGGCTGTTTCTGGCGCGGTCGTTTCTTATTGAAATGTCGCAGAAAAATCTGCATTTTTCGGCAATGTAGTCGGCCCCGTGGTATTACGAAATTCGCAAAATTCAGTTGACCTAGTAGGCACTGTAACTCTCGAAGACTGATGTAGTCTCTGTTTAACAATCGACTGAGAGCATTGTTTAAGTTTTGAATTCTTTTTATTGGCAGTGACATGATATTCTTGGCGGTCTGCCACCGAATGCCCAGATATTCCAGATCCTGTGTTGGTGTCAAAATTGACTTTTGGTGATTGACCTGCCAGCCCAGTTGTTCCAAGTGCCTCACGGCTTCCGCAGCCTGATGACATAACTTGGATTGGTCCTCATGGACCAAAAGGAAGTCGTCTAGATAGACTAGAACCCGACATCCCTTTGCATGCAAGGTCTCCGCGACCCAGCATGTTACGGCAGAAAAAAGGTGAGGCGCTGAGGCCAGACCAAACGGTAGGCATGACATTTCGTACAAATGATCTTAAAAATGGACGGTGGGATTTTGCAACTGGTAGGTGAAAATACGCCTGAGAGATGTCTATTTTTGTCATCCAATCCCCAGGTTGAAGGAAATCTAGTATTGAAGCATGAGAAATCAGACGAAACTGTTTTGTCTTTACAAATTCGTTCAGTTCTCGAAGATCGAATATAGGGCGCATCGTTCCGTCGCTTTTCTTCCGAAGAAAAAGCTTGGAAACGAAACTCGGTGTTTTTGTGGTAACCGGTATCAGTACACCTTGATCTTCAAGGTCTTTTATAATCAAAGACATTTCCGATGATGGTTTGGTTGCACATTGCGTTAAAATACCTACTGCCTGGAAAATGGCTCACGTTATTCCCCTGCCTAAAATAAACAAACCTTCTGTTCCCTCTCACTATAGACCTATTTCTATTCTCCCTTTTCTTTCCAAGGTCATGGAACATATTGTTCACAAACAACGAATGGCCTATTTATCCAGTAATAATCTCATTTCCTCCTTCCAGTCAGGTTTTCGTCCTGGTCACAGCACCGTCACAGCTTTGCTCAAAGTTACAGATGACATTCGCTGGGCCATGGATAATAAATCTCTCACTCTTCTTGTTCTGTTGGACTTCAGTTCCGCCTTCAATTCCATAGATTTTGATGTCCTGTTGGGTATTCTTAAGTCCAACAATTTCTCCTCTTCTTCCTTATCCTGGTTCAACTCCTATCTCCGGGGCCGCCGTCAGCGGGTTCGCCTAGAGGATACCTTTTCCGATTGGTGTGACCTCGCTGCTGGCGTGCCTCAGGGTGGTGTCCTTTCTCCAGTTCTTTTTTCCATTTTTATTAACACCGTTGCCATGGTTATCACTTCTAATTTCCACCTCTACGCAGACGACTTGCAGCTTTACCGTCATTTCAAGCTGTCAGAGGTCGACTCTGCAATTGAAGCCATGAACCGTGACCTGGGTGGGGTCGACGAGTGGGCCAAATCCTTTGGCCTGCAAATCAACCCCCTCAAGTCCAAGGCTATGATAATTGGCGGTAGGTTTTACCGCAACGCATTGAGCCTCTCTGCCCTTGATCCTTTGATCCTAAATGGCAATGTTATCCCTTACACTGATGTTGCCAAGAATCTGGGCGTGTTTATTAACTCTAACCTTTCGTGGGGTGGACAGGTGAACGAGATCAGTCGTAAAGTTCATTTCTCTTTGCATTCGCTGAAGTGTCTCCAGTCTCTTCTACCTCTGAAAACGAGGATCAACCTTATGCAGTCTCTGATCCGTCCATTGATCGACTACGCTGATGCTTGCTATTTGGATGCCACGGAGGAGCTTCTAAATAAACTTGAGCGCTTGCAAAATGTCTGTATACGCTTTGCCTTTGGTTTAAAAAAGTACGATCATATCTCTGAATTTCGCAAAAGGCTCAAGTGGCTCCCAATCCGACTTCACAGGAACACTCGCATCTTATGTCTTCTTTTCAATATACTTTTTAATCCCGATTATCCCTCTTACCTTCGCGAACGTTTTTCCTTTGCCCGCCCTCCTGAGGCTCTTTCCCGATCTCATCTTAAATCTAATCTTTCTGTTGTCTCACACAATACTGATTTTTACACCTATTCCTTCACTGTTCATGCAGTGCGACTTTGGAATTCCCTACCACCTAATATCCATGACTCTAAATCCATCCCAATCTTTAAAAGACTCGTAAGGGAGCACTACCTTTCCTTATCTTGTTCAAATTAGTGTCATATATATATATGTATAATATGTTTATTTGTAATATACTCTAATATGTGTATTATTTGATGTGTATCTATCATATGTATGTATAGGTTTATGTATTTTATTGTGATCTATTTATTTAATACATTTTATGTCATGTTACGCACAGTGTCTCTGTTTTTACCGTTTTTCCTGTCGAAGGACTGCAGGAAGAGATTCCTTCGGGAATATGTAGTACCTATGTACCTGTCGCGGAGAACCTAACGGGTAACCGGGGCTCCGGCTCGACGTGCAGGAGAAGGAACGGGGTGGTTTTTAGTCAGTAAGAGTCTGACACTCCCTCCCGCCTCACCCAGGCGGGAGAAGTCATTCGATGATTTTCCCCCCTTAAAAAAAAAATAAATAAAAAAAAAGTACCTATGTACCTCCAATTTATTTATATAAGTGTTCTCCTGTGTACTGTCTGTGTGTTGTGCATAAATAGATAAATAAATAAAATTTTTCTCGTAGGCATTAACAAGAGAGGTTTCTTGTAAAAGGGTATTCGAAACCCCGAGATTGCAGAAATTATGAAATCGTTGGCACCCAATGCTTGCCAATGATTCTTGAACATTTTTAGGCAACCCCCCCTGAATTGTGGTACTGCATAGTCATTTTTTGGTAACTTTGTTTCGAAAGGAAGAATTTTTAGTTTTGTAACTGTCACTTTTTCCTTTGTATGGTTTTGTTGGCTTTCTGAGGGTATCACGAAAATGTTTGTTCTGTGGTTGTGATTTGTATTTTGATGTAGAAAGGGTTGCGTCTTTATTATATTTATTTTTAATTTGGTCCCTAACTATAGTTTTAGTGGCTGTTGGTGGTGAATTCCAAAAATGGGGCCCTCCGAGGTATTGGATCAAGGACATAAGCTTCGGTTTGTCAAATAAAAATTCTTCTCTAGGGGGTATGTTACTAAGTGCAGCAAAAAAAGTACAGGAGTTTACATTCAGAGTCAGATTGTTGCATTGTTTATATTGGCGAAGAAGACTTTCGAACAACACGAAACTATATTGAGCTTGTTCCGTTTATGAGACAAAAACTGTTGCCACCCTACATCACACAAACTTTATAATATGTCTGCCAACTTACAAATATATGGAGAATGTCAATGTAATGTTTAATAGCCGCATTGAAACATTCAGTAACTTACTTTGAATGGATGTATGTACCTATAATTATGCTTATATTTTGGATTCAAATCTTAATTTGCCATATAGCTCTGAGACATATAACAAACGTTACGGAACTCTAAATAATAGAGGTTTGAGGATTGTTTTATCAGATTAACAAGACCTAATCAATGACCTAAGCATCCAAAATAACACACACTCAAATGTTGACTGCTTCCTCGATATCAAAATGATTCATCTTCAAAATTACACCAAGCCGATAGTCAGTTTTTTCTTTAACTACCTTACTATACTACACCAAAATATAGCGGGATTAATTAGTAAATCCGACTCACTTACTATTAAACTGGACGAACTATCTAACACAGGTACTACGGTGGATGTCATTTGCATTACAGAGCATTTCATTGAAAATGGTTATCTGGATCAACTACACATTTCAAACTATTGCCCGGCTGCATTCTTTTGTAGGAATTCTAAACGTGGTGGTACTTGCATTCTCGTTAGAGCAGGGATGCACTTTAAGGAAATATCATATGCAGCAAGACAATCTGTTTCGGGCGTCATTGAGTTCTGTGCAGTAGAAATACCAGCTCATAATATTATTATTATTTGTTTATATATTTATTTATTTATTAACACTTCTGTATAACAAACATACGATGGCGGACTTAATGCCGGGTGGCATTCTCTAACAGTCAACCATGGGGTGATGCAGAGATGTGCAACAGTAGGTGTAATAGGTATAATGGTTTATGTGATGCATAACTGTAAATACATACATATATCCGTATATATAGGTATAATGTATATAGGGTTCCGAAATATATATTTTTTTTTTCTTTTTCCTTGGCAACCGAGTCTCCAATACGATGTTGTTCCGAAATATAATTACTCAAGAAAAATTAGACTTAATACTAACTTACTTTTATCGTTCATTTAACAATAAAAAAAATAATTTTGTGCGGAGATTTTAATATTGACATTTAAAAAAATAATAAAACTACTTCGGAATTTAAAAATTTTCTAAACCAATACAATCTGCAGCTAACACTTTTTACACCAACTAGATTAAGCAGTCAGACTTACCTACATCGATAATTTCGCCCATAATATCATGAAAGGATGCAAAACTGAAATTTTAGATCTCATTTTGTCGGATCATGCATGCATCCATTATACTTAACCCTTTAACCACCGACAACGTAATATTACGGTTTTCGAAAGCTGTGTCCGAATCGCCACATACGTACAATCATGTTATTTCATTAAAAATCTTCTTATAGTGCACAAACTCCATATAAAATGTGACAATGTAGGGTATAATCTTTATTGTTATGGATATTTCTCAATGTTTTGAGTGATAAATACTGTGAAATTTTAGGTTAAATTAAATTGTGGTCACCGTCTCCATTATCTGTATCGCCAATCACGTAATTTTACGAGTACTAGGGATGGAGCGAATTCGAAAAATACTTAATAGGTTGTCTAAGAACAAACAAGGCACTATAGATATTACTGTCACTATTTGCAATGAAAGTGTATACTTTCATTAGAAAATAACCATAGTGTTACTTTGATGCAAGTATTTGTACTAATTAAAATGTATTTAAGTTTAAAATTATTTAATATTTATAAAATAATTACTTATATATTAATTATAAACAATAATATAAAAATTTCATAACGCAGAACCGCACTAGTGCGGACAATCGCCGGACGCCATCACCGTAATATTACGTGCGGCCAAGGAGATTATAGCGCTGTATTGTGAGTTGCCTTAGCGCTGTCACCGTAAAATCACGTTAAACATATATCGCTCAATGCAACTAGTGTTGTAACCCCTTTTTTGGGTCAAAGTCAAAGCATTTATTTCAATTAAACCATAGTTTGGTACTTTTGAAACGTCAACAAATACAAAATAAATAATAGTCTGGGTTTTTGTTATTTCTCAAATAAATCAACACAGTCAAAACCAAATGTGTCCATTATGCAAAGTTAGAAGATGGTGACGCAAAAGTTTTTGATCAGAGACCAAGTGATACACGAAATGAATACTTTGCATCTTTAAACCCTTTTGAGCTGGAAACCGTACTGTCGGAAATCCGCTCAGAAGTTTACATGAAAATATTAAATTTAATACGACATGCTCGTGGAGCATCGTCACCGTCGCCAGCAGGAGAACGGACGACGCCGTGCCCATTTCCCGAATACACATTTTCGTATACTTCGTTTGAAGATTGAAAATTTTTAGAATATTTATTAAGTAGGTAAATAAAATAGTGATTTTAATTTTTTAATTAATAAAGAATATATGCATCGATATTAAGTGTTCCCAACACTGTTCCAACTTATACCTAAAGTGACGTGGCGCTGGAGGTAAGTTGAAAGTTCAGAATCTTGGCGGTTAAAGTCCCTGTCAATAAGGTATGTAAACTTAAGTTTTGGAAAATTAAAAAAAGGGATCAGTCTATTGAAAATTTAATAAATTTTAAATACCATATAAGCTGTTTATCCTTTACTGAAATATACACCGTGATATTTTAATGGTTGTTTTCCCACAGTAAAATGATTCTATTTTAGTAGTACAATAGATTGAGAAAGTTATTTTTAATTTAAATAAAGAAATAGCAGTTTTACGATAGTGATACACGAAACTTGAAAGAAACCGCGAACCAATAGTACCGCCGCGACCGGCCACCGGCCGCTGTCATTGTCGCTCTCGCTTATCAAAAGGCTGATAACTCAGTATTAACTAACAAGTGATTTCTATTTTCCCTTCATACTTTAACGGGCTTAGGACATACCGTCGTAAATACTTTTTAACTACACTTACTAAACACAAACATTAAACAAAATTTAATCAAGAGATATTATCTTGTTTATTACTGAATTTGGGAAAGTATTTAAGGCGTATTTAAAAAATGGGAATCAACGTATTTACAATGATTTTAATCACATAACTTATTGTTTTATTTACAAATGTACAAGTACTTACACTTCCCGGTAACGGAGCAATTGTTCGAAGTGTAAGCCACCGCGTTCCACACACAATCGTGCACGTTTTAACTGATTGGCTTTCAATTTTAATAATGTGTCTCTGTCACGTCTAATCACATCAAAAGCGTCCACTATCGCACTTTTAAACGAGTCGTGAGTTTCGTACTCTTGCCGATACACAAGGCGTTTTCGAGATTAGACCACAAATAAAAGTCTAGTGGAGTAAGATCCGGGCTTCGTGGTGGCCATGGCACTGGCCCGCCACGACCGATCCAGCGCTGGGGAAACACCGAGTCGAGGTGCTCTCGCACGGCGCGCTGATAATGCGCAGGGCACTGCTAACGGAATGTCATCTAGTAAGTCCGGGATAACACTACGTAGCATTTGTAGGTACGTTTCACCGGTTAAGTGTCCTGTCACAAAATGCGGACCAATTAAGCAGCCGTTTATTATACCGGCCCACGTAGGTACTCCACATTAGAAAAAACGTAATGGCGATCCATTTTGGCGGCAACAATATTGTATTGCGCTTGCGTGGTTGCGCAGACGGCGTTCGCTGTGCGACTGGTGCGAATGAAAGCCATGCGAGGCGATGCGAGCCGATGCGAGTGACAGAGAGCGCGGTGGTTGCCTTTGTTGTTTGTCGTGAGGCGATCCGAGCGCGCGCGTGCATTGCAGTTTATGCTGTATTACTTAGTACGAGAGATTATTTTACTATGAACATTGATTTGACGTCACATTTTAGAAGAGAAACTATCGTTTCTCATGCTTTCGAGTTGATGATTATTTTTTTGAGTAGATGAGGAGAAAAAAAAATATTTTTTCAAAAAGTAACTTGCATTATTCGATAGTACTACTAAAGGGAAATCGTTCTGCTGCGGGAAAACAACCATTAAAATGTCAGCGTGTATAATGCCAAAAATGCCAATGAGGCCTTTGACTTCTTTTTTGACGATTTTTCACTACTTTATAATTTATGTTTTTCAGAAAAAATTGTAACTATTAAGACCAACAAAGCAACTAAATGGTTATCTTATGGAATAAAACTATGCAGTAAGAAACTTTAGGAGCTAGGTAGGAGAGCCTAGTGTCCTAGAGGAGGTTTCTTCTTTTCTTCCATTAGTAGTAAAACTCCGATGAGAGGTGTGGACCAGAATGATTTAATTCGCCAAACTACGCTACTTATATTTCTATTTACATATTTACAATTAGACAATATTAGATATAGTTAGGTGATAGTTTCGACCAATAGCGGCGCGCCGGTGCGCGGGGTGCGGGGCGCCGCTTTGCACACGGCACTATCGGTTCCTTCCGTATAAGTATGAATGACCGCGCGGCGCGAGCGCGCACATTTCTCCGAGCGCCGGCGTCGAGTGAAGACTGAAGACTACCTACAGATGAACCAATGAAGATACGACGAATGCAAGTGCTCCGGCTCCGGCTCCGCTTGCGCTGCTTGGCTGCTTGCTTAACCAAACCGCTTCTTTCGAAGCGATCGCTCGCGGCACGGTGTGATAACGCTGTTGCCGCAGTGATTATTATTGTTTCTATGCGAGAGAGTCGTAAACTGTCTTTTTCAACACAATTGGTTTCTTGTTTCTAAAAACGGAGTCAAAACGTAAACTGTCTTTTTCAAGACAATTTGTTTCTTGTTTCTAAAACGAAGTAAGTCTAAAGGCCCGTATTAATATCAGCATCTTAATGTCGACGCTAATTAATAAACCTATATCCACACGATCTCAGGTGATACGGTAAAATGGGGTGAATAGGGATCGAGAGGTGAATAGGGACAGAAGAGGGGTGAATCGATACTATGAAGAATTTCCTAATATCTATTCACCCCTCTTCTGTCCCTATTCACCTCTCGATCCCCATTCACCCCATTTTACGGTACCGCGGTTTGGATCGAGGTATCAAGATTCGTAATTTGACACTCAATGAAATCCTGATGTTAAGACTTGCTACGTCACAGCGAACGAACTAATACATCTTTCGTTCATTGCGTTTAGTAATAGCTGTGTATTCAACTCTGTTTGCATAGGAATAAAAGATTATTTCCAGTTTAAATGGATTAAAATTTTAGGAAATTATATTACTTTTTTATATTGTATACATTATGATTTTTTTAACCATAAAAAAGCATTGTTTATTATAAAGTTACGCGTAATTTTATGACGAACGCACATGCCAGTGATTTCGCGTCACCTCATTATTATAATCTGTGATTCCCTTTCTCTCAATTGTTTATTATGTACTTGATAATACAATCACATCAGTATTTCGTGTTTATTTACAAGGTCGCAAGTGCGACTGCCGGGCAAGGGGTCTCGGGTTCGATTCCCGGGTCGGGCAAAGTATTACTGGGGTTTTCAAAAATTATCAGTAGTAGCACGGAGTCTGGAATTGTGCCCGGTATATGGCAATATGCTCAGGCTTACATGGGACTAATAACATAAATAGTGAAAAGTGGGCCTACCCCTTCGGGAATAAAAGGCGTGATGTTATGTTACTTATTCATATTCGATAATGGAGTCAAAAATTCCTATTCAAACTAGCTTGATCTCCTGTAGGTATATATAAACTTTAGGTACGTTACTTATATAAACTTTAGGTACCTAATAGATTTTGAAAAGGCCATAAAATATCATCATATTATTCAACTTCATCATAATAATTGATATTGAGAAAAAGGTGATGATGTGGTAACGCACCCAGAAGATATTGCTAATGAATTTAATAATTATTATTTTGTTGATGAAATTGAAAATAATATTAATAATGATATTAATTCTTACAATAATAATTCTATAAATTGGACATCTAATTCACTATTTATGCAATAAGTAACAGATAAAGACAATTAATATAATATGTAATCTTAAAAATACTAATACGGTAGGCTATGACGGAACGTCGACAAAAGCTATTAAACACGTAAAAGAAATAATAGCCCCACATCTAGCGCACATAATTAACATGTGTATAACAGATGGAATATTTCCAATAAAACTAAAAAATACAATTATAAAACCACTACATAAAAGGGATAGTAAAACATGTTTAAAAAATTATAGGCCAATTGCTAAGATACATAGGTATCTTAGCAATTGGCCTATATTTTTTTATATCTTTGAGAGTATAGACTCTCAAAGGTTATAGAGAAAGTTATATATATCTCCCTGTATGACTATTTTGATAAATACCACCTATTTTGTGACGAGCAGAAGGGATTTCGGAAAAACACTACAGTAAACATGGCGGTATTTGACTTCCTAGACGATATTGTAACATCAGTAGATAAAAGAAATCCAGTTTGCGCAATATACACGGATATGTCTAAAGCCTTTGATTATGTAGATCACAATATCTTGTTAAATAAATTACAGTTATGGTGTCCGAGGAAACGTCCTTCAACTTTTGAAATCGTACCTCAACGACAGAATTCAGTATACGGAGATCAGTAGGCTATGTCCGAGAAGTAAGCTTGAAACGACATATTTATCAAAACGAAGACATATTAAATATGGCGTCCCTCAGGGCAGCGTTCTTGGGCCGTTACTTTTTCTGATATATATTAATGATTTACCGAAAACTACATCACACAAAATGGTCCTATTTGCAGACGACAGTACAGTCATCATAAAATGTAAAAAAAATGAACTCGACTATGAAAATGAGATCAATAAATGCTTATATGATATCATCAATTGGCTTAACAAAAATAATTTAGTAATTAACTTAAACAAAACAAAGGTTATGCACTTTCATCAGCGTCGTTGCGGCACCTAGCCTCCTGTAGGAGTCAGGTGGCCGGCAGGTAGGTAGGTAGGGGTCCAAATAAAGTACACTTTTTTAGAAGTAGTTCACTCTATTAATGCCAATTATCTGTTGCCCCAATCACGTCCAGGTTCGGGGTAATAGGTACGCTGAGAACACTGGCCTGAACCGTGGAGTAGCTCTGCAGGCGGTCCGGTTTCGTTCCAAATGCACTTCCAGGTCTTCAGCAGGGCCTAGGTAGTTCCCAGGTAGAAGGAGGTCTGGTCTTCCACTCGCCGCCAGGTAGATGGCTGCGATGCGAGGTTAATTGTAGAACATGAATCCGCCAGGTAGATGGCTGCGATTCGAGGTTAATTGTAGAACATGAATCCGCCAGGTAGATGGCTGCGATGCGAGGTCAATTGTAGAACTTAAATCCGCCAGGTAGATGGCTGCGATGCGAGGTCGATTGTAGAACTTAAATCCTGGAAGCGCAGACACAAGGCAAGCGTTAGCAGAGCTCGGACCACGTAGCCGGGTCCAAAGGTCACACAGTGTCCCAGCAGACAAAGAAAAAAGGAATAGCCGCTGCTAGCGAGAAATTAAGAAGAAGAAACACCTTACAATAGCAACACTTAAGCAATACATGGAAACTTACCCCAGCGGGATTCCGATTACAATTTATATAATTGATTTGAAGTAGATTTAGCTAGGTAGGTAAGTACGATCTTGCAACGTAGGTCGTCCGCGATCGAGTGACACAGCCGTCACCTCTGATGCCTTTAAGTTGACTGTTCGTTGGAGCCGACACGACTAGTTATTAACTCGTTTAGAGATGCGTAGGCGCAATAGAAGCGAGGACCTAAACAATTAATATTGGGTTCCGTAATGTTTTTATATAAAATTAATTATTTTAATGCGTTTTAAATTAGTAAGTAGTAAGATGTGTTTCTTTTTGTTTATTTAGTGTATTTTAATAATAGTTTTAGAATTATCTATTGTAATTATTTATAATGTATATGGTTTCGAAGCTATTTTTAGGGCAAACAAGGTATAACGTTACATCGTCATCAAGAAAATATTAAAATCGCGTATGAAAACCGTTGTATCGAGCAAGCAAATAAAGCCAAGTTCTTGGGTATAGTCATTGACGACGTCCTCAGCTGGAAGCCTCATGTTGAGGAGTTATGTAAAAGGTTAAGTAAATCCGCATACGCGCTTTTCCAACTTTCAAAAAAAGTAAACCTTCAGGCTCTTCTTGCAGCATACCATGGATTCGTTGCCTCGGTATTACGCTATGACACTATATTTTGGGGGCAGTCTACAGATAGAGAGCTTGTGTTTAGAATGCAAAAAAGATGTTTAAGGTCAATGTGTGGTCTGAAGAACACAGACAGCTGTATTGCACACTTCAAATCACTAAAAATATTAACATTGTATATACTGGAAACAGCTGTATTTGTAAAACAAAATCCTCACTTATTTCCAAAATTGAGCTCAGGCAGAAATGTTCCCTTACGCACCCAATATGTTAATAAATTAAGCCAAGTAAAAATTAAATGTAAAACAGCACTTATGTACAAAAGTTTGTTTGGTAATGCCCCTAGAATTTATAATTTAAAAGTATTCTCAATAAACTATTATTAAACAAATGCTATTACTCAATTGAAGAATTCCTTATTGATAATATTTTTTGACAAATTTAATTTATTTCTTGACAATTTCAATTTATTTCTTGACAATTTCAATTTTTTTCTTGACAATTTTAATGTATTTCCTGATAAATTTGATAATTTTAATTGACATAATTTTGACATACCTTATTTTTATTATTTTATTATTATTGTACAAATTTAACATAACATCATCATAACATCACGCCTTTTATCCCCGAAGGGGTAGGCAGAGGTGCACATTCTACCACAGTACAATGTAACACCCACTTTTCACTAGTTGTTATGAGTCCCATGTAATAGGGAGTGAGCCTACTGCCATATACCGGGCACATTTCCAGACTCCGTGCTACTACTGAGAATTTTAAAAAACCCAGTAATACTTTGCCCGACCCGGGAATCGAACCCGAGACCCCTTGCCCGGCAGTCGCACTTGCGACCACTCGGCCAACGAGGCAGTCTATAATAATAGCATCTAAAATACTCTTACAAGACCTAGTCTAGATCTAGTTCAAAATTTTGTTACCAAAAACATTATTTAATTTTCTGCCCCATTCAGGACACTAACCTACCACACGCCGTGTGCCCACGACCTAACCGTTCACACACAACTTCATAACTCCATGTCACGATTGTGGCTCGAGGACGTTGCCCGGCAGTCGCACTTGCGACTACTCGGCCAACGAGGCAGTCGAGGCAGAGAACAAATTTAACTGAAATTGTAATATTCTAATAATGTTTCAAATGCATGTACCTAATATATTTGTATGTCTATCACAAAAAACATAGTGGACTATCTTTATATGTAAGACCTTATTATGTAAACTACCTATGTTTAACAAATAAATGATTCTGATTCTGATTCAGCTTGAATACTTTTATCGGAAATTTCGTTTATTAGTCTTTTGCGCCTGGTTTCAATGCACTTAGCCCTCTTGCCGCAAATTATTTGTAACGTCTGCTCAGATAATTTGTAGGACTGTGATGTCGTCCCAAACGACTCCGTAATTTTGTTAAAAAGATTATCGGGTATTAATTCCGTAGGATTGCCGTGTGCCCAATCAATTATCCCTTGTAAGCCGGACTGTAACAGTTCTCTTTGTTGCAATAACGCGTTGGTGGTGGCAGCCATAATTTCTTCTGTTGAAGCTAAGAAATCTTTTCCTTTACTCAAACAACACATTTCATCGTTAATTTTTAAATTACAGAATCCTGGAAAAGCGAGTAAATCTGCCAACGCCTTGTTGTAACGAATATGATGCCATGCAGGCATATTAAATTGTTGCAGGTTTATTAACTGACGCAATAATTTGTCATTTACAACCCGCAAATGACAAATTATGAATTATGAGCACTTTTTTCTCGTCAAAAACAGTCTTACAAAGGCCTAGGTCTAAAGATTTTGGCGTTTATGTCGACGGATTACACAAAAAATCGTTTTTCGTATTATCGGGTAGTTTATCCTCATTTTCATTAGAGTTTTCACTCGTAGTAGGCACACATTGTTGGTGCATAATAAAGTTTGTAAGAAAACATACCTGGTTGTATAACGCGTCGATCCGAGGATCGACCGTTACCTCAGTTTGTCGCTTCCGTTTTTTGCGAGGCGGTTCCTCTTCGCTTTCTGATGAACTGCTGTCTTCAGAGGTGTCCTGCTCTTCTTGATCCGTCGGTCCCTCTCGTTCACCGGCGAGCCCGACACGACCGGTCGGTTGGCAACGGAAGCCTCCTCGACCTGGATGTCGTTAACCGACGCGGTATTCATTGCAAATATCGAAAAATTTAAACTTAGTTAATTTAGGAGTTTAGACTCACTTATGAAGGTTTTTAAAATATTTTTATATTCAAAGTACTTTTGCACAAAGATTTACACTTAAGTTGTAATATCGACCGAACACGGCGAAAGTACACAACGCTATGACATTCGAAGTCTAACCCTCCGGCGCGTCTTGCTGGTGCACCCTAACGCCATCTAGTTACTTTTAGGTGAAAACCACGTGTTTACTAACGTCGATCATAGATGGAGCTGAGAGTATACGACTGCTTCTTCAAAGCAATGCTGTATGTTTTCCGGAGGCACATCAATAATTATAATAAGAAAAAATACTAAATATTTTCGGTATAACAAAATACTGCTTATTTCATGTGTCCAATGCGTGGACTAGCAGAACACAGATCAAAGAGTATAATAAGTATAGTTTTCTGTAAAATAAAATCAGACTACAAGAAGAAATAAACAAGTTTGTAAATAAAACAGTATTATTATCTCTTTACAAATAAGCAAACATGTAAACAATAGTATACAAATTGAAAAGATTGATTGATTGAAAAGGATGCAATGATTTAATACAGAAAAGTTTAACCTTCATTACCTATAACTATTTAGCCAAATTTAATTAGACCAAAGTGAGTAATGAAGTGAATCAACATATTAAATGGAATGAAATTTTAACAGCTTAAAAATAACATCATTTCACCGTATTTCTAGTAGTGGACAAAAAAGTGCATACGGATAACATTATTAATCAAATATTATTTAAATTTTTGTTCACATTGATGAACAATTATGAATGTTACCTCTGTATAAATAAGGTTTATTTTATTTTACCTTATAAACGGATCAAATAAAATTGTTGTTTGAGAGTTTCGTATAGTCTGATTTTTAATTCGAGTCAGTAAAATGACATTTCCAGTGTTGCACGGTTTTAAAAAAATAGGGTCTCAAATAAATAGTGATGTGGAAAATCGAGATTTTTAAATCGAGAATTAAAAGTTAGTCTAGATTACATTCATTTATTTATTTTTACATACATTATAAATATGTAATTTACGGAAATTAAACTGAAGACATGTATTAATATATTACATAAAATACTGTTAATACGGCCCAACCGGCAAAGGTCGACGCCTAATAATTTCCCTCATAGGCAGTGATGAAGGATTTTTAGAAGACGGGTTATTAATTTTTGAATCCAAGAAAAATACCGGTGACTATCATGAAGAAATGAACTCAAAGTGTTTCGAGGACTGGCTAAAACTATTTTGCCAAATTTAAGGCCAAATGCGGTGCTGGTACTAGATAACGCACCGTATCATTCTAGAAAAGTCGAGCGTATCCCCACTTTTAACTGGCGGAAAGATGATATAATTCAATGGTTGAATGAAAAAAATATTCAATTTCAACCTAGGATGATAAAAGCTGAATTAATAGAGATTGTAAAATCCCACAAATCGAATTACGAACGCTATGCTGTGGAAGAGTTGGCCGCTGAATATGGTGTCACAATCCTGCGGCTGCCCCCTTATCACTGTGAGCTCAACCCAATAGAGTTAGTTTGGGCACAAACAAAGGGGTATGTCGCCAGGAACAATAAAACTTTTAAAATAAAAGACGTAAAAAAGTTGTTTGAAGAAGGTGTGAAAGAAGTGACACCTGAAAATTGGCGACAGTGCATCAACCATGCAATAAAAGTCGAAGACAAAATGTGCCAACTCGACCACATCATAGACGAATGTGTGGATTCATTTATAATAAATGTAACTGATTCAGAATCGGATTCGGAATCGCAATCGTTATGAATAAAAACCTATAAAATTACTTGTATTATTCTTACTTTCCATTATTGATTCCTCTGAATCCCCCATCTTTTGTAATAATGTTGTAGTGAGAAGTTTTAATATGCTGGGAAGGTTCATATTTCTAAAATTGTATTATTTAATACGTTATGCTTTAAATATTTACAATAAAAACAACGCTCTGATACCTAATAAAATAAATCATGACTAAACTTCTAAGTCGGTCGATTGTGGAACATCACTATTGTAGTGGGTCACCCTTTTTTGTGAAAGTGACAGTTGCCCCTGTCATTTTACTGACTCGAATTAAAAATCAGACGTTAGTTACCTCGAACATGGTAAACTTTATACTCAGGTATTGAAAAAAAATAGAAATTTTGTATTAAATAATGTTTAAAAAATATTTAATAAACTCAAAAATCAACTACATATGTTTATACTGGAATCGAACTTGCGACCCGTCACCTTTAATCTCATGCGATTACCACTGCGCCAAGCTTGCATCACCAAAGCATTGCGAAATATTTGATGTCATTTAAAACTATATTGTATTTATTGGGTATGATTATGTAGTTTGTAGCTCGATCGTTCATCATTCGAATTATTCAATGTTTATTACATATTATTTTTATCTTTACCCTCATTTTTATTTACACTTATTTACTGAATTAATATAATATGGTATACATATTAATTCAGTAAATAAGTGTCACTAAGATAGGTAATATTGAATACCAATGTGTGCGTGATGAACGAATGTTTTTATGCACATACATATTGCCATCACACTTGCCTTGTGCACATCACTCATACGGATAAATATGCGTGTGCATGTGTGTAACTCGTGACTGTACACCAAAAATATGGTCAGCTATATATAACGATTTTGTAATCATTTGCTCCCTTGTCAAATGATTAAGCCCTAGAAATTGAACGACATAGTCAGAATTCAAAATGTATTTTGCTGTGGACATTAATATTTCCAATGTTCTTCTTGGAAGTTGAAATAAACAAGATAATCTCTCCCCAGTCTCCTGTTCTCAGTTTGCACAAAAGTACAGTTAATGTAAAGCTACCCCGATGCATATTTCTTAACTTGTTGCATCCAATACATGTTGATGTTGGTCCTTTGTAATACCAATGAAATATTTCACTTGGTTGTCAAGATAATCCTGAATATTTTCATAATTAATATTTTTTAATCTCCATCAGAATAAAAATTATATCTTCAATGTGTGTTGCAGTAAAAGTATTCATACTGTATTCTGCAGAATAAAGATTTTGAAAATCTGCCTTTTGCAAATGTTCAGTACAAATACGAGCACCTTTTGGAATATAATATTGAAATTGTTGTAAAACCCTATACCTTACTTCTTGAGGAATTGTGTGGCGCTCATTGCTTCTACATTCCTGAAAAATACAGTGCCTAGGTGTATCAGCTGCTCGTCTCATATTTGGCAATGTGATATACTGAGGCCGTTCAACACGTTGTCGCCTTTCAGTTACTTGAGGAATTTCTGTATCTCGAAGTCCAGTAGCAGTTTGTTGAGGGCTTTCAGTTTCAGGCTCTTGAGATCTTGGAGTCTGTGGCACTACATCTTGAGCCTGTTCCCAACATATTGCACACACTTCATGAATTGCTGATATCTGTAAATAAGTGAGATAACTATAAAAGAAGTAAACAAAAGTACATTTTTTCCTAGAGTAAAATATAAAGATAAAATAAATTTAATTGATTTTACAATGTTAAAATGCCTATAATAGGGTATTCCTATTACACAGATCGTAGGAGCTCTAAAACAATGTAATTAAACAACAACTTATATAATTAACTTGATTAACTACATACATTCATTCATTCATTCATTCATACATACACACAAAACATTACACCCTTTATTACCTAAAGAGGTAGACTGAAATAAACTATAATTAATTTTCAACATTATAGATAGAGCCAAAGAGACAGCTTATTTATTTGTTTGAACATGCTACTTATCAGAACAACTGGTTTTAATTTTAACATGATTTCTGTGTAATACTCCATAATGCTTCATCTTTTTGTTGGGACAAGCCCGCCACAACCTCCCAAAACCGCTGCAACTCCTGTAAGCCAGGATCTACAGTAGATACAACCATGAAAACACCAGAACACTGAAGTCCGGCGCGTCCCAGGGACATGAGTAACTGTCTTGGTTCCCGCAACGAAGTGAATCAGAAGATATTATAAGAGGAGAAGAAGAAAAAACTATGATTTTCACTTCCCTCGGTGAATTACTGCAGGAGACAGAATGAATTAAGCCCAAAGGCACAAAGAAGAGACTGTACAACTGGGTGAAGCCCAGTCGCCAAGCACCACGGAAATTTGACTAAAAACTATGTGGGTCCTATGTGTGAGCTGTTATACTTGCTTCCAATAATAGGTATGGCAAAAACGCCTAAACGCACGGAAATTCGTTCTAGATTCCACAAGGTCCGTATAATAAACTACACCTGACGAAACAATTATATTATTTAACATAGTGTTAAGTTCATATTGCCAGAGATCACACTCCCAGAGTATGTGATGGGCCGACTGCTCGTATCGCAACTCCTCTGTCGAACATTGGCACCATGGTGAATCAATAAGTTTAAATGAGAACAATTTGCTTTTAAAGTTGCCGTGGCCAGTAAGAAATTGGGCAACACAGTGATCCACTTCCAACCATGTCCTCTCCAGCCGCTCATGCACGGATGGGAAGAACTGATATAGGTGGCGGCCCGTAATAGTAGATGCCCATCTACACTGCCATTCGGTAATAAGCTCGCCCCAAACGTCCGTCATTGGCTTAAACAATCTATCAATTTTATTTCTATCACGTTGTGCTAGAAAGCTTGCTGACAAATTAGGCCTCGCACTGTAGTACATAGCAGCACGTCGCTGCACCTCAAGATCTACCGGAAGGACGCCTGCGAGCACAGGTAGAGCCTCAGTGCTAACCGTCCTATAGGCCTTACACAGGAAAATCAAGGCTAGACGCTGGCCTTGGAGAAGTTTTCGCCGTACCGCGCCTATTGTGGCCCTATCACAACAGACCCAGACAGGTGCCCCACGCATCCCAGGTAGGTTGCTACGTATATGATCCTAAGCGTAAGAAAAGAGAGACCCCAGGTGGCCTTGGAAATTCGCGTCAGCGCATAGAAGTTATTTTTGGCTTTCTGACTAATGGCCTTAATATGTTCAATGAAAGAAAAGTTTTTTTCCAATACTAGACCGAGGTAACAAACAGACTACTTTCGTTTTACGGAAACATTGTTAAATGTAATAGACGGCCATGACTTTAGATTTCCTTTAAGCAATAGCTGGTAAGTTTTATGGGGTGCAAAAGCCAAGCGATTTCGTTCGCCCCATCGCGAGATCCTACTGAGACAGTCTTTAGCCAAATACTCCAGTCCGGCGCGGGTATTTGATTGTACTAGCAAAAGGCCATCATCCGCATATTCAGTCAAAGTACAGCCACAAGGAAGGGGAATCGCGAGCAAATCATCAAATCCTAAATTCCACAAATACGAGCCAATAACGGAGCCCTGAGGACATCCCATTGATAACGACTTCGACCGAGAACAATGACCAAGCTTCAGTTTAACGGAACCGTGAAGGAAATAAGTGTAAATTAATTTATATATGTTACTAAAACAGCCACGACCTTTCAGTTTTAAGAGTAACATTGGCCACCATGCGTTATCAAAGGCACCGGAAATGTCCAGAAAAATGCCTACTATATACTTGTGTTCAGACGAATTTACCATGGATCGGACAGAAAGAGCCGCGTCGACAGTAGACTTTCCTACAGTGAAACCAAATTGATTGTTGTGGAATTTTGGTCCACCTGGCAGTAAACGAGGAACGATAAGTCGCTCAAGTAGTTTCCCTAAAGATGGTAAAAGCGTGATAGGCCGATATGACTTAGGGTCATCGGGGGGTTTATTTCCATTTTTAGGGATTATGCGAATGAATCCACGTCGCCATACACGAGGAAAGACGCCTTCCGCGATACAACGATTGAATACTGTTAGAATCGCATCAGCCGCGGATTTACATGCTTCTATTAACATTTTATTTGAGACTTTGTCTTCACCAGATGATTTATTTAAAGGCAAAGTTTTAACAATAGTTACGAGCTCATTTATGGACGGTAGATCAGACACAGGTGAGTCAGGCGGTATAGCTGCCCACGACCTAATCTGTTGATGGTAATCATTGTCTGTCTCGAGCACATCGTCAGGGACAAGTTCGTCGAGTAGAACTTCCGTTGTCTCCTCAGTACCATTGTGTTATGTTCTGTACGAATGCCAGATCGACGGATCTATTGGCTTTGAACTCATGGTATAGAGGCGACCACGGGCCCTCCTTATCTAATTTCTGTACAACTCTCCGTAGCAAATCACCCTTGGTCTCACCCAAGAACAATTAGACAAGCTTGAGCGACTTCAAAATCTTTCCATTAGGTTCATATTTGGATTGCGCAAGTATGACCACGTCTCTGAGTTCCGCAACAAGCTCAAATGGCTGCCTATTCGCCTTCGCCGGAATACTCATATTCTTTCACTTCTTTACAATATACTTTTTCATCCCACTACCCCTACTTATCTAAAAGAACGTTTTACGTACCTTAGCGATACACATTCGAAGTTTTTGAGATCATCGGAGAGTCTGAAATTGAGTATTTGTTTGCATTCCACTTCCTTTTTAGACAAATCCTTTACAGTGCAAGCAGCTCGGTTGTGGAATGCTTTACCGATTGCAGCGAGGCGAGCTCAATCCATATCGCAATTTAAAAAACTTGTTAAAGAGCATTTCCTCTCTTTATAATTTTATATCCTATCTTTAATCACACACACACACATACACACACATACACACACATGAACAAATACACACCATTAAGTAATTTATGTATCATATTGTATATTATTTTATTTTTATATTTATTTATTTATTTTTTATTTTTTTTGAGTTGTAGTTGTATTTTTGTATTATATGTACTTAGAAAGTTATTAATTATTGTACACTTGACGACCCATATCAGACTCCTATTACTGCTCCATCCAAAGGTTGTCTGTAAGAAATCGCCTTGTGCGATAAGACCGCCCATTGTGCACTATTTTTGTTAATATTTATCCTATAATGTGATTGTGTGGTGTACAATAAAGCATATATTATTATTTTTCCTTATTTCTTTTATCTTACCTCGGCTACAAGGCCGGGTTT
This sequence comes from Spodoptera picta, assembly GCA_038387885.1. Lineage (NCBI taxonomy): Eukaryota > Metazoa > Arthropoda > Insecta > Lepidoptera > Noctuidae > Spodoptera > Spodoptera picta. The sequence continues at coordinate 134,671 of JAZHFQ010000413.1, read as the reverse complement.
GAGGGATAGTACGGGCCGAAGCCAAGTGCTATCCCACTTAGGTGTCTTAATTTTAGGTGTGGGTGTACGAAACATCTGTTTCATTCAAGAACTTTCAACTATGTGGCAAGTATTTAAAATAGCAGCTTTTTGGAGACTTTGGTATGTGTAAGGCGGGAGATCTAGAGATTTTATTGAATTATGGAGTTGTTTCGGGATCACACCTGTTGTTGAAAGTACTACGGGGATGATAGTGACATTGCTGAGTCGCCACATTCTGGCTATTTCAATTTTGAGGTCCGTATACTTGGAGAGTTTTTCGGCTATTGTATTTTGTAGATTGTGGGTGTTTGGTATGGCTATGTCTATGATTTGTGCAGTTTTGTTAGTTTTGTCAATGAGGGTAATATCTGGTCTATTGTAATGAGTGGTTTTGTCAGTGAGAATGGCTCGATCAAAGTATAATTTATGGAATGCGTTTTCAAGTACAGTTTCCGGTTGATATTTATAGTAAGGTACTGGCGGGGTAGATATTAGATTATATTTTATAGCTATTTTTTGGTGAATGATATTTGCTACTTGGTCATGTCTGTGCTTATAATCGGTTTGTACTATGGATTTGCAGGCGCCTGTGATATGCTGGATGGTTTCTGATGCACTATTACATCGCCTGCAGGTATCGGTTGCTAACGGGAGACGCATGATGTGCTTCTGGTAATTGCGTGTCTCTATGACCTGGTCCTGAATCGCGATCATGAACCCTTCAGTCTCGGGAAACAATTCACCACGCCTTAGCCATTCGTTCGATGCAACTTTATCGACGTTAGGTTGGCTAAGGTCGTGGTAGTGTCTCCCATGTAGTGACTTCTGGGCCCATTCAGAGATTTTAGTTTGTCGGTCAGTCAGTTTTTCGTTGTTCTGTGTTGCTTGATCAGCCATATTTAAGGGTGTTAGTTTTTTATCACATTGAACTATTGCATTATGTAAAGTGGAGACAGAGCTTTTATTGGAAAAGTAGGATCTTAAGGTATTAATCTGTTTATTATGCAAGTTGGTAATATCTATAATGCCTCTTCCGCCATCACTTCTTGGCAGAGTGAGTCTTTGTAGGCATGATCGCGGGTGATGTCTCCTGTGTTTTGTAAGTGTGGTGTTGATACTGCGCTGTAGATTTTGGAGCCCGGTTTTGGACCAATTTATAATGCCAAAGGAATATGTAAGGATCGGTATAGCATATGTGTTTATGGCTTTAATTGTATTTCGGGAGTTTAGCTGAGTGTTGCATATTACTTTTAATCTATGTTTGAACTGCTTGGTTAGTTGGGCTTTAATTTGTGTATGTAGGATTTGTTTTGCTTGTATGTAACCTAAATATTTGTATGTGCCGTTTTCATCTAAAGAATCAATATTTTCACCTGACTGTAGTTGATATGAATGAGTGTAAGTTTTTCCTGATTTGACTGAGTTAATCTTGCATTTATCTATTCCAAAATCCATTACAATATCATTTGAAAATATTTCTGTGGTGTCTGCTAGTCGATGTAGATCTTCCGGGGTAGACGCATATAGTTTTATGTCATCCATATAAAGTAAATGATTTATTTTACAATTTTCGAGATCGGTCTGTATAGTCGTAGTAGTCGCCGTTTCCCTATATTTAAGTTGAAATCCGGGTTCTAAGGAATTCAATTTATTTGAAAGTGGGTTTAAGGCTAGACAGAACCATAAAGGACTCAGTGAGTCTCCTTGGAAGATACCACGCTGAATCTTTATGAATTCTGTGTGTACTGTTCCTATTGGTGTATTCAAGTGAAGTCGGGTTTGCCATGTTTTAATTATATTTTCCAAAAAGTGTGTGATGTGTGGGTGTATTTTATAAATGTTTAAAATGTGAAGTAGCCATGAGTGAGGGACAGAGTCGTATGCTTTTTTATAGTCGACATACATTGTATATAGGTCTTTCTTATGTCGCTGCACATCTTTGAGAATAACCGAATCTATAACTAATTGCTCTTTGCATCCCTGACTAAATTTTCTGCATCCTTTTTGTTCTTCTGTCAAAATGTTTTGGCTATCTATGTGTTTATAAATAATATGGGCTACGCATGAAGTTATTATTTTGTAAATTGTTTGCAAGCAGGTTATAGGTCTATATTTGGCGGGGTTAATTGTGTCGTTTGGGTCTTTTGGCAGCATGTAGGTGATGCCTTCGGTTATGTATAAGGGAATGTTCGAAGGGTCTTTAATAAAGTTGTTGATGTGGTTATATAGGTGTGGGTGAACCGTTGTGAATTTCTTGTACCAGTAATTGTGAATATGATCGGAACCTGGTGCTTTCCAGTTGTGAGCTTTCTTGAGAGCATTGTGAAATGTCTCAAAATCTACTTGTTCAAATTGCATTTGCTGGATATGGTTATGGTTACTTATTTCGTCCATTATCCACTCTGCTTCATCATTATGGCAAACCGGGTTTTGCCATATTCCTGCCCAAAATTGTTGCAGACTTTCTCCCGTAGCAAATGATGTATGCGATGTATTATTTGATGTTGTGCTGTTAGTTGTTGAGGTTTTTAATGTCCGGTAAAATAGTTTTTCATTATTTTTAAATTGATTATTTTGTGTTTTCCGTAGTGTGCATTTGCTGTATCTGCCTAGCCGACTTTTGATAACTGCTAGTTTCTGTTTGAGTGTATCTAAAAAATGTGTAAGTTGTGTGTTGGGTTCTTCATGTGTGGTATGTGTTCTGTAATCTCTAAGTATCCTGCTAACTTCCCTTTCCAATTTCCTACTTCTATGGCCCTGTATGTAGTATGTCAATCTTCCTATTTTAGCTCTAATCGTGTCTATTTTACGTTCTAGTCTTTTTTGCCATTTGGGTTTGTAGTCTTTCTGTGAATTAATTTGAGTTTCAGCATTTGCTAGATTAACTCTACTACCATTAGCTTTAGCAGCTGTCCACGCGGCGCTGTATATAATAGTTTGCAGTTGATTAAAATCGGTATCTATATTAACATGTTCTGGTATTATCACTTTATTAATGTACTCTACTATTTTTGCAAAACTTTTTGACGTTCTTTGTTTAGGTATGTAGCACCTATTAGTTGGATGTGTTTCATTGAAAAATTGCAAAGCTTGTGTAAACTGTTCATCTATTTCAGAATTCCTTTCGTATGTTTCAGTGTGAGTATTATTAAGTGTAGGTTGTTGATTTATACCATTATTATCATTTAGGTCTTCTATATTATTTATTTGATCCGTATCTAAATATGTTGGTTGTGTGTATATGTTTTCTATGTGTATTTGTGATTCTGAATTTGTATTACTCGTATTTTGGTATGAATTTGGGCTTACTATTTCACCTAACTTTTGTTCTACAGCTAATTTTAGTATCTGTAGACGAGTATCTGATATCATTTTATTGTTCATAATTACTCTTTTCTGGTCTGATATGCGCTGTTCTGAGAGGTGTGACAAGTGTGGGTAATATTCAGCAAATTTTTCTTTCAGATTTTTTCTCCACATAGTCAAATCCGTTTCCATTCTTGTAACTTCAAAGTAACATTTAATTAGTGTTTCGTTGAGTTCGTTTGACCATTTCATTCGTGTTTTTGTGTGTGAATGTGTGTGTGTTAGTGGGTCGATCTGTGATATTGTTAGGTGTTGTTGTGATTGATTGCTTTCTTCATGTATGGTACCATTCTGTGTTTGTAGATAATTTCTTACTTCTAGTCTGATAGCATCAACTTCTGTAGTTGATAATAGCTTATTGTTAATAATGGCCCTTCGTTGATCTCCAATTCTTTGTTTGGAGACTACCATATCTGGAAATTGATTGGTGAATTTTATGTGTAATGTGTTCAAATAAGCATTAGTGTCAGTTTCTAAATTAGTGATGATGAGGTATGTACGCCAAATGAATTCGTTCATTTCTTTACTCCAATTTTTTTCGCGTATGTTTAGAGTCAGTAGCGGGTGACGGATTTTTAGCTGGAGCAGCTTCCGTTACAACGTCTACTGACCTTGTTGATGAAATTGATGATCTTAATGATCGTGATGTGATAGAGAGTGATGATGGTGTGGTTGATGAAAAAATGGACCTCGGAGAGGATGACAATGACACCGTAGATGTATCAACATCTGTTGGAGGCACATTTGCCTGCATTGTATTTTTTACTTTCGATCTTGTTATCATTTTTATTCCCACGAGTAGCTAGGGACTAAACAGGTCGACCACAGCAGAGCCCTGCGTTCACTGTGGCAAGGGTAAATAAAACTGGAGTTCCCCTAGTCTCCAGAGTTGGCATACTAACGACTAAGCACCCCCTTAGCCACGCAGCCCTCAGCGTATGCAACCTTGGCTTGGGTTGTATATTATTGGATATTATTATTATTATTATAACGTGACCTGGCAACTCTAAACGCAATCAGTGCTTCATCAAAAACGGTACCGGTTACCTGACGTTTCTTTAGTCTATTTAACTGTTTGCGCGCTTTACGAAAGCATTTACGTTGTTCGACTAGATAGTTATTCCACCAGTTGCAACTACGCGTACTAGTCACGGACCCGCGACCAAAAGCAACGTCGGCACAGAAAGTAAAGACATCTGACATGATTTCAGCGCCCTCCTCGGCCGAGAGATCTCTGCGAGTGAAGTCTCTGGCTTGGGATGCAAATAATGAACTAAAAAAGTTCCAATCCGCACCCTTAGTCTTGTACCTAAAGCTATCATTGCAATATATTGGACCCTGGGGTAATGTTGAAACAAATTCGTACACGATCAGGCGATGATCACTACACGACGCATCTGGTAGGACACGCCACCTATCCAAGCTAACGTCCGCACTAGAAAGTGTGACGTCAATACAAGATTCGCCCATTTGGCTGCAAAAAGTAGGTGGTGCATCAGGGGTGTTATGAATGGAGAGATCCATTTCAGCAATGAATTCCTCAACAGCACAGCGCCGTTCCATGTCAGTAGCCCTAACCTTGCCATACCACAAGGATGAAGACGCGTTAACGTCGGCACCAATGATAATTTTGGAGCCCGCAAGTGATTGCAAGACGTGACGGAGGTGGTGAATATGAGGAGTAACTGAATCAGAATATCGAAAGTAACAGCTCACACCGTAAAGTTTACAATTTCCCGAAGCAATCTCCGCGACGGCACAGTGTGACGTCATTAAATTAGCTATGGATGTTACGGTGAAATTAGGTGATCTCGTGACATAAATTCCAGCCCGCGACCTGCCATCCAGCTGCACTACCCTGTGTCGTAAGTGGGTATTTTGATATTGTTCTTGAATAAGAACTATGTCAAGTTGATAATCGAGAATTAATTTATCTAACTCAGACGTCGCAACCCTATCGTTATGGAGATTCAACTGCCCTATGATTAACTTATCCATATTTTTATTTAATAGGTTGTATTGAGAATAAGTTGTTCAAGTTTTGTTTTATAGGTTCCACACTCTGGCGAGCCACAACGGTGATCATGAGGTTTCTTAAAACGTTTACACGCCACACAAGTAGGAATAAAATTTGTTTCCTTTATATGAGGGCAGTTGTCGCTCTCGTGCGCTTCGGCGCAATTGCCGCAAGTAGGCGTCTTAGCAACACAATGCTTTCTCACGTGTCCGAACTGCTGACACAGATGGCACCTGACTACCTCGACGTCATCGATAAAACGGCAGGTAGCCCAATCAATAAACAACTTCTCCTTAGTTGACACGAGATGCTTCCGCACGCTAGTATCGATTTCAATACCGATCCATTTACGACCGTTTTGCAAAGTACGTCGGCGGGTAATTTTACATGACTTGATAAAATCCTCCTCTTCGATTTTGAGTTCGCCGTTAATATTTTGCCGATATAATGAGGTCAAAAACGCGTTGTCCTCCATCGAACCAGGGACGTCTTTGACCAAGATACGCGGTCTACGGCCCTTCGGTTTTTCCAAGCGCAAACCGGTGGAACGAATCGCAGACACGGACTCGAGCTTCTTAATTTGTTGTTCGTTAGCTACACGCAGTACGACACCCGATTTTGCCGTTTTCTTGACCCCTACGATTTGGAAACAGTCGTCGCACGGTTTGATAGCTTTCATGAGCGCTTGCTTAGTCGCCGACGATGACGTAAAATCAGCTGAGCGCTCGGACGTGGGGTAGGCGACAACACACGGAAGCGGCGCGGGCACGACCTTGGGTAATCGAAGTTTTAAAGTTTCGGCGTAGGACACTTTATTGTCCTGGTTGTTTACTAGTTGGCTAGCTTTGACAAGGGAGGGTGTAGATTTTATTTTGTCCAACTCGCGTTCGGTGTTTGACAATTGTGTTTCTGTACAAGAAGATTTTACTGCTAGTATCGCGACAATACCGGTGACTCGCTGAGTCAGTTCCATAATAACGGATTTACCCGATGTGGTTAGGCGGGACTCAAGCACGACCTCATTTATTTTTGACAGCAATGTCGATGCCTCGGTCATTAAATCTACATACTCGGCACTAGATGCGGATGGGGATGCAATTGGCGAACCACATTGCAAACGTTTAGACATGTCTTCGTCAGGAGTCGCGTACGCAGGCGACATTTCACTAAATAGTCGCTTCGAGCTAGTCGAGGGTGGTGACCGCGGAGTTAACTGACTTTTGCGGAACCCACCGCGATCCGGTGGATCACTTCGCGATGCCATTGTTCAATGAATATAATTAGTACTTATCGTTAAACACTTTCGAGCAACACGAAAATAAGTAAAACAAAAATAAAACGCGAACTCAATCTGCTACCCGCAATAAAAATAAATGAATTGACTTGTAACCTTTTATTTAAGCTACCAACGGACTAAGTGTCAGGGCAGAACAAGAAACTCTAAAATAAAAATCGTATTATTTGTAATCCCAGGGCGCCATGATTCTCTTTGTGGGGGTATAAATAAATTTACACGACACAATGTTATACAATAGAAATTTACTAGATTAACTTAATTTAACACACACTTAGTTATGTTATTAAATTACCAATTTATATAAAGTTAAATAGCGGTACAAATACCATACATTCAGATGATTATCAGCCAATCATCAAATCATGCACCTTTAAACTGTCAAACACCAAACGGTCACCGGTGACCGCAACCTATTGTTCTATAATTAAGTCTATAATGACGGTACTCGACGAGTTAAATATATAACAAATATTACACCTTACCCACTTATTTTTGTTGATTTTAATACAAATTTATCTGGAAGGAAGTGGGTAATTATACATAGAGGTATGTAACAAAAATTCCAAATATACATGAATGGCAATATTCTACTATAAGGTAAATGTACGTAATTCCGGAGTACTAAGGCATTTTTGCCTTTCCTAGCAATTTCAAGTAAAGCAGAAAAAATCAGCGTATTGATTTTAGTTTAGTCGTAAAAAGAGGTTTTCAGAGAAGAGATTGATATGTAACACTAATGTAATTAAACTATTTTACAAAAGTAATCGTAATTTTTCTGAACCTCGTAAATGTCCGTTATTACGGTATAAAATTTGACTCTCCAGGTAATTCCGTAATGGGTGCTGGTAATTCCGGCATATGCAGAAAAATGCCGTTTTTCTGCAGGATTACATAAAATATAAAGCATAAATTTAATGTGACGTGTTATAAATAAAACAACTTTATTTTGTAGGTGTAGAAAAACAGTTTATTAAAATTTTTAGGTACTAATAGTAACTTTCAACTTTCATGAGATCAAATTGAACTTATTTCGACTTACTTCTAACACGTTTTAGTGAACTATATTATATTCATTTATTTATTAATATTTATTTATATATGAAATAATCCGTTTAAAAGTCTAAAATTTAATAATCAGTCTATATTTATAAATTAGGTACAAAGTAACTTTGTACTATAATGAGATCAAAATGAACTTACATCAATTTAAGTTGGCAGGGTTTAGCGAACTATATTATATTTTTTTATTTATTTATCTATGAAATAATCTGTTAAAGTCTATAATTAATCATCACAGTCTACGCTTTGGATAGAAAATACGCCTCTTTTATTTACCGCCGTAGGAGGCTTAATTTTTTTAAGAACTTCTTTAGCGTCATAGATTAAAATATCATCTCTTTCAGGCCAACGCCAATTCACTCGCCCACTTGGCTCGAAACCGCTCATGGTCATAGTTTTTATTTTATATTTTATTTCAGATGCAACCTGTATGACTTCAATGACTACACCCGGAAAATTTTCACCTTCATAAATAATTATGACATAATCTCCTGGACTTATTTTCAACGAGTTAGAATCTATCCTTTCTGAAGCTATGGCTGGTGTTTCACTTTCTCTATTTTTTATTCCAGGACCAGGACCAGGTTCATTAATTTGATCTGGAACTTTGGAGGATTTCTTTTTGGTTTTTTTTACTATATTCTTCGCCTTAATTTTTTCTTGGGCTTTATTTTCACGGTCTTGTTTTCTTATTTCTTTTTGTTTTAGCTTGTCTTCTTTTTCTTCTTTAAGCTTCTTTTCATATGCAATATATTCATCAGCAGTTCCTATAATGGGAGCAAGTTTTTTTTTAATAAGTTTTTTACCTTTACTGGTCGACGGAGTTTCTGGCCACAACAAAGCATTTTTGAAGGGTGTGGGAAATGCGGATTTCTTGGAATTTTGAGGATTTTCGCTTTGATCTTGTGTGGGGGAATTTGATTTAGGAACGGAATTCTGAGTATTGCTAGAATCTTCATATTTTTTATTATTCTGGGACGTCGAAACCGGAGACGATTCCAATGTATTATCAGCAGATCTAGTAAGTATCTTTATAGGTGTTTGGTGAGATGAAGATAGTTCACCAGATTTGGATGTTTTTTTTTTAGTCTGATTGTTTGGGGTTACGCATTTTTCGTGTTTATCAGCACCTATATTCATATCACTTTGTACTACAGATGCTATTCGAGAAGTTAATGCTTCCTTGGAAATAATAGGTTTGCTATTTTCTACTATTCTATTCGTTTCATTAGGTGGTGAGAATCTTTCTTGAGGAACTGGCGTAGTCACAGAAAAATTTGAATTATTGGTTGGTAATGTTCCCGATGGCTTAAATAATTTATCGTTGTCTGTATTTGCGACTTTTTCTTCGGGAGGTATGATTGTAGGAACATCACCAAGGTCATTTTGTAGTATGGCAACTGAGGATTTTTCCAGAATAACTTCTTGTGCGAGAAGTATTTCTGGGGGCGGTACTATTATTACGGGAACATTACTAACGTTATCCTGCTCGGATATTTTCGATATATTACCGATTATATTGCTTGAACCATCTAGCAAATCACCTGCCGCTTTAGAATATGTTACCAACTCTTGTTGCGTCTCTTGAAATGTAATGGTCTCAATAATACTTGGACTTTCAGGAGTTGAACAGGGTAAAGCACTGGTCAAAGTTATTTCGTTAAGAAGAACCGATTCAACTATCGTGTCTTCATTGATCCAATTAAGGTCAAGATCGGCTAACGTACAGTCATTTTCCTCAAGAGTGGTGTTGCCTACACTCATTGAATCTGGTGTTGGTGTATGGCTCGTGCAGGTCTGCTTCCAGAAATAGTAGAGACTGTCGTCTTTTACATTGCCTGTCCATTCTTCAGAACATTGCCGGAACTCATTTAATTTATGAGCATCTAAATTCATCTCGAACCACTTAATAAAATCTTTAGATTGTAACTGCTTGCTGCTTTCAAAAGAGTTCAAACTTGTAGGTGTACTTGTGCCAGAACTTGACGCAGTTGCCGCAGAAGATTTAGGTATTTTTTTATAATCAACTGCATTTTCGTCGAAGGGATACAAGCCGGCCTTTCGAAAACCATTTTGAATAATTTCTGGTCGTAGGGTCGTTTTGATGGCATTTTCAAGCACGGGACCAAAATCTTCTCGCTTCAAGCGTCTGCCATTATTGTCCATCCTCCATGTATGTACTGCTTTACTCCAAGCGTTTTTGAGGCTGTGAAATACGGCAACGTCCATGGGTTGTAAAGCATGTGTGGCGCTAGGCAACAGAGCTATCAGAATAATGTTTTTTTCTTTACAAAATTCGCATACTGGGAGCGATAGATGAGAGACGTGTCCATCTAGGAACAAAGCTACAGGTCTTGTAATATTTTCTTTCGTCAAAAATGGCTCAAATTGATTAGCCACGTACTCATAAAATGCCTCTGATGTCATCCATCCCGAGTCAGTACGTCCGATGGCCCAATCCTTTGGATATTTCAACAATATATTTTGTGGTATCCTTTTATATGGAAATAATGCTAATACCGGCATTAGTTTCCCGTCAGCTGACGCGCCGAGACAGAGCGTTAGATTTTCTTTATCATCATTACCAGATCGGCAATGAACATTTTTCACCCCTTTTCTAGCAAGGACTGGTTGACCTTTCGGACACAAAAAGAAGGCAGACTCATCGCAGTTGAACACGCGTGCAGGGTCTTCCAACACAGCCATGAGATTGTTGTCTTCGAAATATGTTCGGACTCGTTGAAACCAGCCCCTTATTTTTTCTTCAGTAGCGTTTACACGGGCAGTAGTCAATGCTTGACATACTCTCTTGCTTATCATTGGGTTTCTTTTCAGAAAGGCCTCGTACCAATGTCTGCCAGGGACTCCGTCCTTGAATGGATTTTGTCGTTTCAACCCTATAAGTAATTTAGCTACTGAGTGTAGCAGTTGGTCTTTAGTTACTGGAAATCCAATTTCGGCCATGTGCAGTACCCATTTTACCAACAAACCTTCTTCTGTCGATGACAGGACTGTTGGAGCTCCTGCTGACTCTTGTTTTGTGTATTTTTTCTTAATTTTATCATGCAAGGTCTGGTTGGGTATGTTATATACCTTCGATGCACGATATATGGTCATAGTTCCATCATTTATATCCTCTAAAGCTTTGGCAAGGTCCTCGTTGGAGTACTTTTTGTTTGACATTTTGACCTGTAAAAAATTAAAATGCAGTAGCTCACTCAGGTACTTTTATACCGTAATAAGAGACTCAGCCAAAAACAGTGTAGGTAATTGCGGTAGTCAGTTTAACATAAATTTCTAACGAGTAACTCTTCTTGACAACATAAAATGACTTGAATTGTATAGGAATGCAATCATGCTAGTAATAGGTATCAAAAAATATACTAGAAAATACAATAAAATTAAACAAATTAATGATTATGTACCGATGTCACTTGTGACGAATCTGTTTAAAGTACAAAAAATGTTTTCTCTTTACACACGTATTTCATAACATAGAGAAATAAAATCGTAATACGTAATTTGATTCCAAGAAACTATGTTATATATTAGACCTGTAACAGCGTTTATCGTTTACTTATCCCATCTCATTCCTGACAAATTACAAAAAACAAAATCGCCTTTCTTTCCTCTATTCCGTAATTGTTATGTAATAATGTACACGGTTGGTTTTTGGTGTAGGTAATTGCGGCAATCAGAAAATTTCAATTAACTCGCTTAAAACTAAATGAAGTAACTAGAAACGGTAACCAATTAGTTAGTTTTAAAATCCTTAAAAATAATAACATTACAAAGTTATGAAAATACTTACATATCACTCGCAATATCCTTATGAAAATCCGCGCGGTAGCTAACGCGTACGCAACACACACACTACCTTTATGGCGGTTTGGCGCAGACTGACCGAGGGGGACGTGACAACTGAGCCGAAGATGGTTACAGTTCTTTTTAACGTATGTAATTGACGCTCTATTTTACATACTTAATAGATAATTTTATAACTTTTTGATACAACTACAAGTTTTCTTATTTTTAGGCCTAAACTGAAAATTTACGGAATTACGTACACTTACGTAATATGGTACATCTACCTTAGATTTGGATTAAAGACAGCAAAAACAGCTAATCTGTAATAAACATATCACCTTCGCAGGATGATTGTCAATACCTGTATAAGAACATACACTTAATAAGCTCTGTTACTTAACTTATGAGACAGATTTCCGGCGTGCCAGCACTACAACAGAGGATCTGGTGTATGGCTATACGGATCTGCCTTCATCCGGTGACTTCGAATAAATCTCACGAAGGCATGAGTATCTGAAGCCGTATTATGATGCTCCAGTTTGACTTCATGGGCAAAACGACAAATCAATTGATTGTCTACAATGGGGTAGACATGGATAAACTTTCTCCTGATACAAAGAGATTTCCTGATACAAAGAACCTATAACAATGGGTACACCGTAAGAACACAATATAACCTATATACTCATCGCGAAGAAGCGAATATTTATTTAATATTTTGTTTTAGAAACTTACCCAGAATCTGGGACGAAATACACACAAATATTAATTAATTCAGGTCTTTCACTGGACCTGCACGACAACTTTTTAATAAAATTATAAGACACAGCACTTCTTCAGTCTGATCTTCTTTGTTGTAGAAATCGTTTTCGAAAAAGGACGGTTTCTACAAAACTCCTACACTTATACCCCCTATCTTTCGATTCCACTACTGATCGAAGCACCAACCATAACCATATTTGGTAATATTTTGCACGATCCACTTCCTGATCCGAAGAAATCTCTAGATTGTTCCAGATTACGATCAGTGAGACCCCTACTGTCAGAAAGTGCCATTACAAAAGAATATTAGTGTGGAACTAGTGCCACCTATGTCACAGAGATAGTACCACCAACACTCGGTCGATGTGAAAGGCAAAATCCACGGTTGTTATTTATCGCTAACGTCTATGTTAATTCGCAAAAGTGATGACAGATGGCGGTATTTAAACTGTCAAACACCAAGCGGTCACCGGTGACCGCAACCTATTGTTCTATAATTGTGTCTATAATGACAGTACTCGACGAGTTAATCATTTATCTATTTTCCCTTATTTTGGGTTAACATATTTTTTTATGTTACAGACTTACCGAAAATATGATGAATATTACTTTATTAAGTGGATTAATCCCGTTAATTACTCACATATACCACACTCAGACACAGGGCACACAACAAAAAAGCCACACGAACCGGAATAGATCATGTAAATATCAAAAAGAAAACAATAATAATATAACAGCGATAAGAACACCACTGCACCGTGCTCGTGCGCGGAGGGAAGTGATAATGCTTCATCTGTGTAATACTCCATTTATCTCTATTATGTGGAACACGGAATATAGAATCTATATTCCGTGATGTGGAAGGCACACTACGGTTTGCCCCAGGAGCAGCAAATATTAGTTTCATAACTAATACTGAGTACTACTATACTACTGATAAGATAATTAAACTGTCAAACACCGAGTGGTCACCAGTAACCGCAACCTATTGTTCTTTAATTGTGTCTATAATGATGGTACTCAACGAGTTAATTGGCTATATCATTATACATCTTATAATTAAATAACTATAACATGAGTATAAACCTTCCATAACCGGTTATCTGCTAACTATAGATACATAATTATGTAGGTATATTATAATGTGTAGTGTATACATACCTGCCGAAGCTCTGACAGCCGAGCAATATCTTCTGGCCTCAACTGTTTAACAGATGGCAATACTGAAGTAAGGCTTTGTCCACATACAGCACACATTACGTCCTGATAGAGATCACCATGAGGTGGTATGTCAGGAAGACGCACATCAGGTTGTGGTCTTATAGTTCCGACTCTTCTACGAGCTTTGAGCCAGCATGGAACACAAGTTTCATCATAGGAAGTTAGCTAAAAGAAATAATATTATTAGAATGTCCTATTAACTTCAAATAACACAGTAAATAATAATAGTATTTTGTAATAGTACGGTAAAAATATAGTTTTATTAGGTACCACTCGTGGCTGAATCCAATCAGATACTATATGAGCCAGTCTTTGCTCCTGTTCGTTGGTCCCTGCAATTAAAACCCTGCGACGATTTCTCCTTGCAATGGAACGCCCACATATGACACAGACATGCCGATGACCGATTTGTTTGCTGGGCATACTTTCCGGAACATTCCGATACGTAACTAATTGCCAGCAAGCATGGCAAATATGGTCGGTAGAAGTGATCTAGAATAAAATGATACATTATGGATAGATAACACTGTGCGCCTTCTTTTATTTAGGCAACAAGCACTTTCGATACGTCGTGTATAAATTAGGAACTTACATCTCTAGGATAAGCCCACAATCGGATAGTGTTGACCACGTCTTCACTCTCATTACCTAGAACATGCCGTCTCATGCGCGACAAACTCAACTCGCAATTAATGCACTTTAAATTCGACATCGCGTCGAAATCCAATACACTAAGCACAAGTCAAAATAAGCGTCTTTTCGCAATTATTACAACAGTACTATTTAAGCGTCTTTTCGCACAATAATGCCAATAATATCAATTTGGGTTACGGAGGAACGGATGCTCAACTCAACGTATCACCAAATAGATAACATAAAATGACTTCAAATTGCACAAACATAATAACTTATCGTAAAACACCGTATTTGAAACCAATAGAAAACCGCCATTGACAGATATAGTATTGTAGTCTTTGCCATTGACCACAGACTACCATAGAGTATATTAATAATAAAGACTACGTATAAAATTACTACCTACTATCCTTCCTTCCCCTATACTATACTCTCTGTCAAAGACTACAATACTACATCTGAGACTCTCTGTACTATCCCCCCGACAATTGACAAAAGAGGAGTTTTTCAAAAAATATCAGTTCAACATTGCCATATTCAAGTTTGTTAAAAAAAATCATTAGGAATCAATGTAGATGTCACAAAATAAATTAAAATAACGATATTTACATTGATAGATATTAAAATAAATGAGTTTATGAAATAGTGACACATTCAATTTTTATTTGCTCTGATTTCATCTTTGGTGACTTTGTAAACGTCAATCGCGGTTTGTTTTTTATTTGTTAAGGAAACGTTTTGTTGATTGCTTTTTATCATTATTGAATATCAGTTTTTCTAGCGTTTCCCAAGTTCTAAAAATCTGTTAAATATGTTAACACCACGTATTTAAGGGATTCTATAATTGCCCATCTTTTTAAAGCAAAACAATAACTAAACTTTTTTTGGCAAGGCGGTACGAAATCTGCCGTTCTCCTTTAAAGTAAGTGATTTAAGAATTACACAAAATAACTTGCCCGAATAAAAATTATGTAGGTACTTTATCGCTAGTTACTCGGAAGTTTTACATTCCGAAACTCTGCAGAATAAAAGTCAGGGTTACATGCAAAAAAGTTTGCGACTAGAAATGAATCCACTTTAGATAGATTTGAACTAGACTTTTATGTAGCCTGACTCCATTTCCTTAAGGTTCACAAAGCATAAATTGGAGTAGTATACGTATCATTTTTAGAGATAAATACGAGGACAAAGAAAGGAACTATTTGTTTATTGAAATGTGACGTCACACGATGCTCAATCAAGGCCGCTAGCGTGTTGCGCATTATCTTCCTTAGATAAAATTATTTTTCAAAAATATAATATTAAATGACTTATAACGAAAAATAAAAACATAATGTGTAAATATTGCTTTCTTAAAAGCCGTAAACAACATATTTTATTGTTTCAACAGCCAAATAGCCAATTGCGGTATAGCTAACTTATTTTTTGTCTCTAGTATTAAAACTGTCTTGACTGCCTCGTTGGCCGAGTGGTCGCAAGTGCGACTGCCGGGCAAGGGGTCTCAGGTTCGATTCCCGGGTCGGTGTGAAGTATTACTGGGTTTTTAAAAATCTCAGTAGTAGCACGGAGTCTGGAAATGTGTCCGGTATATGGAATAGGCTCACCCCCTATTACATGGGACTCATAACATAAATAGTGAAAAGTGGGTGTTACATTGTACAGCGGCATTAAGTGCCGAAATGTGCACCTCTGCCTACCCCTCGCCTACACTGAATTTTGGCTCATAATAGAGTCGAAAGCGCAACTGGCTGGTAGGAAGTTGGGTACCTATCCTATGGAGGGTGAGATGGTTCTTCATGCCGAAACAATTGCTGACCCTGTACCAAGCACAGGTTCGGTCTGTATGGAGTACTGTTCACATGTTTGGAGCGGCTCAGCTAAATATTAGCTGGACGCGTTAGAGCACATCGAGAGACGTGCCAAGAGGCTCATTAACGATGATGCGCTTGTGGAGCTTCAAAGCTTTGCAAGCCTTTCGGTTTTCCACTGGATAAATGTCAGTGAGTGTGCGGGGGAATTGCACAAATTGATTCCCCCTAGTCCATTCCATCATCGAGCTTTACATAATCAGTATAAACTGAACGTTAAATGTGCGGAAAGATGATGCGACGCGACACCAGGATAAACTGGTTTTATATAGATTGATTTGTGGCCGTGTGTACCACAAGACAATCGGCACCCACACGCACGAAGCGCTTCGCATCAAGCTTTTTTGTACGTACTGCTAAGGAGTAGAATTCTTTGCCAGAGTCTATATTTTCTGGAGAGTATAACCTGGGTGTCTTCAAGGCCCGAGTGAATAGGTTGAGAGAATAGGTTGCTTATGGGACGACGTGCCCTATCGTAGACTGCATCATCGGTTACCACAAGGCGAGATAGTGGTCAAATATATATAAAAAAAATTGTATAATCTACATTAACACTAAAAGTAGAATGAAGTTTAATTTTTTAGTTTTTGTTTGAATTTAATAGGCTCCTAAACTACCCGACCGAATCCGACCGATTCGAAAAATTCTTTTATCCTTCATTATCGATGATGATTATGGGCTATATTTAACACGTTAAACGCCATGGCATTAGCGGAGGATTTGCCTTCAACAATTATTTGTTGGCAGCCAAAGCCTTAATAAAGTTCAAAGTTGATGAAAACAAAACAGCAATCAGGATATTGTTAATGAATGATGTACATGCATGTAATTTATCCTTTTATTTATATTAGATTAAAAATGTATTTTTTTTACTTAGTGTTCTACATGACAAATGAAGCTTGTAGACCATTGAATTTTGTAGAACTTAGCCCAGACGCTCACACTGAACCGTATTATTTAGTAGGTATCAGTATGGCCGTTTGGAGTTTATTTTCTGTTTACGATTAGTATTGCAAGTCGATTGGACTACAGAGATTAAATCACAAGATGGAAAAGAACAATTTCGTACTTTCATTATAGACAACACTAGCGACCCGCCCCGGTTTCGCACGGGTGCAATATGCACGTATTATGTATATAGATAAACCTTCCATAAGAATTTCAGAAAAATTGAAAAAACCGCATCAAAATCCGTTGCGTAGTTTTAAAGATCTAAGCAAACATAGGGACAGACAGATGGCAGATTGACTTTGTTTTATACTATGTAGTGAACTAGTGATGTTATACTAACTTAGCGCCTACACAAAATGTAATAGCTGTATTAAGACTAAATGTGTTACAGACATAATAATTAATTTACAACCAGTTTCACCTCGGATTTACAGCTATTAGAACTTTTAAATAACTTTACGATTTTTTAACCCGAAATCGTTCAAAAATTATACCTATTGAAACTGAGACCTCTAGTTCAGTAGCCGCGCATCACTAAGATCACTGGAAAGGTAGACTGTACAAGTGTACGTATAAACAGTTGTTTAGGTACCTACATCTATGATTTCTTAGCGTTAGCAATATTCTCATCGAAATTGCTTATCATGCTCGAATGGTTGCGAGTGTTGAACTTCGTATTCGAGCAACCTACATTTAGGAAATAGGCTTTATGTACACATTTCAGATAACGTATGATTTTAATTAGGATATTAGTACATATTTTACAAAATAAAACGCATAAATCATAATACATTTCCGAACTGGAAACTGACGTCTTTATTATTAATCTTACAAATAGTTAGGTACCTACTTTGTAACGAAATTATTTACTTAATATTTGTATTAAAATGACAATATACATCTACATATTCGTAATAACGTTGTATTCCTAATCCTCAAAACGATCGTCAGTCAACTTATATAAATATATAAACTATGTGGTTACGTCAAAACTTTAAAAAATGTATATCTTTTTAAATAGCTATTCAAAACATCTACACAAACTGCAATCATATTCATTATTTAATACTATTCAGCACCTGCTTCAGGTTGTATTAAACATTTTCGTAAAATTATCTTTATACAAGATCTTTTTGTAAGTAATAAATTTTCAGACCAATTGAGAAAGAAAGTGATAAAGAAGTAGGTACTACCTAGTTGGAGTTGGTCAGTTAGGTCTTGCCTAGGTCATCGTGAAAGAACGGATGTGAACAGACTTACGAAAAAGGTTTCAAGTGAGAATGCATAGAGTAGTCAGTAGAGGGCGTTGCGCGTCGTAGACCAAATAGGCGATAATATATTGAAAAAGATCAAGAATGGTATACAGGATTACGCAAGGATTACCTATTATTTAGACGCACCTAGATGTTTCAGTATCTTTGCCTACCGGTTATTTAATGGTCAATTTTGTTAGGTACTACAGAATTAGTCCGATATTTCATGGACCACTATTTCCTCTGATGAAGAATTAGTGGAAGACGAAGATAAAGGGACATATTCGTCGGTTTGTTGTCGCTGTTTATGCTTCATTTTCCGTTTATTTTTACGAAATATTCGTATTTCCTCCCTGCAAATTTCTTTAATGCATTTTCTGTAACCAGAAAAAAAAGTTTAATTATTTATCATCATCATCAACATCAACAGCCGGAAAACGTCCACTGCTTTTATTAATTATTGAAGTCAAAAAGGGGGGCAAATCATCGAATGTCTGCTCCCGCCTGGGTGAGGCGGGAGTGTCAGACTCTTACTGACTAAAAACCACCCCGTTCCTTCTCCTGCACGTCGAGCCAGAGCCCAGGCTTTGTTTAAGTCAGTGGACAGATTCTAGCTGACGATGGTTTTAATGGAGTCTTTGCTAACTCACTTTCACTGCGGGAAGTGTATAGTTTTAAGTAAAACTCAATACTTCAATATGTTGCTATTGTTGATCGAAGTTCAATATTGAAATTTTATTCTAAACGGATTCTTTTATGAAAACAGCGTAATGCTCGTAAGCTCTTTGAATGCTCGTCAACTCTGTCTGTGCGCGGTAGGCTTGTGTAGTTCGCGAACGAACTAGTTCAAAAGAGCGCTCCCACATTCAAAATATGCGAACTAGTTCACGTCATTCCCAACTCCTTAGTTCCTTAGTTCGTATTTCAAAGTACAAGTACAAGCATTGTGAAGTCGTTTATATGGTCTATGGTGAAGACCGAACTAAAAATGCGATAACATAATATGATCTCACTTGAAAATTATAAATATTTCATTGCGTGCAGGAACTTGCATCAAAACTAGGGATCGATTTGGCTGCCAGTGCCTTCCTAGTTCCTATGCGATTCATTCCAATTCCAAATCCAACTGGGAGTCGGGAGCTGACTAACTAGGGAGCGATTTGGTTGCCAGTGCCTTCCTAGTTCTTATGCGATTCATTCCAATTCCAACTCCAACTGGGAGTCGGGAGCTGACGAACTAAAAGAGCGAACTAGTTCGTTTAGGAGCGGCGAACTGATCTGAGTGATCTTAGTCGCGAACTAATAAGCACAAGACTAGTGCGCGGAAAACTTTACTAATCTATGTCATTCTGTGTAGTGTAAATTTTTTTTCTTTTATTAAATTTGACAGATGACATCTTCAACATTATGACAGTGCTGTTGAACACAGATTATACTAGTGACGTCCATTTAGTTGATTTTCTTAGTCTAACAAAAGGCAATGTTAGTTCTGCTATAAATATTACATTATTAACCAACACAACAAGACGTATTTTACCGAGACCACTTTTAAAAATTTAAAACGTCTGAGCATGAAGGAAGACACAATCCACAAGGATTCTTGTCTTGTATTTATTCGTGCACTAGGTATGCATTCAAGAGACACCAGAAATCTTTATAATTATATAATTCTGCTGTACGTGTGTATGTCATTGAACTCCTGCTAAACGGCTTGACCGATTTAAATGATTTTTTCTGTATGCGTCTGAGTGGAGCCCTGGATGGTTTAGATTCACAAATCAGCCCGGCAGATGGCGCTGCAGTCTTAGATATTTATCGTAAACTTCGAAAAATAATTATTACTTTATTGGTCTTTCCTTAAATACATATGTAGGACCATGTCTGTCGGGTCCGCTAGTATAGAATAGAGAGCCACTACGGGGCTACAGTATTTTAAAGTAAAAATAAGATATTATAGAAGTTACCTCACTAAATCCTTGGGAACATTACATTTTGAGGCTACTGTTCTCACAATATCCTGAACGAGTAGTGGATTTAAAACTCTCTGTGTTTGTTTCTTCATATAAACTGAAGGCTGCGTCCCAAGAAGCGAATATTGGGCTAGAGCACTGAAATTATTACATGTTATTATTATTTTTCGCTGTATGTAGTTACACCTGGGTCCCATTGGATTATGTAAGCAAAAACACAATTTGACACGATTGCGCGTCTTGTAGGATTTTAAGGAAGGACCTTTATAATTACGGACTTCCTATATTTCCTTCCTTGATGACCATGCAATGCTTTGTATCTATGAATAAATTTATAATTGACTACTTTTGATTTATTTGAATATAATGTAATTTTTTAATATCAATATTTTTGTCTGGTGTGGGGAGTAACAAATTACATACCTTCTAGGAAAAACTGATAGCAATAACTGTCGAGTCGCTAAACTATATGAAGTCCAGTCAATCGAACTCATTATACATCCTGGTACTTTTGCAAAACCTGCCCCGATTTCAACCTGATGACCAAAAATTAAGTGGTTTATAAAAACTCCATGTAATCAGTAGTTATATGCATGGTGCAGAAAAAGTTCTTACCAGATTGTTGCACTTCTTACGGATAGTACTAAAAGAAGTATGAGGTAACATTCTGCGCCTCTTGAGGTAAGACTTCGAACCGTCTGAAACTTGACTGGCCAGAGAGCCCTTTCGCTTCGATCTACAACGTCTTTCCTTTTGTTTTTCTCCACCTTCCTCTTCTTGAACTCCTATTTCTACACCCATACTCTCATTGTCTTCTTCCGAGTGTAAATTATTTAAGCTTACTTGTGGGTCACTCTGCCTTTGTTCAATACTAACGATATTTTCTTCATCAATTTCTTCAGATGACGTAGTCAGTTCATCTTTTGTTTGCGTATAATTTTGCAATTCCGTATCAATAATCTTTGCAATTTTTTTCATTTTCTGTAGTCGCTGCCAGAGTTTTTTTTCTGCAATCTTGTCATCTGTATTGTTATTTCGGGAATTGCTAGGTGTATCTATCGGTGGGGAAGTAGAGCTGTCATCTATCAATATGACAGCAGGTTCCTTAACTATCGATTGGACAGAGCCATTGTCTACCGGTGGAGAAGCAAGGCAGTTACCTATCGGTGGGGAATCAACTACTACCGGGACGGCAGCAAGGTCATTAACTACGGGTAGGGGAGCAGCATCAGCAACTACCGGTTGGGCAGCAGGGTCTTCAACTACCTGTGGGGGTACAGGGTCATCAACTACTGGTTGGGCAGCAAGGTCATTAGCTACCGGTTGGGGAGCAGGGTCATAAACAACCGGTTGGGGAACAGGGTCATCAACTACCGGTGGAAGAACAGGGTCTTCAATTACCTGTGGGGGTACAGGGTCATCAACTACTGGTTGGGCAGTAGGGCCGTTAATTACTGGTGGATGAGCAGGCTCGTTAACTATCGATGGGGAAATAGGTTCATTAGCTTCCGGTGGGTAAGGAGGACCTTCAACGACCGGTTGGACCGGTTGAACGGCTAAACTACAAACTACCGGTGGGGGATCAAGGCCGTAAAGTAGAGGTGGATATATCGGAGGGTCATTTAATCTCGGTTGAGGCGCAGCTCCGTTGTCCATTAGGTGGGACGCAGCTTGTCTGTTGAATGTTGGTTGAAGTGCAGCTCCGTTGGCCATCGGATGGACCGCAGCTTCGTTGGCAATTGGGTGTGGTGCAGCAGGTCTGTTGAATATCGGTTGAGGCGCAGCTCCGCTGGCCATCTGTTGGGGCGCAGCATATCTGATGTATATCGGTTGAGGCGCAACTCCGTTGGCCATTGGTTGGGGCGAAGCATGTCTGTAGCACATCGGCTGAGGCGCAACTCCGTTGGCCAACGGGTAGGGCGCAGCATGTCTGTTGGATATCGGTTGAGGCGCAACTCCGTTGGCCAACGGTTGGGGCGCAGCATGTCTGTTGGATATCGGTTGAGGCGCAACTCCGTTGGCCAACGGTTGGGGCGCAGCATGTCTGTTGGATATCGGTTGAGGCGCAACTCCGTTGGCCAACGGTTGGGGCGCAGCATGTCTGTTGGATATCGGTTGAGGTGCAACTCCGTTGGCCAACGGTTGGGGCGCAGCATTTCTGTTGGATATCGGTTGAGGTGCAACTCCGTTGGCCAATGGGTGGGGCGCAACTCCGTTGGCCAACGGGTGGGGCGCAGCTCCATTGGCTATTGGGTGGGACGCAGCAGGTCTGTTTATGTTAAACATCGGTTGGAGCGCAGCTGCGTTGGCTATAGGTGGAGGCGCAGGTCCAGGACCATTGACTACCGGTTGGGGCACAAATCTATTTGCTAATTGTCGTCTCCTTTCATTCATTACTATGTTGGACTGTAAATATAACAGAATTATTAAAGGTTAATACGCAAGTTCTAATTTCAAGTTTATTATTGGTTAATAACTTACTGATATTCTGTCCTCATCACTACTGTCGCTATAATCACTGTTGCTAGTACTTGTTTGACCTGTACGCCGATTAATTATCAAATTAGGTATAAATGGCACTTCTCCAGTACTATTCGGTAGGTCCTCCACGTGCAAACAATATGTCTGAAAATAATAAAAAATATTTCAAGTAGATAATTAGCCTCCCGCGCGGATTCACTGGCAGTTCTGTTCCTACTCCTACCCTAGTGTGATAAAATGAATACCAAGTTGTAAAAGCTTGTTTTTGTCTTGTGTTAATTATTGAAATTGAACCAGTAGTTTCAGAGATTAGCGCGTTCAAACACTCAAAAACTCTTCAACTTTATAAATAACTAGCTTTTACCCGCGGCTCCGCTCGCGTCACAAAAGGATAAAAAGTAGCCTATGTCACATATAGGCTATGTGACATATACCCAATACACACAGCGCCATCTATACCAATACTTTTGTTTTCCCTCGGGAATATCAAATTTTTCCGGGATAAAAAGTTATTTAATCCAGACTTCTAACTTTACGTCTGCAAAAATTCAAAGCAATCGGTATAGTACTTACGGCGTGAAAGTGTAACAAACAAACAGACTCACTTTCCAATTTATATTATTATTATAAAATACTAGCAGTCCGTCCCGGCTTCGCACGGGCTAGAAAATTTTTTTTTTTCAAAATGAAATGTAGCCTATGTTACTCGGGGATAAAGTAGCTTTCCAGAGGTGAAAGAATTTTTGAAATCGGTCCAGTAGTTTCGGAGCCTATTCATTACAAACAAATTATAAATTATAAATAATTGTTGAGATTGGTTGAGATGGTTGGATAAAATATCGCACCTCCGCTCAAATAGTGTCATAAGTCAAAAAACCTAACTTTCGAGTAAAACGCGTTTGAAATTATTGCTAACTTTATTTTTCACTTTTCGGCTCATAACTCAAAAACTGTCAAAGTTACTGCAATATGATTTTAAGTAAGTTACAATGATTTTTGACGCTCAACAAAATGGTGTACTAGGTTTTTGGAATATATTAAAAAAAAAATTAAAAATTTTGAGTTGTGACACTTTAAAGATGAAAAAAACGAATACTTTACGAAATATTGTTTATTTAAAGCGTTCCAAAAAAAAAACTTATTACGAAATACAATGAAAATATAATCTTGTGACTCTCACTAACTCAACAATTTCTTATACATAACATAAACATACTTTTTTAATCACAGGTAAATTAGAACTCAAACATAAAACTTGTTTTTCTTACTTAAAACACAATCAACAAAAAATATAATATTGTTAGAAATAATCAACATATAAAAATTAAATAGAAAATTAGTAAAATAATAATAAATCTCACAAAACTAAACGTACTTCACAAATTGTTGAAAAAATCAGCATAAAAACTTGGAATATGATTATTTTGTAGCAAAGTCATCAAATCAGTCTTTTTATTCTCTTTAATTGGTATTTTAGTAGTGTACGCTCGCTTTGTATCAGGAATGGTTAATTTCTTATTTCGTGAGAGTAAATTACCTTCTGACCATTCGGTATCCGTGTAAGATGTTTTGTATTTTAAAATATTTGGTCTGTCTTTGGCAATAGTCATCATTTTTACGTCTGAGATCTTTATCTTATTATTTAAAGTAATACCCATGTCACTAATTAAGCTTTTTAGTGAAATAAAATCATTGTGTGACAGCTCATTTACTCTCAATGGCTCCCCAGTTTTCTTAGCTTCCTTAATTATCTGTACATATTGACTAGGAACGTATATTGGACCTGACTTCAACGATCGCTTTATTTGTTTTTAAATCACGGAATGTACCGAGTCGCCTTCGTTCTGCGTGTGGCCGGCTATTAAGAACTTATGAGTAATCGAATTTAGTTTATTGTATTTCATTACCGCATACATGTACAGCCCGACAATATATTTATTTTTATTCTGCCCACAGCAATTGTCAGAATAAAAAATTAAATCAATGAGATCATTACCAGTA
This sequence comes from Spodoptera picta, assembly GCA_038387885.1. Classification (NCBI taxonomy): domain Eukaryota; kingdom Metazoa; phylum Arthropoda; class Insecta; order Lepidoptera; family Noctuidae; genus Spodoptera; species Spodoptera picta. The sequence goes on along the minus strand of JAZHFQ010000413.1, from coordinate 109,958 downwards.
CGAATATGCAATTCTTTTTCTATAAATTTAAGCAAGCAGCTACCGATTTCGTCTGCACCACGATTGCCTTCACCCTCATGCCAAAAATAGCATTCAGTAATACTTTGATTAACAGTGGATTCACTATCATTATTGTTACTTCTTGGTGGTTTCTTATTTTTTCGTCCTATGTTTTCTGCTTTCAATTTGCTTATCGTGAAATTCATGTTGTTCAGTTTACTCTTATAGTAAAAAACAGAAACATCACCACGCGGTAACTGCAGAACAGCCTGTAAGTCGTATACTGCCACGGTAAGGTTTTGGTTTATCTTAAGAGCTTCCTTGTCTTCCTTCTTTTCTTCTCTACTTAAATTCTTTTCTACTAAGTGTTCATCATATTTTTTCTTAAGTTTTTCTTTACCTTCTTGGTTTGAATTTTCATAAGCCACACATAACTCACATCTATCTTTCTTTGGTATAAAGAAACCTAAATTAAATTCACCATTAAAAATGCGACTATACATTACATAGTTTCCATAATTTTGTCCAGCCTTTTTACACTGATCTACGTAGTCCCTATGTAAGTCAGAAATAGATTTTCCTCCATCAATGTATTCGCGGGTAGTTTGTGCCCTCAAATAATGGCTTTCAATTCTTGGTATTCCTTTTATATGAGCCCTTATATCATTTTTAATAGTTTCGTCTACAGTATAATGTTTCTTATGTTTTCCTCTTTGATCTTCTTTCAAAATACCCCCAATAGATTTTTCAGTTACAGTTCTGATTGTTCTGTCGTTAATATCCAAAGTATTTTTAAACATAGTTTTGCAGACCCTCTTCAATGAATCTTCAACATTGAAATAGAAAGCATAATTGTTTTTTCGCGGTTTTTGAGCTTTGACATATCGGTACTTCACTTCTATAGGTCTTATATGTTTATGTATAAATTGTCTTTGTTTCTCTAAATCTTGCAAAGCCCAGTAAGAATCAAACAATTGAAGCCTTATTTCGTCAGTAAGAAAAGAACTGCATTTCAGCCTGCAACATTCGCCACAACCTTCTTTAATATCTTTTTTAGGAATATATCGTCCTGATTTTGTTTGATAAGGCAATCCTGAGTTCCTTAGAACTTTAGTCACATTTTGCTTCCATTGTCGTTCAACACGACGCTTTTTACGTGAAGTTGGCATTTCTTCCGACACCTCATTTTCTTCCTGCAAATCTAAATTTGATACTTGTGAAGTTGATGGGCGGTCTTCGTGAATATCTTCACTTGGTTTTGCTTTAGGTGACAAAATTGACGATCTACATGAGGATGATGAACTGGAGGAGGATAAACTTGAGTCGGACGATGAAGAACTTGAAGTACTTGATGATGATGATGATCGACGTTGAGGAACGACCATATTTTTCTTACTCTTTTTACGAACCGTATCATAATTTGGATCTTTAACTGAATCATCTGTGTCTTCCTCCCCAGATAAGTTCTCTTGCATACGTTCTTCATTTTCAACAGGATTTCCGAAAGTTTCATTTAAATTAACATTTTCTTTGTTTAAGCTGTCATGTATTGCTTCTAAATAATTTTTTTGAGCACCCTCTGGTATAAAAATGGATTCATTTTTTTCTTCATCATGTTGTCCATTCGGCTCCAGGCACAGAGACAAAATTTTGCTTGATCTGGACATAGTATATCTTTGTAGATACAATCACCTAAGGACAATAAAAATAATAATTTTAGTTCAAAAAGTATATTATAATGTCTTCAATTCATACAAGATACATAAACAATATTAAAATATGTCCTAACAGTACCTAAAACAATAACACATTTTGACACAGGTCAGTTTAAATTCATAAAATGAATAACTTTATCAAGTAAACCACCATAATTAGACACAAAACACTGTAAATTCCAAAATATAAATACTTTTTGTCTAGTCCTAATCACATATAATGTAATATGTCGAAACAGTACACTTCATCAAAATAAAAATAAAAGATGTAAAGTAACATTTATCACATATAATGTCATAACTTAATAAAGATCACTTTATTGCGAATAGTATAGTGACTTTTGACTTACCTTGATCAAATAAACTGTCTTAAGTCGAAATACTTCACTTTTATTGAGTAAGCCCACAAATTATTTCTAATAGCTTCAACACATGTACCGACACAAATCGACAAACAACGCTCTATGCAATATTTCGACAGATGACCACCTCGCGCAAGCAGTGACGTGACACTGTTTATGTTTGGTAAGAACATTCTTTCACTTTAGGATATAATGTCATAAGCGCCATCTATGGCTAAATAGTTGAACTATGTGCATGACATTATTTGAGATAAGATTTCGAAGTTTTCTGATTCCAATAGTGCAATAAAATTGAATTTAATTTTTTTTGAGTTGTGACACTATTTGAGCGGAGGTGCGATATGTAATATAATTTTCTCATACTTTTGATTTATTTTTCAAAACACTTAACCTACTTATATTATTATGATTAATTACTAATTAATCAAAGCGGAAAATCTTCAGAAATGGAATCAATAAAATAATAAAAGAGCAAACCAAACAAAAATTAAAAATGAAATAACGGTGTCTGGGAGGACCGATATTACATTGTGCAGAATTCTTCTTAACGCGATACTAGATGGCGCTGGGTGTACCATTTTTGCTGATACAAGACTAGAAAAAAACCTGATTACAACTAGAGACGTAAGTCTAGTATTATGCCTAGTGATGTTTTATAGCCTATAATATTCCTCGATAAATGGACTATCCGATAAAAAAAACTGTTAATGAATCCTATACTGAATATCGAAAGATGGCAGTTAATTTTGAAGTTAACACAGATGCTCAGGCGGTTGCTAATCCTGCGCTTGGTTCCTCTCCTACTTTCATGTACACAAGGGCGGGTACAGCTTTGGCGCCAGGGTCATGTATTCGTGGTCAAGTCAAGAACTTTAAATTAATTATGATAACATAACAATAGATACAAGTAAAAAGTAGGGATTTTATGATTGTACGTAGATAAGTACTTCACTTAAAAATATTTTTATTCTTTATTGTACCTACACTTGAAAAACTTAACACATAATGCTTTGTACACACACACGTATATTGCCATCTTCACTTGAAGACATCCAGAGAAGCACTTTCACGCACGGAATGAGGCAGCCTATTTATATTCTGCGCGGTTTTACCCGCTCTGCTCGGCGCCTATTGATCGTAGCGTGATGTTTTATAGCCTATTGCCTTCCTCGATACATTAATCAAGTATAGCCCATTGAGTAACCAACACAAAAGATAATTTTAATTATGAAAAAATATTAATCAAATTGGACCAGTAATTCCTGAGATTAGCGCGTTCAAACAAACAAACAAACAACCAACAAACTCTTCAGTTTCTTATTATATCTTATATACATATATTTCCAAAAGAACTATCAGGGCGTGATAAGGGATCGATACTGATGCCAAAAATGCATTCAGTTAAATGTTTATTTGTTCGCGGACGACGTGGTTCTCTTGTTCTCGAGCCATAGTGTGAGCGTCTTGGAGCAGTCTGTAAATGGTGCCTTGGAACTGGTAACGACCTGGGGGACTACTCGTAGTAACAAGCTTAAGTTCGGTGCAAGCAAAACCATTGCGATGCTACTAACAAGAAAGCTCGCCTTTAGCCCTCCAGACCTGTACATGTCGGGCACCAAGATAAGCCTCGTAGAAGAGATAAAGCTCTTGGGCCTTACCATAGACAGAAAATTAACTTTTAAGTCCCATATATCCGCAACGTGCAAGAAAGCTGCAGACATCTATAAACAGCTAGCACGAGCAAAGGTGACATGGGGTCTAAACGGCGAGATAACGAGAACGATCTACGTCGCGGTCATTGAGCCAATTGTGCTTTACGCTGCGAATGTATGGGCCCCAGTAACGGAGCTGCAGTTGATTAAAAAACAACTGAATGCTCTCCAAAGGGGATTTGCACAAAAGCTCTGTAGAGCTTATCGCACAGTGTCACTCATGTCAGCAACAGTTTTGTCAGGTACAATCCCACTTGACCTAAGAATTCAGGAGAGTGCCAGTTTGTATCGAACCAAAAGGGGTTTCTCTTTAGACTATCTGCCACCGGGAAGGGAGCTCGAAAGAGATGTGCCTTACCTGGATCAGCCACATCCCTCAAAGCTAATTTCAGTAAATTATGACCTCCTGGGGAATGACGGCTCGGAATCTCCTCTCGCCAGCGTAGTTGCCGGTCCTCATATATATACAGATGGCAGCAGAATCGATGGAGGAGTCGGTTCTGCCTTAAGTTGGTGGGAGGGGGGGCGCGAGACGGCGTTTTCCACTTTTAGTCTGGACTCTTCCTGCACGGTTTTTCAATCCGAACTGTATGCACTGAATAGAGCCACCAAAATGGAGAAAGACAGTAAAGAGAGTACAGTAAATATCATGAGTGACTCTAGATCCTCCCTCGATGTCTTAAAAAACCCCAAGGTGAGCCACCAGTTAGCCAAAGAAATAAAACAGTGTATTGAAAACATCAGAGAGCAGGGAAGAGAGGTTCGATTTTACTGGCTGAGAGCCCATGTTGGAACGGTTGGAAACGAGAGAGCAGATGAATTGGCTAAAGCCGCTGCCAAAACAAAACACAACACCACGGCAGGCTACTGTAGAGTACCCATGTCTTATGTCAAAAAGAAAATCAGAGATGAAACCATCCGAAAGTGGCAGGATAGATATACAACCTCCACTACTGGGCAGGTAACTAAATCGTTTCTCCCGGATATAATAGAGGCATATCGATTAGTGAGATCGACAAAGTTGACACCTGCCCAAGTACAAGCGTTGACTGGACATGGAGGAATCGCTGAGTACCTGCACCGATTTAAACTAACAGAAAGTGCTGGTTGCGAATGCGTTCCAACTATCAGTGAGTCTGTATGGCATATCATTCTCGACTGTCCTCGTTTCCTGGCCGCCAGAACCAACCTAGAACATCAGATCGATGCAAGCCTGGATCCTGCTAAACTGAGTTCTATTTTGGCTGACAAAGCAAAAAGACCGCACTTCCTAGATTATATAGATAAAATTTTTCGCAGGGCGGCTGAAAGAAACAGTACCCTCAATAACAGGAGCCAAGCAGTGGTCAGCTTGGACAACCCATCTAATTCTGCTATAGCAGTGAGCGGGGTTCCCCTTGAAACGACGGCTTATCCGCGGATTACAATTAAGGAGCGGGAAATTTTCCTTTACGGAGAGCACGGTACCAAAGGAATACGTATTTGGGGAGTTGCTTTGTTCATGAGCACCAGCAGCGAAAGACTGGGGATCGCCTTCTGCACTAACGCTCACCAGAAATGGCTAACAATCTCGCCAGGCCTTGCCTCCCTGTTAAATGGCAGCACCTTCAAAACAAGCATGAGGCGCAAACTTTATGAAGCACTGCCAGAAACTAAACTGGTCGGTCAAAGCTGTCGATTGTTGCGGACGCGCAATAAAACAATCGCAATGTTTTCTGGCAACAATACGACAACCTGTTTTGAACAAGCATGCAAGGTGCTGACCAGTATAGGTAAGTGGGGTAAAGTAGAGGGCATAGATTCTAGAGTTATCAGCGTGGATGCTGGTGTGGTGGCTTTCCGGCGAGGAGAGAAAGCGGATCTCATGGGCTGTATTCACGCTTCAGAACAGCATGAAGTCATCGTTTATGAGGACAGGGGTGAAGACCTTAGTTTCCTCAGAAAAACGGTCCAGGGTTCACGAATCGCTGGCTCTTCAAGTGGTTCGGAGCGTCTGCAGCACAGGTATTCGGAACAAAGTGCTCTACAGCAACAGCAACGAAACACCGAAAGACAAATAAAAAAACAAACTTCACGGACTAACATGTGGGCAATAACATCAGCCATATGTACAGCTGCGGGTCTCATTTCGTCGACTTTCAGAAGGAGTGAATCCGGCTCCACTAGCGGGGGAGGCGACAGCGCTCGGGTGCATCCTGCCCAGTCCAGGTCACCGCCAACCAAAGCCGCCATGGGTCACGTCTCTCCGCCGAAGTTTCGCCATGCCACTCCCAGAGACTACCTCATAAACGCCTTCCTCGAGTTTGTCGCAGTAATAGAGGCAACAAAACAAGTCAACTTGCGAACTTGCAAAACGATCCTGCAGACATATCTGCAGGGTAACGAGCTGTTACTGAATGATAGACTCGAGGCTGCGGAGGCGGTCATATACGACAACAGTAAATCGAGAGTGTTGAGAGGAGATTCTATAAGTCGTAGTATGGCAGCTTACAACGCCACCGCAGGGTTTGTGTCTCTGGATGAGAAGGAATCGGATAAACAGGGAGTTGTGAAATTTAAAACTCCTCCTGAAGACTCCTTAGTGGTTGTTGCCAGGTGCACGAGGATTATTTTGAGGATGGGATCTTGGAAATGGTGGGATCCATTTCGGAGCCTGGGCCGGGCGGCGTGGACTTTGGGGGCTGGGATGCCCCGACATTTCACTGGACAAATGGAGTACCGGGATGCGGCAAAACTACATGGATAATAAACGAATTCGAAGCGGAAAGTGATTTAATCGTCACCACAACAACTGAAGCAGCAAATGACCTCAGAGGCAAACTATCCTGCCGAATCGGAGGATTAGTCAAATCCAAAGTCCGAACAATGGCATCCATTTTAGTGAACGGATTAAAAGAGCAAGAGAGCTGCCACCGAATCATGGTAGATGAGGCTCTCATGAATCACTTTGGGGCCATTGTGATGGCGGCCCGAATAACTCAGGCCAAAGAAGTTCTGCTGATTGGTGACATAAATCAACTTCCCTTCATTGACCGAGACAACCTCTTCCCCCTCATTTACAACCGCCCTACACACGTCGTGGCCATTAGCCAAGAACTTCTCTGCACTCACAGAAACCATATGATGGATGTAGCATATGCTCTTAGTACTGTGTACAGTGGCATATATTCGTCTGCGTCGGGTGTGAGATCCCTTGAGTTAAAAAGCTTCTCAGGGTCGCGGATACCCATATCTCCTCCAAACACGTTATACCTGGTAGAAAAGGTAGAAAAGGAATCCCTTAAAAACCAGGGATACGGATCGGATGTGGGATCCCGCGTACTCACAATACACGAGGCTCAGGGGCTTTCGTACGCGGCAGTGGTTGTTGTGAATACAGCGGAGAAGAAACAGCGGATACACGACAGTGTACCGCATGCCGTGGTAGCTATATCCCGTCACACTAACAGCTGTGTTTACTACACGAATACCAGTGACGACGCGATCAGCAAATTAATCAGACGGGCGGTGGGTGAGAGTGAGCGGGGGATCCTGGACTATAACTTGAAAATGGCTATCAGGAATAGGGACATGGCGGTAGTGGGCGCTCTTTTGGGTAGGTAGGGCTCGCTGTAGGCTTGAATTATATATATATATATATATATATATATATATATATATACATCAATGTCACGCCTGCATCACAATTCAAGCCTACAGCGAGCCCTACCTACCCAAAAGAGCGCCCACTACCGCCATGTCCCTATTTATATATATATATATATATATATATATATATATATGTGTATTGTGTATGTTAAATAATGTTAAAATGTAGTAAATATAATGTAACGTAATGTAAATTTTATCAATAAGACTGACAAAATCCATTGGCACTACTGGAATCGGCTTACTGCTGCTTGAGCAGACGTCATGCATTCTTAAATGTTCTACAGTCGGTGGCGCTGTGGGCTGGGTCGCTCCGTTCCCTACGAAATGGTTGATCGGACCGATTGCTGGCCCTCACGTCATGCTCGTGAACGGGCGCCTTCTGCTGGAGCAGGTCGGCTCGCTCATCGCGCGTGTGGGCCTATCCAGTAAGGTTAATGTAAATGTAGTAAAACATGTATTGTGTATAAATAGGTAGATATTAGACACAACTTCTTTGAGAAAAAAATGTGGTTAATGTAGCACGTAAGATTTCTGTAACAATTAATTTAGACTGTAAATTAAAAGAAAATGGAATGACAAGGGCACGGACAAGAGTCCGTGGAGAATAAGAAATGTAGTATAAAAAAAAAATGTTTGTTTGTTTGTCTGTCTGTCTGTCTGTCTGCCTGTCTGTCTGCCTGTCTGTCTGCCTGTCTGTCTGCCTGTCTGTCTGCCTGTCTGTCTGTCTGTCTGTCTGCCTGTCTGTCTGCCTGTCTGTCTGCCTGTCTGTCTATCTAACCGTTATAGAAACAAAAACTACTCGACAGATTTTAACGAAACTTGGTACAATTATTTTTCATACTCCTGAGCTGGCTATGGTATACTTTTCATCACGCTACAATCAATAGGAGCACAGCAGTGAAGGGAAATGTTAGGAAAACGGGAGAAGTTACTCCATTGTTTAAGGTTCCATCGTGTGTGCTACCTTAATGTATGACGGAAATGATTTCCTTAAAATTATATAATAATATCGCACGACAGCATACGTCTATCTTTTATGGTTACTTAGCATTTCGAAGGACCTGGTTATATTTGTCTACCTACACTTACGTTCATAACACTTATCCGTCATCCCCAACTTAAAAAGTTAATCAGGGTTTGGTGTAATATGTGTATAAAAATATGTGTTTATTGACGCACTAACGACACAGAGTAAAATTCATAAATAAGGCAACACTTGTAGAAAGAAAATAAATATTGTCAATGGTTGGTTAATTTCCTACTAGTTTTGAAAAAACCTACAGTTAAAGAAAAAGAAAGGCTCAGTTGCCCGTTGCAAAGAGCCGAACACAGATATTCTGTGTTATCTGTGGTGCCGAAACAATCATCCAGGTTCAAGTCAACTTTGGAAGTCGTATTATTGGGTGTTTAAATAAAGTTATAAATTAATTAAAAATAACGAATTACGGAGTAGGCTTCGCAACGTCCCCGCTTCCGCGCACGCTACTCATGAAGCCGAGACCCGTTGTGAACTTGTGACTTGAAACTAGTAGTGCTTGTAGGTAGGTAAGTAAGTACATACTGACTGGCGGGTGCGGTCGTGATATATCCAACAATTATGGCATGACATCCCGCTACTTACACAGCACCTGCGTTTTATACGTGAACTTAAATATCGTGTCATTGTTTGATATTTCGCGCCCGCACACGCCCTCGCGCCCGCGACCACGTGTCAGCGTGAACAAGCACGTAAAGCTTTCCTCAGTTATTTACGTAAGTAGGTAAACCATTATTTTTAATTAATAATATGTCCCACGATACATAGTTGTGTTATTGAACAATGTTTTAAATTATTATAATTATAATTGAAGCTTTATTTTTTAAAAAAAAACGTTGCCCCACTATAGGATTATCTCCAGTATCGTGGGTGCGTTTACAAACATACAAGTCCACATACACATGACACCCAGACCCGAACACACAAAGTGTTGTTCCGTGCGGGAATCGAACCCGCGACACGTTGCACGGCAGCCGGTAGCCCAGCCACCGCACCAACCGTGCAGTTAATAGTTACATGACACGTGTTTGGACTATGATAGTAGGTAGGTAGGTGAGTACGTGGGTACGCATGCACCATACCACCCATCATGGACCAATAAAATATAGTATGTAGTTATTGAACAATTATTTTATGTTATGTACACAAAACACCGCTAATTGGTTTGCAGCGCTACACATCGACACTACTGTCATTTACACAGTGTGCATGTGTGGGTAATTTCATATTACTGTGTATAAAAATATTCGTCCACCACATTCACATTGGTATTTTCATTCTTGTGTCGGTATACGTATTTTTATAATTTAATGCATGGGTTTTTTTTTTTTTTTTTAAGGGGGGAAAATCATCGAATGACTTCTCCCGCCTGGGTGAGGCGGGAGGGAGTGTCAGACTCTTACTGACTAAAAACCACCCCGTTCCTTCTCCTGCACTTCGAGCCGGAGCCCCGGTTACCCGTTAGGTTCTCCGCGACTCCGAATGGGTAAGGTTAAAACTATTTACAATCATTGATATGACCCGACATTTTCACAATCATTATCGTAGTGCTCGTGGTCGATTGGTTAATGAGCACGCTTTTATAGTCTGTCAAGGATCACTGATGATGTGGGTTCTATTCCAGCTAAAAGTTTTTTTTATTTTACCTTGTTGTTTTTCTTATTTTTTTTTTTTGTTTTTGTAATATTATATCAGGCTATAAAAGAAGCAAATGAGTCGGTAAATAAAACAATACCAATTTTTATTACAATTAATTTATTTGTTATACAAATATGTGGTCTTATATTCAATATTTATATCTAATAATTAATTATATACCACATGTTAAGTTTAAAGTTCTTTAACTCGTCGAATACCGGTTTTGTAGACACAATTATAGAACAATAGGGTGCGGTCACCGGTGACCGCTTGGTATTTGACAGTTTAAATCATAATAGATATGACAATAAACCTCATAAGTAGTCGAATCGGGAAGTATCGTGTGGTAATGCGATGGCAGCAACATTTTTTATTAAGTAATAAACAAATACAACATTTTTGTTTTGTAATTTAATAAAACATTAAGTAATAAACAATTTTTTACATGTTTTACACATGTAAAAAATTACACTGAAATTTCAACATGTTATTTCTTGAAATGGGCGACTTTTTGTCATTGGAATCTTCCATTAATTATCTATTTTACGATCGTTGTTATAAGGTTCAATATTCAGTGGGCTGTATGTTAGTAAAAAAAATGTGACGAATGCTATGGAACGATTTTAACATTCATGACCTTTAGAATCAGGGAAACTTTAAATTAGTTAAAGATGGGCGTAAATATAATATGTCAATCAAGCTCGAAATCAGTTAAATAAATTTGTTGTTCCGCCAGATGGCGCTGATTAGTAAACACTGCTCAAGGTTGTGCTCGTGATAAAATAAATAACAAAAGTATTAAATCTCACCCCAGAACTGTGTATTGTTGACAAAAGTGTAACTGGACATATAAATTACCTGTGTGAGTGTTATCTCGGTAAATAGTGTTGTGTAACGAAATAAAATAATGCTGAGTCTCAAAAACAAAAACAGTGACCCTTTTTTTTTTTTATTAAGGGGGGAAAATCATTGAATGACGAGCAGTCATTCAATGATGACAACCGCCTGGGTGAGGCGGGAGGGAGTGTCAGACTCTTACTGACTAAAAACCACTCCGTTCCTTCTCCTGCACGTCGAGCCGGAGCCCCGGTTACCCGTTAGGTTCTCCGCGACTCTGAATCGGCATCGGCCCTATTGGGCCCCATCTGTGGTGGTCTGATGGCTCTTTGAGGCGCGCGCGGAACGCGACGCGCCGTACGCTCGGGTCTGTTTCTGGTCGGACGGGGAGCCACCCATGCTCGCCGTCCGCAGGCCCGCGCTTACGGTGGCCGGAGATTGTCCCGCGATCCCCGACGCCCGGTGTGTCCTCCGCGATGGCTGGGATGCGAGGAGGCAGCGCTTCGCTGCCTCACGCGTCCCGCCTCCTCCAGACTCCTCCTTAGCTAGCATGACTGCTTCGCAAAAGGAGGAGACGGCATCCCAATCCCCCTCGCCCCGCATCATGGCCTGCACTAGGCCCGGACGCGAGAGGTCGCCATCACCGATCACTTCCCTGAGGACACGGCGGTGCTCAGCCCACGCAGGGCATTCTCCCACCGTATGTTCCACCGTGTCCTCAGGGCGGTCCTCGCAGTGATGACACCCGGGCGTTTCCTCCCGCCCCATCAGACACAGGTAAAACAGTGACCCTATGAAGCCATAAATTCAAGAAACCAAATGTTACGGTACTTTGCTGCAATATAAACGAAAAAGTGTTGAAAACGTTTACAAATTACTCTTAACAATATTGACTAATCCAATTTTCGATCACAAAAATCGTTTTTTTTTTCAAATGTGAACTACTTACAACGCCATCTAGCATAACTGACATGAACTAATGTTATTTGTGTTACCACAGCTTAAACAGTGTTACCACAGTAAAGTATTGAATTATAAATTGTATTCTGCAATAAATATTGAAATAAGCGACATCTATTGATGCAAGCAAGATTTACGATGATTAAGACACAATAGATCAACAATTTCGCAACTTGATATAGAGACACCGTGGACGAGCGGTATATACAACAACTCGACGACGACGTGATAGTGCGTTCGGATCTCACTAACTGATATTCTTTTTGTGACATTTTAAAATTTACAATAACACACAACAGTATGAATTTCTTAGGAAATGTTGTAGATAACATTACGCACAGGCGCACGCGCACCACATCAGAAACAAAATTAAATAATGATATTATTAACGTCATTTCGCAAACATTAGACTGTACCATCAACAGTATGCCAGAAATGTCAGAGGATGAGGATGAAACGCAAATAAACATGTATAGAAATGAGATAGCAAATTTGAAAAGTGAACTTATAAGTGCACATCAAGAAATAGAAGTGCTGTCTTTGGAAAATAGTAACTTGAAACAAATAAATAAAGACTTGCTAAGAAAAAATGAAATGTATAAAAAAATTGCCAGTAGTCCAGTCAAACAAAAATTCCTTATGCCAAAAAAGAACCTATTTGAAACCACTCGATTGAAGAATAAAAATCGACAAACTTCAAAATTAGAATTCACAGTAAATCATTGCGCGCCTCAACCTGATATCAGAACAAATGTGACTCAAAAAAGTCCCACAATATCGCCTAATGTTATTGTTGAAAAAACACGTACAACCTCTGTAAGAAAACCTAAAATTTGTATCCTGAGTGGCGAAACATCTAGTCGGTTAAATAAAATGAATGAAATGGCTCCCATCTGTAGCTTTAGTGCGTGTCATTATCGTATGCCTAAATGTGGATTAAAGCATATTTTGGATAATATTGAAGCAAAAGTACGAAATTTTACACATTCTGACTATTGTATAATTTATATTGGCGAGGAGGATTTCACGCGGACGCATAATTATGTAGAACTAGTTAAGTTTATTCGTGAAAAATTACGAACACTGAGTCACACTAACTTTATAATATGTTTGCCGACGTTTAAATATATGAATAACGGTAACATAATGTTCAATAGTCGTGTTGACACTTTCAATAATTTGATTTACATGGATGTGGAGACGTATGAATATGCGTTTATACTGGACTCTAATCTCAACCTCCCATACACTTATGAAACCTATAGTCGTCGATATGAGAGTATAAATGGCAGGGGCTTGGACATAGTACTTACGGATTTACAAGACCTTATTTTAAACTTAATGGCCATGTATTCTACTTACTCAGATGTTGATTGTTCTCGAATGAATGAACAATACTTAGACAATGAAGAGAGCCAGAGTGCGCATGACAATACATTTTTTCGTGAGTAAATATATAAATGTTATGCACCAAAATATTGCAGGATTGCTATCAAAGGCTGACAACCTGGCTGTATGCCTACAGGAGCTGGTAGAGCGGAATACGAAAGTGGATGTCGTATGCTTGACCGAGAACTTTGTTATCGAGGACCATATAAATCATATCGACGTACCAAACTATTACTTAGCTGCGTGTTATAGCCGCAAAGAGAGTAAGAGAGGCGGTGCATATATACTTGTCGAAAAGGGACATCAATGCAGAGAAATAAGCAAAGTTTCACAAATATCTACCACTGGGGTATTTGAGTGTTGTGCTGTGGAGTTAATAAATAACAATACCATCATAGTGTGCGTATACAGAGTGCCCAATCTAAAAAACTTTGACGTTTGTATGGAAAAGTAAAAAACATTAATTAATATAATTTCTAAAAAGTCTTTTAAATATATAATTATTGCAGGAGATTTTAATATTAACATACTTTCAAAGAACAAACAAACTACTGACTTTGAATGCTTGTTATTAAATTATAATTTGACCTTAGCTATAAAACAACCAACACGTTTGAAGAGTAAGACATGTATAGATAATTTTGTGCACAATTTAAGGTCCTGCAAAGCATCGGTTTTGGAGCTTGCACTGTCCGATCATACGGCACAAATTATTAAATGTCCGGTGAATTTGGTTAGTTCTATTGATCGATGGCATACAATCAAGAGAGATTATAGTGTAGAAAACATAAAAAAATTTAAATCCTACATTAAAAGTCTACACTTTACAGATATTTATGAATCCGATGACCTTAATGAAGCATATAACGCCTATAATGAACTATTCTCCCTTTTCTATCATCAATGCTTTCCTGAGACTAGGATATCAATTACCGTCAATAAAAGCAGAATTGGATATCACGTGGAATAAAACTGTGTAGTAGAAAAAAACGGACACTGTTATGGAGGTACCGAATAAAACCAACCATAAAAAATAGGAACGACTTAAAAACTTATTCTAAACTATTAAGAACTATTATTAACAAAACAAAATATGTACAAAACAACTATAAAATAAATAATAAGCCCGCAGGGCACCTTGAGGCGAGGTGACGGGCATTAGCGATCCCGCGGGCTACCATCATCCCGAGTGCTCCAGGGAGAAGTCACCGTTCCTTCTTCTCCGGCTTGCCTTAATTGGTTGGCTGGAGTGAACGATGACAAGGAACAGGTCTCCCACCTCTGGCTTGCCTTTATTGGCCGTCCATAGTGGAGTCGCGAGAGCAGTGATCCTGCTCGGAGGGTAAGAAACTATTCGTAAGTCGCGAGTGGGCCAGGGATGCAGGAAGCTTCGGCTGGAGCAGATGATCTGAGTAGAAAGCGGTGGTAGTTTCTTAACCCTTCAGCCACTCACATTCTCGTTGCCCCTCTGTTGCTATATCTAGCAACCATTCCCGGGGCCCGGTCGGTGAGTTGGCGAGTCTCCGCCTGCCATTTTTACGTGTAATAATTACATTGTCTCGGCAGGTGCCATAGTCATCCATATTTCCCAATTTTCCAGTCCACAGCAACCCATACATAGCCCTACCCTTTTTTTCCATTACCCACAATAGTTCTACACTAACCGGGGACTGTCCTTGGGTGCATTTCCATAGTGCATACAGGGATAGTCGCCGGTTTGTGTGTCCATTACATTTATATTAAAGTTGTCTAAAGGGCCTCTGCGCAGTTGGCTTCGGCCCCTCGTACGCCTCCCAAATGACCGGGACCCTGTGGTCCCGTGAATGGTAAAGACATAATAATAATAATATCATTGTGCCGATAGTCGTGTCGGCCAATGGGTTAATCCCTAAAAGCCTCGACATCCATCTTAGGAGGCTGGCGTTAGGTGGATGGATCAAGGGCCTGATACAGAAGGCAGTTCTCCTAGAAACGGCATGTATCGTGAGGAGGTTTCTGTCTCTGGAGCCCTAACCACCGGTAGCTTGGACCATGCTCTCGCTACTGGTCGGCTCCTATTTTTTATATTTTTAAATATTATTTTTTATTTTACAAGTAGTATTTAGAAATGTAATTTATAGAGAATTTTAAATAAATATATGTAAATAATAATAATAATAAATAGTACAAAATTCAACTTACGTAAGCATGACATAAACAAAATCGGTATACAAAACAAACATATCACAAATCCTAAGGAAATAGCTAACTTATTTAACAAATATTTTATTGATAAAATCCAACCTTCCCTTTCGCTTAGTGGTGGAATCTGTAAACATATTGCAGGTAAAACAGACTCGATGTTTATGGCTCCGAGTACGCCACAAAAAATAGTCAAGATTATTCGTTCTCTGAAAAATACCAACAGTGTGGGATACGATGGTATTAATACAAAAATTATAAAAGAAGTATCGTACGAAATTTGCCAACCATTATGTTATATAATAAACCAAAGTATTAGTAAAGGTATATTTCCTGACGCCTTGAAGAAGTCTATAATTAAACCACTATTTAAAAAACAAGATAGAGAATTAATGCAGTATTATAGACCAATTTCACTTATACCAATTTTCTCCAAAATATTTGAAAAATACATTCAGAAAGAATTATATGCATATTTCGAAAAATATAAGTTATTGTGTGATGAGCAAAAAGGCTTTCGCGAAAAGAAAAGTATAGATATGGCAATTTATGACTTTTTATATAAAGTTATGATCAATATAGATAAGAGAAATCCAGTATGTGCAATTTTCTGTGATATGACACAGGCCTTTGATTATGTACATCATGATACCCTATTAAGAAAAATGGAAAGTTATGGTGTTCGAGGAAATATACAGGGTCTTTTAAAGTCATATTTGGAAAATAGAAGGCAAATCACAGTTATTAGTAGACTCAATAACATAAATAAACGAGAGGAAATATATGTGTCAGAGGAACGTCAGGTTACGTATGGCGTTCCACAGGGAAGTGTTCTAGGCCCTCTTTTATTTATAATTTACATAAATGATTTCCCAAAAAGCATAGAACATACCATGACGCTTTTCGCGGATGATAGCACCATAACAATTCCGTGTAATAAAAAAGAACAATATAACGATGACATAAATAATAGTTTAATTTAACCAGTCAACGGCATTCCGTTGACTGGTTAAATAATAACAACCTTAAAATTAATTTAAATAAAACTGTTATAATGCACTTCAGTCAAAGACCAAATACATCAAATAATACTGACATTAAATATAAAAATAATATTATTCAATCTGTGACTATAACAAAATTCTTAGGTTTAACAATAGACCAAAATCTAAACTGGAAGGCACATTTAGAGAAACTTGCAAAACAGCTAAGTAATAGAGCATATGTTTTACATCGATTGTCACAAACACTGAATAAAGACACATTATTAACTGCGTACTACGGAATAGCCGAATCAATTCTCAGATACGGAATAATCTTTTGGGGTAACTCTGTAGAATGGGAAACGGTCTTTAAAGCACAAAAAAGATGCCTCAGATCGATGTTTAGACTGAAAGTTACTGATAGCTGCAAGCCGTATTTTGGACAGTTCAGGATCCTTACTATGCCATCACTATACATTCTCAATATTGTAATGTTTGTGACATGTAACTCTCATTTATTTCCGCGTTTAGATGATGTGACACCACGCAACAGACGTGACTATACAAAACTTTGTCTGCAACCTTGTAGGACTGCGCTTATGCGTAGAAATGTATTTTGTATGGCACCTATTGTATACAATAAATTGCCGAAATCTTGGAAAGAACTAAGAGTACAAGATATTAAACGAAGGCTTAGACTATTTTTATTACAAAAGGTCTACTATAGTGTCACCGAGTTCATGAATGACACAATTATTTGAGTAAAATGTATTAACTATTATATGACTTTATATTGAATTTGTATGTATTTGAGGTATTTTAAAATTGTATTGAGACTAAACATTATGACTAATTGTGTTTTAAATTCTGTTTTGTATATTATTATTGTATGCCTCAACGGCGGGACACAGCTGTACTCTTTTTATTATTTAAGACCTGTATTTCTGATGCATACCTATAGTCCACAATAAAGACATTTGATTTGTTAATGAAAAATTAAAGTGAAGTGAATCAACATGTTGAATAGAAAGAAATTATGACAATTTCTAACCACAAAACAATAACATCACTTCACCGTATGCTCTAGACAGCATTTTAATATTCTTAAAAAATATAAACATTATTATAAGTTAATTTGAATAAAGGCTACATTACGTTTTGTAAAATATTCAAGTAATCATGACTGTTACTGAGACCAGATATTTCCACTAGCTCACCGGGACCCATAAAAGACATCCAACCCCAATACCCGACAGTAATACGGCCACTGGTCCTACAAGGCAGAAGGTTGCAATTCGTATACCTTTCTCCATCTTTTCTCCACAATATTTTACGCCCATCCTTATCCTACTTGAAAGTCTTTTCGTCACTAAATATAACCACACTGTTCGCCCAATCAAAATTAATAAAGTCCCTAGCAAATTCTAATCGCTTTTACTGGTGCACCACAGATAACAATATTTTCTTCGCTGGCTTTCTGCACCTTAAACCAGCAGAATGCAGGTGTCTCCGTACAGTTAGTATTGAAACATTCAGTGCTGTCACTGTAGTGTGTGTTGGCTACGATGTCGTAGTGCCGAGCCGATGAATTTGCCTTTGGTTTAGGCCCATGTCGACGATGTTCAACGTCACCGGTCTCCGTATATCTGTGCACCCATAACTGCACGGATCTCCTCTGTTGATACCAAACAAATAAGTATTTAAAATACCAGGAAATACTTTACAGGAATTAAAGTTACTTAAAAATAATAATAAATATGATTAATATCTATAAGTAACTTTAAATTATAAACACAATATCAACTAGATAGAATATCAACTTATATCTTATTTACTCACCGATATCATTAAACGCCTTGCAATTTCAGTTATTGTTATGTTTTGCGTATGCAAAACAATGATTTCAGCCTTTTTAAAAATGTTGATAGGTGTTGGAACATCTTGTAAAAATAAAAATAACTTTGCACTCGAATATGAGTAGCGTAGCAATAAACTATGAAATCCTCATACATTGACAACTAAGAACGCAATTATTTTGTAAGTCGGGTGATTTGAAAAACTTGTTTTATACAGTGTGTTAAGTTAAACGAGGGACTTATTGAGGGAGGGTATTTAGTATTCGATTCTCGTCCCGAATATGTAAAAACCTATAACCAACATTTTTGAGGTAATTGTCTAATAAAATACATCATCATGAACACTGAGCGCGCAACAAGTGATCTTGTAAACAGAAACAGTACTTACATAAAGTAACTCGCGTTGCAAAACATGCGCCGATCTTGCCAAAAAGAATAGAGCGCGCTTAAGCCCGCTAAGCCGTAACCCGTAAGCGAAAGCGGAAGCGTTTTTATGGTTCTGTCTGTTATTTATTAGTGTTTTCGTTTCGTTTATATGTTTGTTAGGTTCATGTGAGTATACACTATTATGGGTTTGAATATGTCCCTCGTTTAACCTAACATACTGTATAGTCGGTAGTTTCTTCATAAGCGGGTAAAATAAAATTCCATGGTCGCCACAAACATTACAAATATACTCAGGTATCGAACCATTAAGAAAGCATAGTTATTACTTTTTTACTGTTTTTTATCTTATTTAAGTTGGTTGAAATGCATGAAGCAAATGAGATTATTCTAAATAATAAATAACTAAGATATTATAGGTATAAATAAATCTAAAGTATTTACTATTAAAATTAACATAAGATTTAGAAAAATAGGATAAGAAAAAAAAGAAAAGATTTAATTGTTTCAAATATCATATATTTGATAAATTAATACAACATGTGAATGCCGGAATCGATCCGGCGGCACTTTACTTGACAACTAGAGGCGATAACCATTGCGCCAAGCGGACTCTATATGAGATTATCGAAATATTGTATATCATTCAGTAACATAAAAATACGATGAGAAAACACTATATTTATATGGGTATTGTGTAGCTCGATCGTTCATTATTTGAATTCGATTTATTCAAAGTTCTTTATGAGTATTTTTATCTTTAACCTCGTTTTTATTTAAACTTATTTACTAAATTATTACGTATACCGACACAAAAATGATATTTAAATACCAAGATGTGTGTGATAGACGAATGTTTCTATACATATCTATTAATATGAAATTACCCACACATGTATATTGTGTAAATGATATTAGTGTCGATGTGTGCTGCGAACTAATTAGCGGTGTTTTGTGTACCTATTACTAATAATTGGGTTTTTAAAAAACCTCAGTACCTAGTTGCACGGAGTCTGGACATGTGCCCGGTATATGGCAATAGGCTCACCCCCTATTACATGGAACTAATAAAATTAATTGCTGGCATTAAGTGCTGTAATGTTTACCTCTCTGCGGCCTCTGTCTACTTCTTAGAAGTCGGTTTCAGTATATTAATCGACTTCAAAAACGAAGGAGGTTGAATATACCTATAGAGGTACATACACTACCTCTACAACTATACTGCACGCTTATTGTATGTTATGTGTTGACTAACTGGTGTATGTAATAATTATTATGAAAAATGAAACGTCGAATAAGGTAAGTATATTACAATGAAACACGCAATGCAACGAATGCATGCTGCTACGAATAATGTAACACCGCCGTAGCAATGCAACCTCGTATATAATGAAATAGGTATTAAAGTTTACTATTTTAAATCATTTAAACTCACAAAGAAATCGCGCTGTTATGTCGGGTCAACAAGATTCATTTTAATTTATCTTTCCTCTTTTTCGTCCAAGTGGTTACAAGATTGCTATTTAATTTACAATGTATTATGTATGAATGTATGTATGTGGCTCACCCCCTATTACATGGGACTCATAACATACATAATAAATACTGACAAGTGGGTATTTCATTGTACAAGCGCATTAAGTGCCGTAATATGTACCTCTGCCAGCCCCTTCGGGGATAAAAGGCAGGATGTATGTATGTATGTATGTAAATGTATGTATGTGTGTGAAGTAGAATCTTGCAATATCTTCAACGGATACATGTTTAGTTTGAATTACCATAAATATCTACTTAGGTGCTACATCAACAACTAGTTGCCGATCAAACATAGATAGTTGTTTCGTGCGAGAATCGAACCCGCGACACGTTATGTAGTAGCCACGTGCTAGCGCTTCTAAAGTAAAGGTAATGTTGCACATGGTCTAAAATAGTATGCTAAAAGGCGTTCTATTGAGTATGCTCAAAAATTTTCAAAAATAGAACGCCTGTCAATGTCTAATCCCGAAATGAGCATGTTAGTTTGAGTTGAGCAGCATATCAAAATTAACATGCATTTAATAGTGCTCAATTGAAGCATGTTTTCGTGTTTGAAATTAGAAAATAGAAGATACTAGAGGTATATAATATACATGTCTAATATATCTAATATGCAGATAAATAAAAGTGTAAGTTTATTTGTAATATGAAAATAACCACTTTTTACTACATGCATATGAATATAATGATACGATACACATGGGTACCAAAATAACATATTATACAATTTTTGTCTATCTGTCTGTTTGTACTGGCTAAAATCTTTGGAATAGCTGGACCGATTCTGCAAGACTTTTATTGGCAGGTAGCTGCTGAAGTAAGTACTAAGAGTAACATAGCCTACTTTTATTTAGGAAAAGTAAAACAAAAAAAATATGTTTAAAATTTATATTCTACGCGGACGAAGTCCCGGGCAACAGCTAGTAGGTATATGCTATAATAGCTGTATAATATGGGATTTTTTTAAGGGGGGAAAATCATCGAATGGCTTCTACCGCCTGGGTGAGGCGGGAGGGAGTGTCAGACTTTTACTGACTCAAAACCACCCCGTTCCTAATCCTGCACTTCGAGCCGGAGCCCTGGTAACCGGTAATAGGTTATATATCCAGACACGTACCAGACAGGCGAATAATATAACACGTATATTGTTTAACGACGGACTATAAAATAGATGTTTAATTTTATACCCTGTCATCATCCCTATTGATGTTCAATGCACTTGGTGGCACTGCACTGCACTGCACTGCACAGATAATATAGAAAACTGTGCACTTAGGAAAAATAATGTCTTAATTGGTATGATTGTTTCCTTCTTCTCGATCGCTTGCTTCATTTCTGAAGGTCGTGCCCCTGAAAGGCTTTCATTGCTCTCTGTGTTATTCCCTCCATCTTGTCCTATTTCTGCTTCTCTCGGGGCTTTCGTAACAGAAAGTCCAGTGTAATTATTGTTAACTTGGCCACACTATCAGCTAGGTGATCGGCCACGTGGTTTTTTTCCTTCCACCTTACCAACAACAACCAATTTGTCGAGGTTATCTGACTGGCGGCGGATTGTTTCCTATCCTACTAAAATTATCAAATTTGTGTGTTTGTTAGTTTGTTTTTACTCCTTCACGTGAAAACGGCTGAAGGGATCATGAATTGGGGATATATGGGGATTATCACCAAATAGTTTCAAAGAACAGGGGTATGGAATAACATCTAGGCTAATTTTTAACCCACGGGAACCCGGGCGAAGCCGCTGGCAAAAACTAGTTGTATATAACAACTTTATTGATATACCATAAGCATATTTTTGTACATAAATTAACTCTCAAATCTTCTACTATATAAAAATAAGTCAGGTTTTCCTTCCTGACGCTATAACTCCAGAACGCAGGAATCACGAACAGATTTCCACGGTTTTGCATTCGTTGGAAAAGTCTCGGGCTCCGTGAGGTTTATAGCAAAGAAATTTCTCTTTTAATCACCAAACGAAATATTACATAAAACGAAGCCATCTGGTAGCGAAACGGAGTTCGCCGGGCTTGCTAGTAAAATATAAAATTGGAGTTATCCAGCAGCGGAAGCATGGTCCAATCTGTCAGGGGTTAGGGGTCATGTTAATATTCACATCACATGAACAGTCTATAAGTGGCCACTGCTGACCAAAGCTCTCTTCTCACATGGAGAAGGTTTGCGCATTAATCACCACGGTTATTCAATGCGGGTTGGCGATTTCAAACTTATCTTTACGATGTTTTCCATTAGAGATGTTTATATAATCTAGAAAGTACGTATAACTCGGAAAAGTCACATTAGTACTTGGCGTTGGTAGGTTTTGAACCCGCACCCTTATGCATGAGCAGCGGCAGTCTTAATCTTCCGAGCCACCACGACATCCTGTCAATATTATTGTATCGTAATTTTATACTTAATAACATAACATAACATCACGCCTTTTATCCCCGAAGGGGTAGGCAGAGGTGCAGATTATGGCACTTAATGCCACTGTACAATATAACACCCACTTTTCACTATTTATGTTATGAGTCCCATGTAATAGGGGGTGAGTGCTATTGCCACATACCAGGCACATTTCCAGACTCCGTGCTACTACTGAGGTTTTTAAAAACCTAGTAATAATAATTTGCCCGATCCGGGAATCGAACCCGAGACCCCTTGCCCGGCAGTCGCACTTGCGACCACTCGGCCAATGAGGCAGTCTTTTACAGTTTTATACTTAATATCAACTTAATACTACAATGTAATACTTAACTTCACGCCTGTCTCCCATGAGGGTAGACGAATACGTATCAACTTAATACTCCTAAATTATTATTCCTAATACCTAATGAGAATGTTTAGTCATACTCTTTTGTCTTTCTCCTCAAAAGCAAGATTCCTTTTGAAAGATTCGTGTTACACAAAAAAAATAAGTTAAGGAAAACCGCTTAACATTTTTTTGGTGAGTAAAATATTTAATCCTTGCAATAGAATGGACCTTTCATAGCCTTTCAGGAAGTACCTCCCATTGTAGGGTGAATAATTATGATATATAGCTTTTAAACGTCGGCAGGATTATAAAAATTTACAAGCCTTTTGTTTATCTTGAAACTTTTTTGCTAACTTAAACCCATAGAATTGTCTAAGGCGGCGGGCAAAAAAAATAGGTTGGGTGGTCTTACGATTAAGTAAACAATAGTTTCGACTACAATGACTTTCTAAAACAATCATTATTGACTTAAAAAAATTGTACATAGTTTGGTCGTAATGATTAAACGTGCAACGAGCGTTTTTCACAGAATATAAAATAAAGACCATCGTAAAAACATATTTAACTCGTCGAGTACCGGTTTTGTAGACACAATTATAGAACAATAGGTAGCGGTCACCGGTGACCGCTTGGTATTTGACAGTTTAAATAAGTAATAAAAAAAACCATAAATCACACAACGCCTTTTGATCCCTGAGGGGAAAGGCGATGTTAGTTAATATTAGTATCTATTTGTATCAAGTATATGCTTACGTAAGTTAACAAAAACAAAGTAGGAACAAAGTCTTATACGACAAATTGTTTACAAATAAAACATAGAATCACAGATGGACAGACGATAATAAAATGATAGACAAAAAATATAATACGTACGTAAGATATTTTCATAGGATTCTCATGATAATAAGGAATGGTGACGTCGATTTTATTATCTTGTCAGTCAAGTAAGTCATCACCACCACTACCGATATTAAAAGCGACCAAGAATGAAAAAAAATGAAAATTTATTCGAGCAGACTGCGTGGGGTTGAGTTTATTACCATAATAGTAAGTAGTAACATAATCAATGAATGAGGTAGTTCCAGGCTGACTGCGTGGAACACCATACAGTCTGGATGTAACATAAAATCACGCCTTTTATCCAGGAAGGGGTAGGCAGAAGAGCACATTACGACGCTTGATGCCTCGGCCTACGCCTTCGGGGATAAAATTCGTGATGTTATGTTATGTTATTAACAATAAAATATTTACACCTTGAAAAAAATAACAAAAATATATCATAAGGCATCAAAGAAAAAATGTTTTGCTTATGCCCAAAAGACTGGCAGTATCGTCACGTTGAATGGCAATGCTTAGCCTTTGCCCAAGGTAGTAGTAAGCCCTTCTGTCACCAGACCAACGATTAAAATTAAGTTAATTTTTCATTATTCCATGTGTAATAAATATTTATGTAAATATGTAAAAAAAGTTTAAGTAACTAGTTATGCTTTGTCATCTATACCTTCAGGTTTTTTTTGAACAATGGTCGTCTCATCTTTTGTTTCAAGCCGACCTTTCTTTACATCTAGCTAGAACTTGTGTATTAGCCAGTTTTTGCGGACATAGTAGGAGATAGAGTAAATAAAACCTCCTTGTTCTTTGCCAAAATCATTTACAACCTCAGGGGATAAACAGTTGTTTTTCAATGAAGAACAATAATAGCTCCCCCAATTGTAGTTTTCTTGTATCATCTTTATTACAGTACACTAAACTCTTTGCAAATAACAACAATGGGCCCGTCAAGACCGTCAATAGCTTTTTTGTAACTTCGGTTCATTTTTACTTTGCGTGGTATTTTCCCATTGGCGAATTTGCAAATACAAAAGATGAAAATATTGTGAGTTTAGCGAAAGAATAATAAATGAAGGACCTTTCCAAGCTTTTTGTTTGTTTAAACTTTTTGCTATGTACCTAAGCCGCTTAGATACCCAGTTCTCAGTACCGAAATACAAGTTAAGACACGTTAAAACCGAGTTACAAAAAAAGGTAATTGTTAAAATAGTCGTCAATAGATAAGTATAGTATATAAGTATAGTCCGGTGATAAATATTGCAGTATTGACCTTTACTTATCATACTTTTACTGCTCGTGAGCTGCAATAAAACTAATCGAATTTTCGAATCGAAGATTGAAAAAGAAAGTTTTGTACAAATAATATTATGATATCATAAAGTAAACAATTTCAAAAAATTGATGTGCAATTTGTATATAAAAAATACTGTAGATACTACTGTAGGTACTGTAGATACTATTTGGTCATAAAAAAAATACTGTAGATAAAACAAATACTGTAGATACTATTTGGTCATAGTACAGTATTCGGCAATAAATAATA
Organism: Spodoptera picta; assembly: GCA_038387885.1. Taxonomy (NCBI): domain Eukaryota; kingdom Metazoa; phylum Arthropoda; class Insecta; order Lepidoptera; family Noctuidae; genus Spodoptera; species Spodoptera picta. The sequence continues at coordinate 84,589 of JAZHFQ010000413.1, read as the reverse complement.
ATTCCAGGTCCAACAATATGTTGTTTAAACTGCACGTTTGGCATAGTGGTAGGGTAACCGTATGTTGTGCAATGCAAGTGCAGTGTGTGTATAGCAGGTTCGATACCTACACAAAATATGTATTATTTTATTTATGTCAAACTCAAATTACAAATTACAATTCCGGCACTTACTTGACTATTACGTCTCAAATCCGAGATAATGCGTAAACACCTTTTCACCACTTCCTTCATATAGATCTCCTGCATGCCCGAAAGTTCTTTTTTATTCAGGACTAATTTTCTGCTTTCTGCAATCGAAACAAACATGCAATTATTTTTTATGCCAATTATAAGTACCTACATCTACTTCCTATTGAATCCGTCTATTAAAAAAACTTCCATCTTAGCATAGGTACTTACGTAGGGACAGACAGACAGACAGGCAGACAAAACGACTTTGCATTATACTATGTTTTTTCAGTTATGTAATACTTATCTGGTAGCAGTTTAACTCGCATTAAATGCGGATAAAATTAGTACCTATATTAATATAGTCCGATATTTAGGGAAGGAATAAACGTCAATACAAATTGCCAATAAGTCTTGTAAAATAGGTTCAACTATTCCAGATATCAGCCAGTACTTACAAACAGATAGACAGACAAAAATTGAAAATAATATTATTTTGGTGTGTGTATCATAATATTATGTATATTAGTATTAATATGACTGCCTCGTTGGCCGAGTGGTCGCGAGTGCGATTGCCGGGCAAGGGGTCTCGGGTTCGATTCTCGGGTCGGGCAAAGTATTACTGGGTTTTTAAAAAATTCTCAGTAGTAGCACGGAGTCTGGAAATATGCCCGGTATATGGCAATAGGCTTACCCCCTGTTACATGGGACTCATAACATAAATAGTGAAAAGTGGGTGTTACTTCTGTGTGCACCTCTGCCTACCCCTTCGGGGATAAAAGGCGTGATGTTATGTTATGATGATGTTATGTTGTAATATGCTCTGCTGCCTCTTTGGCCGAGTGGTCGCAAGTGCGACGACGGTCTCGGGTTCGATTCCCGGGTCGGGTAAAGTTTACTGGATTTAAAAAAAATCTCAGTTGTAGCACGGAGTCTGGAAATACGCCCGGTATATGGCAATAGGCGCACTCCCTATTACATGGGACTCATAACATAAATAGTGAAAAGTGGGTGTTACATTGTACAGTGGTATACCTCTACAATGCACCTCTGCCTACCACTTCGGGGATATTTTAATATTACAAACAGACAGACATTCCTATTTTATTTCTCTGTATAGGTTAGTAGGAAGTACCTAAGTTGAATACGATCACCATGCACAAAAACCAGCAGATACTTATCTACTGGACTTGGACCTCACCTAGATTAGAGTGGGTTTGTTATAATCTCTATGTATTCTTGTGACACTGTCAATCCGACCCAGGTACGTCCTAAAACTAAAGGCTGCAGCATTCCATAAATACATCGGTAACCAAACTGCGATCTCCCCCAAGCCGCATGCCAAGCGTAGGGATTATGTCAACCCCCCCCCCCCTTAAGGGGAGGCCTTTACCCAGCAGGTAGATGTCTTTCGACTGTTGATGACTTGATGATGATGACTCTCGTTTATACATATACTAGCGACCCGCCCCGGCTTCGTACGAGTGCAATATACATGTTTTATACACATAAAACTTCCTTAAGAATCACTCCATCTATTAAAAAAAACCGCAACAAAATCCGTTGCGTAGATTTAAGGTACAGACAGACGGCGGATAGCGACTTTGATTTATACTGTGTAGTGATACATAACTTCACCCCTGTCCCCCATGGGGGTAAGCAGAGACTATGGATCGCCAATTACTACGATTCCTACATACCTCTTTCGCTTCATCAACAGTCATCAATCTTTTCATGCATGCTCGTTATAGCAGTAATAACAGTTTATAAGTTCTGGTTTATCAGACCGCACTGCTACTCGTCTTTATAAATGTGGAGTGGCTTACGACTGATGATTGTTTTTTTTAAGGGGGGAAAATTATCGAATGTCTGCTCCCGCCTGGGTGAGGCGGAAGGGAGTGTCAGACTCTTACTGACTAAAAACCACCCCGTTCCTTCTCTTGCACGTCGAGCCCCGGTAACCCGTTAGGTTCTCCGCGACTGATGATTGGTTTGGATACGGTTTGATGGGACATTTGATATAGGTACCTGTCGATCGATCTCTGTCTTGGACAAAAACTTCATATACACGTCATGTCAATAACTGGTCTTAATCCAGTTGGATTGAGTTCATAATTTCGGTCGTCTGTCGGCTGCTGCTACGCCCGTGGAAAGAGCAGGGGTGGTGACAACATACTTTTATCCCCGAAAGGGTAGGCAGAGGTGCACATTAAGCACAATGCGATACCCACTTTTCACTATTTTTGTTATGAGTCCCATGTAATAGGGGGTGAGCCTATTGCCATATTCCGGGCACAATTCCAGATTCCCGTGCTACTACTGAGATTTTTTTTAAAAACCTAGTAATACTTTACCCGAGAATCTAACTCGAGACCCCTTGCCTGGCAGTCGGACTTGCGACCATTCGGCCAATGAGGTAGTCACACAATGAGGTACCTATGTAGTATGTGCTTTATATGTGACTCAGTAGTAAAAATAAAAACTGTGATGTGTGTGATAAAGTAATAAAAACTTACCAGATACAAATAAAATTCTTGCTCTTTGGGGAGCCTGGCCTTCATCGCACAAATTTACAATATTTCCAGGGACCCAAGTTGTTTCATCGTGACCCCTTCTGAGTACGCGGACCATTACTTTTTGTGGAAACATCGTATTCGGATCCCTAACATCCTTCAATTCAGCTAATATCCAAACAGTGGACATATTGTCAATAATGCACTTCACGTTTAAAATAATATAATTGCATTTGAACTTGCGTAAATATCGTAAATGTTCATCTGACTTCCTAAAATTAATGTTAAAATAATCTACACCAATGTCAATTGATCGGTTTCTACCCTCAAGATGTTATTTGAATTCGCGACGAGTGTCGGTTATCGAAGATTTTAAGGGTCTCATATTCTTAGCTGCTGTAATTTTTTTATAATGTAATATGTAGGTAGGTGCACTTTTGTAACTACTACAAACCTAACCGATTGGCATTTGTTAAATAGGTTTAAGTTATTATAATGGAACTGGCGTGAAGTGTTCAAAGTTCATATAAAAAAAGAATAAAAATAAACCTAACCGAAATTAAATAATCGATTTTTTACATTACTTAGGTATATGGAAGTTTCTACCAATAACAAATTTGGATTATTATTGTTTAATAATTTGGTCCGAAAATGAAGGAGTCGCTAGAAATGAACACACCTATTTATCCATCATACCTAATGTACCTACTCATTTTATCAAACTTTATAGATTTATGTAGGTATTTTATTCAAATGGTGTCACCAAATGCTTATCATCAGGTAGGTACCCTTATTTTTTCCCGCGGAGAACCTAACGGGTTACAGGAGCCCCGGCTCGAAGTGCATGAGTAGGAACGGAGTGGTTTTTAGTCAGTAAGAGTCTGACACTCCTTCCCGCCTCAGCCAGGCGGGAGAAGTCATTCGATTATTTTGCGCCCTTAAAAAAACACTATGTTTAGCTTCTGTCAGAAACGTCGCTTGCGTTCCAGGGAATATAAAGTAGCCCATGTATACTCCAGACCGTAATCTACTTCTGTTCCTAGGGAAGTGTGTAGTGCAGGCCATGATGCGGAGCGAGGGGGACTGGGATGCCGTCTCCTCCTTTTGCGAAGCAGTGATGCTAGCTAAGGAGGAGGCGGGACGCGTGAGGCAGCGAAGCGCTGCCTCCTCGCAACCCAGCCATCGCGAAGGACACACCGGGCGTCGGGGATCGCGAGACGATCTCCGGCCACCGTAAGCGCGGGCCTGCGGACGGCGAGCATGGGTGGCTCCCCGTCCGACCAGAAACAGACCCGAGCGTACGGCGCGTCGCGTTCCGCGCGCGCCTCAAAGAGCCATCAGACCACCACAGATGGGGCCCAATACGGCCGATGCCGATTCGGAGTCGCGGAGAACCTAACGGGTAACCGGGGCTCCGGCTCGACGTGCAGGAGAAGGAACGGGGTGGTTTTTAGTCAGTAAGAGTCTGACACTCCCTCCCGCCTCACCCAGGCGGGAGAAGTCATTCGATGATTTTCCCCCCTTAAAAAAAAAAAATCCCTGTCCCTCCTGCCGTTTGACTCGACTGAGTAACAAACATATAAACAAACGCAAATTTTCGCTTTTATAATGGCGGTTCAAGTTACTTTAAACCGTCGTCGATTCTACAGTTACAGCGCTATGTCCATTGAGGCAAACTAATATTCGACATATTATGTACTTATATTTGCGTCTGTCTGGTACAGCAATTCAGTGATGAAGAAGCTGGCACATCTCCAACCAGTATTGGCCAATCGCTCGTCGCCACTGCTCCTGCACGACCTCATACTGCACAGCAGATTGTCTCCAAGTTGTAAGAACCGGAATTGAAATTTCTGTGTCATCCGCCCTATTCACCAGATCTTGCGCCTACAGACTACTACTTTTCCCAGAATTTGGATAAGTTCTTGGCAAAAAAACAAAATTAAATATCCGAGTGGCAGTAAAAAATGCTTATAAGAATTTGTTACACCCGGTCCAGCTGATTTCTTTAAGAATCATTAAACTACCACTGTGTAGGTAAAGATGTATTGATTGTATGGGTGATTGCTTCGATGAAAAAAAATTTTTTTTAAACAAAACTGCATTTCATAGGTTACTTTATTATTTAAAATTGGAAACCATTCCAGACTGTGTGCGATTATTGAAACATTCTAATACATATTTTCGTCCGCGAATGGGTCCCGAGATCTCATACTATGTAGAAGAATGTCTGACCACTTGAGTAACGTGGTTATATGTATATACCTCTATATGGTTATATGGCTTAATTTTAGGTATAAAAATAATATTAGTTTTAGGTATAAAAATAATATTAGTTTTAGGTATAAAAATAATATTAGTTTTAGGTATAAAAATAATAGTAAAATATAATATTTATACGTAAAAGTAAAAATATTATTTACCATTTTTCATATTTGTGTATAATGTATAAGTACCCTCTGAAAATTAATCTTATTTTAGGTAGTTAGCTAACATTATTACTGAACCGGTTTTATGGTGGTTTTATTAACACTATTTTATACCGATATCGGATAATCGACTAAATGTTTTATAACTTATCTGTACATAAATAAGCAACCTGCTGCCAGTATTGGCAATGGGCAGTGTCTGTCTGTCAAATCAATCTGTCAAACTGAAATTCAGATTGAGTTCGCAAGTGTTGGAATGGAAGGTTGTCATAGTTGTTTTGATACGAATTATGCAATAAAACTGCGATAGTCGTGTGTGATCATTATTGCGACACACAGCAAACGATGTCTCACGAGACGGATCTTGTAATATCAGTGCCGCGTTCCCGTATAAATGAATTTTACTGCAAATATTATAATTTAGTTGAAACATTTTACTGTGTCACACTGTCTGAGAGTAAATTGTGTTCCGCGAACGAAAAACCTGATTATGTGTATTTCAACGTCACGTTCAACTTGAATCCAGCAGATGGAAGTTTCAATCCGAAGGAATTGACTGGGAGAATACAGGTAAATACTGTCTAAAAGTTAAACAAAATGTCAACTTTTATTGTTCTCGAAAGAAATGTAAATGTAACAAAGGATCTACTGAATAATAAAGGCATATCGTCATCAACATTTATAGTGTAATATACATATTATTAAAATGTAGTTTTTAACAAGATTATTATTAGGCTTCTGTGCCATGTGGGCATGTGGCAGAAAAAGAATATTAATTTTGTGAATGAGTGAATTTATTAAATATTTAAATTAGATAAAAATTTGCAATTTGAGTCTAAATTTGTTGAATGACCTCATTTCCTTGCAAGTTTCCCAATTTGTACACATTTGGAATCTGGTTATTTTACCAATTAGAATCATGTTAGTTGCCTGAGTCATTATATTGGGTTCCAAAATTACCACCATTGCTTGGCCACTGTAAGTACATAACTCTTTGGTACCATCACTATTGTGAATCATTGTTGGTAATTAGTAATGCCATTATCTGATACATAATAAATTATTATTATTACAAACTTGATTAATAAGAATATTTAATATCTTTAATCTTTTGATTAAAAGTGATATTATTCTTAGTATGGAAATGTTTTCTATTTCTAGTTGGTAGACTAAGTTAAAATTCTCTGGGAAATATTATTACAAGCAGGTACCAGCGGCTTTGCCTACTTGATCCAAGGGGAAATATGGTCCTTAACTCTATCCAAACTTGAAAAATCACAGCATAGAACACTGTCTTGTGATGCAGACCAACAAACAGATACCTACACTTTCTGAAATTATTTATCACTAGCTACTTCCGCGCGGTTTCACACGCTCTGCTCAGCTTCTATTAGACGTAGCGTGATATTTTATAGCCTATAGCCATCCTCGATAAAGGCACTATTCAACACAAAAAGAATTATTCAAATCAGACTTGTAGTTCCGGAGATTAGCGCGTACAAACAAAAAAACAAACTCTTCCGCTTTATATAATAGTATAAGATTATCTTTGATTATTATGTCTATAGTCTTGGTGTTTCTAGTTCTTAAATAATAATTTGAATTCCAATTGGTATATTACATGTCTATTACTGTCAAAATTGAAAATGTATCAAGATTATGTAACTAATCTACCTAAATAAGATTTCATCAGTACTATTATGTATTTTTACACAAACTGCATTGGTTCAATATTAATTCTAGTATAGAATACATCACAAAAGCATTTTTCTTTATCTCAAATAATATAGTGTTCATATGCAGGAACTGAACCATTAACAAGTTGCACAGCATCCGGTCTCCCAACAACTGCACGAAGAAATGAGTAAAATAACATGTATTGAGATAACTTTTATATTATCTTATCTTAGTCTTAAGATATTAAATAACAAGACAATAAATACATCAACTGCTAATTAATTCAAAATCTTGCACACCTTGGAGACTACAAGGCTAGGTGGCAGCAAAAAATACTATTCATAAATTGAATGTTTAGTTTTGTATGTATTAATCCCATTAAAACCGTACAAGTATATTTTAATAATTAAGAATTAAGCAGGGTATTATAAAATTATATACCGTCCGATCCGAAGGATAATTAGGGGGTAGTTGTATGTAGATAGATAATACCCGTAACCTAAAGGGATTCCTACATAGTAGGTTTGCATATTTTAGATAGAAGTAGATCCTTTAAAAAATTAACTGTTTCTAAAATGTAGGTTGATGTAGACGCAGATCCAATTTGAGAGTCAGTTAAAGAGGTAAAAAAACTTTAATTATTTATTTAATTCACGGATTTCACAATTACTTTTGAGAAATCAAATTATCAAATAAGTTATCACTGTTTTGTAGGTGTCGTTTTTATGTCTGTCAGTAATAACAAGGTCAACCTATTGCGATAAATTTTGACCAGTAGAATATTGCACTTAACTAACCTGATTCAGGCATCTGCATGGACCAACTCACCCTTCCTTTATCGTCTACCCGTGATGCTACCTCAATCCGGTGATATTAAGGCAAAACGTGTTGAAAAACGCCGACTAAGAAGAATCTGGCACCAATCTCAGCACCCAGCTGATAAAACTGCATTTAATCAAGCTGCAAAACAACTGAAAGAGATCCTACATGAATCCGCAAACTCAAGGTTCCGTAGTCTCCTAGAAAACATGTCGCCAAAGGGTAAAGGCGACACTTCACTGTGGAAGGCAATAAAAACAATCGATAAACCGCAACAGCACCTCCATCCCCTTAGGTCCTCATCTTCATGGATGAGAACAGATGCAGAGAAAGCAGAAGTATTTGCAGACCATCTTGAGAAGGTATTCCAGCCAAACACGGGTGGTGATGATGAGTCTGAGGTGGATGAAATACTAGAACAGGACTTCCAATTGTGCCTACCAATAAAACCCACGTCACCAAAAGAAATAGCACGGGAAATCAGACAACTGGACCCCAAAAAAGCGCCTGGTTTTGACCTAATCAGTCCTACAGTTCTGAAGAATCTCCCCAGAAAATGCATAATTCTGATTGCCTCACTTTTCAACGCAACCCTTAGACTATCGTACTTTCCCAAACTTTGGAAAGTATCTCAAATTATTATGATTCACAAACCTGGTAAATCGCCACACGAGGCTTCATCGTACCGCCCTATAAGCCTAACTCCGGTTCTTTCGAAGGTATGGGAAAAAATCTTCATGGCTCGTCTGAAAGATCACATGGAACTTTGTGACATTATTCCCACCCACCAGTTTGGATTTCGTAAGAAGCACTCTACTGTTGAGCAAATGCACAGAGTTCACCAAGAAATTAGACGTTGCTTTGAGGGTAAACTATACTGCTCGGCGGCATTCCTGGATGTGCAGCAAGCCTTTGACCGGGTCTGGCACAAGGGTTTGCTGTGCAAAGTAAAAGAGAAACTGCCACATCCTTTCTACTCGATCATTAAATCGTATCTCGGGGATAGACTTTTTCAAGTAAAACAGAGAGACGCTAGATCCACTTTGCGCAAAACTACTGCTGGTGTACCACAAGGTTCCGTACTTGGCCCTGTGTTGTACAATATCTTCACCTCTGACTTACCGACATCTCATGACGTGGTCGTTACAACATACGCTGATGACGTAGCCTACCTCGCTAGTGATGAAGTTCCCAGTGTGGCCAGTTCCAAGCTTCAACACCTCCTGGACGACACTTATTCATGGATGAAAAAGTGGCGTATCCGAGCAAGCGCCCAAAAATCAAACCACATTACATTCACGTTAAGAAGGGAAAATTGTCCACCTGTCAAACTTGGCGCCGATCCTCTACCAGACACAGAATATATAAAGTACTTGGGTTTTCATCTGGATAGAAGACTTACCTGGAACTATCACATAAAGAAGAAAAGAGATGAAATCAACATCAAATTTAGAAATCTCCTCTGGCTCATGGGCAGAAACTAGGTCTTGTCTGTTGACAATAAGCTCTTGATTTATAACTCAGTCCTGAAACCCATATGGACCTACGTTATTCCACTCTGGGGCTCCGCCAGCAAGAGCAATATAATGTGCCTACAACGAGTACAAAACAACATCCTACGAACCATTGCAAATGCTCCGTGGTTCTCCAGAAATGACGAGATACACAATCATCTGAACGTTCCAACAATTCAATCAGAGATAGACAAATACAAGAAAAAGTATGCGGAACGCCTAGCTGTTCATCCCAATGACCTGGCAACTCAACTCTTATATCCTTCATCCATGGAGAGGAGACTGAGGAGGAGGGATGTCTTCTGAAAAGGCAGATGAGGCGATGGCCTCGTCGTCTTCCAATCAAGATTACACTCAACTCATCTGCTTATAGTCTTGCGACTGATTGCTGATATTAAGCAAAAAAAAAAAAAAGTAGAATATAGAGGTATAGATGGTGACATAATATTAAGGAAAAGAAGACCAAGGTAAAATTCCTTTGCAGTCTTGTTAGAACTCTTTACTGTTCCAATTATTTCGTGACCACTTTGAAAATACCAAAAGTTTTGTTAACAACTAGGTATGTTGAAGACTAAAAAATATTCAATGAGTTATTTAAAAGGCAAGAGAATGCTAATTAATTTGTAATCACCTTCAAAATAGGAGGTTCACAATTCAGATCAATTTTTTCTGAAGATTAAACAATCTTAATATTTTATTTCCTCTTTAAAAATATAAATATATATATTTATAAGTATATATAATCTATATACTTCATTTACCACTCTTTAATTTTCTATAAACCAACCTACAGTGAACTCGATTGGGTTTCGGTCTAGACAGTTGCTTTGGATTGTATAACATTTTATGACAAAAATGGTGTTAGAAAGTTCACATCATATTGTTTCCGGGTATAATTCGTGGTAGTGTCGATGGATGCGACAAATTCAAAACGATATTGGTAGTGGCAGAGGTCAGCGGTGCGCGGTTTGTTTGGGGGCCGCCCGCCGGGTGCAGTGGGCGCACAACCCGGATCTCGCGGTGCCCCGCTTCCCCTTCACTCAGCGGGCTCGTGCGTGGAGGTGTGCATGCGCTTACGCCACATGATACTCTAGTCAATAGTCTTGCCGCGCAACACGCCGCGCTCGCACACGCGCGTGATGCCATGCGACGCGCACACGATCTAATACAATATTATGTACGCGATTGACAACTCCCAGGTGAGCGCGAATCTCATATCCCCCGTTAGGGCACCTGTTGCACCCGGTTTACGCAACAGGCTGGCTCTGCGTATACGGATCTTATTATCGCGAGTTTCACAGTGAGACGCGACTGTGCTTACATCGTATTATAATGATGTTCATTCACGATCGGCCGATATAACGATCCCGGAAGTAAAGCCGGTTCGTTAACGTCATGTAGGTATGCTAATTATTGTATGTATACAGTGCTCTTAAACACAGACGAAATGCCTAGGATTGTTTTTGAGAGGATTAGTTGTGGGTGAGTGAGAATTGTGACTTTGTGTTCGTATGTTTGTTTGTGTTCATTGAGAGTAAAGTTACTTCAGACACAGAGAAAGAAAATTATTTTTTTGGTTCTCTTACAGTGAACATAATTAGTGCGGCTAGCATACCAGCAAGTAGATAATGGATGTGTTGTGGTCGTCCGTCATCAGACATTGAACAGCATCACGCTGCAATGTTGTTGTTTTTGTAGCAGTTTGTGAAAGCAATGTTTAATTAATGTGCATGTCTTCATCTGTCGCCTGTGCAAAGTGTCGCAGGTCCGGTACTGCTCGGATATCATGGCTAACTTTCACTTTGCCTCAGAGAGCACTGGTGATTTATATGCTTACGTTATCTACAACATCTGATCACGGATTTGAATTTAATAAGTGTGATGACTTTTCTAAGAAATATGAATGCGTTGAACAAGTTCATTGATATTTTTTTTGCTGTTCCTTTTTATAATCGGATGTTTGAAGTGTTTAGTTAAGCAAAGTATCGACATCGGACATCGCTAATACGTTGTCAACACACTTGCAGGATATCATTGATCTGTTTTCCTTTTTTGTTGTTGAGCTTTCTATAGATATCTACACGCGAAGGTTATGTTAACACTCACGGATGTTTCGCAAGCAAACTAACTGAATACAAAAGACGTCACTTTCATTTTATTTTAATACAATGTTAGCTTTAATTAAAAATCCGAGATACGACACGTGGGAATAGGGGAAACCAAGATTTAACTGCTCTCAATCGTTTCTAATTAAATAGTTCACTGACAATTACCGATTCCTACAAATGATCAGAAATTTGCCGCGATGATATGAGTTCATTATTAAAACATATTAGAGGTATTTTATTTTAATAATAAAGAATGGCGTGGCGCAGGCAACCTTCTAATGTTACTTGAAACATATTAATATCCGGTATGATTTTGCTCTGATGTAATAGATGTCAATAGGCAGTTATTAGAAGCGAGTCAATGAGGTAGGGGCCCATTCAACAAAATACTCGATTTCTTCTAAAAGCTAATTCGGCAGACTTCGACGAATTTACTCAAGTGACGTACCATAATGCTAATTTGTAGTCAGCTTAGTTTTTTAACTGCGAGATTAAAGACTTATTTAAATAATATCCTGTGAAAATTTGATAAGTAGGTGCGATTTAAGTATGATATAATGTATGTGTTGCCAACTAATATATCATTTAGAATTATGGCAATACTAATTTGTCTTTGCGAGATCCTAAAAGTAAATCAGTCACACTAATAGATGGTAGCTGCAGGTGAATTTTCTAAGTGTCTATTTGCGTTTTATCTGTCTATTGCACGACAGAAATAGGGTATTTCTGTTACCTAGAACTTTCTTTATTCCCTAATATTTCCTTAGCAGTTCGTTGCAGTTCATTTTTGAGCGTCATGGAATAGACAGGGAGGGATAACGAGGGAGTTACTATCATGCTCATACTTTGCAGTTGCAGGTGTTCTGTTCATCATTTGGTGTCATAGTCGTAGTTTTAGATATATAATAGTTGTTACTATTATAAATTGCTAAAAGAATTTTTGAAACCTGCTATGATCATGCTAGAAAAGTTATAGTTACTTTGAGCCTTCGAGATATTAGAGAATAATTTGGATTTGAACTAGATAATATTACGTTTTCTTCAATCTTATCCATCTGGGTTTTTAAAACCCTCGTGTTTTAAATGTTTCCTAAAAATTTTTTCTGATAAATTTAGAACCTCAAGCGGCGTCCACAGCTCAAAAATACATGTAATACATTTAATTTATTCACCAGTTACCTACTTATAGTATTTATATCTGATAAGATCAATTGACGTCATGTTCCGTTTTCATCTAATCTTGTCATTATTGTTGTGAGCAAAAGTCAAAGCATCTACGTCACGAATTAATTGCAAGCTCTTGAATATCAATTAAGAACTTTATAAAAACAACTCGTTATTTATGACAGATTGGTTTATAGACAACAAGTCTATGGCTTATTGCCGTTGTTAGATATTTATCTGAACAGTATTATCAACATTGAATTTTGACTTTTGTACCTCACGTACGTATTCATATCGCGGAGCTCGCCGATCGTTGTATCTACAGACGAGACTTTTGTTATGGCAACCGAATGTTTGTGTTGAATGCAGTGAGGTAGGTACGCGCGAGTGTGTGTGTGTTGTACATAAAGTATGTCGCGTGCCCGCATCCTGTTCGTCGCTGACGCCACATCGTATGAGGTGGCGTCGCCCGAATACTCCCACCCTATTGGTCGCTGTTATCTCCACAACAAACCAACGATAAAATTTCTCCTCTACAAACGGAACTATTTGTACTCATTCACCCAGACCTTATTTATTTATCGACGTACAGTCGTTGTCGATATAGATTATGAACTTATTTATGCATGTATTCACTGCCCAGAGTGACCTAATGTTTCCTGGAAAATGGAAAACGTGTATGTGAGTTGGTCGTTTAGGAATTATGTTTTCAAGAATTTGGTAATAGGTACCATGCAATATTAAGGGCCGATTTTTTCAACGCCAGATAAGTTTTATCGGAAGAATAATTTTCAATATTTGACAATTTATTCTACGTTAAAAACTGTGAAATGTCAATTTTATTCTACAGTTGACAATTATCTGTTTGATTGAAAAAGTCATCCATTAGTAGTTATTCTTTGGAGGATTAGAGGGTTGTGTATTTCGGTTGTATTCGGTTTAGTTCTAAATCAATAAAGTTCTTACAGTTTATAGCGAATTGATAGAAAGATAGGTGTCAGTTGGTTGTAAACAAAAATCAATGGTATCTTAATTTCTAAGATACGCAGTACGATAACCTTTGCAAACACGATTATAGTCCTACGTACGTACGTAGTAGTTCCTTGATTTGCGTCTAAACGATAAAACCGTGTATATTGACGTCAATACTATCTGTAGTCATTCTTTGCACGTCAATGCACAGGAAGAAGTTTTGTGTCTAAAGTTCGATTTATCATAAACACAATATTTGAAAAACATTGCTAAGTTCAAGAGAAATAGTGCAAGTGCACGCATTAAAACGCCACTTTAGAAGCAATACTGTTAAGAATTCAGAAGCGAGCTAATTTAATATACTAGCTACACCGAAACACCACTTGTAATATCCAAAACGAATTAGAACTTCTGATTCTGTATTCTGCGGTGTCTTTGAAGTAATATATATGACACAATAGAAAATACATTATGTCTCGCGTGGATCCACGTTTAGACACACGACAGGTTAAAATGCTAAAAGTTTTGATTATATAAATTATTTTAGTATCAACTGATCTGGCTCAATACAGAAATATAGACATTACAATAAGCAATAAGTACTTACTAGCTGCCTGCAAATCTATCTCTAAGAATAATAATTATCAATTCAATGATTCGATTGATTTGTATGACCTCCAGGCCACAAAGCGAGTCGTTTTTTGTTCTTATGACCCGTTTAATGATGTTGTTATTGAAATATAGACTCGTTGGTGTTTCGCAAGTAGTCTAGCGTGTTTCCTTCCAGATTCTAAAAATCTAATCTGAAACAACGTAAACAAATAGTTCGTCCAACGTAAACTAGCGTGGCTAATGCGGAGGGATAATCCAATGGGTTTTTTTGTTTTGCCTAAAATATCTACCGCTGTTACCAGAAAATGAGTTCGAATTTGGCTATCAACACAAGCTTTTCCGTTTATTTATTTTATACACTCGCTAGTAGATGACTCGTTATAAACTTGACGTTCTCGTATTGTTAAGTACTCCTCAATTGTACTGAGGCTATGATAATGGTGCGGGAAAAGATTAAGATATTTTTAATAACTTGTTTGTGTAACGAGATTCACAATTAATCATTATCACCCCAAACACGTACATCGTACGATCCATTGACGTAACACGTAGATACTATTCTAGCATTTAGGACAATTTATTATGTCACATATTCAATGAACTCTTCATTGACGGGCAACAATTTATTTGATAATACTTTTACTATTTTTCTTGTAGGTTTTATTTACTCGCAGTAATGATAAAAACGTAAAACGTAATGTATGATAAAGCATAAATTATTATTATTATTATTGCAACAACAAGCTTCTTAGATTCCTACAACAAATAAATTTGTTAATAAGCCTAGAATAAAAGAGTTAGAGTGCTCGTAAAATAAATGAATGGAGATACATCAAGACTTGGCTGCATCATAATCAACATCGTTCAATATCGTTCTCCAACCGCCAACTGTAACTTGGCTCGATTTTTTTAGAAAGTCGCATCCGGCTTCGCGCTGTAGGCGGGGCGCTTCCGTACTGTGCCTAGCCCGGATGTAGGCTCCCGAGACCTACTAAACTTATCGTCTTACACGACTGTACGTTTAGCTACCGATTTTCTAACAGGAACTAGTCGCACTCTACGCAAATGAAAGCCGTTGTTGAAGTAAAGGGGTATTGCCGTTCTAATTTTTAGTTTTGATGCAACTATTGTTGTTTTATTATATTAACGCATATACTAATCAGTGTTGCGTGTTACTTTGATATTATCAAAATTAAATTTAAAAATAAATCTTTCATTACTTTGCTTTTTTAGTAAAATGAAACGATTAATAATATTAGATACCATCATTCATAATAATCAGCGATAATAAAGGAATTTCCTTTAGTTCCTGTTTGTTATTTTACCCACCTACGTGGCTTAATCTAAACCAAAATCTAGATTTGTATTTTAGTTTCTCAGCCAACTAGGTCTCGACTCGGATCTTGCTAGCATGACTAACAGTTATTTTGTACATTATTAAGTAAATTTTCTAACTGTAAGCGTGTCCAGCGTGCGATATGATCGTGGGTTATTTTTGAATTTTTAGTTGAGAGATATTTTTGTCAATTCAAGAATAATGTATTCCAACCGGTACGGCCGACGTTGCGCATACGCTAAAGGTCAATGATCATCTGTAGATCCGCTTCGGCGCCCTCGTGACCCTGTGCTGAGCCGGTGTCGGTCGCGGTTATATCAAATTTGCTTATCGATCGATAATAATCATCACTAACTTACCGTCTTCGGGTTTGCTAAGATACCAATTCACGCAGCATTATTGAAATGGCAAATAGTTTGTCATTATAATGTTATTTTTAGGCTAATAGAATGCTCTGAAAATTATTTGATAAGTCTAAGACGGACGCTCAAGGTGAACAAAATAAATATAAAAAAAAAACTGTGCATTCTCGTCACATCCAAATGTTGCACAAATCCATAATTTACGTTTTATAAGAAATAATTTTTATTTTCAATAGTTTATGGCTTTACATTTTAAACAATCAATAGGTACCTTACCTACTATACCTATTTTATTTACATGAAATATGCATTCTGATCAAATAAGTGGTTTGGAAAATATTCGTTTCTTTAAAACTATGAGAAGGTTCCTAAACTTATGTATGTTTGTTGTTCCCTGTTGTCTGGTGAAGGCCATGCTAAATATGTTGGTATTGTTCCAGAAATATGTGGAGTCATCAGTGGGGTGCGCAGGAGAGCGCGGCGAGGATTCCAGTTATGACTCGGAGTGTGAGGATGAGAGTGCCCACCGTGCGGCCTCTCGGACCCCCTCCGACACCCTCGCTGCCGAGTTTGCAGAGTATGTCACTCTCACACCACCACAACCCAACCAGGTAATCTTCTAGCCATTACTCTATGCTCAATTACATTTTTAAACATTATTCAAAGGATATAAGCCTTAATAAGTCTTAGGAACATCCTTATGACATGTTCTTATGTCCAACATACATTGGACAAGGTCATCCAAAATTAAAGATACATTGTTACTTAGCAGCATAAGCTCATATGAATGTAGTAATAGAATTAATCAACGTCATACAAGCAGGCCTCGACAGGACGGCTTTTTGTACGTATTAATTAACATAGTACCTATGACAGTCATAGAACAATGGATTTCCCCGTTTGTAAACTAGACCAACTATATTTTGTTGACTATTGTAAGTAATTCAAGGAAGTTTCAATTCTGAACTGAACTGTTTTTGATTTTTTCCTCGAACGACTTTATTTTCATTATCTTTTTTTATTTGCAGGCAAAGATCGAGTTTGCTATGAAGTTGGGTTACTCGGAGCGGCTGGCGCGGACAGCGTTACAGCGGTTGGGCCCCGACCCGCCGTGCAACGAGTTGTTGGCGGAGCTGATCAAGCTGGCCGCCAAGCAGCCGCCGCGCGCGCTGTCGCCCACTCCGCCCGCGGAACCAGACCCGCCACCCGACCGCGCGCCGCTCAGGCACATCGTCATAGACGGCAGCAACGTCGCTATGAGGTATGTTTACATCACTAGCCAAATTAACAACTAGTATATTAAAACTTCTTCAAAACTACTTCTATCAAAATAGTGTTAAAACTTTATTGTAAATAATCTGAAAGGCTAAAGTATCACAGAGTTCCGGTTCATATTTGATAAGTTCTTTTTATAATCTTATCAAAAAGATATAGTGATTATAAAAATAGTATAGTATCCATTTTAACCTAAATTATCAGATTCGTTGTTGTGTGGCCATTTATGCTTATTTTTATTGTTTTGTCCTCAGCCATGGCAACAAAGAGGTTTTCTCGTGTCGCGGTATTGAAATCTGTGTGGAGTGGTTCCGTGCACGCGGCCATCGAGAGATCACAGCATTTGTGCCCAAATGGCGAAAGGAATCAGCACGTCCCAACAACCCCATAGTGGACAGAGACGCGCTCGAGCGCCTGGAGCGGGACAGAGTGCTCGTGTACACTCCCAGCAGACTGCTGGGCGGCAAGCGCCTCGTCTGCTACGACGACCGCTATATCCTCCGTCTTGCAGCTGAAACCGATGGCATCGTAGTGTCCAACGACAACTATCGCGACCTCGCTGTGGAGAACCCAGACTTCCGGAAAGTAGTCGAAGAGCGTCTACTTATGTATTCTTTCGTGAACGACCGATTTATGCCTCCGGATGATCCGCTCGGTCGCTCGGGACCAACGCTGGACGCATTCCTGCGCGCGCCAGTGTCCCGCGCCGAGCCCCCGCCTGCCTGCCCGTACGGTCGCAAGTGTACGTACGGCAACAAGTGCAAGTTCCACCACCCGGAGCGCGCGGGCAGGCCGCAGAAGTCTGTCGCAGAGAAACTGTCCGAGCGCGCCGCCAAGACACTGCGCTCGCGCGACCTGCACACCGTCAGTCTGCCGCCCGGCGGCCGCCCGTCCGACGCCAAGCGACAGCTCGCGCGCGCGCAGTCCGCCGCGCCGCGCCTGCACGACGCCACGCTCGCCACACACTTCGACCGCGCGCAGTTGCAGGTGGCGGCCCCGCAACAGCTTCAAGTGCCGGGCCACACGCTACAGGTCTCGGGTCCCCTACAGGTCCCGGGCCCGTCTCAGCCGCCGCCCGAGGTGAACCCGCACCGCAAATTGGCGCGCCAGCTGACGCTGAATCCGGCGTGCGACCCGCGCTTGCAGACGCACGCGCTGGCCGCGCGGGTGGCGAGCGCGCCGGGCGCGCCGGGGGGCGGGGCGGGGGGCGCGGCGGCGGCGCTGGCCCCGCTGATGTCTCCGTGCGCGTCCGACGGCGCGCTGCAGCACTGGGACGCGCGGCGCCGCATGCACTACCACCTGGCGGGGATATTCCCCGAGGCCCAGGTGGCGGAGGCCATGGCGGCGTACCCTGAGGAGACGGACGCGCAGACGATGTGCGCCATCATCCTAGCTAGGTACCGGCCGAGCGAGGCGCGCGTGCCTCACTGAGCCCGGCCCGTTCCCCTTACTGCCGGTTTTTGATAAAAGCCGCTCAGTAGATATCGCCGATAGCGCTGAAGCTGATCGCTGGCCACGCTCAGGCTGGTCGCGGTCGATAGGAGTTTATACAACATCGTGCCGAGGCCGTCGCACGTCACCAGTAGACTGCGCCATACGAACGTATCATTGACGATAGATAGGCATTTATATCTTGTACATATTCTATGATTTTTGACATTCGCTTCTAAGAAGCGCATGCTGATATTTAATAAAAATTAAATAGTTTCTAGAGATGTACAAATACATTTATATATTTTCAAATGTACAGTTATATCACTTGTTGCTTGACTAATCTGGCATATTTTGCTTTTTTCTAATCCCTATAAACCTTCAAAGGAATAATTTCACAAATATTTTTTGCATTTATGCGACATATAAAAATTAAGACAATTATTGATATTAAATAGCTAAATATGTGATCATATATAAATTATTATTGGTACCATGTATCAATTATTATTTTTATACTAATATAAAACTTAATGAAATGTTATGATATTGAGCACTATATATTCTTTACAAAATTGATTTGTTAAAGTTATGACGAATTTTAATGTATTAATATGTAATTTATTATATATATGAATATAAATATATGATGAATGTATAATGAAATGCACATAATTATGTTGAGTGTCCTATATATTATATGCACCATGGTTATGGCTCATTTATTGACTATTGAGGGAGCATCAGCAACTGTTCATGTTATTATTTACTCTCTTGATTTATTAAGTATGTTTAGATGTAAGCAATGGCCTGCTATGGTGGGCTAGTGTAGCCGACATAGTGGGTGTAACATTGAACCAATCTGTTGTTTGATTTTTATTAAATTGAACTGTTAAAAACTTAATGCAATGCATAAATTGAAAATGTAAGATACATATATCTACTCCCATGCAATACTTCATAGAGTGATAGTTGTTATTTTTGTATAGATACAGTTTATGAAGTATGGCATGATATTATTAGTTAAGTATATCAAGTTTTACCTGATGTTTTGGAAATGGTACATTATCTTTTGTAAATTTTCGTTGTTCATTGCAACATTGATAATTTTTTACAGATAAAAATAGATTTTATTGACAGATTTTCAAATGGTTAGGTAAAACTTGATAGTTTGTAATAGAAGTGTTGAGGGATAGCTTACATTTATTTGCTAACCTTATGAAGACATCCCGAACATTTCTGATTACAGTTCACATTCCCTGTGGAATGTTTAACATAATATGTCTATTGTGACATTGTAGTTATTAATATTTTGAAAATAAAGCATCTCTCTCATTAGAAACTGGTTTATTTCTTTTTAGCCCTGTTTGGATTGTTTGACATCCTTTTCAGTAACATCTTCCTGTAAGTCTTACTGTCCGTTTGTTTCTCTGAGAATTCTATGAAGTTTTGTCCTTTGAACTTTCTGTTCGTTTTTGACACATTCTCCATGGTAGTCGGTACAAATACTCTAGTACTCTTACTAGTTCTATATAATAACTTGAATGGCGTTACTTCTGTAACTTTATTTGCTCCATAATTATCAGTAATTGCTTCACGATTATAAGTAATTGCTTCAATTTCCATGTTTTCTTCTATAGTATCATTTTCTTCGATTTGCTTAGGTAGTCTAGTAGCTGGGTGACTTTTAGCTAAGTCCGCTATTTCTTTTCTTACATCCAAAAGACAGTCTCGTTTTATTCCTAAACAGCTAGTTGGAACTCCAAAATTGACCATGGAGACTTTCCGCAAGTTATTTAGACATATGTATGGTACACCTTTTGTATTACATAACTCAACAACAGGCTGTACAATCAGTCTTGGGTTGACTTTAGCTTCAATGATAATGCCCGAACATTCTCCATTTTGTACAGATTCCGTACATTCTCTTACTCCAAGTAGAAGACCCTCAGGCTTTCTGGAAATATCACACTTAGATATCAATCACTAAAAAAAATAACCTGTGGTATGTTGCACCACAGATCTAAGATTTCTTGTATCTCATGTTAACATAGTAACAGTATTGCTATTACAAAAACAATATTTAAAAAGTTATAACTTACTTTAGCTTGGGTGGTTTAGGACGCTGTTCTTTAGGTAAATCTTTCAGATCTTTCCAGTGTGGCTTCTTGAATACTTCTATAATGATTTTATGTTTTTTTAACACATTTTTTAATTTCTTACCTTCATCTTCTGTCACTTCTGGCCTGTAAAATATACAATGTCGTAGTTAACATTCAATGATTTTCTAAATTAAATTGAAATTAGTGTAAAATCTTACCAAAACAGTGGGTCAGGTCGACATAAAACATTCTTAATAGTTTTCTTCAATTTGCCTTTACTTATAGTAGTTTTCTTCTTTGGTAAAGTAGCAGCTTCCATTTCATAATCGTTTAAGTTACATTCACTTGATTTAAACGGCAATAACTATGTTAATTGTAACTTTTTATCGAATTTACAAAATCTACGAAAACGTACTGTCTGCTAGAATTATAACCTAAAAGTTGGCAAAGGCAAATGTCACTGCGACGGTGTTTACTGTTATGACAGCTCACGTTCCGATTCAGACAAGGCAAAGATATAAGTTAGTTGTTTTTGATTTTCCTATAATTAATTTTAATCTTAAGTTGTATAATTATATTTAATTTAGTAATATTTAGTTTTAATTTTATTTAAGTAATAGTTTTAATTTAAGTTTTTTATTTGAATAAAGTAAGAAGACTTTTGAAGATATAAGCAAATAGATCCAAGTTGTTTATCAAGTTATCAAAACTATGTAAAGGCGTGAGATTCGTGGACAAGGTGGAAATTTTATTTTAGTTAAATAGTAATAATAATTATTTAACCCTGTCTACAACCTACGAATAGTGTATTTTACTAAAAACAGTGTACAGAACACATAACATAACATAACATCACGCCTTTTATCCCCGAAGGGGTAGGCAGAGGTGTACATTATGCCACTGTACAATGTAACACCCACTTTTCACTATTTATGTTATGAGTCCCATGTAATAGGGGGTGAACCTATTGCCATATACCGGGCACAATTCCAGACTCCGTGCTACTACTGGGAATTTTTTGAAAAACCCAGTAATACTTTGCCTGACCCGGGAATCGAACCCGAGACCCCTTGCCCGGCAGTCACACTTACGACCACCCGGACAATGAGACAGTGTATAGAAACTTTTTTAAATTTTTTTATTTATCTACATATTATACCTGGCTAAAAATGATGAAAAAAATTAAACAAAGCCCGTTTTTTGGTTTAAAAATGAATTAAAAAGAAAAATTCTAATGGCATCCAATTTTATAATAAAGTCAGCCAATGCTAAATAGGTAGCTACTATTTATAACTACATATGCGCCCGGAGGCACCGTCTACTATCCGTGCCTGCAAGTTGTAGGTACCGTGGCCCGGGCATCTTCCCCCATTCCTCGTCCTCATCCTGTCCGCGCTCAATAGCCTCGTGGAAGCCTACCCTGACTGTGTTGAAGTGTATATAATTAATTAAATCATTAAATGTTTTGTTTTCATTTTACTGTGATATAGGTACATTTCTTTTTTTTGTCATCTACTATTGTAATTGTCTGATTTTTCTTTATGTTTTTTAATTGAATTTTAATTGTATTTTTTTTAATGTGATGTTTATTTATGTTTTTCATTTCTTTTTCTGTTATTGTAATTGTTTGATTCTCTTTGATTTCTCTTTGTATGTGTGTTAATGTAATTGGTGTAAAGCCGTGTTAACATCACAGGACAATAATAAATAAATAAATAGATTCACTAAAAAGTTTGTATTCAATTAAAACTATGTCGAAGAATTTTTTTTGGGTGACAATCATCGAATGACTGGACGGCCGACAATCATTTTAAACTAAAATAAAATTTTATTATAATCTTGTAACCGTGACTCATCTGAGCTCTCGTCTTAGTACGAGTTTGTATTTCATTTAAAGTCATTGAAACTAATTCGCGTTCGGCGCACTGGAAAAAAACTGTAAATTGTAAAAAAAAACCCGTGTAACGTTGGGCTTTATATTGCAGCCTCTACGTCAGGGTGTGAGATGGAAATGAGGTTCGAATGCGCGAAAACTATAGTGAAACTAACTGAACAGGTGTCTATAAAACTACACAAACAGGGAGATAACTTAAAATTAGTTAATGTAACCTGGTGCCTCGCGGAATAGCGGCTATGCGCTCTCGCGGCTAGTTGTCCACTGTCGTTGGCGGGGTTCGCTTTCACTCCGCTAAGGGTGCGTCCGAGCAAAGACAATAAAGGACCCTTGCGCCACATCTGGGCCGCAGCTGGGTGGTGGTATGTCTCGCCGCCGTGAGGCATGCGCCCAAACCTAACCCCCGTGTTCCACCCGTAGGTAGGTTACTAAGGCCTCTGATTGGTTGGTTTATTGACTGCCTTGTTGGGAAATGCGACAGACAACCAGCTCGGCAGGCAACGAGTCTCGCTCGGTTTCAATTTCTGGGTATGGTAAAGTTGCAAAACTGGTTTTATAAAATAATTTTATATAGTCTCACGGAGACTGATATTGTGCCCGGTAGGTACTTACATGGCAATAGGCTCACCTCATATTGGACTTACAACATTAATAGTGATCAGTGGGTGTCACATTGAACAATGGCATTAAGAGCCATAATCTGCACTTCTGCCTACCCCATCGGGCATAAAAGGCGTGAGGATATTAATTGATACATAGACAAATAAATACACATTATAGTTACGCCACTGGTCGTAAATACTATGTACCTGCCTGCTTACTAGAGGTAAGTACATACCTACATTGATAAACCTATGGCTTTATGTGCATAGATACCATACCTCCAAAACCTATGGGAAATAAAATTACCATTCACAATAAGTTGTTTCTCAATATTCAGCAAACCCCAAGCGGTCACCAGTGACCGCTCTCCACTAACTACCTACATTATAGACCTTATTTCCGATGTTTAGAGACTACTTTTGTATAAACAAACGGTGAAGGAAAACATCGTGAGTAAACCTGGGCTTATAATTTCATATTACTTATAAGTCTGAAATCGCCAACCCGCATTGAGTGATTGATGCTCAAACCTTCTCGTGTGAGAAGAGGTTTTGCTCAGCAGTGGCCATTTATAGGCTGTTGATGTGTGATGTGCGGTTGCACCATACTAATACTTGCGTGGGTAAATGTACACGCACATTGTCTTTGTTTGTTCACGCTCGGAAACGCCCAATTTCGGCCAGCATGCCAATGAATGGTGTGTATCAGAATGAATTTCGTTTACTTATTTAATACTTTTATCTACAGGTACACAAGAGGTACCAAATGACAATGACCTACATAAACAGTACCTACGCTTGGCTATATATCGATGGGTCCTATGTATATGGGCCAAACTAACAATTTTGCTATTTTGAGTTTTTAATGATGTGTTTACACATCTTATAGATGTAATTAATCATGTGAGCTATAAAAAGAAAAAGATTTCTGCATAGAAACACGATTTTTTATTACAGTATAACGGCATATGTAACATGAATTTAAACGTACAAGGTCCTAAGCGTAGTTAGAGACTTATACGTGGGGAGTTCCCGCGCATTCGTGTCGTAGTTTGGACCAATCAGCTGATTTGACACTTATACGTTGAACGAAGCAACGGCCACACTGTGATGAATACAAAATGTAATTGTTGTGTTTTTGAGTTACTATTTAGTTTAATAAGTAAAAGATGGCATTCAATTATCGTGCTAAGTTGTCTAGAAGTCGGAATTTAGTGAATTTGACATTGGGAAATGAAAATAACAGTGCACATAACAACGATTTAGGTTATGAACAAGACGATTTTTATAGAAAATAGCGATGATAACCTTTGTAAGTACTTCAAATATGTTTTTATAGACAAGTCAATCTTTAAGCTTTGATTAATTATTCTTTTATAAATAAATAATCTGAAATATCATGAGTTTTTAGGATGAACGGCCAATGTGGCATATTGACCGTTATACGTGTTTTATTCTAAAAAAATACACTTACGTCCTACAGTACTTTTTTTTATTTTTGGCCTGTTAATGTGTATAGCAAGGGTTGAAATATTATTGGAACTACTATTATTATTAGTTACGTTATTGATAACTTTATTTAACTTACTTTGTTTACAATATTACGGTCTTATCTTACATTGATTCATTTTGTCTGCAGCTCCTTTGCCATTTGGAGCCAGTGAGATATTCACAAATTGCAGTTTAAGTCTGCTCAATGATATATTTGAAAATGATTCACCTCAACAAGAAAAACAGAATGATACATTAGAAAATTCTACTTTGCTCGACTCTGATAACATGTTAATTTATAATAGTCGACTCTCAACCTCAACACCATGAAAAGTATACCCATAGTGACACTCATGAAAAAGAAAACTATTCTGATTTACACTCAAACTGTCTTTCAGTACAAGAAACAAATGATCACAATTATGAGCCCACAGCTAACAGTTCATCAATCATAGTAACACATAATAATCTGTCAAGCGAAAAACTAAAGTATTTCAAAAAACTTGATGCAGACGTAAAGAGTGCTATACTTCATAAATTTTGGATGATTGGAGATCATTCTAAGCAATATGACTTTATTGTTAACTATGTAGTAAGAATAAATAAAAAAAGATCGGTTACCCAGGGTGACTCACGAAGGTCATACACATATTATGTGTACCATTTGCCTATTACTCAAAATAAACAAAAGTCGAAACTAGTGGTATACAAGACGATGTTTTTAAACATCATTCGTTGTGGGCCAAAAATGATAAGAACTGCAATGAGTAAATTTTATGATACAAGTAGGCTCACTTTGGTTGATAATAGAGGTCGACATAATCACCATAAAACATCTATTGATGCAGTAATGATCAAAAGTGTGCTGGACCACGTCAAGTCTTTTCAACCGGTTGATACACCGAATATTCAAGTTATACAAAGAATGGTATGATCCATCTAAATATGGTAATAAATGTGAGTCATTAAGGCAATACAGGGATATAGTAAACAAAAATATTAATTTATCAATTCACCAGCCAAAAAAAGACCAATGCAATGTTTGTCATTCTTTCAAAAACGGTTCTGTGACTCCTGAGAATAAAATATTTTTTGATAATCATATAATCAGCCAAATTCAGGCTAGATACTTAAAAGTAAAGGATAAACATGATTCACAAAATGACACGAAAATATTCTGCGCTACTTTTGATTTGCAAAAAATATTGTTGTTCCCAATTGGTGAAATTAGTCTATTTTATTACAGTTAAAGGTTGAAGTACATAACTTATCAATTTTCGATGTTGGGAAGTTAATTGGTACCTGCTAATTATGGAATGAACAAATTGCAATGAAGGGTGCGAACGAAATAGCGAGTTGTATTTATGATATAATTAAATTAAAAAGTCAAGAAGGTTGTGATGACTTCAGATTTTGGCCAGACAATTGCACTGGCCAAAACCGAAACAGGATTTTGTTTTTTATGTATCTGTACGCTGCTAAACAGATTAATTTGAATATAAAGCATACTTTTCTTGAAGTTGACCACACTCAAAATGAAGGCGATTCCATACACGCCACTATTGAAAGAGCTTCAAAATATAAAAATATTTACACACCCTCTGAATGGAGCTCATTGATTCGATGGGCGAAATCAAAAGGAAGTCCTTATAACGTCATAGACGTAGCTCAAAATATGATTTATGACTTCAAAAAGATGCAGTCTAATACACACTTTAATTGGACTAAAAACTCAGAAGGACAAAAAAATATTTGGTCTAAAATAAAACAGATTCGTGTCAGGCGAGATAAACCATACGTTTTATACTATAAATATGATTTAAGTGAAGATGCTATTGAAAATCATATTAAAATTTTAGATCGGCCAGTACGAACAAAAAGGCAAATTGCCGATAGACCTACAAATATTCCTCTGCAACTATGTTATAATCAGCTGTTACTAGCAGCAATTTCTAGTAATGTTTATTTTGGTAATCTTATTACTTGATTATACTACAGACATTTTTTTATTTTGTTTTCACCAGATAGGTTTTTAATTTTGTTATTTTTTTGTAATTATACTTATTAAGAAAATAATGTGAAGTACATTATTTTGTTAATCAAACTAAAATCACCAGTAACAGTTTCCTTCTTCCTAATTTTTTTTTTGTTATTTTTTATTATGAAAATACCAAAAAGACTGAAAACGGGTCCATGAGTGAAGTTTTAAGGCTAATTCAATTTTTATTTCAATAAATGATTAAAACTATTGCGTGTTTTTTAATTAATCAAATGATCTAACTGAAAACTCAGTTCGTAGGGTACCAGATTGTAAAACGTATAAGTGTCAATGTGACATAAATAACTAAATATCTAAATAGCTTACATTTTTGTTAATTAATTATCAACTACTTCAATTGATACTTGATTTTATGGGTAAAAAATGTAAAAAATATATACTTTAAGCCAATTAGCGTAATACTCGTATAATGGCCAAAATGACACATTGGACCTTTTAGGGTGTTTTTAAAGAAACATAATTTAAACAAAAACTAACGTAGAAGGACCAATATGACTTTAAAAAAAAACCTATATATGTATATCGGGACCTGGTGGGTCGCCTCGTTATCAGACTGCCATCGTTAATTGTCCGTAAATACAATTATGTAGACACAGTAAAACACCTTATTAGTCTTTAGATTTAATTTAAGATTCAAAATAACAACGGATGGCACAGATACAGGCGGATTATCAAGACGGAAAACGCGGCAAGTTCGATAGCACGTGGCAACGACCGTTGACGCTTGCGCTTCCAACTCGAATGCCCGTGACACTGTCCCCTCTCTACCGCAAGCCTCCACTGACGTTTTAAAAGGTCAAACGTCACGTGTCAATCGGTAATCATACAACCAGTGTTGCCACGTGAATCGACCTTACCCAAGTGTAGTACTTGACGTTTCCGTTACAAATTATTTGGAAGAATAATAATCAAATAAACTGGTCACACTAATTGATTAACTGACGTCATGATGCAAGGTTCCGACACGGCCGTCCTGACATCTCACACGTCCTCGTGTGAGGTACCTATAACAAAAAGTTCACACAGTAAATGCGTCCACTCGCTCGGCCAACCTGACCAATGATAGGCGAACTCTCAACATAATCTTCATTAATCATCATCAGTAATCAATTTACAAATTTTGGTTATTTCGAAATTCAGATTTAAGAGATCTCAGTACTTTGAAACTTCTTAATGACAATATTAAATATTCTCTTAAGAAGCGAACTTCAATTATCACAACAAGACAGAAAACTAATCTGTCTAACAGAACTTAATGTGAAAACAAATAAACATCAGAACAACCTCTTTCTAAAATCCATCAATGACTCAAGAACCTCCCGTCTGGCGTCTGATAGTTTTATTACCCTTCAAGACAACCATCCCAGCGTCTGACAGGCATTCTCAAGACAACCATTCCGGCGTTCGACAGCCCTTGGAGACAACCAACGTGGCGTCCGACAGCCTTTCAAGACAACTATCCAGGCGTCTTTGAGGAATTTAGGACAACCAACGCGGCGTCTGACAGCCATTCAAGACAACCATCCCGGCGTCTGACAGGCATTCAAGACAGCCAACGCGGCGACTAACAAGCATTCAAAACCACCAACGCGGCGTCTGACAGCCATTCAAGACA
Source organism: Spodoptera picta (assembly GCA_038387885.1). NCBI lineage: Eukaryota > Metazoa > Arthropoda > Insecta > Lepidoptera > Noctuidae > Spodoptera > Spodoptera picta. Next base: position 56,444 of record JAZHFQ010000413.1, on the reverse strand, counting down.
ACCATCCCGGCGTCTGACAGGCATTCAAGACAGCCAACGCGGCGACTAACAAGCATTCAAAACCACCAACGCGGCGTCTGACAGCCATTCAAGACAACCATCCCGGCGTCTGACAGGCATTCAAGACAGCCAACGCGGCGACTAACAAGCATTCAAAACCACCAACGCGGCGTCTGACAGCCATTCAAGACAACCATCCCGGCGTCTGACAGGCATTCAAGACAGCCAACGCGGCGACTAACAAGCATTCAAAACCACCAACGCGGCGTCTGACAGCCATTCAAGACAACCATCCCGGCGTCTGACAGGCCTCCAAGACAACCAACGCGTCATATAGACAACCAAAGCGTCATATAGACAACCAAAGCGTCATAGAGACAACCAAAGCGTCATAGACAACTAAGGCGTCAAACAGACAACTAATAAGCAGGATACAGGGTAGACATCCTGATCTAAATATAGTAGAAACATCTTGTCAATCGAGCTATGCTATGTCAGAAACAGGTCCAACATCATCTTCATCATCATTGACATCATCATTAACAGTGACTGGACATTCAGGCATTTTTCTTACACGGTCATTGGCATATTTGTAAACCCTATTATTACTTAAAGATTTCAACAAATGTCTATCACCATCTAATATTTCCACAATTCTAAAGGGACCTTTAAATTTAGGATCTAATTTAGTTTGGTTACGTTCCTCATTAGCAATGAGCACAAAGTCTTCAACTTGGAACCTTTTCAAAACAGCTTTAGTCTTATCAAAACGAATTTTATCATATTCAGCATTTTTAGTTATACCCAGGGCCGCTTGTTCTCTAATATGACACCTTGTTTCAACAGCAGTAAGAATACCTTTTAAAGTTCTCATTATTCGTTCAACTTGACCATTAGCTCTACATGAACCAGTGGCTATTAAGTGCAAGGCAATATTATGGGAATCGCAGAAATCTTTAAAGCATTTACTGGCAAAACAACGACCTTGATCAGCTATGACGCGATGAGGTGCTCAGAATAAAGATACGCTAGACTTTAGGGCTTTGATGCAATTAGACGCGATATACATTTTAGACACTATAAAAACGAAATAACTAGTCGTCTCGTTACTCCGCGGTTTTCTCGTAGACAAAACCCGACCTGGTTACACCTTGAATGACCACCTAACAGCCTATCCAAGGACTACATTGTACTTAACGGAAACATGTCTCATGTCAAGGTAACTTTAAATCAAAACTAAAATGATCAACCGTCAATATCAAGATTCTCAAGGTAGCCACAATGTGGACCGTCACTAAGTGTAGATAGTCACTTGCAAGGACTTCCAAGTCATTACAAGTCAATCACGACTGCAGTTTATAATAAGGTTTAGAGCCCTGCCGCAATAACGCACACGATGCCGTAAAATAAATCAGAATGTTTGATCCTTAGAATAGACACCCACTACTGAAAGTTTGTAGGAAGCATGCTTCTCATTCAATTACGTGTTTTACTTTAACTATTCTCTAATCCAAAAATAATCCTAAACGAGCGTAGGACTTTAGAGGACTCCTAACACTTAGCAGCTTTTAACTTTTTTTTTTTGTTAAAAACACTTCTCACAGCGTTCTGTACCTACCACGTTAGATTGCGAACGAATGAACAAAATCACATTAACTTCGCGGAATTCACTTAAGACACAATAATCTACTAATACACGACGCGGTATAAGATTACCTATTAACCGTTTGAGTACCGTCATTATAGACGTCACAATTAAAGAACAATAGGCTGCGGCCATCAACTCACCTCGGTTTGACAATGGTACATCTGTATCAATTGCATCGAGATTCACACCCTCGTTTGAACGAGATTCACACAGCTGAACAACATGCTCATTTACGAAAACCAGTCTTTCAGCAGACATGTGAATCGCTATGCCTTGTTTTAGAACTTCACGTCCTACCATAATGTCATGACGTAAGCAATAGTCAGGTAAAACATGGAAAAGAATTTCTAAATTTATGTCATCAATGATAACGACCGATAGTATCTGTATAGTAGAGTGCACAGAGGTTTGACCTACACCTATCATAGTTACAGTAATGTTAATTCTTTTACCACTAAGTTTAGTAGCAACAGACTCCTTAATCAATGAGCACTCTGCACCAGAATCATAATAAAATGAAAACTGCACACCACTATTACGTAGCCGTCCAACAGGCGTACTGACAGAGCACAGGTCGACACGTTTCTGCTTGGCTGCATCAGATCCGGCCTCGCTGCTGCTCCCCTGGCTGCGTTGCTTAGTGCAGTTTGACGCATAGTGGCCCTGGCCTTGGCAACGAAAGCAGGTGATCGCAGGCTTCGTGGCAGATGACTGCGGCTTCGAGGAGTAGTTCTTGGCTTGCTGAGAACTCGAACGGTTATCTGGTCTTCTCATATCTTGTCTCTTTGATAGGCAGACTGTAGACTTGTGACCCAACTTCCCACAGTAAAAACACTTTAATGGAGTAGAAGTGTGGCCGGCGCGTGTCTTCTTCGGATCCACCATGTCATAATCACTACCAGCTTTTCGTTTGAGGAACGAGACAGCCTTGAGCTCTTGTTGTAGCTGATTGCGGGTAGTTACTTCGGTCGTAAATGATAGTCGCTGAACACGTCTATCGAAGCGGGAAACATGTGCCAAAACTGTAGCGATAGCAAGCTGTTCAGTCGTCAAATCTTTCCATCTTACATAATGGAAGTCATTAACGAGGCGGCGTAGGTAGCTAAGCATTCGTTTTCTTTGGGCTTACGTTCATTCAAATTTATCAAAAACGAGGCAACAGTTTCAGGACAATCGTACCTTTGAATGAATAGCTCCTTGAAGTTGCTCCAAGTCATTCCCGGAAACGACACTGTTGACAGCCACGTGGAGGCTTGGCCCTTCAAGGCACGGCTCAAAGCAACCATTAACTGCGTACCCTGGCGATATTCATCGTTAATACACAGGCTAGCGGTTGAAATCCATGCACGTGTATCCACATCCGATTTATCGGGGTCAAAATCGGGTAATCGCAACTCCATAGGTAACGATGGCGTCTTGATGGCACGAACAAGCATCTCAAAGTTCTTATTCTGCTGCATTAGTAGTTACTGCCACTTTTCATCACTATTCACATCAGTGAAATCACTATTACGAGCATGTGGGCTGGCGTTTTCTAATCCCAATTCTGATATCGGGACCTGGTGGGTCGCCTCGTTATCAGACAGCCATCGTTAATTGTCCGTAAATACAATTATGTAGACACAGTAAAACACCTTATTAGTCTTTAGATTTAATTTAAGATTCAAAATAACAACGGATGGCACAGATACAGGCGGATTATCAAGACGGAAAACGCGGCAAGTTCGATAGCATGTGGCAACGACCGTTGACGCTTGCGCTTCCAACTCGAATGCCCGTGACACTGTCCCCTCTCTACCGCAAGCCTCCACTGACGTTTTAAAAGGTCAAACGTCACGTGTCAATCGGTAATCATACAACCAGTGTTGCCACGTGAATCGACCTTACCCAAGTGTAGTACTTGACGTTTCCGTTACAAATTATTTGGAAGAATAATAATCAAATAAACTGGTCACACTAATTGATTAACTGACGTCATGATGCAAGGTTCCGACATGTATATATATAATACTTTAGTATAAATGAGGAGGATAGTTGTCTTAGCAAACAAGCAAATAATCGTAAAGTTCGGTTTTATCAATCTGAAGTTACAGTAAATTTAAACTTTGGAAGCCTCTCCTGTAAAGTTGTAATTTTGCATTTTGGCCCATATACATAGGACCCATCGATATATTGGTTAACAGTACACCCGCGGTTCTGACATCAGGATGGCGAGTGTACCTAATTTTTAAAATATACGGGTGTAGGTACTTAGATTTTCAAGAGAGGTATATAAAGATACACAGAAAGTACCAAATAACTAATAAAAGGCAAATCTGGAAATTACACCCGCCATTCTGATACACACAATGAATGACCTTGCTGCGAGTTACGCACACAAGCGCACGTGTCTATACGCACTACAACTACAACAACAAATACACGACACAGATTAATAAATATTTCTGTGGTACCTACCTACAGGATTAGAAAATGCAATGTAAAAATAACAAAGGTAGTCATAGTTTTATAATGTTATTGTTGTTATATTCAAGCTTAATATTATTATTATTATCTAGAGCATGCAGTTTTTTTTTTCATTTTAAAATTTTTTAATTTTTTTTTAATTTTTTTACTCACATTATTTGTTTCTACTCTACAGCTATTAATGTATTGACATATTTTTTATGGAATAGGAACCTGATGGTTAGCGATCAGCGTCGCCCTTGGACGCCACCACCCGAAGCCTTTACGATTTTATTTTACGTTTTTAAAGTTATCGAAAAGAGCCCGTGTTGGGCGCTCTGATTGGTTGGAACACGGTCTCGTTTCGATTATTTTACACATTAAAACAAACTCGTACTGAGGCCTATGTATACCGTTTCTTACGATCTACTTACTTTAACTTACAATTAACCTAATCTATTGATTCTATACAAAACGACGCACAAACTTAAGTTAGCTACCATTGTGTTCATGGACATATATTTTTTTTAACAGTAAGTATTTAAAAACTTCATATAAAATTATTGTATAAACAATATTCTTAAACAATTTCATTATTAAAACTATATAATATTAATGAGCTCTTATTTGTCGTTTAGGAGATGTTGTGAGCAGATAATTGAAACGAGCTAAAGTCGTGTAGGCGTGGTCGTAGAGCGTGCGCGTCCAGACGTCTCGGAGCGTAGGCGATGTTGAGTGCTCCGAGGATGGGCGAGGAAAGAGAGAAAAGAGGTTGTGAGCGATGGCTTTTATAATATTCCAGGCACATCCCCACTAATAGCCATGCTCAGACCCGTTGAGACATCTGGCCGCCACGTGCGTCCCGAAACACTGTTTATTGTTTATAAGAAAATCTGTACAATACATAATAAAACATAATTGGTACGAACATTAACAAATGAATAGGTACAATAAACAAAGCTAAACAAGAAGTGAAGTTATTGCTAGGCCTTAAAAGTCCGTGTCCGGACTCTCCGTCCGCATACCGGCCCATAGTGCTGCTCGACGAGGTGGGGAAAGTCTTCGAAAGAATCATTTCGAACCGCCTCGTCGCGCGCTTGACGGACATTGGGCCGGACCTATCGGACGGCCAGTTCGGCTTCCGCAGAGGGCGCTCCACGGTGGACGCCATCATGCGCGTTAGGGACCGGACGACGGGGACTGCAGTGTCCAGGGGTAAGGTCGTAGTGGCGGTGTCTCTGGACATCGCCAACGCCTTCAACTCCCTGCCCTGGAGCTGCATCTTGGAGGCACTCCGATATCATCGGGTGCCTACCTACCTCCGTCGTGTAATCGAGGCATACCTGACGGACAGGTCCGTCATTTACCCCGGTCACCGGGGCGAGTGGAATCGGCGAGAGATGTCACGCGGTGTTCCACAGGGTTCGGTTCTGGGGCCGCTCCTGTGGAACATCGGTTATGACTGGGTGCTGCGCACCGACCTCCCGAACGGCGTTAGCACAATATGCTACGCCGACGATACGCTGGTGCTAGCGCACGGGAGGTCGCACCAGGCGGCGGCCGATCTAATGGCGACAGCGGTTGCGACAGTCGTTGAGAGAATCCGGCAGTTGGGACTCGAGGTGGCGCTCCACAAGTCCGAGGCCATGTGTTTTCATGGCCGCGGGAACGCGCCACCTCCGGGTGGGTCCCAAATAACGGCGGGAGGAGTTACCATCGGCGTCGAGACGACGATGAAGTACCTAGGACTCGTCCTCGACAGTCGGTGGAACTTCATTGAGCACTTCCGACGTTTGGCTCCAAAGTTGGAGAGGACGGGGGCTGCGTTTAAACGCATCCTCCCCAACCTCGGGGGGCCAAACGCCTCCTGCCGGAGGTTATACGCCGGGGTCGTGCGGTCCATGGCCCTCTACGGCGCCCCTGTTTGGGCGCCAAACCTGTTGCGGCGTCCCGCTCGGACGCTGCTCATGGCACAGAGGGTCATGGCGATCCGAATGATCCGCGGATACCGCACGATCTCCGGGGAGTCGGCGAACCTCCTTGCCGGGTTACCGCCGTGGGATCTGGAGGCGAAGGTGCTTGCGCGTGTGCACAGCATGCGCGCGGAGGCACGTCGCCGGGGCGAAACTCCGCTGCCGCGCCAAATAAGTGCGTGGCGGGATGAGCTCCGGCGCGATCTCATGGCGGAATGGCAGCAACGACTGTCGCAACCGAGGGCTGGGCTCGCTGCCATCGCAGCGGTAAGTCCCCTCTTTGAGGAGTGGCTTGAGAGACGCTACGGCGTCCTCACCTACCGCCTGACGCAGGTCCTCACCGGACATGGGAGTTTCGGGAGGTACCTGTGTCTGATGGGGCGGGAGGAAACGCCCGGGTGTCATCACTGCGAGGACCGCCCTGAGGACACGGTGGAACACACGGTGGGAGAATGCCCTGCGTGGGTTGAGCACCGCCGTGTCCTCAGGGAAGTGATCGGCGATGTCGGGATGACCTCTCGCGTCCGGGCCTAGTGCAGGCCATGATGCGGAGCGAGGGGGATTGGGATGCCGTCTCCTCCTTTTGCGAAGCAGTCATGCTAGCTAAGGAGGAGGCGGGACGCGTGAGGCAGCGAAGCGCTGCCTCCTCGCAACCCAGCCATCGCAAAGGACACACCGGGCGTCGGGGATCGCGGGACGATCTCCGGCCACCGTAAGCGCGGGCCTGCGCGCGCCTCAAAGAGCCATCAGACCACCACAGATGGGGCCCAATACGGCCGATGCCGATTCGGAGTCGCGGAGAACCTAACGGGTAACCGGGGCTCCGGCTCGACGTGCAGGAGAAGGAACGGGGTGGTTTTTAGTCAGTAAGAGTCTGACACTCCCTCCCGCCTCACCCAGGCGGGAGAAGTCATTCGATGATTTTCCCCACGTAGAAAAAAAAAAAGAAAAAGAAAAGGCCTTAAAAGTAACAAAGGTATAAAATGATTTTATTGTCGTGATTGGCGTTTGGGTCCTCTATTGAGTAACGCCAACATTTGGTCAGCAGCTGTTGTGGCTACAGTACTCCCCCTCAAGCGAAGCGTACGTTGGGTTTCACTGTACGGCCGGTACGGGTGACGTAGGCGTCGCGGGGAGAGGTGAGGGACGGTGTACGCGCGTCGTTACCAGGGTTGCCAATGTGTGGGGAATTCCCCAAACTGCGGGGAATTTCAAGTTGGTTGGGGATTTATTGGGGATTGGCATTATGTGGGGAAAATGTGGGGATTTTGACTTCATATTCTCATCGGAAAATGTTTCATCGTTTATTATCGATGACAACATTTTTTGAATCATAAAGTATGAAGGTCCTTAAGTTGAAAGTATGGAAGATTTGAAAAAAGATGAAATTGTACCTCGTGCGGCTATTGTTTTGCATGAAAAACGCTGCGGGAGATTACCTGTTCTCAAACATAAAAATTGTTATTTCATTATTGGGAGACTACCTGTTCTCAAACATAAAAATTGTTATTTCATTATTGCTGGTATTGCCTTTATCAAATGCATCGAGTCGTTGAGAAGTCGAGCGCAAATTTAGTCTCCTTAATTAAAAAACTGAAAATCGCAATAGATTGCAAGGGATTAAAAAACTGGACGACAGTGTCAAGTTTAACCTTCGAACTAATATATGGAAAAAAATATAAAAGATAAAAACTAAATATTATTTAACTCATTGATTATAGAGGTAGTATCATTTTATAAAAAAAACTTTTGAGGGGAATTTGTGGGGAATCAGCGGATTTTTATCCCCAAATTTGGGGAATTCGATCAGGATTTTTGGGGATTTTGATGAATTAGCTTTGGCAACCCTGGTCGTTACTTGAGCTTGTCGTACTCGTAGTTGTAGCGCTCGATGTTTGATCGCGCGCATTTGCAGTTGCCGTTGTAGGCTGTTGGCGCGCTGAGGTTTCGTCTTCGTTAAGTAGATACGCTGGTTTGAGTCTGTCTATTGAGACAACTGTAGTACGAAGTTGCATTTGTATGGTGAAATGCTTGTTGTACCGCCGAATTACTTTGTAGGGGCCGTCGTAGGAAGGTACTAGCGGACTGCGCACAGTGTCGTTGCGCACGAAAACATGTGTGCACGTAGCCAGATCCTTGTGTACAAATGTCCTTAGGTTGTTAGGATGTGGTTTGCTGTCCGGTGCAAAAGTGGACATCGTTTCAGTCAGCTGACGGACGAATTCGGCATCATCAATGTTCGGCTGAGTAGGCACGAAGAAATCCGATGGTACACGAAGTGTTGAACCGTAGGTCATGAGTGCCGGGCTGACTTCTTGGTCTTGTCATAGTGCTGTACGTAGTTCGAGTAGCACAGTTGATAACTCGTCGCTCCAGTTTGTGCGCGCGCATCTCGCCATGAGTGCTGACTTTAAGGTGCGGTGCCAGCGCTCGACTTGTCCGTTTGCGGGGGGGTGGAAAGCAGTTGTCCGTATTCTAGTTATAGGTACCACATTTCTTCATCAGCGCCTTAAATAGTGATGATTCGAATTGTCTTCACTGGTCAGTCGTAAGTCGAAGCGGGCAACCGAATCTTGATATCCACCCGTCGTAAATAGTCTTGGCGATCGTGTCCGCAGTGATGTCGCGTACGGGTATCGCTTCAGGCCATTTTGTGCAGCGGTCAATCATCGTGACTAGGTATCGGAAATCATTAGACGGCGGCAGCGGTCCTACGATGTCGACGTGTATGTGTTCGAAACGCTGTGATTTTCCGAACTCGCCGAGGGGGCTGATAACGTGCCGCTGTACTTTTCCACGCTGACAACCGATGCATGTTCTTGTCCATGTTCGACCAGAAGAACTTCGTAGACATTATTTTCCTTGTAGTACGTACGCCTGGATGACTTAGGTCGTGTTGTGCTTTGAATGCGACAAAACGATATTTCGCAGGTAAATATGGGCGAATGTTGCCTGTTGATGTTTCGCAGATAAGTGGTCGTTTACCTCCAGGTAGCGAAATACTGTAGATTTGGTTTTGACATGCACATCTGTAGTTCTGAATCGTTTTCCTGGTCTAGAGCGAGTTGATTGTAGTCGATTGAAGTTTCCGATAGGTCGATCTCCTCTATGCGTGATAAGGCGTCGGCCGCTTCGTTGTTATCACCGTGCACGTACTTTATATTCGAACAAAACTGACTGATGAAGTTAAGTTGTCGTTCTCTACGAGATGTGTCGCTGGTACTCGGTGATCTTGTTAGTGCATAGGTGAGAGGTTTGTGGTCTGTGTATATCGTTAGGTCGTTGCCTTCTATTAGTCGACGAAGGTGCTTGACAGCAATGTACATCGCTAATAGTTCGCGATCGTACACGCTGTAACGACGCTGCGTCTCGCTCATTGTTTTAGAGAAAAAGGCAAGGGGTTTCCACACGTTGTTTACTTGTTGTTGAAGAACGGCACCGATGCTTGAATTCGAAGCGTCAGTATATAATCGTAGCGGTGCGGTATGTATCGGGTGCGTGAGAGTGGTGGCGTCGAGAATGCTTTGTCGACATTTCTCGAAGGCTTGCTCTGCTTCTGGCGTCCACGGTATCGGAGTCTTGTCCTTTTTCTTGGTGTTATGTAGGTATTTGTTTAGTTCATGTTGATATTCGGCTTGATGAGGTAAGCAGCTGCGGTAAAAGTTGATCATGCCAAGAAATCTTCTTAGGTCTTGAATTGTTTGTGGTTTTGGGTAATTGACTATTGCTTGAATTCGGTCTTGCGTGGGTTTGATTCCGTCAGATGAAACTTCGTACCCAAGAAATTCGATGTTTTCTCTGTTGAATTCGCACTTGTCGATGTTTAGACTGACGCCGTAGGTATTCAGGCGTTCGAGTACTATTTCGATGTGTCGACGATGTTCGTCTTGATCCTTAGAGTGCACAAGTAGATCGTCGACGAAACAAAACACTATGTCGTCGAGTCCTCGTAGTACTTCGTGCATAAATCGTTGAAATGTTTGTCCGAAGTTTCTCAGGCCGAAAGTCATACAGTTGAACTCGAAGAGACCGAAAGGAGTTATTATTGCGGTTTTTTGTGCGTCTTCTTTAGCGATAGGTATCCAAAAGTATGCCATCTTGAGGTCAAGTTTCGAAAATATTTTCTTGCCGTGGAGTTGGTAGGTAAAATCTTGTATACGTGGTATGGGGTACCGATCGGGTACTGTAACAGCGTTTAGTCTTCTGTAGTCGCCGCAAATTCGAAGTGAACCGTCTTTTTTCTTGACGACGTGCAGTGGACTCACCCAAGGACTGTTAGAGGGCTTGCAGATACCCATATCGATCATGAGCTCGAACTCTAGGTTTGCTGCCTTGTATCTGTCGGGCGGTAGAGGTCGCGCTCGTGAGTATATAGGCGGTCCGGTTGTCTCGATGTGGTGAGTGACGTCATGTTTGACAGGAGTTTTCAATGACATGGGTCGCAGAACGTCTGGATATTTCTTTAGTAGGTCGTGATAAGAGTGATCGCGATTGACCATGTAGACGGTTTTTTGATTGGTACTGTTGCTCTTGATTGCGTTGACACTGAGTTCGGTGATGCGGTCGATGAGTTTTTTTCGGTGTAGGTCGACTAGTAGCTGGTGATGTACTAGGAAGTCTGCACCTAATATAGATGTGTTTACGTCGGACACGACGAATGTCCATCTGAATCGTCTTCGCAGGCCTAGGTTGAGCTCGAGTGTGCGCTCTCCGTAGGTACGAATTTCAGTGCCGTTGGCCGCGGATAGTTTATATGTGGTCTCCGCCGGCTTCAAATGTTTTTTATTTCTTGCGGATAGGACTGATATGTCTGCTCCCGTGTCGACCAGAAATTTTTCGCGTAGATTAATGTCGATGATACATAGTCGGCGGCTGGTTTGGTTTACATCGACGCCCGCCAACGTCGATGTACTTTTTAGTTTTCCCGCTTCATTGCACACGGCGATTCGCATTTGCGTGCTTTGTCGCCGAATCGAAAGTGGTAGCGACACACCCAATTCGGGTCGCCGGGCTTGATCTCGTTATGTGCGTGCTGTCTGGATCTTGAGCGTGAACGGCTGCGGTGTGGGAAGCGCGGGAAATGGCGGTAGCTTTCCACATTTTTCTCACACATACAGTGAAATTGGCGGACTTAATGCCGTGGGCATTATCTGACAGTCGACCATTGGGTGGTGCAGAATGTTAAAGCGGTAGGTGCAAAATTGTAAAAAGAAAGTATGAAGTAGTAGATAACGAAGTTAAGGTAATAAAATATTAAAGAGGGAAGATATGATTGTTATAGTCGATAATACATAACTAAGGGTATAGGGACTTAAAATGAATTATACCTCTATAATAAATATATATCCCAAATATGTATATATATAATATGATATAATTACTATATAATACATAAATATATAAATAAATGCAATACATAGACTACATATTACCACTGTTTTGAGTTTGCCACTTTTTATAAATGTGTTCCCGAACCTTAAATTTAAATGAACAGCGATTATTTGCCATTCTGATTTCCTTGGGCAGCGCATTCCACAGAGAGACAGATTGAACGAAAAAGGAGAAGTGAAGATAGTCAGTGCGGTGAGTGGGACATTGAAGTTGACGGTTATTAGATGAGCGAAGGTATTTAGAATGGTTTGCGCATGTATATTGGAAGTAGGAAGCTAGATAAATAGGTGAAGAAGGAGAGTCGAGAAAAGAAAATAAAGTAGTTAACGCCCTTTGTTGCCTGCGCAGGCGTATGGGCAGCCATTTTAATTGCAACCGATGTGCAGAAACATGATCATATTTACGTAAATTGAAAACGAATCGCATGCAGTTATTTAGAAGACGGTCAATTTTGTTGAGTAGATCTGCATTCAGGTCGTAGTAACACACATCAGCATAATCGATGATAGGAAAAATCAGGGCCTGCACCAGCCGTGCCTTGGTAGTAGACGGAAGGAAGTTTCTAAGGCGGTACAAGCCTCGCAACGACCCAGTTACCTTCTGGCATACACTAGTGACCTGTGCACGCCAGCTCAATGTGTTGTCAATATGTAAGCCAAGATCCTTCACATCTTCACTAAACGGGATTGCCACATTATTGTACGAGACAGGCTGCAGCGATGCGACACTGACTGTTTTCCAGGTACGTGTGCTTCCAATGATTATGGCTTGACATTTGTTTGGATTTACTTCTATGCCGAACCTTTGTGACTAGTTGTAGATAGCAGCCAAATCACCATTTACTGCCGTGATAGCACTAGGTATGTAAGTCATCCACTGCAGCCTGACAGTATAGCTGCAAGTCGTTCGCATACAGATGATACGCACACCGAAGTTCAGAAGTACTGAAATTAATAAAGATTGAAAATAAAAGAGGAGAGAGAATGCCGCCCTGAGGGACAGCCAGCAGATCACACCAACCTGAAGAATTATCGTCAAGCCGGATCGACTGCTGACGCCCCCGAAGATAGGAAGAGAACCAGTCCAGTGTTTTGTCAGAGATTGCAAGATGGTAAGTAATAGGTATCTACTTTTTGATGAAATAAAAAAAAACTACAAACATTTTATTAGTTTATTAAGTGCACTTATTTATAATGTTTTATTCAATCTTAATATATAATTATAATCTTAGTATAAAAGTCATCAATGAAATCAATATAAAAGACATAAGACATACACATTACACAAACAAGTCTATAATTATTCAATTCTTAACTATAATAAAAATGGTGCACAATGGTCAGATGACTTAAGTTTAGTTAAATATAACAAAGTTTATATAACATAACAATGTACATAACAATCATAACGATGAACATGCTAAAAATATAATTAACACGATAAATAAGTACATATTTTACTAAAACCCAATGCTTAAAAATTGGGGAAGGCTAATATCCTCGCATTGCTTAGCCCTAGGAATAAAATTACAGGAACGAATTTGGCATCAATATAAATCGAGTAAATAAAATCCAGTCTGACTTGCGATCGTTGACTGAAGAGGCACTTAATTGAATAGACATACTTTCAGTCAAAAAAGTATCGAGAATGGATGATTTGTTTATGGTTCCAAATTCAAATTTTTGTTTTTTTTTGTAATATCATTTATGACTTTAATAGACAAAAATATCGAACAAAGAGTTTGTCTTAAATTTTGCATCGCCAATGGAATTAGGTAGGTGTTCGGAGTCACTGAAAATGTTACAGGAGGCTTGCCGTGAATCGACTTTATCAAAAACTCGTGCTTATGAGTGGTTCAAGCGTCGAGATGTGATGAAAGAATTGTCTCGCTCTGGTAGGCCGTCAACGTCTGCAACTGTACTTAACATCACAAAAGTGAAGGAAATAGTGACTGAAAATCCCCATTCAACTCTGAGAGAGATAGCCGCTGAACTTTCTGTATCTCACAAGTCGATCCGTACCATATTAACTAATCATTTGGGTATGAAACATGTAGCTGCTCGGCTAGTCCCAAAACTCAATCTGAATTTTCTCCAAAAACTCAATCGCATGAAAGTCGCTGAGGACATGCTAGAACTAGTCAGTTCGGACCAACATTCCTGAAACGCATTGTTACTGGTGACTAGACGTGGGTTTACGAGTTTGACATGCAACTACTCAACAAGCTTCGGAGTGGCGCCTTCCAACTGAACCGAAACAGAAAAAACCACGCTAAAGTCGATCAAAAGTCAAAGTCATGTTGACTGTTTTCTTTGACTATCGCGGTGTTGTGCACTCTGAATTCTTACCGGATGGTCTAACTGTAAATAAAGAATATTATTTGAGAGTTATGCGGCGTTTAAGACAGCAAATTCGACGAAAAAGGCCAGATTTGTGAATTTTGCACCACGACAATGCGCCTTCGCACAAGGCTATCATTGTGAACGAATTTTTGACCAAACACTCAACAAATACCATCCAGCAACCACCATATTCACCAGATATGGCTCCTGCTGACTTTTCTCGTTTTCCTAAATTCAAATTACTACTTAGTGACAGAAGACATAAAGGAGCATTCACGGCGAGAACTGGCGTTTAAAAAATTTTTTGATGAATGGATTATTCATTGGCGCTGATAGGTTGATAGGATAGGAAAAAATAAATTTGGATGAATAACAGACATTTTGTGAATTATTGATCTTTTCCCGGTACTTTCTTGACAGAGTATTATTTTTAAATTTAAGGTACCTATTCGTATTTCTATTTCGTACCGCAAAAGGACACAGATACTTAAAATTGACTTAATAACAATAATAATTAAAACAAGACAAACACATTTGAAAATAATCAATTCAGTTAGATAATAATTAATTACCTTAAACAGGTATATATAATACTTTATAAGAATAACAATCTCTTATGGATCGAGCCCATAACACTTTCCCCACATGGTGTACGTTACAGACCAACGGAATCTATTGCATTGCTTTTATCAAAGTGTTTGACTACACTCAAAATTTTTGTTTATTTGTTTCTAATTTCTTACCAAATCGATTTATAACTTAGCAAATGTTTTTGAACCATTTAGGTGAGTGGTGGGACTTTTTACTTTTGTATCTTTTTATGGATAATGTGTAACGTATAATATATTAGCGTATAATAGGTTAACGTCTCGGAAATCCGATACCTTACGCGTTGTAGTCGTATAGCTGGTCAACTAATAACATCTAGGCTTTTTTGTCTGCATTTGGTGGCGGCGGGATGTTTTCGTCATCTTCACATTTACCGTGACGCATTCTGAGCATCTTAGCCTCATCGGCGCACTTTGCAGTAATGGTGGCCCTGCAAATAAAATTAAGGGTTAATTTGTCTATTCAAGTATTTAGTTAAAGCAATTATTATATTTGACGAGGAACTCGACTAGTTTCAAGCCATGCTAGAGGCTCATATTTATTACCAGCATTCCGCGATCTGCGACGCAGCGACTGTCGCGCTTGGTCGCGCTGCTACTCGTCAAACAGTTACGTAAGAAGCCGAAAACTATATATAAAACTATTAATTTGGTATGTCTATGGTATAATATTAAGTATTAAGTCAATTTATCAAGGAAGGCTATAGGATATTTACTATCATGCTGCAAACAACAAGAGCTAAAAAAAGCGGGTAAAACCACAACCATTAGCTATTTTTTTTTTTTTTTAAGGGGGGAAAAATCATCGAATGACTGCTCCCGCCTGGGTGAGGCGGAAGGGAGTGTCAGACTCTTACTGACTAAAAACCACCCCGTTCCTTCTCCTGCACGTCGAGCCGAAGCCCCGGTTACCCGTTAGGTTCTCCGCGACAACCATTAGCTATACGATGACGCGGCGTTGTCGCTCTGCTACTTACTACAAGTTCCTCGTCAAATAATTGCATGATTACGCCGAAAAACATAATAAATAATTTAGTTTGTCTCACGAAACAAATTTAAATGTTTCGAATATTATTGGAGAAATAACACTAGATCTAGTCATCAACTCACCGAACTAAACTTTCTGATACGTCAAATTTGTCCGTAATCTCGCAAATGACATCAGAAACTGCTTGTGGATCCAGGGATCTTTTGGCTGGCTTGTGAAGGAAGGCTGGCGACTTCTTTCCAGACAGAGAATGTGTAGCCAAGACTCTGTGGAATTAAATAGTAGTGTTTCTTTATATAAGAAGTATACAATTGCATATAAGGATTAAGGAGGACTTAATGCTAACAGCATTCTCTGCCAGTCATCCTTTTAGGTAGTGCAGAAATGTACCTCTATATGTGGTAGGTGGTAATGTAAGATGCAAAAAGGTTATGCGAGGACTACCTCGCATAACCTTTTTGTAAAAGTTTTATTATTCTATATTTCTATACAAAGTATCAGACGCCTTCAATATAATATAAATAAAAAAGAAATTCAAAATGTACCATTCAACTATCTGTATAAAATGTACATTCTAATTGTCCACAGCACAGTTATGATATATGTAGTTTGCATTACTTACTGTCTTGAGAAGATTGCAACAAGCAAAGACCTTGTGGCAATTGTATAGGACTTCCAGTTGACATTTTTAAACTTGTCCTTATGTACCAATGTTTTTCCGGTGCCAATGCCGATCTGAAAACAATATTATTATCATTCTAATGTAAAACTTTAGATAAAAATATTCACCATTATATATTTCGATTGCCATAAGTAATAATTGATAAGGATTGGCCACAGAAAGCTTTAGGAAATGACGAGTGAAAGGAGGGTAGGGAGGCCTTTGCCCTGCAGTGAGACAACCATGGCTAAAAATAAATCAATAATTAATAATAAAAAGTATGTACATGTCTTTTCCGACCTATGTTCTTATTGTTAAATTGCCATTATCCCAATTCAATGAGAGACTTATTATGTTTCGCCTAGTAAAGTTTTATGTTAGTTATTTTGTTCGTTTTTGATAACAGTTACGTGTTCCGATTGGTATTTGACTTTTAAGGTAGATGCTAGTTGGAACACCAACACAGTAACAGTCCACTGTGTATTCACAAAAGCATTAATTAGTTAGCAATTATGATGTAGGCGCAATTATTTCAATTTAATCTGAAGTAAAATGTCATTAATCCACACTATCCATACTAATATTATAAAGAGGAAAGATTTGTACCCATTTTTGTATGTTTGTAATGAATAGGCTCAAGAAGTACCGAGCCGATTTAAAAAATTCTTTCACCAATAGAATAGGCTACATTTCATGTTGAAAAAAAAAATAGGGATCCTTGGTAAAATTTGAACAAAGTAACCGAAGGTGTAGAAAAATGAGTCTTAAAATGTCTTTCGTCGAATGCGCTGCCGAAACTATTAGCGATAGAAAAAATAAGTAATGTACAATAATATTGAAATATATCATAATGTCTACAAAAACTCCGCGGTAGCTTATGTCTAACTGTTGTAGTTATGTGACTACAACAATCCAAATTTCCAAAAATAAATAATTGTCTACCCTGTGCGAAGCCGAGACGGGCTGCTAGTATAATATATGCGTGCAAATTGTACTTTTCTAGGATAATAATTAAATGCCTTTTTAATCGAAAATTAAATAATAGGAACTAAAGTATTATTATTTAACTTCCCATTTTCAGGAATACGGTAAGTATATAAAAGAACTATAACAAAGTATAACATTACCCATTCTTTATCTGTTTTGTTGGTTGGTTTTATGGCGGTATTAATATTTTCATTTTCCTTATTGGCTGTAAGTTCAACTATTGCTTTCTGACAGCTCTTTATTTCTGTCGTGATCCTCTTCATACTTGTCTCTATAGTTTTTAGAGTGACATTTTTATCCGTTTTCATTCTATGAATTTCTTTATTGAGAACTCTGCTCAAGTGGTTAGTGATGAGGACCTCGTCATCTGATCGATCAAACTCATTCTCATGATCTTCCTCCATGGGCTCCGCGAGGCGGCTGGAGCCAGCTTGAGCCTCATCTAGACAGCCGTTCATATGTTTTCGCTGTGGTTTCCTATTATAAGTCTGTGCATCCAGTGACTCCGATGACTTCGACGACTCAGATAACTTCAGCGACTCATGCCGCTGTGGCGCCTCGGGTGACTCCTCCAGCCGCCGAGCCTTCGGCGACATACTCTTTCTGCGTTCTGTGATAGAATCTATTAGGCATTCAAAAATCGTTATCAGATTTTCCATACGGTAAAAATAATCGTCATTTTTAATTGGTCGAATTTTATGATTAATTCTCTCAGTTCTGATGTTTCTTGCCAAAGCCGGTAAAGATCTGTCTGTACGTCCCTTGTTAATTCTGCCATCCTGGGATTTTACGTTCTCTCTGCGTAAACTCTTTAATAACGACTCAGAACGCGATTCAATTGGAGTGGACCTGTGCTTTGGAGTCACTAGGTTATTCATTGAATGTCGGTTTAATAGTCGGCGTTTCTTGTCATTAATTTTGTGCTTTCTGATTGCTTGGATGTCCTGCAAAAGTTTATAATTTCAAAGTTAAATAACAATGGTAACATTTTTACGAATATTTTTGGGACAGTACCTAATTGAATATAACATCACACCTTTTTACTTTTTACGTAACAATATTTTAGTTATTAGATAAAATCAGTATATTGAATATATACATAACAGAATACCTCTACATACTAGTTATACAAATGTAATTTATACTTATACTCAGTGTTGGGCAAAATGTAATCTAATTACTGATTACTAACTACAATTACATATTGTAGTTAGGAATCAAAACTACAGATTACATTAAATAATCGTAAAAGTAGTTAAAAATTTTGATTAATAACTACTAATTGTAGTTGCAATCACGATTACGATTACGATTACTTTTTATAACCAAACATTTTAAATAATCAAACGCGTTCAAGTATCGACTTGTCGTTTGCTAGTTAGGTAGTTAGAGCGTGGTGTTGCGACCGTTCGCGTTGGATCATAGTATAAAGAAAAGGGAAGTAGGCCATCTTCTTCCCAATCCGCGATATAATTGCCTACTGTGTTAGGGTTGTCACTATTAGTTAAATTACAATTTTTAAAATTACATGTCAAGATTTACCTTTAGTTAACCACATAAATCGATAGACCATAGTCAATTACTTATTTTGAATTACGATTTTGTAACTGTAAGCAGGTAGGTACTTAGTTACTATACCTACCTACAATAGGTACCTACTAAGAAATCGACATAACCTTAACTAAACGTAAACAAAACAATAGCAGCAAATCAATTGCCAGATCAAAAGTACCTACTTAATACATTCTAGTAGGAAATTGGGCCTACCTACTTCCTATGTGATGTGATACTGATAGAAAACTAACTCAAACAAAAAATAAGTATGTAGGTATCTCATCATCAAGTACAAATTATATTAGGTATGCTAGAATAAGTGACATAGCTTATCTTTCCTGTTCTTCAAAATCAATAATTCCAAACACATCACATTTTATTTCACTAAAAAATAAAAGTTCTTAGGAGTCAAATAATCAGTAGTTGTAACTACTAGATTACAGTAATCAAATTACTAACTACTTCATGTAGTTTGATTACTTCAGTTAAATAAAAATGTAATCATAACTACATGTAGTCAACTACTTTTAATCGTAATTAGTAATCTGATTACAAAATAGTAATTAACTACGCCCTACACTGCTTATACTATACTATACCTAACAACGGTACGATCATACAGGAATACCTCGTTTAGACGACACGGCTACATTATTTGTATAGATTTGTGCAGATATAACAAATTGTACCTTGTAGGTACATCCGTTCTTGTGTATATGGAAATAATATTTCTTCATGTTTAGTAACCAAACTTGTTCAAACACGCATTTATATATATTTTATAATTAGTAAAGGAGAATGAACCTCATCGGAGTCTGCGGACGACGTAGTCTCATCATCATTTGGCTTCCAAGACGAAGCACTCGGGGAATAATCCCCATCGATCTCTTCCATCTTCCTGCTCCAGCTAGAATCTGCTACAGGTGACCTCGATCGTTTCTTCATCATAGTTTCCAGCATATGACGATCATCTGCAAGAAAACGTTAGTGTAACGGTTGCTTTTAATTTAGCGACTTTAATAAAAGAAGGAGGTTCTTAGTATGTTTGTTTATGCGCGATTATCTCGCGACTGGCTGAACCGATTTTCTTTGGGTTTCCAGAAAAGTGTTTGTTGTACTCTGGAAAAGGTTAACCGACTTTAAAAAAGGAGGTACTGAAGTCGGTCTTTAACGTAGTTTATAAAAGAATTATTTAATTTAATTTACTGATTTTTTTTATTAGGTCGATGGTATGAGTACATGATGTTATTTTTTAAATAATACCTTGCGTATCATGCCCAATTTGATAACTCACCCACAATGAAATATTCTTACAGACTATGCGAAAAGAATAGGCAAATCACTGTGGTGAAAGTAGGAAAACTATGTTACGTTATTCGATTTGAAGTTCGAGGTGAAGTCTTTTTTTAATTATGTTATTACGGCCTGTCATCATTACCTAAAGACATCATTGTTTATAGGTAAATGTTATTAATGAATTATAAAACTAATTTAAAAATTAGTACCTTCTTGGTCTACACTTTTAAATGTTGCTGGGCCCGACACGGTTCATAATTATTATTACTTATTGTATTTTCTAACCACCTGTATATTATGTACATTATCGATGCAATAAATACTTGATTACATTTGTTCTTAATTGTTTTATTAAATTGTAAATAAAAAATAATCATAGACTGTAGTGGCTACTGCGGTACGTAACACATGTGATGCTCTCACATGTATTACATCCAGGCGGTGTTTTTGTAACCATAAGTACCTACGACAATGATATTTAAAAAGAAAGAAGATTGACAGTTATATATTGTTCAATGTGCAGTAAAGTGATAATGGAATATTCTAATTAATCCATGGTATTCAAGGCAACCAAGGCTTGCACACATGCTGCGATGCGATAAGAGTACTAATACATTACTGTCCAACTTTACCAACGAAATCAACAATTATTTAAATGAAAAAAAAGTTTGTTGTAGCAATATTTTTCGACTATAAAAAAGCATTTGACACGTTAGAAACCAACACGCTAATTACATCTATGGAAGAGTGTGGTGTGGAGAAGCCACTGAAAGAATGGTTCAGAGACTACCTCACCTCACGCTCTTACCGGGTCAAGATAAGCGACACGTTCAGTGACGAAAAAATAGTCCGATGTGGGGTTCCGCAGGGATCAGGGAGTGGTCCCGTATGTTATTTAATGCACGTAAACAGCCTGTGTAATGTCCTTCAACATTGCTCAGCGCACATGTTCGCGGATGACCTCTGCGCCTTGCGAGCCGGTAATGACATCGCTGAAACGTGCCGACTAGTCCAACAAGACGTGGACGCTGTAGTTAAATGGTCTCATGACAACGGAATAGTACTTAATACGGAGAAAACACAATATTTAATTATACACTCGCCGTACTCACCCCTGAACGACCGATTTTGATACGGTTTTCATAAAACTGTGTGTTACACTTAAGAGAAGGTTTTAGTATTGGTACCCACTAATTAACCGACTTTAAAAAAAAAAGTAAATGTTCATCGATAAAAACATAATTTCAATATGAAGAGATTCTATCGGATTCGTATTGTACTTTGATTTGTCCAGTCTGTACCTTGAAAAACTATGGTTATATTCATTTTCCGTTTTCGGGCGTATTTTTATTTTTCTAGAAAATTTTAAGGTATTTTACAATTTTGAAAGTACATTTGTAGTTTAAATGTGATATCTGTCATAAATGATTTCTATACATACATGATTTTTATATGCTTTAATTAACAAATAAGGATGCACACGCGACGGAAGATGGAGTTACTTTTCCTGTTTTCCCAACATTTCCCTTCACTGCTCTGCTTTACTAAAACGAGCTCCGGAGTATGAAAAATAATTGTACCGAGTTTCGTTCAAATCCGTCGAGTAGTTTTTGTTTCTATAATGTTTATACAGACAAACAGACAGACAAAAATTTCACTTATTGTGTATTTGTCATCAGTATCGATTCTCAAACACTCCCTGACAGTTGTTGTACAATAGACTAAATGCAACGTTATGGATTTACCCCCATAGCCTCCGTAACTGTAAGAAAATTCTAAAGGAAGCCCGTCAAGACATGTCCTATAAAGACACAGAGAAGTTACTATTAGTTCATAATACTTAGAGTAAGCTCCTAATCTCTTATTTATATACTACATACTCTTATATACATATTAAACATAGAATTTAAGTACTACTTTATATCAATATTCCTAAATATAACTAAATATTGTCATTATTTACCTTACCTTGTTAGCCCTTAAGTACTTATGATTATATAACAATGTTTATTACTTTTACCTAACCTCGCCTGAAACACAGGATGTCCTAGTTCAGGCACCTTGATGTCCTTGTTGTGAACCTTATATAGCTTTAAACAAAACTGTATATTTCTAGACTATTATGTTTGAAAATAAATTGTAATTATTTATTTATTGTGAAACATATTTCACAAAAGAGGTATGTAAGAATCGTAGTAATTGGCGTTCCTTAGTCTCTGCCTACTCCCATGGGAGACAGGCGTGAAGTTATGTATGTATGTATGTATATTTCATGTTCCTACAGAATTGACCTCTCTATAGATTTATTATAACTAGTACGTGTTTGACCGAGCTTTGTTCGTTGTTTGTTTAGTACCGCAATATTAATGTTAAAAATAAATGAAAAATTAAAATGGAAAAAAGAGACAAAATAAAAAACCCGGCAGCAGCAGCAGGCATCCGCTCTCCCTATTAAGAGCTATTTTACTTAAGTATCTTTAACTATACCGCATAAGCATTGTATTGTAATAAGGATTTTATTCAATGAAAACACGGATAAAACGACATTTACTTAAAGTGAAACCTATCTAAACCGACTTATCGCTCCTGAAACTCTCGAATACAAAATGTCCAGAAATTCGATGAAACTTTTTCCAGGATCATAGATTATATACGTATATGCAAGAATTGTTTGTTTAAGGTATTAGATAGACAGATAATAGATAAATGGTACGGAACGTTTACAAATATATAAGTATCTGCGCACCATTGTGCCCTTGGCCTATTCCAGATTCGGAATACTATATTCGGTAATACCTATTAATAAGCACTAATAAGTGCTTTACCTAAGTGACATCAACTCAACATCAAAAGTGACAACAACGACATTTTGCTAAGAGAAATAGCACCGACTTTGGAAGTAGAAACCGACGCAAGACGGCGTAACGTGCTTTCCGAAGTATGGAAGTTAAACCCCATCAAGACCCACTTGCCCCAGACAGTAGCCGGTCTCGTAGCCTATAGCGCCAATCACATCAGTAGGTTTACAAACTATAATTATTATAGCTAGGCATAGCAAGGTATATTACCACATACTATAACATATATTTCTACGATGTCACCAAAATAATTATCCGAGGTATATGTTTTGATATACCTATATAATATATTTAAATCGATACGCTCGCAGACCGAATATGTATTATGGTACTTACATGTCCCGTCTGTAGTAGCTAGGTATATTAATTACAATGTGTAGCTCAATATATTCATTTAAATTATAGCTAGGTCTGTGACGGCTTTAAAGCTCCAATAAAGTACCTACATTAACAAGAGTCTTATACTCACATACTGCATAAGAAGCTTTCGATAATTAGTTATTTTTTATAAAAACTAACCTTGAATTTCTTCATGCTGCTCTTCAGTCCTATTTGCTTCTGGAGATAGTGCTGGAGTCGTGGCTAGAGTCTGGACTTGAGCCCGGGTTGAAGTCCGGACTGGAGCCCGGACTGGAGACCGGGCTGGAGCCGGGGCTAGAGCTACTGCTGGAGCCGGGGCTAGAGCCGCTGCTGGAGCCAGAGCTGGAACCGGGGTTGCAGCCGGGGTTAGTTCCCATGTTCCAGTCAGGGCCAGAAGCGCCTCCGCAGCGGCGAACCTCTTCTCGTCGGTATCAATATAACTTGCACTAGTTGCACTGTTTTCCATAATTCTGATTTTTCTCTGGGGAGCTCTGTTTGCAATGAAGACACGGAAGATACTAACCTACGCCTGACTGAACGGAATAAAGTAATTTGCAAAAGTAAAGATTACAATGGGAGTCATAAACACCACGGACGGCTAAGCCAGGTACCCGGCGAAAATAAATCCCATTTTGAATAGAAAGTAATTATCAGTTATTGTGTAGTTTCCGATAAGTAAAACAATACACTTGTTGTAACGGCCTACAGGATCATTTGTTTCAAATTATCATTTACATCATCAAAATCGTTAGGTAATTTAATTTCTTAATTTAGGTAATTCGCAGCACACATCGACACTACTATCATTTACACAATATACATGTGTGGGTAATTTCATATTAATAGATATGTATAGAAACATTCGTCTATCACACACATCTTGGTATTTAAATATCATTTTTGTGTCGGTATACGTAATAATTTAGTAAATAACTTTAAATAAAAACGAGGGTAAAGATAAAAATACTCATAACAAACTTTGAATAAATCGAAATCAAATAATGAACGATCGAGCTATACTAAATACCCATATAAATATAGTGTTTTCTCATCGTATTTTTATGTTACTGAATGATACAATATTTCAATAATCTCATATACAGCGCGCTTGGTGCAATGGTTATCGCCTCCAGTTGTCAAGTAAAGTGCCGCCGGATCGATTCCGGCATTCACATGTTGTATTAATTTATCAAATATTTGAAATTTGAAACAATTAAATCTTTTCTTTTTTTTCTTATCCTATTTTTCTAAATCTTATGTTAATTTTAATAGTAAATACTTTAGATTTATTTATTATTTAGAATAATCTCATTTGCTTCATGCATTTCAACCAACTTAAATAAGATAAAAAACAGTAAAAAAGTAATAACTATGCTTTCTTAATGGTTCGATACCTGAGTATATTTGTAATGTTTGTGGCGACCATGGAATTTTATTTTACCCGCTTATGAAGAAACTACCGACTATATAAAACAAGTTTTTCAAATCACCCGACTTACAAAATAATTGCGTTCTTAGTTGTCAATGTATGAAGATTTCATAGTTTATTGCTACGCTACTCATATTCGAGTGCAAAGTTATTTTTACAAGATGTTCCAACACCTATCAACATTTAAAAAGGCTGAAATCATTGTTTTGCATGAGCAAAACATAACAATAACTGAAATTGCAAGGCGTTTAATGATATCGGTGAGTAAATAAGATATAAGTTGATATTCTATCTAGTTGATATTGTGTTTATAATTTAAAGTTACTTATAGATATTAATCATATTTATTATTATTTTTAAGTAACTTTAATTCCTGTAAAGTATTTCCTGGTATTTTAAATACTTATTTGTTTGGTATCAACAGAGGAGATCCGTGCAGTTATGGGTGCACAGACATGCGGAGACCGGTGAACGTTGAACATCGTCGACATGGGCCTAAACCAAAGGCAAATTCATCGGCTCGGCACTACGACATCGTAGCCAACACACACTACAGTGACAGCACTGAATGTTTCAATACTAACTGTACGGAGACACCTGCATTCTGCTGGTTTAAGGTGCACCAGCAAAAGCGATTAGAATTTGCTAGGGACTTTATTAATTTTGATTGGGCGAACAGTGTGGTTATATTTAGTGACGAAAAGACTTTCAAGTCGGATAAGGATGGGCGTAAAATATTGTGGAGAAAAGATGGAGAAAGGTATACGAATTGCAACCTTCTGCCTTGTAGGACCAGTGGCCGTATTACTGTCGGGTATTGGGGTTGGATGTCTTTTATGGGTCCCGGTGAGCTCGTGGAAATATCTGGTCTCAGTAACAGTCATGATTACTTGAATATTTTACAAAACGTAATGTAGCCTTTATTCAAATTAACTTATAATAATGTTTATATTTTTTAAGAATATTAAAATGCTGTCTAGAGCATACGGTGAAGTGATGTTATTGTTTTGTGGTTAGAAATTGTCATAATTTCTTTCTATTCAACATGTTGATTCACTTCACTTTAATTTTTCATTAACAAATTTATTTAACTGATTTCGAGCTTGATTGACATATTATATTTACGCCCATCTTTAACTAATTTAAAGTTTCCCTGATTCTAAAGGTCATGAATGTTAAAATCGTTCCATAGCATTCGTCACATTTTTTTTACTAACATACAGCCCACTGAATATTGAACCTTATAACAACGGTCGTAAAATAGATAATTAATGGAAGATTCCAATGACAAAAAGTCGCCCATTTCAAGAAATAACATGTTGAAATTTCAGTGTAATTTTTTACATGTTTTACTTGTTTATTACTTAATGTTTTATTAAATTACAAAACAAAAATGTTGTATTTGATTATTACTTAATAAAAAATGTTGCTGCCATCGCATTACCACATGCTACTTCCCGATTCGACTACTTATGAGGTTTATTGTCATATATCTATTATGATTTAAAGAACTTTAAATTTAACATGACGTGGTATATAATTATTAGATATAAATATTGAATATTTTGACCACATATTTGTATAACAAATAAATTAATTGTAATAAAAATTGGTATTGTTTTATTTACCGACTCATTTGCTTCTTTTATAGCCTGATATAATATTACAAAAACAAAAAAAATAATAAGAAAAACAACAAGGTAAATAAAAAAATACTTTTAGGTGGAATAGAACATCAGTGATCCTTGACAGACGATAAAAGCGTGCTCATTAACCAATCGACCACGAGCACTACGATAATGATAGTGAAAATGTCGGGTCATATCAATGATTGTAAATAGTTTTAACCTTACCCACGCATTAAATTATAAAAATACGTATACCGACACAAGAATGAAAATACCAATGTGAATGTGGTGGACGAATATTTTTATACACAGTAATATGAAATTACCCACACATGCACACTGTGTAAATGACAGCAGTGTCGATGTGTAGCGCTGCAAACCAATTAGCGGTGTTTTGTGTACTACATTTTTATAATAACTATCGTGAGACATACTAAATTAACTAAAAATCGCGGGTTACTCTCGTAAATATACTGAGAAAAGCTCTACTAGTTTCGAACCACAGAGGGGTTCTTCCTCATGAGCAGCGTGAGCGGTCGCGGCGACGTCGCGCAGCCTACTGGCCAGCGTTGGCATTTAACGTTCTCATCATTACAAATTAATCAAGCCCAAACACCAGGTAAATTCTGTTAACCGTTGAGGAGTTCCCTTCAGTCTTCTACTACTTCACCATCAGTCCCCTAATGACAATTACATTCAATATAGATGTACAGATCTTCTCAATAGAAATAACTTAAGCCCAAACACGGGATCATTGATACAAATTCTCGAGGAGTTCCCTCGGTTGTCTCTTGACTCTATCATCAGATCAACTCCATACCTTTGTCAAATTGTAGTAGTTGCAAATACTATATCAAAAAATTAACAAACGCTCTCGCCACCCATACCGTTTTGAACAGTTTTCCTCGGTTTCCATAGGATCCCATCGTCGAATCCTGACCTGGTGGAAATGGGACCATCCCAAGAGACTTTTTCAACAAAAAATAATCATTAAAATCTGTCCACAAACGCCGGAGTAATCAGGTAACATAAACACGAAAAAAAAAACATACAGCCGAATTGATAAGAGGAGGTTATTTTGGGAAGTCGGTTGAAAAGAAGGTTGTCTGTATGTCTGTCTGTATGTTCACACAGCTTACTCTTGAATCCAATTCCGATCGATCGACATTGACATTGTGAAATTTCGTACTCTTGAGTTGTAACACTAGCGCCTTTTGCATCCGTATTGCGTGGATATTTCAAGAACTAAATGGTATTGAGTTTGGTTTTATATTCCGTACTCTAAATGCTACTTTAGCAGCTACGATAGGGGTTGTATAGTTTTGACATTGGATAATTATTGAGATTTTATTGGATTGAAATTGCATTGACATTGAGATTGGTTTCAAGAGTAAGCACCCGGTATGATTATATATTGTACCTTTATAAACGCCCATAGGGTCATTTGTTTCAAAATATCATTTACATCCTCAAAGTCATTAGGTAATTAAACTTATTATTTTTGTATCGGACAGTCCATTTATCAAGGAAATCTGTAAAATACCACGCTTCAGTTAATAGGAGCTAAACAGCGGTGAAACTGCGCGGACGGAACTAGTATTATGTGGTTTTTTAATCAATGTATGTATGTTTTCGATTACAGACGTACTCTTTAGTAAGTTAGTAGGTACCTTTTTAAAATGGTGGATATGTAAGTGGCATCTGACGGTAATAAGTTACACGTGGGAATATTAGTAGGTAGTTCCAGACATCGCAGATGCTCCGTCATTAGTACAGGTAAGGTTTTAGACAATGGGTTGAAACAAAAGAAGAATTGTTTTAATGCACACAATACTCAAGTATTGTGTGCCTGTACGTGGAAGTAAGAGAGCATCCAAACGCAGGATTAGCAACCGCCCGAACTTCTTTGTTCACTTCAAAAATAACTGCCTTCTTTCGATATTCAGTACAGGATTTGTAAAACCATTGACTGAAACAATGACGTATAATAATATAGCTTTATCTTATCTTTTAAAAGCCGACATCTCTTTTTTCTCAAATGAGTTGATTTATACAAATAATATCACTATTCAGTAATATGTCACATTCGTTATTTTTAACGTTTGGCAAAACAAATCTAATGCATTTTGTCTTTTTATCATTTAGCACTAAATTATTTATGGTAAACCAGTTTTGAACCTTCATCAGAGCACTATTTACATAGTCATAATTATTTGTACGTCTATTTATTTTAAAAACCAGTGATGTGTCATCAGCAAATAATACCATCTGTGGTTCATTCCGGAATAAATGCGGCAAGTCATTTATATAAGCCAAAAATAGGAAAGGGCCTAGTATTGATCCCTGCAGTACACCCATAGATATCCTAGCACCCTGTGAGTTTACCTTATTTACTTGCACCTTAAGTTGCCTATCCCGAAGGTATGACTTTAATAGATTTAGCGATACCCCTCTAATGCCGTAGTGTTCCAGCTTCAGCAAAAGCGTTTCGTGCTCAACACAGTCAAATGCCTTCGAAAGATCACAGAATATTCCAATTGCATCTTGTGCTTCTTCCCATGAGGCAACAACACGTTTCAAAGCTACTCCTGCGTCAGTAGTGCAGCGTCCCCTGGTGAACCCGTATTGTTGATCATGAAAGATAGAATTCGTGTTAAAGTGGCGCAGCATCTGAACAAGCATCAGTCTCTCAAACACTTTACTAAGCACTGGTAAAATAGAAACCGGCCTATAGTTATTAGGTTCCGCGCTATCACCGGATTTAAACAATGGAACTACTTTACTGTGCTTCATCAAATCCGGAAAAACCCCTTGATCTATGCTTTTATTAAAAATGAAAGCTAAATGAGGCGCTATAGTCTCTATAAAAGCCCTACACACCCTAACCGACATTCCCCAGAGATCTTCAGTCGACTTAACTTTGATATCTTTAAACGCTTTAATGACTGCTTGGGGGTTTGTGTACTGAAACCGAAAAACAGAAGGGCATTCTTTAACATTACTTTTAAGAAGCTCAACTGAAAGAGTTGGAGATGATTTCAACGCTTCTGTAGTTTTAAGCGGTATATTTTTAAAGAAATTTTCAAATTCCTGGGCAACTTTCGAATTTGTACTAATGCGTCCATTTTCGGTATTTAAATTAAATTCAGCTTTACGTGATTTATTTCTACCTGTCTCGTTATTAATTATATTCCAAGTAGTCTTTATTTTGTTTTCCGCGGTCCTAATTTTGCTGCTAATATGAAGGGCTTTTGCATATTTACAAACTAGGTGATTTGAATATTTTTGAGTATCTGGAGACATAGCTGTGAAAAGTCTCACTATTATTAAATGGTTTCATACCATAGAGCTCAAACAACTTTCCCCTACTTTTACGAATACCTGGTGTAGCCCAGTCACAGAATACAAATTTACATTTAATGTTTTTACGTTTTAACGGGAACATTTTATCAAACTGTGTTTTAATAATGGACAATAAGTTGGCATAAATCTCACTTGGGTATTCACTATCACATATTTGGCCGCATAATTCATTACTTAAGTTGTTATTAAATGACTCAATTTTTTTAACCGTGATTTGTCTGAACATAATTTCCCTTTTTTGTATAGTTGGGATAGTGTCAAAATTTACTATTAGCCCACTGTGATCAGATGGTAATATATTTACAATGTCTTTATGTAAATAATCACAGTTACAAAAAACATTATCTATACATGTTGCCGAGGTGGAAGTTACTCGGGTGGGTTCCAGGAAAACATTAGACAAATCAAAAGATCTAATAAAGAGGCTTAACAAGTTAGTACAATTAGAATTTCTTTCCAGGAGATCAATATTAAAATCGCCACATACTATGGTATATTTACTATTGGAGCACGTTTTTTGCAATACATCTTCCATTACTGAACTAAAAGAATTCAGATTCTGCAAGTTAGGAGGCCTATAAACACATACTACAATATACCTATCCAGCTCAACACAGGACAACTCAATTGTGTGTTCTATTGATAGTAATGCAATATCTTGTCTTACCTTATAGTTTACTGATATTTTTACTAAGATCAGGCTACCACCGTGTATCATTGTTTGACGATTATAACAGCCGCCAACACAATAGTTTTCAAAATGAATAGATTCTACTTGATAGTCCTTCAGCCAGTGTTCAGTTACACAAATAATATCATACTTAAATTTTTCTAAAACCAATTCTATTTCAAGTAATTTTGATGAGCAGCCCTGTATATTTTGACTTAATAGTGTTAACAAGTTGTTTTGTTTATACTTTTGTGATATATTTTTATATTGAGTCTTAAATATACTGCCAGAATATACCTTACTATTAACATTATCTATGATGGTATTTTCTGTTGTCTTACAATCTAGTTTAAACTAGTATTATTAGTTAAAGTTATGTGTTAAAGTTATGAAGTAACGAAACCCAAAATAAATAGAAGCAAGCTATTTATCTCAACTACCAATTTAGACTAAAATGAGTAACAGGCTAATTTACTTATGTGACATATAACATTGAAATTGTATCGTTAAATGTTTATGTTTATTTACATCTAAGACGATTAATGGGTGATAAAACAACCTGGATATATCGAAACAACCGAAAATCTCAGGTGCTTACATCGGATAAATAAACACAACACAATATCAAAGTATTTATTTAGATTAATAATAACAGTCTCCATAGGAACAACGATTATATTATTATTTATTCAGCAAAATCAGATAAATTAATGGGTTTTTACTGAAATTGACGTTTTGTATGAAAAAATTTAAACGATTTTTTTCATGTATTTTTTATTTGTATTTATCGAAGTATTGGGCATCAATAAACTGCCACAAAATACTTCTTAAACAAATCAGCTGGACGGGTGGCAACAAATTCTCTAAATGCATTTTGTACTGCCTCTCGGGTATTGAATTTTATTCCCGCGAAGAAGTTATCCAAATTCTGGAAAAGAAGTAGTCTGGTGAGTAGGGCGGATATCGGAGAGCTTCCAACCCCAGTTCTTGTAACTTGGAGACCATCTGTTGTGCAGCTTTAGGTCGCGCGTTGTAATGCAGGAGCAATGGAGATGAGCGATTGACCAGTGCTTGTTGGAGATGTGTCAGCTTCTCCATCATTGTGTTCAGTTCTTCACATTACACACCCGCAGTAATGCTCACTCCGTTCGGTAAGAACCTGTGATGAATCAGACTGGCGCTAGACCATCAGTGACCATCACTTTTCTAGGAGTAAGTTTTCGTTTCGGGTATTGTTTAGGTGCTGAACTAACTACTACTACAACTATGTTGAGCAGTGCAAGGCACTGCTCGATGCATACTTAGCTCTGGCGATCATTGAGTTTGTAGGACACCCACTTGTCAAGTTTTTTTACCTTGCCAATTTGACGTAAATGGACCAATATTGTTTTGATGCTAACGTCGAAAGCTGTTGCTAAATCAGCCGTAGATTGTATGTCATCAGCTTCCACAATAGCCTATTGTCACCAAAGTCTTCAGACGACCGCGAGGTTGATCTTGAAATTAAAGTACTTAGGATTCAATTTCGATGAGCGTTTTACGTAAACACTGGCGGTGTGTGCGCGTCCCGTCTGTCTTCGGCACACTCTGGAGTGACTGAAGCGCCAGCGCACGATAGTCCAGTTGGATGATCATGATTTTTAACACCCGGGCGATGAAATAAATATGGTATCATATGACATGATTGAAATGTACCATATTAAAATTTAGTGATTGAAAGACCGAATCGTATTTTTATGAATACTGGCAAAATTTTTCAATATCCATTATCAATGTTAACGTCTATATAAAACGACATGCATTTAAAAAACAAGGAGGGCTAAATGGTGTATGACTAAACAAAATATCTGAACGAAAACGACTATTTGGTTTAAGTGCACCCTGCGTGGAAAATAGAGGCAGCTAGAAGTGTTTAAGAGACGAACCATGTCGTATTTGGGTGACGGACAAATGTTTTAAGCGACATCATACCGTGTGATTAGTGGGAAGTCAAAATGTTTCAAGTTACTTGCTAGTAAAAATTAGAAACAGGAAAAACGCTTTAACTCATATTGACTTATTAATTAGAGATAGGGTGACTGGTTTATGTCTCGGTTATTAATATGATGGTATGGTTCAAGTACATAATTTAATAAAAATGCGAAATCCAAGTCGTTTAATACACTGTCACTTTGGAAACAACACGAAAATAGAATTGTTTGAAACGCCAAAAAAGTGCTCCGATTTTAATGAAACTGGCATCAATCGACGGAGAAAAATTCGGTGATTCCGAATATTATATAACTCAATATCGCCCAAAATGTCGCTTAAACCAAATAGCCCGTTACCCCTCGATATATTTGCGATAGTTATTCGTAAGGATAACTTCGCATTCAATTATTACACAGACAAATCCTTCAGTTTCCCCAAAGAGATTACTGAATCGTAGCCAAGACACAGCCAATTATTATTATTATTTCAAATATATTTTAACTTCTTTCTCGTAAGAGAGTTTAAGAACCTTATACACGGGCCGGAGCCAAGTGTATAAGGGGAAGTTTATATACCTCTAGAATAGGTGGATGATAGAGTAGATAATGTTAAGAATTTTCTTGTGATGCGGCAAGTGTTGAGGATGGTTGCTTTTTGGAGTGTGTGAAGAGTGAAGGTAGGCATGTGGAGAGTGTTGAGACTTTGTGTGAGGGACTTAGGTACAATACCGGTGGTTGAGAGGACGATGGGGACAATGTGAACTGTTTGTGCTCTTCACTGCGTTTTCATTTCTATAGTGAGATCTTGGTACTTACTTAACTTTTCAGAAATAGTGGATTGTATGTTATGTGAGTTTGGGATGGCAATATCTATCAAATATACTGTTTTGGTAACTTTGTCATGTACTGTAATATCCGGTCTATTGAAATGTATCGTTTTATCTGTAACAATTGTTCGATCCCAATATATTTTACAATGTTTATTTTGTAAAATTGTTTCGGGCTTATGGTTATAGTATGCGACCATTTATCTATCAGACTATATTTATAAGCTAGGTGTTGGTGTATTATAGCGGATATTTGATCGTGCCTGTGCTTGTAGTCAGTCTGCGCGAGAGACTTGTAAGCTCCGGTGATGTGCTATATGGTTTCTGACATTATTATTATTTTAATACTAGATGCCGCCTCCGACTTTATCGGTCTAGAATAGGTAGGTGAATGTAGGCAGAATACCAACTTAGATAAAGGAATTTTCTTATGCATATTACCAAAATATTCAAATACTTTCACAATGCTCTTGGCATTCAGTTTATGTATATATGGAAAATTAAAAAAATATACATGAAACCACTGGATTTGACCCGGACAATGCGGGTGGAGAACATCTTCGTAGACTCGTAGTCGCGTAGGCTTCATCGTTTCGTAGACTTCGTAGTCCCGTAGACCTCGTAGCCTCGTAGATCTCGTAGACTTGAAGACCTCTTTATTCTTGAATTACATTCTATAATTGACACTGAGCCTCTTTCGTAACACTAATTTTAGGAGTTACCTACTCAGTGTAAGTATACTAACCTCCGTATTTATAGACAAGTAAAAGTCATTATACCTCCGAAAACTAGAAACAAGTAAGTGGTATTTATTTTAAAATGAAACTTAAATACCGTACCGTAGTTGGTTCGAAAAGCGATGGTCAGTTGACGTGATTTGAATGTGATCGGTCGGGTTCAGATCTTTTTGTTGACCGGGTACTCCGTGCGGTGGAGTGATGCTGGCCGTGCGCGCACCCATCGTGCTGTGCTGCCGCCGTAATACGGCACGACGTCGTGCCGAAGCACGGTGCCGCGGACGGCGTGCCGCGAGGGAGAATTCTCATAGTGTGCTCGAACGTGTTTATTTGGAAATGGATCACGAAAAAAGAGTTATTCTCCTCTTGTTACTAAGACGAATGAAAAAAAAAAGAGAACATGGGTAAATCCAAATATTTTAAAAATGAACCAAGACGGAGCTCATTTCAAAAGGAAATATGCAGCGCTAAAAACTCAACTGCCTCGTTGGCCGAGCCGCAAGTGCGACTGCTGGACAAGGGGTCTCGGGTTCGATGCCCGGGTCGGGCAAGGTATTACTGGGTATAAAAAAAATCTCAGTAGTAGCACGGAGTCTGGAATTGTGCCCGGTATATGGCAATAGGATCACCCCCTATTACATGGGTCTCATAACATAAATAGTGAAAAGTGGGTGTTACATTGTACAGTGGCACAATGTGCACGTGCACCTCTGCATACCCCTTCGGGGATAAAAGGCGTGATGTTATGTTATGTGATTTGAACTATCATGTGACGTGATGAGTTGCGATCTTTAATTTTACAGGAACGTGTGACGACGTAGCGAGTGTAGCGACTTCCTACTCCTAAATCTAAATGTGTATGTTTTATCTAATTATTGTTTTCTTGTAAGACACAATAAAAAAATTCGTGTCTGTTTTTAAGAGGGTAAAATCATCGAATGACAACTCCCGCCTGGGTGAGGCGGGAGGGAGTGTCAGACTCTTACTGACTAAAAACCACCCCGTTCCTTCTCCTGCACGTCGAGCCGGAGCCCCGGTAACCCGTTAGGTTCTCCGCGACACGTGTCTAGTATATTTTCATTAGATATCTAACTGACGCACGGTATAATTAGATTTTTAATTTTACTCCGTCAATTGCCCAATTGTGTTACATACATATTTTTATAGCAATGATTGCAGGTAAAGGCTTGGTGCCATTTAAGAACGCCACTTGACAAAAAGGGAGTGTATATAATAATTATGTAATATGTGAGGTGCTTTGGTACTTTTTGATGAAATAAAAAAAACCACAAAAATTTTATTAGTTTATTCAAGTGCATTTATTTATAATGTTTTATTCAATCTTAATATAAAAGTAATCAATGAAATCAATATAAAAGACAAGACATACACATTACACAAACAAGTCTATAATAATTCAATTCTTAACTACAATAAAAATGGTGCACAATGGTCAGATGGCTTAAGTTCAGTTAAATATAACAAAGTTTATATAACAACAATGAACATGACAAAAATATAATTATACACGATAAATAAACATTTTACTAAAACCCAATGCTTAAACATTGGGGAAGGCTAATATCCTCGCATTGCCTAGCCCTAGGACTAACATAATAGGAACGAATTTGGCATCAATATAAGTCGAGAAAATAAAATCCAGTCTGACTTGCGACCGTTGACTAAAGAGGCACTTAGTCGAATAGACATATTTTTAAATTTTAGGTACCTATTCGTATTTCTATTCGTACCGTACCGCAAAAGGACACAGAGACTTAAAATTGACTCAATAACAATAACAATTAAAACAAGACAAACACATTTGAAAATAATCAATTCAATTAGATAACAAAAACAGGTATAATACATATATAATACTTTACACGTTACAGACCAACGGAATCTATTGCATTGCTCACTGAATCACCCGTAAACACACAATTTTATCAAAGTGTTTAACTAAACTCAAAATTTTTGTTTATTAGTTTCTAATTTCTTACCAAATCGGTTTATAACTTAGCAAATGTTTTTGAATCATTTAGGTGAGTGGTGGGACTTTTTACTTTTGTATCTTTTTATGGATAATGTGTAACGTATAATATATTAGCGTATAATAGGTTAACGTCTCGGAAATCCGATACCTTACGCGTTGTAGTCGTATAGCTGGTCAACTAATAACATCTAGGCTTTTTTGTCTGCATTTGGTGGCGGCGGGATGTTTTCGTCATCTTCACATTTACCGTGACGCATTCTGAGCATCTTAGCCTCATCGGCGCACTTTGCAGTAATGGTGGCCCTGCAAATAAAATTAAGGGTTAATTTGTCTATTCAAGTATTTAGTTAAAGCAATTATTATATTTGACGAGGAACTCGACTAGTTTCAAGCCATGCTAGAGGCTCATATTTATTACCAGCATTCCGCGATCTGCGACGCAGCGACTGTCGCGCTTGGTCGCGCTGCTACTCGTCAAACAGTTACGTAAGAAGCCGAAAACTATATATAAAACTATTAATTTGGTATGTCTATGGTATAATATTAAGTATTAAGTCAATTTATCAAGGAAGGCTATAGGATATTTACTATCATGCTGCAAACAACAAGAGCTAAAAAAAGCGGGTAAAACCACAACCATTAGCTATTTTTTTTTTTTTAAGGGGGGAAAATCATCGAATGACTGCTCCCGCCTGGGTGAGGCGGAAGGGAGTGTCAGACTCTTACTGACTAAAAACCACCCCGTTCCTTCTCCTGCACGTCGAGCCGAAGCCCCGGTTACCCGTTAGGTTCTCCGCGACAACCATTAGCTATACGATGACGCGGCGTTGTCGCTCTGCTACTTACTACAAGTTCCTCGTCAAATAATTGCATGATTACGCCGAAAAACATAATAAATAATTTAGTTTGTCTCACGAAACAAATTTAAATGTTTCTAATACTATTGGAGAAATAACACTAGATCTAGTCATCAACTCACCGAACTAAACTTTCTGATACGTCAAATTTGTCCGTAATCTCGCAAATGACATCAGAAACTGCTTGTGGATCCAGGGATCTTTTGGCTGGCTTGTGAAGGAAGGCTGGCGACTTCTTTCCAGACAGAGAATGTGTAGCCAAGACTCTGTGGAATTAAATAGTAGTGTTTCTTTATATAAGAAGTATACAATTGCATATAAGGATTAAGGAGGACTTAATGCTAACAGCATTCTCTGCCAGTCATCCTTTTAGGTAGTGCAGAAATGTACCTCTATATGTGGTAGGTGGTAATGTAAGATGCAAAAGGTTATGCGAGGACTACCTCGCATAACCTTTTTGTAAAAGTTTTATTATTCTATATTTCTATACAAAGTATCAGACGCCTTCAATATAATATAAATAAAAAAGAAATTCAAAATGTACCATTCAACTATCTGTATAAAATGTACATTCTAATTGTCCACAGCACAGTTATGATATATGTAGTTTGCATTACTTACTGTCTTGAGAAGATTGCAACAAGCAAAGACCTTGTGGCAATTGTATAGGACTTCCAGTTGACATTTTTAAACTTGTCCTTATGTACCAATGTTTTTCCGGTGCCAATGCCGATCTGAAAACAATATTATTATCATTCTAATGTAAAACTTTAGATAAAAATATTCACCATTATATATTTCGATTGCCATAAGTAATAATTGATAAGGATTGGCCACAGAAAGCTTTAGGAAATGACGAGTGAAAGGAGGGTAGGGAGGCCTTTGCCCTGCAGTGAGACAACCATGGCTAAAAATAAATCAATAATTAATAATAAAAAGTATGTACATGTCTTTTCCGACCTATGTTCTTATTGTTACATTGCCATTATCCCAATTCAATGAGAGACTTATTATGTTTCGCCTAGTAAAGTTTTATGTTAGTTATTTTGTTCGTTTTTGATAACAGTTACGTGTTCCGATTGGTATTTGACTTTTAAGGTAGATGCTAGTTGGAACACCAACACAGTAACAGTCCACTGTGTATTCACAAAAGCATTAATTAGTTAGCGATTATGATGTAGGCGCAATTATTTCAATTTAATCTGAAGTAAAATGTCATTAATCCACACTATCCATACTAATATTATAAAGAGGAAAGATTTGTACCCATTTTTGTATGTTTGTAATGAATAGGCTCAAGAAGTACCGAGCCGATTTAAAAAATTCTTTCACCAATAGAATAGGCTACATTTCATGTTGAAAAAAAAAATAGGGATCCTTGGTAAAATTTGAACAAAGTAACCGAAGGTGTAGAAAAATGAGTCTTAAAATGTCTTTCGTCGAATGCGCTGCCGAAACTATTAGCGA
Organism: Spodoptera picta; assembly: GCA_038387885.1. Lineage (NCBI taxonomy): Eukaryota > Metazoa > Arthropoda > Insecta > Lepidoptera > Noctuidae > Spodoptera > Spodoptera picta. The sequence continues at coordinate 18,392 of JAZHFQ010000413.1, read as the reverse complement.
TAGAAAAAATAAGTAATGTACAATAATATTGAAATATATCATAATGTCTACAAAAACTCCGCGGTAGCTTATGTCTAACTGTTGTAGTTATGTGACTACAACAATCCAAATTTCCAAAAATAAATAATTGTCTACCCTGTGCGAAGCCGAGACGGGCTGCTAGTATAATATATGCGTGCAAATTGTACTTTTCTAGGATAATAATTAAATGCCTTTTTAATCGAAAATTAAATAATAGGAACTAAAGTATTATTATTTAACTTCCCATTTTCAGGAATACGGTAAGTATATAAAAGAACTATAACAAAGTATAACATTACCCATTCTTTATCTGTTTTGTTGGTTGGTTTTATGGCGGTATTAATATTTTCATTTTCCTTATTGGCTGTAAGTTCAACTATTGCTTTCTGACAGCTCTTTATTTCTGTCGTGATCCTCTTCATACTTGTCTCTATAGTTTTTAGAGTGACATTTTTATCCGTTTTCATTCTATGAATTTCTTTATTGAGAACTCTGCTCAAGTGGTTAGTGATGAGGACCTCGTCATCTGATCGATCAAACTCATTCTCATGATCTTCCTCCATGGGCTCCGCGAGGCGGCTGGAGCCAGCTTGAGCCTCATCTAGACAGCCGTTCATATGTTTTCGCTGTGGTTTCCTATTATAAGTCTGTGCATCCAGTGACTCCGATGACTTCGACGACTCAGATAACTTCAGCGACTCATGCCGCTGTGGCGCCTCGGGTGACTCCTCCAGCCGCCGAGCCTTCGGCGACATACTCTTTCTGCGTTCTGTGATAGAATCTATTAGGCATTCAAAAATCGTTATCAAATTTTCCATACGGTAAAATTTATCATCCTTTTTAATTGGTCGAATTTTATGATTAATTCTCTCAGTTCTGATGTTTCTTGCCAAAGCCGGTAAAGATCTGTCTGTACGTCCCTTGTTAATTCTGCCATCCTGGGATTTTACGTTCTCTCTGCGTAAACTCTTTAATAACGACTCAGAACGCGATTCAATTGGAGTGGACCTGTGCTTTGGAGTCACTAGGTTATTCATTGAATGTCGGTTTAATAGTCGGCGTTTCTTGGTAATAATTTTGTGCTTTCTGATTGCTTGGATGTCCTGCAAAAGTTTATAATTTCAAAGTTAAATAAAATAACAATGGTAACATTTTTACGAATATTTTTGGGACAGTAATTGAATATTATGTGTGCCTCGTTGGCCGAGTGGTCGCAAGTGCGACTGCCGGGCACGGGGTCTCGGGTTTGACTCCCGGGTCGGGCAAAGTATTACTGGGTTTTTAAAAAAAATCCTCAGTAGTAGCACGGAGTCTGGAAATGTGCCCGGTATATGGCAATAGGCTCACCCCCTATTACATGGGACTCATAACATAAATAGTGAAAAGTGGGTGTTACTTCTGTGTGCACCTCTGCCTTCCCCTTCGGGGATAAAAGGCGTGATGTTATGTTATGTTATGTAATTGAATATGACATCACACCTTTTTACTTTTTACGTAACATTATTTTAGTTGTTAGATAAAATTTGTATATTGAATATAGAGGTAGGTATACATACTTGTTATACAAATGTAATTGATACTTATACTATACTATACCTAACAACGGTACGATCATACAGGAATACCTAGTTTAGACGACACGGTTACATTATTTGTATAGATTTGTGCAGATATAACAAATTGTACCTTGTAGGTACATCTTCATGTGTATCATCTTCTTGTGTAGGTATATGGAAATAATATTTCTTCATGTTTAGTAACCAAACTTGTTCAAACACGCATTTATATCTATTTTATAATTAGTAAAGGTGAATGAACCTCATCGGAGTCTGCGGACGACGTAGTCTCATCATCACTTGGCTTCCAAGACGATGCACTCGGGGAATAATCCCCATCGATCTCTTCCACCTTCCTGCTCCAGCTAGAACCTGCTACAGGTGACCTTGATCGTTTCTTCATCATAGTTTCCAGCCTATGACGATCATCTGCAAGAAAACGTTAGTGTAACGGTTGCTTTTAATTTAGCGACTTTAAAAAAAGAAGGAGGTTCTTAGTATGTTTGTTTATGCGCGATTATCTCGCGACTGGCTGAACCGATTTTGTTTGGGTTTCCAGAAAAGTGTTTGTTGTACTTTGGAAAAGGTTAACCGACTTTAAAAAAGGAGGTACTGAAGTCGGTCTTTAACGTAGTTTATAAAAGAATTATTTAATTTAATTTACTGATTTTTTTATTAGGTCGATGGTATGAGTACATGATGTTATTTTTTAAATAATACCTTGTGTATCATGCCCAATTTGATAACTGACCCACAATGAAATATTCTTACAGACTATACAACAAGAATAGGCAAATCACTGTGGTGAAAGTAGGAAAACTATGTTACGTTATTCGATTTGAATTTCGAGGTGAAGTCTTTTTTCAATTATGTTATTACGGTCTGTCATCATTGTTTATAGGTAAATCTTATTAATGAATTATAAAATTTATTGAAATAGTATGCACCTACAATTTTAAATGTTTCTGTGCCCGACAGGATCCATAATTGTTACTACTTATTGTAAATTCTTTAAATAACTACCTGTATATGTACACTTTTTTTTTAAGGGGGAAAATCATCGATGACTGCTCCCGCCTGGGTGAGGCGGGAGGGAGCGTCAGACTCTTACTGACTAAAAACCGCCCCGTTCTTTCTCCTGCGCGTCGAGCCGGAGCCCCGGTTACCCGTTAGGTTCTCCGCGACTCCGAATCGGCATCGGCCCTATTGGGCCCCATCTGTGGTGGTCTGATGGCTCTTTGAGGCGCGCGCGGAACGCCACGCGCCGTACGCTCGGGTCTGTTTCTGGTCGGACTGGGAGCCACCCATGCTCGCCGTCCGCAGGCCCGCGCTTACGGTGGCCGGAGATCGTCCCGCGATCCCCGACGCCTGGTGTGTCCTTCGCGATGGCTGGGTTGCGAGGAGGCAGCGCTTCGCTGCCTCGCGCGTCCCGCCTCCTCCTTAGCTAACATGACTGCTTCGCAAAAGGAGGAGACGGCATCCCAGTTCCCCTCGATCCGCATCATGGCCTGCACTAGGCCCGGACGCGAGAGGTCACCATCGCCAATTACTTCCCTGAGGGCACGGCGGTGCTCAGCCCACGCAGGGCATTCCGCTACAGTGTGTTCCACCGTATCCTCAGGGCGGTCCTCGCAGTGATGACACCCAGACGTTTCCTCCCGCCCCATCAGACACACGTACCTACCGAAACTCCCATGTCCGGTGAGGACCTGCGTCAGGCGGTCGGTGAGGACGCCGTAGCGTCTCTCAAGCCACTCCTCAAAGAAGGGACTTACCGCTGCGATGGCAGCGAGCCCAGTATATGTACACTAGCTGTTGCCCGCAACTTTGTCCACGTAGAATAATGAATTCAACAGAATCAATTCAGTGCCGGTGAAATGATTAATCGTAAATAAAAAAAATAAATAATCTCGCTGGGATCTTACCAGCACAGTTCCTGTTTCCGTAAGATTTTAGTGATAAAATCTATTCTATCGACTATTGTTGTATCGAATCTCTCTAAAATAAGTTTAGTGGTTAAGAAGTAGGGAGTCCGGTGGCTTTAACGCATAGATCCCGTTCTCGTGGGACTATCGTTTTACCGAATGTACCTCAAAAAGTTTTAATGATTCTAGATTCAATAAATTTAATAGCTAAGACGATTTATACAAACTCTCATCTCCTATTTTATCCCCTAAAGGGTGGAATTTATCAAAATCCTTTCTTAGGGGATACTTATGTCATAGTAACTTTATGCATGCAAAGTCTCGGCCCGATCGGTTTAAAACAGACAAAGTTTCATACAACCTTTCATCCCCTATTTTACCCATTTGGGAGTGGAAATTATCAAAATCCTTTCATAAGAGCCGAGAGAGTATAATATGTCTCTGCTTATAAGTTTGTAGTATGTATAAGTTTCTGCTTGCTGAATTTCAACCCGATTGGTTTAAAACTGACAAAGATCCATACAAACTTTCATCCCCTATTTTACCCCATTGGGGGTGGAAATAATCAAAATCCTTTCTTAGGGGATGCTTACATCATAACGATCCGTCCAGTGGTTTGGGCTGTGCGTTGATAGATCACTATGTAAGTCCGTCATTTTTTTTTATGGGACAAGCCCGCCACAACCTCCCAAAACCGCTGCAACTCCTGTAAGCCAGGATCTACAGTAGATACAACCATGAAAACACCGGAACATTGAAGTCCGGCGCGTCCCAGGGACATGAGTAACTGTCTTGGTTCCGCAACGAAGTGAATCAGAAGATATTATAAGAGGAGAAGAAGAAAAAACTATGGTTTTCACTTCCCTCGGTGAATTACTGCAGGAGACAGAATGAATTAAGCCTAAAGGCACAAAGAAGAGACTGTACAACTGGGTGAAGCCCAGTCGCCAAGCACCACGGAAATTTGACTAAAAACTAAGTGGGTCCTATGTGTGAGCTGTTATACTTGCTTCCAATAATGGGTATGGCAAAAACGCATAAACGCACGGAAATTCGTTCTAGATTCCACAAGGTCCGTATGATAAACTACAGCTGACGAAACAATTAAATTATTTAACATAGTGTTACGTTCATATTGCCAGAGATCACACTCCCAGAGTATGTGATGGGCCGACTGCTCGTATCGCAACTCCTCTGTCGAACATTGGCACCATGATGAATCAATAAGTTTAAATGAGAACAATTTGCTTTTAAAGTTGACGTGGCCAGTAAGAAAAGTAAGAGATGTCAGTCAGTCAGTCACCTTTGAATTATACAGTGAAACTTGGTTAACTGCCTCGTTGGCCGAGTAGTCGCAAGTGCGACTGCCGGGCAAGGGGTCTCGGGTTCGATTCCCGGGTCGGGCAAAGTATTACTGGGTTTTTTAAAATTCTCAGTAGTAGCACGGAGTCTGGAAATGTGCCCGGTATATGGCAATAGGCTCACCCCCTATTACATGGGACTCATAACAACTAGTGAAAAGTGGGTGTTACATTGTACTGTGGTAGAATGTGCACCTCTGCCTACCCCTTCGGGGATAAAAGGCGTGATGTTATGTTATGTATGTAACTTGGTTAAGTGGGACCTGGATAAGTGAGAAACCTCCATAACTGGAACTCATGCTGAAGTCCCAACACTTTGGCACTGAATTACCTCTGTTAGTGGGACGAGGTAAACCTCTATATCTGGGATTTGTTCTTTCAATTTATCATCATAGTTACCTCTATATCTGAGACAGCGAGTAAATTTTATATGCAAAAACCTCTATAACTGAGATAACATTGTTTGTTTACTCATTCTTATTCTACCCACAAATTCCTCACGTAATTCCAAGTCCACCTCTATTAATAGAACCCTCTGTAAATGAGACAGATATTTATTTATACCTGTATATCTGAGACACATGGTAAGTGGAATACCTCTATAAGTGAAACGACATTCCACCTAAACCAACAACACATTTATTTGGATAAAGATTAATATTATTATGTTGATACAACTCTAACAAATAAATGTTAATAATTTGGACCAAATTAGTGACCAAAAAAGCGGTTGTTGTGAGTGACTCTTCAAAGATAGACATATAATGTCGCGGACTTTTTTGTAGATCATTTTAAGACGAATAATTCTTTCATAAATTTATTTTGTGTATCTTGAACTGTATCGTAGCGCACGCAACGGAAGCCCTCAAAAATGAATAATTTTCTCCGTTTTTTACACATTAATCACGGTGTCTTCGCTCCTATTGGTCACAGCGTGATTTTATATAGCCTTCCTCGATAAATGGACTATACAACACAAAAAGAATTATTCAATTCAAATCAGATGTTTCGGAGATTAGCGCGTTCAAACGAATAAACAAACTTCAGCTTTATAATATTAGTATACATTATCGATGCAATAAATACTTGATAGCTTGATTATATTTGTTCTTAATTGTTAATCATAGACTGTAGTGGCTAAAATTAAATCATCGGCAGCTGGGCAACGTACCGCCGTACTCGTGGGATTGATTCCAGCCTGGAACATTTTTTTGTGTGACACTCAAATTGTATCACTATTTATTATTATGTAATATATAGAGGTATGTATAGCTATATTAATTAATATTTAATTTTTTTTCTCTCTCTCTTTGCTGTTAGTTTATTCTCCGTAGGTATCTTATTTTTCGCTGATTTTCTACTTAAACCCTAAGGTTGACTGGTAGAGAATGCCATATGGCATTAAGTTCGCCTTATGTTTTTTTTAAAAAAAAAAAAAAAATGTGCACCCTTACTGCGCAGTTATTGCTACCCCCGACCCCCGCCCGCCGGACACAACAATAGATTTCGCCAACGGCCCGGGTTCGGGTGCCCACAAAAAAAGCATCTCTGTTAGCAACTTATATGGTCCCCGTAGTAGGAAAACTAAATAACTCCGATTTTCTGATTTGAGATAAACACGATCCTCCGTGCAAATTCTTCACAACATTCATCTCACTCAGACTAAAAACTGACAAAAGTAACACTAATAATATTTTTTTTATGTTTTTAAAATAACAGTAGGCTGCGCGACATCGCCGCGACCGCGCACGCTGCTCATGAGGAAGAACCCCTCTGTAGTTCGAAACTAGTAGAGCTTGTCTCAGTATATTCGCGTGAGTAACCCGAGATTTTTAGTTAATAATTTTTAATAATTAACGATACGCTATATTAATTATGTCGTTCATTTATGTCTCCTAAAATTATAACAAAACCTTTTAAAGTGTTTAAAAACACTGGTCGACAAGTATTTTGTAACAATTAAAACTACCATCTTTTTGAATAGAAATAAGCAAGATAACCAAATTTTTCAAAGAAAGTACATATCTATCACATCTAGATTTTGTGTAATCTACTGTAAAATTCTTGAAATTTTATAATTGTTTGCTTATTCCGTGACTTTGTAGAAAAATACGTTTGTATTTTTAAAAAAAATTATAAGTGCAATATATTGTACAAATCTTATTCTTTCCATATCATATGGAATTGTTTCTCTAGATTATATCATCACTGAGTTATAGAAATTTGAAATTTAGACAGAATTGTGCATAGAACATTGTTAATATCGGTTACACGTTTTCTCCTGTGTGTGCGTTTACAAACATACAAGTTCACATACACAATGACACCCAGACCCGAAACAACAATTTGTGGATCACACGAACGTTGTTCCGTGTGGGAATTGAACCCGCGACACGTTGCACACCAGCCGGTTGCCCAGCCACCGCACCAGCCATATATCTCAGCTATGGTGCATGTTAAAGTATTAACTCAAAGTGTAAAGAAAAGATTAAACTTGTAACTTTTAAATTAATTTGTTAAATGTATAGTAAATGGAATTGTAAATTTTATGTAAAGCAATAAAATACGTTATAATAATCAAATTGGTTACCTTTGTTAACAGATAACATAAAATCTAGACGTGATAGACATACACTTTCTTCAAAGTTGGTACTCACCATGCATAGTTCTATAAAAAAAATGCATTGTTTCAGCTGTTACTTTGAAAATACTTATTTTTGTAGACCAGTGAAATTCTTCTTCTTTACAAAACCATCTCATGTACTCATCATCACTAGCACTAGGCTTAATATAAACAACATGTAAAGTCTGCCCACAAGTCCTCACCACTATCCGTTTCAAGATCACTCCACCGCACGGAGTACCTGGTTGGTTGGTATTGGTCATGTAGTACATGACTTCACAAACTCACAACCACACTCATACTATCCTCCCACTCATAACCATGCTACCATAACTAATGTACCTAGGTCACTAAGTCATACACATCTAAAACATCTGACTCATACATCGGGCATATATTATCAACACAACAATCAACATCAGACAGGAGCACTCAAACAGATATTATAACATTATTAATTGAAAACGAAGTAGAATCTCTTGCGGTTGAAAATAGAAACGAAAATACGAAACCTGGATGAAAAATTACAAAGCGCTATTTTACTCTTTTCCGGAATGGATTCTTCAGCACGTCCTTAAACTACCTAAGTTAAAATACAGCAAACACCTTCTCAAATTAGTTCATATATTTAATAATAGTCTACTAGAAAAATACATAACAATTGATTCAAAACTTAGTGATATTCTGACGACATTGCATTTGTCCAACAACATATTGAATCTTTTCCTGTGATGGAGTCCCATTACTGTCGTAAAGATAGCAAAAAGAAATATTTGGCTCCAGACGTAAAATCTATTAATAATATGTATAGATTGTATCAGGACATTTGCAAAGAATCCGAAAGGGTAGCAGTTTCAGCATTTAAGTACCGTGAAATATTTAATGATAAATTTAATTTGAGTTTTTTCATCCAAAAAAGGACTTATGTAGCATTTGTTCAAAATACGAAAAAGCTGACTCGAAAGAAAATTTAGAAGAAGAATTTCGGGAGCACATACAGCGTAAAAAAATATGTCAAGCAGAAATCATCATTTATGTCCATTACTATGGATTTACAAGCTGTGTTGCAAATACCAAGTGGAGGGGAAAGTATATTATACTATATGAGGAAGTTAGTATTGTATAATTTTACTATTTACGAAGCAAAATTTCCAAATAATGCATACTGTCTCTGTTGGAGCGAACTAAATGGTAAAAAAGGGAGTTCTGAAATAGGTACGTGCCTGTATTACTTTTTATCGAAAGAATTACCCCAATCTATCAAAGAAATAAGTATTTTTTCTGACACCTGTAGCGGACAAAACAGGAATCAGTACATCTCAGCACTTCAGCTCTGGGCAGTTCAAAAAATCGATCATTTAAATATAATCGAACAGAAATTCTTAGAAAGTGGCCACACTCACATGGAGGTGGATTCCATGCACGCTGCTATTGAATCAGCGTCTAAAAATAAGACAATAAGTAGCGTAAGTGAGTGGAAAACCGTTTTTAAAGCAGCTAGAAAGAAGAGAGCTAAAACTATTACGAAAGAGGATGTGAAGGAAACAATAGAGATTGATAATTATAAAGTGAGAGAATTTAAATTTAATGACATGTTAGACTTGAAAAATCTTAGCGCTGCAATAATTAGAAACAAAAATAAAGATAACTTGAAGGAAACGGTTAACTGGCTTAAAATAAAAAGGATTAAGTATGTGAAAGGAGACTTAAAATTATATTTTAATTATGATATGTCTGAGAACTTTCGTAGCATTGATGTCTGTAAAATGGCCGTTAATACACCAAAAACTAGAGCTAAAAGAAATTCCAACCCGCCTTCAGTTAATGTACAATTACCAAACGAAATAGAGCATTTATATCCCACTCAATTACCAATTAGCCTTGCTAAAAAAAAGGATCTCCTCAATATGTGCGAAAAAATTATCATACCAGAGGAACTTCATGCATGGATACGTGGTATGAAGACGTACACCAAACCTACAGCTTTCGAAAGTGATGAAGAGTGATTTATCTTGTTTTTTTTTATGATTCTTTGAATAAACCATTTCCTAAAGTACATAGTATGTTTAATTTCACTAAATCTAAAACCCAATAAGTCGGTGCCCTTTGTAACTTAAATTTTTATTGTGACAAAATGTACTACCTCAGAAACTCAAAAACACTGTTTTACACTAATTCAACGTATATACTTTTACCACAAATACTCATAATAACGACATTATTTGAATAACATAGGGTATTTTTGTCCTAAAACTTAAATATTGAATATCTCAAAAGTGTCAATTTCGTACTTATTGGGTTTGAGCACTATACCCTCGATATCTTTAAATCTTACTTACCTTGGGTTTCTACATGCTGCTCTTCAATCTTATTTGATTCTTCTCTTGAAGCTGGAGTCGGAGCCGCAGGTGAAGCTGAAGCTGTAGAAGGGGCTGGAGCCGGGGCTGGCAACGGGGATCGAGCCCGCAGGGCCAGCGCAGAGAAGAACCGGTCTTTCTCGGCACGATTATTAATTGCACAACTTTCCATAATTCTATTTTTTCTTTGGGGAGCTCTGTTCGCAATGAAGACACGGAAGATACTGAACTACGCCGGACTGAACGGAATAAAGTAACTTGCAAAAGTAGAGATTACAATGGGAGATTACAATACCCGGCGAAAATAAATCCCATTTTGAATAGAAAGTAATTATCATTTAGTGCACATATTGTTTCCGAATGTAAGCTCAAGATGAATAAGACAATAGACTTTGTTCTTATTTATGGTCTACAGGGTTATTTGTTTCCAGTGACCAGTTACCTGGATTCTACATTACAAAAATAATTATTCCAATTTCAAATCCAAATTCCAATTTTTAGTTTGAATGATTGAATTATTTTAAGCACCATATTTTTATATTGTAATGAATGAAACAATAATTAATGAAGTAATTATAATTTAAAATAATTTTAAGCAAATCAACCGTAGGTAACAAAACAAACTGAATTGCTTATTAAATAACTACTTCCGCTCTGTTTTACCTGCTCTACTCAGCGCCTATTGATTGGAGCGTGATGTTTTATAGCCTAACTGTTCTTGATAAATGAACTATCCAACTCTAATACTATTTAACAACTAAGTACCAATAAATGGCAGTTAATTTTGAAGTGAACAAAGAAGCTCGGGCGGTTGCTAATCCTGCGTTTGGATGCTCTCCTACTTCCAAGGTCAGGCACACAATACTTGTGTATTGAGTCTTTTGTTTTAAACCATTGTCTACAACGTTACCTGTATAAATGACGGAGCATCTGCGATGTTTGGAACTACCTACTCATTGCTGCACCCGTAATATTCCCACGGTTAACTTACCATCGTCAGATGCCATTTACTTATCCATCATTTTTGATAGGTACCTACTAACTCACAAAAGAGTAAGTCTGTAATCGAAAACATACATACATTGATTAAAAAACCACATAATGTTAGTTCCGCCCGCGCAGTTTCACCGCTGCTCAGCTCCTATTAACCGAAGCGTGGTATTTTATAGCTTTCCTTGGTAAATGGACTGTCCGACATAAAAAGTTCCTGAGATTAGCGTGTTTAAATAAACTCTACTCTAATAATTCAATTAATAAACTCTAATAATCCAATTAATAAAAGGCTGTACTAGCAAAGGCCCAGAAAGATACCATGCCTCCCCCACACCGTGTAAGGGCTCAATATTTTATATGAATGTTGCCCTAGAAACTTTAAGAAGAAAGTTTGGGGAACATGTGATTCTAAACTTTCTGCTTAGTTACTGAGTATTATATACCCAAGTTCCACCATAGATAGGAACAGAATAGAAACGATTTTATCTACTATGGACAAATACCTACACCAAAGATACAACTTCTCATTTTACCGTACTAGGGCAGTTTTAATACAAAACCTGCTACCAACTGAATCAAACACTTTTCTGAAAACGATTTTAAAGTAGATAAGTACAAGCAATCGTGAGATATTTGCGGAACACATACATACATATATACGAATCACACTGACATACTCCTTCTTTTTTGAAGTCAGTTATAAATACCACGTGAGTGAATGTGGGGAGTGATACCCACGGCCTCACAGAAAACCGACGTGAAACAACGCTCGCGTTGTGTTTCGTCGTGTGAATAAGCTTACCGGAGACCCAATTACCCCCTTCCCTAGTCTCCCGAATTCCCGAATCCTCCACAATACTCAAATTCCCAATTCCTAAATGGACTATCCGACATAAAAAGTCCCTGAGATTAGCGTGTTTAAATAAACTCTTCATCAGGTTTATGTAGCGACAGAGCACACATTCACAACCGACGCTTAACTGCTAATAATAATTATTATTCATTTAATAATAGGCTGTACTTGCAAAGGCCCAGAAAGATACCATGCCTCCCCCACACCGTGTAAGGGCTCAATATTTTATATGAATGTTGCCCTAGAAACTTTAAGAAGAAAGTTTGGGGAACATGTGATTCTAAACTTTCTGCTTAGTTACTGAGTATTACCTCTATATACCCAAGTTCCACCATAGATAGGAACAGAATAGAAACGTTTTTACCTACTATGGACAAATACCTACACCAAAGATACAACTTCTCATTCTACCGTACTAGGGCAGTTATAATCCAAAACCTAAAAGTACTACCAATCGTGAGATATTTGCGGAACACATACATACATAGGTATATACGAATCACACTGACATACTCCTTCTTTTTTGAAGTCAGTTATAAATACCACGTGAGTGAATGTGGGGAGTGATACCGCGGCCTCACAGAAAACCGACGTGAAAAAACGCTTGCGTTGTGTGAGTGAGGTTACCGGATGCCCACTTACCCCCATCCCTAGTCTCCCGAATCTCCGAATCCTCCACAATCCTCAAATTCCCAATTCCCAAAAGGCCGGTAACGCACTTGTAATGCCTTGGTGTTTCGGGTGTCCATGGGCGGCGCCGATTGCTTAGATACTATCAGGTGATCCGTTTGGTCGTTTACCGGCTTATGCTATATAAAAAAAAACTATAGGGCTAATGCTGCACTCAATGTTTTAGCCTCCGATTCATATGAATCTATCCCAATTATTATTTTGGTAATTCTGTTTTCCTTTTCCGTAGTAACGTTAAAACAACGCCGTAGTTTTTGGTTGAAACATAATGCTAACCGATGTCCTTAGGTATGTTTTGTTGGCTTTAATTTCTCTCCCATGGTCAAATTATCTTAAATTCTGCAGTATTTATTATTGCTTTTGTACATCTGTTGGTATAGGTACCTACCTATACCAACGCAAGAAAGTAGAAAGACCAAATAAAAACAGCATGATTATACTATTAATTAATTACCTAAATTAAGAAATTAAATTACCTAACGATTTTGATGATGTAAATGATAATTTGAAACAAATGATCCTGTAGGCCATTACAACAAGTCTATTGTCTTACTTATCGGAAACTACACAATAACTGATAATTACTTTCTATTCAAAATGGGATTTATTTTCGCCGGGTACCTGGCTTAGCCGTTCGTGGTGTTTATGACTCCCATTGTAATCTTTACTTTTGCAAGTTACTTTATTCCGTTCAGTCAGGCGTAGTTCAGTATCTTCCGTGTCTTCATTGCGAACAGAGCTCCCCAGAGCAAAATCAGAATTATGGAAAGTAGTGCAAGTAATAATCGTGCCGAGAAAGAACGGTTCTTCTCTGCGCTGTCGCTTCTGGCCGTGAACGAAATGCCGGCTCGATCCCCGGTGCCAGCCTCGGCTCAAGCCCCGGCATCTTCTCGTCGATATGACGAGAAGATGTTCGCCGCTGCGGAGGCACTTCTGGCCCTGAGTGGAATATGGGAGCTAACCCCGGATCCAGCTCCGGTTCTAGCCCCGGCTCGTTCTAGCTCCATCTCGGACTCCAGCCCGAGCTCCATCCCGGACTCCAGCCCGTACTCCAGCCCGAACTCCAACCCGGGCTGCAACCCCAACTCCTGCCCCTACTCCAACCTTGGCTCCAGTACCGACTCCATCCCTGGCTCCAGTCCCGGCTTCAGCCCCAGCTCTAGCCCCGGGTCCAGCCCTGGCTCATGGCCTATCTCCAGCCCCTACTCCAGCCTTGGCTCCAGTACCGATTCCATCCCTGGTTCCAGTACCGGCTTCAGCCCCAGCTCTAGCCCCGGGTCCAGCCCTGGCTCTAGGCCTATCTCCAGCCCCTACTCCAGCCCCGGCTGCAACTCCAGCTCCAGAAGCAAATAAGGCTGAAGAGCAGTATGAAGAAACTCAAGGTAAGTTTTTATAAAAACAAAAACTGCGTTTATAAACCGACTTAGAAAATCAAAACGATTGGTGCGGTGGCTGGGCAACTGGCTGCCGTGCAACGTGTCGCGGGTTCGATTCCCGCACGAGACAACACTTCGTGTGATCCACAAATTGTTGTTTCGGGTCTGGGTGTCATTGTGTATGTGAACTTGTATGTTTGTAAACGCACCCACGACACAGGAGAAAATCCTATAAATGTGGGGCAACGTTTTTTTTTAAAAAAAAAGAAAAAAAAACTAAACCTAAACCACTTTGTTCTATTTTAATAACAATATGGAGGTACTAAATAAACACCGAAAAAAGCTCGGTTAACCACGTACTAGTTATAATAAATATATACAAGGTGTTGTTTTAAAGCCGCGTCATTATCTAGGATAATGATAAAAAATGGTAGGTAAATATTTTTCATTTTTCTGTAAATTACGGAAATCCGTAAGTGTTAGAACTACATGCCGCCGTCTTGTAACTAGATTTATAACGCGGCATTACACACACAAACTCAAACACGTAATTATTATTGTTCCTAATTCCATAAAACTCCAGTAAGAAGCATTGCTGTCGCTTTTTCTGAAATACTGTCGAACTTAAACGATTTATTATAGGCGTATTTTTAACTATTGACCCGAAATTTTCTCTTACATTGAACCTATATGACGTCCGTGACATGCCCCCGAGAAATGACACGGCTTCAAAACTACACCTTGTTTAGAGAGGCCAATACTGTAGGTACGCTCCGACCCGAAAAATGAATATAACTATAGTTTTTCAAGTATGTACTGACTGGATAAATAAAACAATACGAATCCGATAGAACCTCTTCATATTGATATTTAGTTTTTATCGATGAACATTTATAGATATTTCGTAAATTACACGTGTAAAATATCGACACCGGAAGATAAACACATCTTTAGCTAACAATATTTTCATGAACTACGTTTTAAGAACCTACTTCGATCCCCTGTTTATTTTCATAACATAACATCATGTCATAACATCACGCCTTTTATCCCCGATGGGGTAGGCAGAGGTGCAGATTATACCGCTGTACAATGTAACACCCACTTTTCACTATTTAGGTTATGAGTCCCTTGTAATAGGGGGTGAGCGTATTGCCATATACCGGACACAATTTCAGACTCCGTGCTACTACTGAGAATCTTTTAAAACCAGTAATACTTTGCCTGACCCGGGAATGGAACACAGGACCCTTTGCCCGGCAGTCGCACTTGCGGCCAACGAGGCAGTCAACCCCCCTTTTTTGAAGTCGGTTAATTAATGGGTACCAATACTAAAACCTTCTCTTAAATGTAACACACAGTTTTATGAAAACCGCATCAAAATCAGTCCAGCCAATCGCTAGATAACCGCGCACTAACATACATTCTCCCTCCTGGTCTTCGGTTAACAACGAAGGAATGATGTGAAAAGTTATTTAAAAATGTAATAAACGACTGGCTATCTTTTTTTAGACTCTGTTATGAATAAGTCCAACTCTCTTGTAGCAGGTTCCAACAGCAAGATGACAGTATGGATTTCTCCCCGAGTGATTCATCTTGGGTACCAAGTGATGATACAGACGCAGCAGACTCGGAGGTTGGTTGACGTTTGAGTATTTTATTTTTCATGAATTGCTTTTTATAATTACGCATACTCAGGTCAACCGAAAAGTACTTAATACTTTCTCTATATTTTCAGGAAATTTCAGAAAACGAAATGTGCATTCATCGACGACGGCGACATAGGAGCAACTCCTCGTCGGAGTCCATCATTTTAAATAGACAAAAAGAACGTTGCTATAACATTCTGCAGGATTTCCGTAGAAAGATGGACATGATATTTAAAAGAGACTCAACATCAGATTCGAGTAGTCCGGAGTCGTCACCGGCACCGGTTGTTACCCCTAACAACCGGCCTCGCCCCAGCTGTAGAAAGCGACAAAGACAACACTTGAACGACCTATCAAGTGATAACGTTAGCAATAGAAGAAACAGTACACCAAAAAATGAATGGGTAATTTCTTAAGACTTTTAGTATATGAAAAAGAACTGACTTACTTATAAATTAAGAAATTACTTAGAAATGAAATTCAGAGTCAAAGTCAAACCATTTATGTATAACAATTGATCAATATAAGGTACTTTTGAACTTCAGAGTAAATATTTAAAGGTAAAAATTGTCAGTTGTCGCTCTGTCCCCTAGTGAAGCTATTTGCTCATTCCAAAGTGACATAGATTCCTATGGACAAGAATCAATAGTAACGAAGGCTATAAAGTATTTATGAAAGTTTGAGCTGAATTGAGCTTCTTTTAAACTAAATAGCAATTTGTAGGCATGTATAATGATTTAAATTCTGATTAGCACTGCATCATAATTTTCATTGTTTGCCGACGGTGGACAGTATACTGTGACTGTCCAATATATGGATACCTACTTCATATTGGATGTTCCTTCCTATCAGTGGTTTTGCAATGAGATTCATGTAGTACATCTTATGAGACTCATTGATGTAGTGCTAACTGCTGAGAGTTAACGATGTACTTCTATTTAATTAATTTTGGAAAGAATCACATGTCTTACTCTTTGGAAAATAAATAAAATTCAAAGAATCGTAGAAGAAGAACACATTTGCCTAAAAAGGTTCGTATTATAAATGTATCTGAATGACAATATTATTTTCAGGTTAATATTGGCACCGGAGAAACGGCAATTCATAGGAGCAAGTATGATGAAATAAAATGGCACAATTACCTTGCTGCTACAAGGGGTCTTCTGGTTGCAATATTTGGACGGAGGTAAGTACTACAAATAACGTGAATTATTATTTTCTTTATGCCATACCATCGACGTCATAGATGACGTCGGTGCTCTATACATTTGTAGGTTAGACTGGGTCGGGCAGGTCGCTTTTTGTTTTTCATTAGACAACCCGTCTAGTACACTTAAGTAAACATTTAATATTAAAAATTACCATTTATTTAAATAATATATCTCGCTAACCTCCGGAAGTCGGAACTACAGATTTGAATGAAAAAACTCTTTTATGTCAGTGTGGGTGACTATTGAGTGCAATAGTGTGTACTCATATAAAAATTAATATCATAATAAGTGTATTATGATATTAATTTTTATATGAGTACACACTACATATTCCATTTTCTTGTTCCTGTAAACCTGTGGCACAAAAAGTAATAAAGAC
The DNA here is from genome assembly GCA_038387885.1 of Spodoptera picta. Taxonomy (NCBI): domain Eukaryota; kingdom Metazoa; phylum Arthropoda; class Insecta; order Lepidoptera; family Noctuidae; genus Spodoptera; species Spodoptera picta. The sequence continues at coordinate 1,398 of JAZHFQ010000413.1, read as the reverse complement.
ACCACTGTGTCTTGTGTCTTTATTGTAATTAATGGGTGTATTATGTACCCATGAGGTATAAAAACCATACTTCGTCCCACCCGTGAAAGAGTTTGTCGTAATAATGTTTAATATTTACAGAATGCTGGCAGCACGTTCCTTAACAGGGAAAAAATCGCCAGCCCACCAAAATAAGGCAGCCAAACAATGCCTAGATGGTACGAAGGTGAAAGATATTATAGAAGAAGTCTGTGTCAAATTTAACGTCACAGAAAGTATGGTTAGGTAAGTTGTTCCACACAAAGTCACATACTTACTATTTTCTCCAGTCGATCAAAAATAATGTAAGATTGTGTAGTATTATTTATTTGTCATTTAAGAAATAGCATCGCTTGACAGATTCCTCAACTTTTATAACTGATGCAATTTTATGAAAATGTTCAGATTGCTTTCTCGGACCCAGATTTATTTTGCAAATAATATACATTGATAACTAGATGCCTATATATACCTAAATTCTGAAATTGGTAGTTTCCATCAGAACGTCCACTGGCAGAAGTCGTGCTACTCTTGAACAGAATTAACGAGTTAGTCAGTACCTTTGTTTCAAGCTAATTTCGTTTTATTTTATTTGCAGAGCTGTTATAACGACCAAATGCGCCGATGAGTGCAAGATGCAGAGAATGCGTGCACTCACCGGTAGAGGAAACCGAAACCAACATGAAGAACAACATCCAGCTGACGAAGTACAACCACAACAGGAAGATACCTCGGAGAATGTAGATCCTGTAGAAGGCTAAGGCTCAATTTGCACCCCCGTGGAATGAAATGGAAGTGAGTTTTTGCAACGAAACTGAACCTAGCATAATGAACTTTTTATCCACTTACTTCACTATGAATACGTGCCAATATTGAACGCGCCTCTCCCTCGGAATTCCGCGAAATCCTCGCGCATTCTCGAGACTTTCGTAATTTGTGTGTTCTTAAGTTGATAGGTATACCTAATGTTCATTGTGCTATGTACAGTTTCGTCGTTTCCATTATATTCCGACGCGGTGTAAATTGAGCCTATTAATAATGTAAGCAGATGTACGAAACGTTGCTCTGGTGTGTAGTAAAACACTACACAGACGTTTCTGGCCCAAGGAAACTGTTCACATGTAAATAAGATGTAAATATTAAATAAATTGTGTGAAATTTAGTTTATGGAATAAGTAATAATATATGTAATTAAAAAAAAAACAAACATAAAATGAAATATAAAAATACAAAATATATCTATAAGATGAAAGAAAAATAAAATAGGTAAGTTTAATTTTAGTTTGTTAACAAGTTTAAGTTAGTTTTAACTTTAGTATTATTTAATTTTAAGGGAATAAAATATAAGAGCAAAAATAGAATGTTTTATTTTACAATTTC